>CM053583.1:197100867-197124908 GCA_028627135.1 Pseudochirops cupreus
CGGTCCCTGGATTTGAAAGAAGCCTGCCTTAGGCAGAATTATCCTCTACCTGCCGGTTTGGTGTCTGTGGCCACCAACAACGTTTCCTCTACTGAAGTAGTCTGGCTCAAATATGTCTGTTGTGCCTTTGCACTGACCTGAAAATTCTGGGAAAGAGATTTATCTACTGCCTGACGTAGCGACTGCCAGAGCAAACACAGGACAGCTAAGTGCACAGCCTTGCACCCTGCCAGGCTGATAGTGCTGAAGGCTTGCAAGCTCTTTTTGCCCCTGTGCTCCCCTGGGAGAATTAGCACTGCTCCCTGCTGGTAAAGATGCACATTCAAAGGGGGGATTTCTAATTAGATGTACTTATGCAACTTGAAAGCTTCAGGAAAAATAAAATTCTTAAAGGAGTCAAACTTCCCCCTTTTTTCTCGTTGTCACTGTTGCTATTTTCAGGCCCCACCATCATCATTCCTCTTGTTAATTAGAATGATATCAAGAATGATCAAAATAACTGATATTAGAAAGACTTTTCTTTGGATTCTCTTTGGATTCTCACATTAAACCACGGACAAGTTTGGGGTGGGAGTGGGGAGGGAGTGAGAGGTGCTACTGTTCTATAGAAAAGATTTTTAGAGCCAGAAGTGACTGTGGAGATCTATTATCTCCTCCCACTGTATTCAGTCCCACCATTTTATAGATGAGGAAACTAAGATTTATGGGATTGGTAAAATTCAATTCAAAAGGGGTTTATCAAAGTGCCCACTAAGGGAACCTAAGAAACAGAAATCAAATACTACCCCTGACCTTTGAAGAGGGGCTTACATAGTACATGTCATAATCCACATTTTACATTTTATAGAGGCTGAAAAATTTGGTAGAGATCACTAACTAATGCCATCTGAGTTGGAACAAAGAGATTGACTCCAATGCATCAAACTGTTGGCAAGTCACTAAACCTTTGTATGCTTCAAATATTCCCGAGGCTAGTGTAAAGTTTGAAGGATTTGACCAAAACTCAAGCCCCACGCTGCCACTTCCTCCCTCTGTGGCCTTTGGAAAGTCACTTAAAATCTCTAGGCTTCAGTTTTCTGTGCTAAAAAAATGAGCAGGTTGGACCAGATGACCACTAAGCTCCTTCCAGCTCCGAATCTGTGATTGGCTGAATACTTTAGCTGAAAGCAATACATGTAGCAATGAAATCATTAGAAAGTCATTGACTCTCTAGGGACTATTATTAGCCACCTGTCTTTATTTGGCCTTTGCTACCAGTAAACAAACTCCAGGGGACACTTTGAGGGAATATAACAGAATGTGATGTCACAGTCACTTCTTTCCCAGAGCTAACAATCTAATTTGGGAACTGTACACGTGCACTCAAAACAACTATGGAAATATATATATATATATATATATATATAAATTTTTGCTTTTTGGGGGGGCAATTTGGGTTAAATGACTTACCCAAGGTCACACGGCTAGTTTTTGTGTTAAGTGTCTGAGGCCACATTTGAACTCAGGTCCTCCTGACTCCAGGGCCAGTGCTCAATTCACTGAGCCACCTAGCCACCCCCATGGAAATATTTACAGACCATTGTAAACCCAAGTACAAACCAAGGTTGTGCAAACTGATGGTTTGATTTGTCTGTGATACAATGGAACAATTGGGAAGGCCATCCGTGAAAGTAAATGGGTTGTTGGTTCATAAGGAAGTGTATTCTTTTTGTAGCATCCCCCTGGGTGGGGATGGATCCTTTCAGCATTGGCTTTTACAGAGGGTTGCTATCACCTCTGGTCCCCAGGGTGACCCTATGGAGTTGGGCTCCTGATACATAAACCCCTGCCAGTGTGCTTTCCAATAAAAATCTGCCAGTGGACAATAGAGTCATTATAAAATATTTGCTCCATAAATTTGAGGTACTCTCTCCCACATATACCCAGCATCAAAGGGAAGAGTGGACTTACCTAGAGTACTGTGCAAGTCAGTTATACTTTTAAGACAGACATGTGGCAAAAGCAACTCTCAAGTCCTAGTACTCCAGGGACTGGAAATAATAAAACCAATGGGTCATAGGGGACCAAGAAGTTATCTCACCCCACCTCTACCTTTTTGATATGAAAAAAGCCCAGGACTAGGAAAGTTCTGTGACTTTTCCAAGGTCATAAAGGTAGGAAGTGCCAAAGGTCCCTTTCTCCCTTTGCAGAAGTCTAATGGGACTCTCCTTGAGTGCAGTATCTCTGCTACATGAATTGCTTGGCTGATTTCCCAGGGCCAGCCCTTCCCCATTGCTTGAAACTCACTTGACAGAAATTAACTCTTTCTTGAGTCTATAGCTGGCTCTCTTTTCTGCTGTCATCAGTCCTCATTCATCCAAGCTACTTTGTCCCTCAAAAAAAAAAAAACCTTTCTGAATGTGGGCTTGTCTGGAGTATGTATCTCTTCTCTCTTAACGTGTTCAAAACTTCTTGAAGCAACATACTTTCTTTCCCTCTTATAA
Source organism: Pseudochirops cupreus (assembly GCA_028627135.1). Taxonomy (NCBI): domain Eukaryota; kingdom Metazoa; phylum Chordata; class Mammalia; order Diprotodontia; family Pseudocheiridae; genus Pseudochirops; species Pseudochirops cupreus. Next base: position 197,103,351 of record CM053583.1, read on the forward strand.
AATTGCTTCAAGATACCATGGTCAGTGGGGTATGGCTAGAGAGAAAAATGTCCTCTTCCAAGATTCTCTTCCACAAAGCAATCCCCAAACTATATTCCATAGGTTCCTAAGCTATAAAGGTCACCTGGGTTAGTATGAGCATCTCAAGTGATTGAAAAACATCTCTTTTGATTTATTGAGAGAAAGGTTTTGATATCTCCTGGAGGGATCAAGGAATCAATGTGTCATAATAGCTTAGCCCTCATTAACACCTTGTTCTTACATTTTGTGCATTGTGGAGTGGAGGGCACATCAGAGTTGTTCATTTGTTTCAGTTGTGTCTACTCTTGGCGACCCCATTTGGGGTTTTCTTGGCAGAGATACTGGAGTGATTTGCCATTTCTTTCTTGAGCTCATTTTATAGATGAGAAACTGAGGCAAACAGGGTTGAAGGACTTGACCAGGCCACCCAATTAGTAAATGTCTGAGGCCAGATCTGAACTCAGAAAGAGGAGTCTTCCTGGCTCCCAGCCCACCAGTTTATCCACTGTGCCACCTACCTGCCAAAGATAATAAGAGCAGTTGACATTTATTTAGTGCTTACTGGGACCCAGGCTCTGTGCTAAGCACTTTACAATTATTATCTCATTTGATCCTCATGGGAGATTAGCCTCTCTGAATATAAGTGAGGAGAGGACAAAGGGAAAGTCATTATGGAGAGGAATGCAATTTAAATTTACTATGACATAGAGAAGGGTAAAAAAGAAATGTCCAAATAATAGAAAGAGCCAAAGAAATCAGAGTACAGGTATATAGTGGAACATTCTTGGACCATTAAGAAAGGAATATGAAGAATTCAGAAAGGTACAGAAAGACTTCCATGAATAGATGAAGGGTGAAATAAACAGTACCAGGAAAACAATGCACAACAAGCACAACTATGTAAAGACAGACACCACCAGGACCAAAAATGGGAAACTGAACACTATCGAATTATAATGACTAAGCTTGTCCTCAAAGAAGAAAGGTGAGAATGTACCTTCCCCACTTCCTTGCAGAGCTGGGGGTGGGGGGGTGTTGTATATGGAACAAACATAAGTATCAGAATTGGTTTATATACTTCAAAATTTACTGAACTCCCTTTCTATCCTCTTTTAAAATTCTCCATCATAAGAAAGAGATGGCTCATTGGTTACTATAAGAAAGAGATGGCTCACTGGTTACTGTAAGAAAGAGATGGCTCACTAGTTAGAGAAAAGATGGATTCAGAAATGAAGGTTATGTCAGAACATTAGATATCAATAAAATGAGATATCAACAAAAAAGATTAGTTGACTGGTAAACAAATGATATATTGAATAAAAAAAAATAAGCTCTTGAAATAGTGTGGAATGAGGAGGACCATTCATGATGGGAAGCCTTAAAGGTTAGACTGCAGAGTTTGTAACTGATAGCCAATTCAACCCTAAATTTAGGAAGCACCTACTATTTGCGGATGCTGTCTTAGGTGCTGGATAGACAAAGACAAATTACTCATTTTATTGAGGAAGGTCAAATGGTCAACAGACAGATAAATACAAAATACATTGTCAAGGATGGAGTACTTAAGAAGTGAGATAACTATCTATGTACATATATACATACATACATACTTGTACCTGTATCTTTTTTTATCTATACTTATGCATATACCTATGTCTAACTAACCTAAATCTCTACATGTATATCTAATCTGTACCTATATTTATATCTCTATCTAATCTGTAATCATATCTATACCTTGGCATATATGTGCATATGTAACTGTATCTATATCTATACCCATATGGTTGGCTATATCTAATCTGTATCATATCTATATCCATATCTTTATCTATCTCTATATTCCATTAAGTTGGATGTAGAGTCAAGAAGAACTGGGTTCAAACATTTTGTTTCAGGCTTTTATCATCTGTATGACCACAAGCAAATCATTTAATATTACAATCTTACTCCCATCTTTTGTACAATAGAGACCATGGTAATTTTAGTATTTTCTTCACTGTCTTTGGGAGACTAAAATGAGGCAAGAGTGAGCAGTGCCTTGCAAGCTTTAGGATACTGCATAAACATGAGTTATTTCTATCCCAGTGTGATTCTCAGGTGGGAAAGAGCGTTATGAAAATATAGTTTCCAAAGGATTATTAGAGTAATGGAAAATAAAATGGACTGAAGGAAATGGAGAGAAGCCAGATAGCTACTGCAATATTCCAGCAGGAGGAGGAGAAGGGAACTCTGGAAATAGTCAAGAGGCAGCAAACGCACAATTATTAAACATTTACTATGTGCAAGTGGTTATGCTAAGGACCAAGGATATAAAGGAAGGCAAAAACTCAATTTTTCCCTGCAGGAGCTCATGTTGTAATGGCAGAGATTACATGCAAACAACATGCAAACAACTTGGTAATACAAGATACATACAGGGGAATTTGGAGGCAAACACAGATGGATAAGGAATTAACAACAGGGGGAGTTTGGAGTTGAGAAAGATCCCTTGCAGAAGGTGAGGTTTGAGCTGATTCTTGAGGAAAGCTAGGGAAGTTAAGAGGAGGAAGGGAGGAGTGATAGCATCCCAGGAAGGGGAGACACGGATTGCAAAGACAGAAGGGAGATGAAGCATCCTCTGTTAGGAGTAACAAGAAGACCGGTATGGTTGTAATATTTGTATATGGCAGTGGAACAAAAGTCATGTACCAATTCTTTCTCCACTTTAGTCTTGGCTTACAACCTTTTCAATTTAAATAATTGACTGTCAGTGCGATAACCAACCTTGATATAATTTTCATCCCTTTTGGAAGTTTCTGATAACATTACTGAAAATATCTTGCCAAAAAGCATGAGAACAAGCCCATCCCTGCTTCACTCCATTGGTCACTGCAAAAAAGCACTTGTGTGAAGGTCAGAAGAAGTGGCACAAGGCCACTCTGTGGTCTCTCTGAAGAGCTTTGGAATTAACTATGAGACATGGCAGACACTGGCACAGGACCACCCAGCCTAGGGTGCCTGCATCAAGGAAGGTGCTGTGTGCTCTATGAGTGAAGCAGAATTGCAGTAAGTCAAAAGAAATGTGAATGTGCAAATTTAGAGACTTCTCCCTTCCAAATGGTCATTTGGACTATTTGGGCCCAACCTGTGGTATAGCCTTCTGAGCTCCACTCCCCACTCCCCATGAGGGTATGCAATCTGATATTGGCTATCCATGTACAATCGTATTAATCATATTTCCACATGTTTCCGGGTTTGATCAGTCACAGAGACACTATACCTTGACCTCTATAGTGACATCATTTGGGGTTCTCTTTGAGAATGATGAACAATAATCAGCCAGTGTGGCAGAGGGCTTTTTAGCAAGATGTTTTCAGTAATGTTATCAGATACTTCTGATAGAAGCTAAAAGTGAAGATAATGCATCTTTATGTACTAAAGCAGAGGTTCTATACTCTCTCTCTTTCTCTCTCTTTCTGTCTGTGCATGTGTGTGTGTGTTTGACAGATTCCTTTGCCACTCTGGCTAAACATATGAACTCATTATTAGAAAAAAAAGAAAATTAAATGCATAAGTGGCTCATTTTACAAGTGACTAGAATTGTAAATAGTATGGTACAACTTGTGTTTTGCTGTAGGGCACTGATGTTTCTTCCTTTGATTGATGAAACACTCAAACAGTCAAAGATATCATTGGCCACAATGACTGCTTTTCCAACCCCTGTTCGCCACTGACACGGCTCTTTTTTCCCGCTGACATTCCCTCTTTTAGGGCCATTGTCTTCAAAGCCATCTGGGGGAATATTCAGTTGCCCCTTCTCCCAGAACAATTGCTCTTAAGACTGGAAAGTCCTTCAAACCACCTTACCTGTCCATTTACTTCTCCCCCCACCCCTACTCTTTTGGGCCTAAGAAAGATTCTAGTTACAACTGTGGGAACAAATCTGTTGGATTGGAAATGACTACTCCTTGATGGCAGAGTAGAAACAGGACTTCTGGTGAGGCTTCGGCTTCTACCTCCTCCAATAAAAAAATGACTCTAAACAAACTTCAGAGCTACAGAACTGACAAAGTAACAGAGAGAAACATATCTCCCACTGAAGGAAACCTGGCAGGCCAGCAGGAAGGGCCCATCACAGTATGCTGGGAGCTGAGAGTAGTCCCACCAGAGCCACAGTTTTAGCCCCAGGGTGGCCCTGACCAGAGCCTGCAGGAGCAGACTTCACAAGAGTAAACCATCAGCAGCTGTAGTGGTTTCCACACTTCTCAATACACAAAAGCCAAAGACAAAGTAAAAGATGAGTGTGGAACATTTTTGGAACAGGGGGAGCATGGTCCAGCTGCAATTCCCAGAGCGAGAAGCAGGGGAGGCACAGTGGCTACAGCCATTACTTTGTGGCTGCTTCTGGAACTCCTGGCCTTCAGCTTGTAGGGGGGGCAACCAACCATTCAGAGGATAATTGCTTTTTCTTTGATCTGCTTGGATCCAGATCGTGGTCTTGGGTGGTAATCCTGGGGTGTGTTACCAGTGTGCCAGAGTGTGTGGGGGCTGTAGAGAAGGCACCCATCTAATAGCTCCAGCAGCTGCAAAAAACCCAGCAATTTGGGACATAGCTCCATTCTGGAAGCAGAATTCTACCATGGCAAAAAGCTCAAAAGTTGAGTAATTGGCTGCCAATATGAACAAGCAGGAAGAACAAACACAATAGAATTCTTTTTTGAAAACAAAAAAGATCAAGGCATGGAGCAGGAGGAAGACAGGGAAGTCAGAACTCTTGCATCACAAGCCTACAAGAAAAATATGAATTGATTACAGGCTATGGAGGAGCTCAAGAAGAATTTTGAAAATCAAGTAAGAGAAGTAGAGGAGAAATTGGGAAGAGAAATGAGAATGATGCAAGAAAATCATGAAAAGTGACTCAACAGCCTGCTAAAGGAGACCCAAAAATACACTGAAGAAAATAACACCTTCAAAAATAGATTAACTCAAATGGAAAAAGAGGCCCAAAAAAGCCAATGAGGAGAAGAATGCTTTAAAAAGCCAAATTTGCCATATGGAAAAGAAATTTCAAAAACTCATTGAAGAGAATAACTCCTTCAAAATTAGACTGGAACAATTGGAAGCTAATGACTTTATGAGAAATCAAGATACTATAAAACAGATCCAAACAAATAAAAAAAATAATAAAAGGCACTGTGAGATGGCTATTCCTTTTCTTCTCTGAGATAATGACCAGAAATAACTTCTGAAGCAGATTACAGGAGAATAGAGAAGCATAGTAATATTTTTTTTTCCTGTTTAGGTGCAGATAGCAAGAATACATTGGTATTACTATTCCTATCACTTTTTTTCTTTTTTTGGAGAGGGGAAGGTAGGGCAATTGGGGTTAAGTGACTTGCCCAAGGTCACATGGCTAATTTTTATGTTAAGTGTCTGAGGCTGGATTTGAACTCAGGTCCTCCTGACTCTAGGGCCAGTGTTCTATTTACTGCACTACCCAGTCACTCACCTATTGCTTTTTTCTCATGTGATTCTATTTTAATTATTGATGCAAAGATTTATATCTGTCTACTAGGCAGGAGGTATTCAAAATTTCGTAAGACAGAGACAGAGACAGAAACCAAAACCCTAAAGGCTGCAAGGTAATGCACTGGGTAAGGACACACAATTTGGAGTCAGGAAGAAGTGAATACAATACTGTCTCAGATACTTACCACCTCTTGACCCAGGACTAGGCACTTAACCTTGGCCTACCTCAGGTTCTTAATTTGTAAAATGAAGATTATAATAATAGCGCCCATTTTGCAGAGTTGTTATGAGGATCAAATGAGATGACATGTACATCTTACAAACTTTAAAATGCTGCATATATGGTATTATCATTACAAACAAAGGAAGACTATCCAGTATCCATTGAATCTATTTCCTTTTTCATACACTATAGTCCCTCTCATTTCCCGAGCTTTGTATTCCTCATACCTAGAACACTTGCCCTCAGACTCTCTGGTTCCATTCAAGTTCTAGCTCAAATTAGCCTTTTCCAATCCTCCCCTCCCCAATTCGTCTAGTTTGTTTTCCTTTGCTTTACTCTATATTTATCCTTTTTAATATCTATATTTACATTTCCTCCTCCATTATAATGTAAAGCTCTTGAGAAAAGAGACTTCTTTTTTCTTTTTCTGTTTTTTTTTAGGCTTTTCTTTGTATTTCCATAACTGAACACAGTACCCAGCACCCAGTAAGACACTGATAAAAGCATGTTGTTAAACTGAATACTGAAAAAAAAAAAACAACATTTTTGGTTGACTTACTGATTAATATAGCACAAAGCTATTTCCACATTGGTGGTGGTGGGGGGGGGAGGTTTGAGTTGGTGGTGTAATGAGGAATCTGGTCAAAACTCAGTCAAAGAGTCCATAAAAGCTTGAATAAGTTTCATTCTGACCACTTGTGAAAGATTTTATGTAACTACGTTTTGTATGATCAAACTAAAACGTGCATTTCTCATAGAATCCTGTGTCTGGAATTAAGCATACCCTACTTAGGAGAGATCAAGCACCTCCTTAAACAGTCATGCAAATGTCAGCAGTTTGCAATTTGAACTCCAGCAGAAACATTTTTTTTTAAAGTGGTTTCAGTTTCTTTCGTCTTAGAAGGGCCTTTAAATAAAATTGTAGGTGAAATGCTTACTTTCAGACATTTCCCTTACTTTGGAAAGTTCTTCCAAATATTGAGGATAATCCTCAAGGGGCAAATGTTTGATTCAATGACACTCTTTATTAATATTGTCTTCTTGCAGTTCATTGTGAAAATAATGATAATGATAAATGAGACACAGTCATTCAGTTTACTCCCACTCTGGGTGTTGATCAGCTATCCTGTTGGTGAGCAATGAGACTATCCATTTCACATTTGTCAACTTCTTACTGTATCAAATTTCTATTCATGTGACTGAATTTTTGGAAAGAATCAAATGTGCAAAGTGTTTTGAGATTAGAAGACATTTCTTCAGTAATAGCATGTAATAAGAATGTCTAAAGCAACGCTTACCTTGTTTTTTTTTTTGTCACTCAAAATTCCATTACTAACAAATCCATCCCCCAATTCCTGAACGCATATTCAACAACAACAAAAACAAAATCCTTTCTAGGCATGAAAGGGGTAAAGTAAGAAGCAGCCTTAGAAAAGTATTGATTTACAAAGGAAGAAAGTGAAGTCGAAAAAAGTGAATGAATGAGAAAAATTGGCCAATTAAATGGGTCAGCATGGAGTCACAGATGGAGAACTAGGGCCACTTGTGTTGATGTCCTACCCCTGACACATACTAGGTAAGTGACTTAATTTCTTGGTCCTCTGGCAACTTGCTAAAATAATTACAGTTATCCCTTTTACATAGTGACGTTCCCCATAGTGGTTTCAATATATAATGGATTGACATCAGAAATTAAGTGGGAATTTTGGGAGAGCTTTGCAGAAGCTGTTGATAATACACTAAAGCTAGCAGATGATATGGAAAAAGTTTGGAAACTCAGAAATGCATAAACTATATGTAGAGTATTATATAATATCAAAATATTTTTAAATACCATAAATATGAACAATATCTTTTTAAATTAAAATAAGCAGAAAGCTTTTATTTCTTTTTCATGTAGTATTTTTACTTACCATTGACCTGCATATAGCTTATTACCAAATACTTAAAATAAATTTTACAATAAGGTACTGTAAACACCTCATAAAATAAAGGGAAAAAAATCAGACTTCTCTGGTACAAAGGGTAGGGCAAAAAATTTTACATGGATTCTCCAGGTCATGGGGCACTACTCCCCTAAGGGTTCATGAGACAGACAGTTTACTCTTTAAAGGCATGTGAATGTATGTGTGGCTCCCTCATCCTAGAGATCCATGGACAGCTGGTAAAGACAGTGGCTTCAGGTATATGCCAGGCTTATGCCATCTAGAGCCCAGGTCTCCTGATTCTTTACTTTGATATTATAGTTGGTAGGTTTGTATTGTAGTTGTACACTCATAGGAACTGAATGGAAAGGGGGACTTTAGAAGTAGTCATTCAGTGGATGGTCTGGATTGCAACCCGGTCTTATCACCCAATGGACACTGTGATTAGTAGCATTTACAAACTGTACATACCTACATTGGATGAAGTTTGCTAGGCTCATCATTTCATTATCTTGCATTCCTAACTCCAATGACTGCAGACCAAGTCAGTTGTTGAGGATATGGAATTATAAGCCCAGTGTATGAACATGTCAATCACGGTCAAACATAGAGTCACTTCTTTCATGTAGGGTCCAGCAATCAGCCAATTCTCACATCTCTGTCTCCTTATTCAACTTAAAGTGGACCTTTGCCTGTAATTCACATCATGAACTCCTTTGCCAGGGGTTTCATTTAATTCAATGGATGACTAGGGTTAAAAGATGATAAAGATGGACAGAGAAGATTTCTGCTCCTTATCAAAGTAATTATATCATACAACCTACCAAATAGATAGTAGTCCATACTACCTACAAAATTCATTTTTCATTAAACTGTCACAAAGTTCCCCCAGGTATTTTCTATTACCCAGGACATTGAAGTGATTTTTTTTTTTCTAATTAAATATCTCAATGAAATACAGACAAATGCAACTATTTCCAATTGAGAATACATCAAATATGCTGAAGAAATAATGGTTGTACAATTCAGTTTTCCTATGTTTCGCACATTAGATTATCCTAGGTTCACATAGAAATATTATTTATCTGTTCATCCAGTTATGTGTGTTTGTGTGTGTGCGTGCGTGTGAAAATTCAAGAGTTAATTTCATATTAGTAGCCCTCAAAGATATTGGATATATTTATATCAGAGATAAGACTTGGAGAGGGGGTGGGCATGGCAGCTCTTTTCAAATATCTGAAGGGGTATCATAAGGAAGATGGGTTTAACTTGTTTTACCTGACCTTAGAGGTTGGAAAGAGAGGGAATGGGTGGAAACTAAAGAGAAGGAGATTTAGAGTCAATGTTGAAAAACATTTCCTATCAATTACAGCTAATTCAAAATGGAATGTGCTGCCTGGAGAGGCAGTGGGTTCCTTCTCACTGAAGGGCTCTAAGTAGAGGCTCATTTGTCTGTTCCAGAGGAGAATCTCAGTCAAGAATTTGTAAAAGCCCTGAACAGGTTCAGATATATCAAAATATTGGTTTTGTTCTCTTAAGGATATTGTCATTGTGCTCTTTGTCAGGGAATCACATTGTGAATTAAGTCATGATCCCTAAATGTAGTCAATTAATTACAACAGATTTTCCTTTCCCCATATCTAAAATGGAGGCAGATAGGAGGTGATACATGCTAATTTTCAAATAAGTGAATAATGGTCAACCAGGTGCCAGGCACTGTGCTAAGTAAGCACTTTAGAAATATTGACTCATTTGATTGTCACAACAGGCCGTTGAGGTAGATGTTATCAACATCACCATTTCACAATTTAGGAAACTGAGACAGACAGTGATTAAGTGATTACCCAGGGTCACAAAACTAATAAGTATTTGAAGTCAGATTTGAACCTAAGTCTTACTGACTCCCAGCCAGGTCTCCCACTGTATTAACTAGCTGCTTCATTAAGCTACATTAAGCTGTATTATGATATTTGTAGCTCTGGCAAACAAGTCTACAATTTTTATAAAAATCAAGCAATTGTGACAAAGTAGAAAGTGGAAAGCATGTAGAGTTGAGAGACAAATTCAAATGTGCATGTGTTCAGTCATTTTTCAGTCCTGTCAGACTCTGTGACCCCACTTGGGGTTTTCTTGGCAAAGATACTGGAGTGGTTTGCCTCTTCCTTCTCCAGTTTATTATACAGATGAGGAAACTCAGACAAAGTTAAGTGACTTGCCCAGGGTCACACAGCTAGTAGGCCCCTGAAGTGGGATTTGAACTCAGGAACAAAAGTATCCCTGACTCCAGGTCCAACAGACTATCTACTGCAGGGCCACTGATCTACCCTGATGAGCTAAAATACTGATTCTAATCCTTACTAACTTTCTGACCATGGGCAAAGCACGTCAATTCTCTGAATTGGTTTCCTCAGCTTTAAGATGTTGATAATAACACTTATATTTTCTACCTAATACAATTTGGTTAGATCAATGTTCTTTACCCAAAACCAGAGGTGGGGGAATGTGTATATGTACACATGCATGTGTGAATATGTGTATGTATGCACATATGTGTATGTGTGTGGAGAGCACTAGAATGGCTAATGCATAGCCACGTGTGCAACACCCCAAGCCCAAAGAATTTATCAATCCATGTATTTAACCTTTGCTATGCTCTCCATGATTGGCATATTCAGAGGTGCCAAGGGTCTGCTTACTTTGTATTGGTAAAAGACTCCAGCTCCCTCCACTTCAGTATAAAACTGCAGAGCCCCTAACATCTGCAGGCCTTCTCATGTTCAGGCTGTTGCCCAAATAAGGCCAATCTTTTGGAAACAATTCTGTTCATCTTCATATTCCCAGCTTGGGTAAGGACAGCCATCTAGCAGCAGAAGTGAAATAGATGAGATTTGCATATCCTTGTATCTTTCTTATATGACTAAACACGTTCACATAGTTTACATATTATTTAGTAGTGTATTTAGATCAAGTGAATATAAAATTATGTTGTTTATTATAACCAACATCTCACAGATTTTGTTGTAAATAACATCTCCATAAATTTTAAGTGCCATGTGAATGAGAGTTATTAATTTGTACCCATTGTTTGAAAAATAAAGCAAAACTATTAAAACTCATGATTTAATTTTTATAAATGGATTTATAATTGAATTTTTGAAAATTATTCTTGTAGATTACTTCTAAGAAGGAATGCTATTTTTCAAATAGCAACTAAACACTGGAGTCTTATTTGTTAATTCCTCCTGGAGTTAGCATTACGACCCAACATTTACAATAATAATAGCAAAAGCAACAGCAAGACTGATTTTGATGAGCATTTACAAAGCACACTAAAGTTTGCCAAGTATTTTACAAAGGTCATCTCATTGAATCCTCATAACAGTTCTGGGTGGGAACTGTCATTATTATCCCCACTTTATAGAGGAGGAAAACAGAAGTTACGTAATTTGCCTGGCTAGTAAGCTTCTGAGGCAGGGTTTGAACTCACTTATTATTGTAACACCTATAGGAATCTAGTATACTTCAGATTGGGGACCAGACTACAATGCTGCTAACCCTCCTTTTGTTAATGCCAAATGATTCAACTTGATTTTATACAGTAGCTGATATTTTAAGTGTTGAATTCCAATATTCTGATATTCTTTAAGGTAAAATGATAGTCTCTCACTGTACTTAAGGCTTAACTAGTGAGTCACCACTGGAATAAGTTAACATGATGAGTAATGGCTTGATGCTTGAATTCTATTTCATTAATAAACATGATAATGTGCCAATTTTGCCCTCTAATTTTTATGCAATACACTAAAATATAATATAGCCATAGAAGAATGCAGAATTTTCCACAAAAGAGGAGTGTGTTTTGTGAAGCAATCAAATGAATAATTGAATGAGATGAGGTATCTTATGTTTGAATGAACTATGTAGCATGCAGCTTTCCCCATGCTCCCATTGTAGATTATTAATATCAGTATTATGATTCACACCTATGATCTCATCAGGATAGAGAACTCCCTGTAGAGTATTCCCAAAGGTAATTAGAAAGAATTTCTAATTTTGCACTATCAAAAAATAATTATTTTTAAAGCACTTACGTCCAGTGTCTCAGACATAGTGGACAATAAATGCTTCCTCCCCTCCTTTCCCCCTTCTTCTAGAGTTATTTAGAGTCATTGACTTGACCACAGTCAAACAATTAGAATAGATTGGAGATCAAACTTGAACCCAAGTTCCAAGATCAGCCTTCTATCCAGTATGTTATTGTAATACCAGTAATATAATCCATAAGGAATTTTATGTGAGGAGAGCATCCAGAAAGATGTGATATATGAGTCAATGCACAGAAGAGGGCTCTAATCCTGTCTGGAGATTCTAGTGATATCATTGACCACAAAAGAACAAAGTTCACTCAAAGTAGTTGGTTCAGTTCAACCAAACTCCAAGTAGTAAAGTTGAATAATAAACTAGTTGAAGAATGTACCACTTCATTTAAACTTTAGGCAATTGGTTTCTTTTTTTAAACTTATTTTCCCCAACTCTAAATAAAGCTTTGGTCAAATGTTTTCACATCTGTTCTTAGCACCATTTCTTGCTACCAATTGTGTTTCAGATTTTTTTTTTTAATCCCTCATATAACATTAAAAAAAAATAAAGTTCTTCTTCAGCCTTGGCCACTCTTTGTATGTGACTACATATAGAAAATGCTATAGTTATACACTTATCATTTGTAAATATGTACCATGTACATACTTGTACATTTATGTATAAAATGTGTTAGTGTTAAGACTTACTTATGTCACTCTCCTTAGCATAAACATGGGAGGGGACATATGTCTAAAACCTTGAAGTAAGTCAAGTCAGTACAATTTTGTTAAAGCAAGCTGATTGAAACTATGTTTGGAGGGAATGAAATGTAAATGGAAAGTGGAAAAAATAACAAGAGAAACAGAATCAACTATCTCAATGTTTTCTCTACAAGTACCTTAAAATCTTCCTTCTTGGAAACATGTTTGAGGTCATTATTAATTTGTTATAATGTAGGTGTTAAGTTTAAGTGGCAATCCACTTTACTTGGTTTCCTTTGCAATACTGTGAATTTTATTTTGTGTATGTTTTTAAAAGTTACCAAAAAGATGTCTATAGCCTTTACCAGTTTTCCAAAGGAGTCTATGACTGAGAAAAAAGTTTGAGAACTTTTTGCGGTATGAAAACAACATCTTAAAATACTACCTAGAGCAGCCTGAATCGGATTAAAATGTAATTGGGAAGTATTTAAGAACATAAATGAAACTCCACTAAACATAGATAATGTTAATTTGTGGGTTTTTAAGTCAACATGTGGGTAGCTAGGTGGTAGGGGATAGAGTGCTGGTCCTAGAGTCAAGAAGGCTCATTTTCCTGAGTTCAAATCTAGCCATAGATACTAAATAGTTTTCATGACCCAGAACAAGTGACTTAATCCTGTTTGCCACAATTTACTCATCTGTAAAAAAGGGTTGGAGAAGGAAATGGTAAACCACTGCACTATCTTTGCCTAGAAGAGTCAGACAGAAGTAAAAACAACTGAACAACAACAAAGTGGACTGTGAACCCACCAGAATCTTTACACACAGCTTAGTGTCTCCATTTCCATTAGATTTTGTAACTACTGCCCTAAGGCATTGTTATTATCCTCTGGTTCCTTCTATCCTGAATATTCTATGGTCCTAGACTGGAAGCCTGAGGAATGTTCTAAAGAGTGCTGCTGAAGCTTCATTAACCTTTGTCTAGATGTCTTGGGAAAAAGTGGGACACAGACATGAAATCCTAGATCATGTTGGCAGCCTCTAACTTAGTTGCAAATGCATATAAATAGGTTTCCACTTGAATCCCCCAAAATACCTAAAGCATTGGCAGACATCTCTATCCCTTCCATGATTCCCTCCCCACCCCAAGTATTAACTGTATTGCAGAAAAACAACAGGACGTGGAACAAGGAGAAGTGGTTTTGAATCTCAGCTCTTACAATAGCTCTGTGATTAGGGAGAACCTCTTCTTGTTTCTGAGTATTGATTTCCTTATCTATAAACTGAGGCTGGCATTTGATGTTAAGAAATATATGCTATATGCTCTAAAGGGATATACATATATCTTATCATAAAATCTGAACTTTGTGAGTTGTTCCCTTTACAGATTTCGGGTCACTAAAAATTTTCTTTTCACTTGTCACCTCTGATCAACATAATTACCTACTATAATTCCAGAGGAGTTATAATGAAACATGCTGCCAACCCCTGAAACTTTTTTTTCATATATCTATATATGTTTGTAAAAAAGGTTTTGTTTTCTTGTCTTCACAATGGAATGAAAAGATCTGTAGAGGGGAGAGGAAGCTGTTATTTTATCCTTTGAGGACAAAATAGCATTTTATTAATTTTTCTTTTTTATTAATTAATTTTTAGTTTTCAACATTCATTTCCACAAGATTTTGAGTTCTAAATTTTCTCCCCATGTCTCCCCTCCTCCTACCCTAAGATGGCATGCATTATGATTACCTTTTCTCCCAATCTGCCCTTCCTTTGATCAACCCCTGTAATGCCATGCACAAGCAGCTTTCCAGAAGAATGCTACCGTTGAACAGCTTTTAAGGTTCTGATTAAACAGTGTAGTGAAAACTTTATTTATTCCATAAAAAATCAAAGCAAAACATTCACAGAAAGTCAAGGTATATCATTCACAATATTACAACTTATCACAGAAAATTACAATATAGTATTCACAATAGTTTATCATTAAAATGGCAACATAGTTTTCACCAAAGTGGTCACAATATTTAGAGCAAAGAACAATTGTCTGGTATCCCTAAAGAGGTTTATCTCTTTACTCAGTCATTTAGTCCTCTCAAAGTCTTTCACTCATGGGGCAACTAAGTTAACTCAATCAGCACTTATTCAGCAATCAATTACTAAGTATCAGTAATCACTAAGTACTATCATTAGAAAATACACAAACCCTCCACCCCTAGGTCACTAGTAAACCACATTATCATCACAGCATTCAGCACCCAAGGAGAGATCTTTTCTTCATCTTGACCCAAGGTAAGTTCTCAGCAATCTCTGTTCCTGGGGAGATAAAGCTTAACAAAGCCACAATATTCACTGCAAGTGTCCTCATCAATTCACTCTCTGTCTGCAGAACAGTCTCAGGACCCCTGAAAACATCAGCAAGACCCCCTTCCAGGATTTCTGTAAATATACAACAAGAAAATCTTTCTTCAGGGCTTCTGAACCAACAGCAAGGTTCCAGGACCTCTGTAATAACAGCACTGTCCTTCACCAGTGGACAAATCTGGCAAAACAACATCAAAGCAGACAGACAATACAGACACACCACAGCCATGCTTCCTCAGTCTTCCAGCAGTTTGTCTGGCCCTAGGACCCAGAAGAAATCTCAGCTGGCTCCAGAAATCAAAATCAGTCCTCCCAGGTTTTCAAAATCAAAATTGTTTTCTCCAGCCTAGGTAGGCTTTCCTCTTCAGCCTTCTCATCAGCAGCAACTTCAGTCTCCATGATTCTCAGTATGAAAAAAAAAAATCTGACTCAGTTCTCAGTCCAGCAATAGCAGCCCAGCCTCCAGATGCTGCTGACAGAAACTCTCTCTCTCTCTCCAGCAAAACAGATTCTGCCACCAGATTCTGGTCTCAAGAAATTCTGACTGTGCCTCTCTGGGGCTTTTCTTATATACACACAGCATTGGCTTCCTGTTTCAGCCCACCCCTTCCTGTTATGTCAGCAACAGGAGACAGGAGTTCATACCTTCTGTTTCTTTCACAGAAGTTTGATTACTTACTGAGGGCTAAGTACCTCCTTTCTTGGCAATACAAATAAGGGTCTTCAAGTTCAAAGTAACTACTATTACAATCCCCCCCCCCCCCATGACTTCCCTTCCATATTTTTTTTAAAGAAGTTCTCTTGTCACCTCAGAAGAGTGTAATAGTAGTGATGAGTTATTGCTTTGTGCCTTAAGTATTTGTTAATGAGAGCTTATGAGTTACAAATGTTTACATATTTCCTTTATATCTGAAAAAAACAAACAAAAATATAATTGTGCTATTCATGATCTAATTCATACATTGAAAACATTTTTAGAAGTGACCTTGATAATAGCTTTTGAGGGCAAAACTCTACATGATTCATACCTAAGTTTTCTTTTGGGAATCCTTAATCATTTCTAGGGTGGGGAAAATAATGAGCCAGGGAATAAGAGAAATGTATAATCCCCTCTCTTTAAGATGATGTTCCCTCAAGATTGAACTCTTGTGGGAGTCTAAAGCTGGGATTTATTTTCTGGAAGGGATTTCTCACCCTGGGATGGTGGTTCAATGTTAGCATTCTTGAGTACATTTCATGTATTTGTTGAACGTGAAAAAAGCCATGAGTGTAGAACTGAGTCAAAGGCTTCATCATGATGGACAAAAGAAAAATAAATGTTATGATACATTCCAAAAGGTTGTTCAAAAATTAATTAATTGGTAATAAACATTTTCTGTATAGTCTTGAGACCGTCTGCCAAAATCTTTTTGTTCTTTAGTGAATATTATTCTCTTGTGTTTATAGTGAGTTTTGTTTCATTTTGCTTTCGGTGATGTGGGCTGTGAATATTTTGTATAAAATACAACAATGTATAATTGACCTATAATAGGAGAGGGTATTGTTATTCTCATCTTTTCTTGTTACATGAATGGCTCCTTTTCCTAATAAAAGTTCATTAGATTTCTGAAAGAACAGATAACACATTTAAAATGTGAAATTGAAATTCTCAAAAGTTATGCATTCATTGAAAAAACAAAGACTAATGAAACAAACAAAAAACCTTAAAAGCAAGTTCTTTGAAAAAAAAAAACAAACCCTGGTAAATCTTTAGCCACCTGGATTTAAAAAGAAGAAATTCAAACTAGCAAATTAAAAAAAAAATAAATTGGTATTAAAACAAAGGAGAAAAGGGAAAAATAATTAATGGTCAAATCATATTCTAGCAAAACTGATAATTTAAGAGAAAAAAATGTTTTCAAAAAAAAAATAAGGTACTCTCATTGACACAACACCAAAAGGGTATCTTAATTAAATAATTTCAGAAAAGGAAATTAAACTAGCAATAAAGGATTTATTGGAATTTGTCATGGGAAGAAGGGAAGCTAAAAGAGAACAAACAAATAAAAAACATTTGAGATATATTTTCAGGAAAATTCTTATCAAGCCCTTAAAGAATAAGGAATATCTACACTTCAAAAAAAAAATTCTTAAAAACTGAGAAGGAAAAAAGTTTGTGAGACATTGTGAGACAATATTTAATATATAAAGCATGGAAGAATGAAACAAAAAAAAGAGAAGTATAGGCTAGTATTAGTTTTTAATGTTGATGCATATTTTAAAAATAAAATCATATGCCCCCAAAACTCTAGTAATTCACCTAAAATATTTGTTATTATCAAGTTAAATTTAAATCAAGACTACAAGGATAGTTTATTAGGAAAATAAAGATATTTATTAATGTTAGAAATAAAGACATCCCAAACCACAATTCTATCCCCATACACCAAATACATCTTTGAAAAAATACAAGCCTTATTTATGCTAAAATGGCCACAAAGATGACACGTAGGAAGGACTGTTTTTATGAGCTGAAAAGTGTCTAAATGTTATAAATGGTGAATAACTGTAAGTTTTACCAATTAATGCATGAATAAAAACAGTTTACCTCCATCCCCACTGTAATCAGACGAAGTTCTAGAAATGTTAGTGATTAAATGCATGAAGGTAAACAGAGAGGAGACAATAGTGACACTATTTATTATTGAAAGTTTATTTGGAATGTGACAATTGTGTCGAATATTGCTGATATTTCTCAGAGGTCTGATATCCAAAGATCTATAGCCAGTTCACATAAATGTGTAAGACCAAAAGATAATCCTAAATGTTCATATAGTCAAAAGGATTTAATAGAGTCAATAAACATTTATCAAGTGACTATCATGTGCCAAGTATTGTGCTAAGTGCTAGACAGAAACAAATGTTCTAAAAAGAATTGCAAATTATTTACAACCATATGAAATGTTGCCCCAAATCAGTAAGAATCAGAGTAAGCCACATAAAAACAATTAAGATTTTGCCTTACATCCAGTGGATTGAGATAGATGATGAAGGATTGAAATACTCAATAGAGAAGGGTATTGTGGTAATAAGAGTCGCATTAATCTGCTTTTGATGGAGCAATGGATTAGTTCAACCCCACTGGGAGACAATGTGGAAATATGCTAAGGAAGTGAATAAAATGTTCCTACTTTTTGATCCAGATATGCCAGTGTTAGGTATATATGACATAGGGTACTATGATAAAAAAGGAAGTTCTCATATACACCAAAATATTCACAGTGGTACTTTTTTGGTGGTTTTGTATCAAGTAATTAGAAGCAACATTGATGCCCATTAATTAGAGAATAGGTAAACTAGTTATGGCACATGAATGTTCACCTTAAGAAATAATGAATATAACTACAAAGAAATATCGGAAGGGTTATAGGGCTAAGTGCCAAGTGAAACAAATAGAAGGAGTAGAAAAAAAAATAAACAGCTTTTAGAATGATGTAAATGGATAGAACAACATCTAAACAATGTAAATTGAATGTTATGAAGTTTGCATAACCAAACTTTGCTGTAATGGAAAGATACAAGGGAAAGGGGGTGCCCAGCTTCTTTGGAGTGATGAGCATGATCACAGATGCTATCTGGCCTAATACTCTCATTTTATAGATAGCTAAAATTTAGAGAGGTTAAGAGACATTTCTAACTTTATAAACTTAGTAAGCACAAGAAATACCAAGATTATATAGGCAACCTGAATTTTCTTTATTCCTTTTGGTTTTTTAATTGTTTCTTTAGGAGATGGCTATCTGGGCAAGAGAATGGGGAAAGATATATTAGGAAATCTAATGGTGCCAAAACTGCAACAAAAGGCAATGATACTTATTTTAATTGTTTTAAAGGATGGGAATGAGGTTAAAATTTCTTTTATCTTTGTTCAATCCACTCCCTTATGTAATGAAGCAGGCACCGCTCTGGAAGCAATTTTTGTTTTGTTTTTCTTTTTAAGAGCGTCAATGTTTTGATAAAGAGTACTAAAATAAAAAAAAAAAGTAAATGAGACATGGAATAGAACATTTAATTTCTTCTCCAAAACTGTTCAGCAGAATAGGAATTTACACATTATATAAGAAACAAATTGTTACCCTAGCAGCTGCAGCCTGTTGTGGTTTTTAATCAAAGTGAAGTATAAACTGTAGAGGTTCAATTAATAATAATAATAAAATCTGTCCTATGCTTGGTTTCCATAAATTGTCAGGTCCCAAGTTATAAATGTGATTAAAGCCACATGTGAGTCCAGGGGCACAGGATACATAGTATAGAAATTTACATGTGGCTACATAGATTCTAAAAGGAGACATGGGGATTCCTGGTATGCACATAAAACTGCTTATAGAAGAAAATAGAAGGGACCAAGAGGTAATAAGTACATTTTCCTACTTTACATACCAGATTGATAAACAAAAGTCCGAATCTTTGGAAAGTAACTGGAAAAGTCAGAATAATAAGCATTTGATAGGAAGTGAGAGTACAGGGGAACAACAGAAGAAATATGTGGGACTGACCAACTCAACTGTTCCTGAAAGGAGCAACAAAAGAATGAAGCAAAGTCAACTGACATCCTTGAAGGCTGCGGTGGCAGTGGGGGTGAGGAGGGGTTGGCGGAGAGAGGGGGTTGAAGTTCATCCATGTTGATATCAGCCACCACTTTCTTTCTCTTGGTGAATTTTTCAATTTGCCCCTTTGTCTGAAGGGCAAAACTAAACACACTTTTCCATGATGTTTTAGAAGGTTTCTTTAGAGCAGCAGTTTTCAGCCTGTGGGTCGCAACCCCTTTGGGGATCTAATGACCCTTTCACAGGGGTCGCCTGAGACCATTGAAAAACACATATTTCTGATGGTCTTAGGAACCGAGACACCTCTCCTCTATCCGTCTCCAGGCAGGTCTGCCCACATGCAGATACGTCCACATGCGAGTATTAAAGGGTTGCGGCATTAGGAAGGTTGAGAACCACTGCTTTAGAGAATCAAAAAATCCCTTTTCTTTAAGGTAGTCTTACCTTGCAACATATTACTCCCAGTCCCTCATCCCTTTATGACAGGAATGTAAAGAAATTGAGTTTGTGTATGTACATACACATATATACACATACACACATATATGCATGTATACACAACTATGTGTGTTTATGTATATATACATACATGCGTATATGAATGTATGCATGCATGCATTTGTGTATATATGTACATATGTATTTTATGCTCTTAGCTATAAAGTATGTCATCTAGATAACATTTTTTTAACATCTAGATATTCATCAATATGAAGAATTCTCACTCTCCAGGATAAAGCATTTGACAGGATACTATTTGAAGGGATGAATTCATGTTCCTTAATAGCTTTTCCAACTTAGAATTTTCCTCTATTCACACATACTGGATCAAGACTCTTGAATGAAGTTCCATCACAGCTAGGGTGAGGTGAAGTATTTCCTCTTGTACATGTTGATTCCGGACGTGGGACAGAAGAAGTACACCCCCATCTCTGAGCATATTTTGCTTCCTTTTATTGAAAAAGGCATCATATATTTTTTGAGAAATTCTTCAAATCTCTCTCCTAGTTCCTCGAGGTCTGTGTCCAGTCTTTCAGAGATCATAATACTTGGTAAATCAAGATAAAAGACTTTTCCCTTAGAGGGGCTTATATTTAGACTTTTCTGATATGTTATCATTTCTCACAGTTTTCAAAAATGGTCTATTTTTCTCATTTTTTTATTTGGATATCACCTGCCGGGTGATGGCCTTTGCTGTGGATCCTCATGGTGCTGGCTTTCATGATGTACATGCTGGGGCCAACTCCCATAGGGCTGCTGCTGCTCTAGCCCAGCTGCCTGTTGGGGCAGGAAGGGAGCAGGCTGGACTCAGCCATCTCTGTTTCTGGTGCAGGCTTGGGGGTGGATCTAGATCATCTATTCTAATCCCCCTCAGTTAAGAGCTGATGTAATTGACTTTAGGTCCAGATTTGGATCTGCATTAGAGTCCTGACTTGAACTCAGTTCTTCTCTTGCCACAGCTAGCAATATCTTTCCTGAAACAAGTGTTGTACTTACTATAATTTCTAAATACAATATTTGACATTCTTCTCAATATACGAGCAAAGGGATGCAAAAAGCATGTCTTAAGTCTGCTAAAGTGCTTCTTCTCTACCCACAACTCTCAGTTCTGAAACCATGAACCTTGATCAAATAAATTCAGTCACTGTTCTTCAAGAGGTGTGACATTTACTCTCTTTTATCCCTATTAGACATTCCAGTAACCTTGCAAACCAAATTACCCCATCCCTAGCCACCACTCCCCTTTGTGTATTAAACGTAAGCCAATTAATGTCAAAGTTTGTTGTTGTTGTTGTTTTGTGGATTTGAATCTGAAGTGGTTACCATAGCACTTGGAGGGGTTTATATATTCCATCATCCATCCATCCATCCATCCATCCATCCATCCATATGTTCTTTTTTATATTAATTCATACCAATGTAGATCAACACCCAATTTTCTTCTTTTAAAATTGATTTGTTTATTTACTTTTAGTTTACAAGATTCAGTTCCACAATCCCTTGAGTTTCAAATTTTCTCCCCTCCCACCCATGACGGCATGCAATCAAGTATAGCATCTGCAAATACTTTCACATTGGACATTTGTCTGGTTATATAGAAGGGTTGTAACCAATGGAGTGGACAATGGGAAAGAAGAAACAAAACC
>CM053583.1:197125408-197151084 GCA_028627135.1 Pseudochirops cupreus
TATATATATATATATATATATATATATATACTTTCAGTATAATTGATCAACCAAAAAACTACCAAAAACCATATGATTATCTCAGTAGATAAGGAAAAGTTTTTTGACAAAATACAACACCCATTGCTATAAAAAACACTAGAATGTATTGGAAAGAATATGGAGTCTTCCTTAAAATAATAAGAAGCAGCTCTCTAAAACCATCAGCAAGTATTATATGTAATAGGGATAAGGTAGAAGCATTCCCACCAAGATCAGGGGTAAAACAAGGATATCCACTATCACCCCTCTTAGTCAATTTGGTACTAAAAATGTTAGCAGTAGCAATAAGAGAAGGAAAAAAAAATGGAAGGAATCATACTAGGCAAAGAAGAGACTAAGTTATCACTCTTTGCAGATGGTATGATTATATACTTAGAGAATTCTAGAGAATCAAGTAGAAAACTTCTTGAGACAATAAATAAATTTGGCAAACTTGCAGGATATAAAATAAACCCACATAAATCCTCAGCATTCCTATATATTTCTAATGAAATCCAAAAGCAAGATATAGAAAGAGAAATCCCATTTAAAATTATTGTAGATACTATAAAATATTTGAGAATCTAACTGCCAAAAAAAAAAAACCTAGGACCTATATGAACACAACTACAAAACACTTTTCACACAAATAAAGTCAGATCTAATTGGAAAAGCATCAGTTGCTCATGGCTGGGTCTACCTAATGTAATTAAGATGACAATTTTACTTAAATTTAATTACATTTTTAATGCCATACAAATCAATCTAAAACAAAACAAAACAAAACAACCTTTTCATACTTAGAAGAAATAGTAGCAAAATTCATCTGGAAGAAGAAAAGGTCCAGAATATCAAGGGAATTAATGAAAAGAAATGCTAAGGAAGGTGGCCCAGCCATATCACATTTTAATCTGTATTATAAAGCAGTGGTCATTAAAAGTACTTGGTACAGGCTGAGGAATTCAAGCAGTGGATCAATGGAATAGATTGGGTACACAAGACTCAGCAGTCAATTCCTATAGTAATCTACTGTTTGATAAACCCAAAGACCCCAGTTTTGGGGATAAGAACTTACTATTTGACAAAAACTGCTTGGAAAACTGAAAAACAATATGGCAGAAATTGGGCATAGACCAATATCTAACACTGTATACCAAAATCAAGTCTAAATGGGTGTATGATCTAGGTATAAAGGTTAATACTGTAAGCAATCTGGGAAAGCAAGGAATAATTTACCTGTCAGATTTATGGAGAAGGGAAGACTTTATGATAAAACAAGAGCTAGAGAGCATTATAAAACGCAAAATGGACAATTTTGATTACATTAAATTGAAAAGTTTCTGTACAAACAAAGCCAATAAAACCAAGATTAAGAAGGAAATGGAAAATTGGGAAAGAATTTTTACAACCAGTGTCTCTGATTAAGGCCTCATTTCTAAAATATACAGAGAATTGAGTCAAATCTATAAGAATAAAAGTCGTTTCCCAATTGATAAATGGTCAAAGGATGTGAACAGGCAATTTTCAGAGGCAGAAATTAAAGATATCTTTAAGCATATGAAAAAATGCACTAAATTACTGTTGATTAGAGAAATACAAATCAGAACAACACTGAGGTACCACATCTCACTGGTCAGATTGACTAAGAAGACAAAACAGGAAATTGATAAACGCTGAAGAGGGTGTGGAAAAATTGGAACACTAATGCATTGTTAGTGGAGTTGTGAAATGATTCAAACATTCTGGAGAGCAACCTGGAACTATACCCAAAGGGATATAAATAAGTGCATATACTTTGACGCAGCAATATCACTTCTAGGGTTGTATCCCAAAGAGATCATAGAAGTGGGAAGAGGCCCCACATGTACAAAAATATTTACAGCAGCTCTTTTTGTGGTGGCAAAGAATTGGAAATCAAGGGGATGCCCATCAATTGGGGAATGGTTGACCAGGTTGTGGTATATGAATGTGATGGAATACTATTGTGCTATAAGAAATATGTATGGACTTCATAATAACTTGAACAGACTTATACAAACTGATGTCTAGTGAGAAGAGCAGAACCAGAAGAAATTTATACATGATTATAGACACAATGTATGTGACGACCAACTTTGATAGACTGGGCTCTTCTCAGCAATGCAAAGTTATCAGACAATGCCAAAAGTCTCATGATGGAAAGAGATGTCCACACCCAGAGATAGAACTACAGAGTTTGAATACAGATTGAAGAAAACTACCTGCTATGTTTCTTTTTCTTTTTCTTTTTTGCTTTGTTTCCTCTTTCCCATTGTTCATTCCATGCCTTATACTCTTTCTTACAACCTGACTAATGTTTAACGTAAATGTATTTAATGTGAAGAAATTTGATTGCAGGCTGCCATGGCAGTAGGGAGAGGAAGGGGAAGAAAATTTGAAACCCTAGGGATTGTGGAACTAAATCTTATATACTAAAAGTAAACAAATAATGTTTTTTTAAGTATGTCTCTTCCCAAACTTGTTTTCACTCTGCCACTACAGAATTTATTTTGATGCATTATTTTAAAGTTATTGGAGGGAAACATTGGGAAGGTTCAGCTGAGTTGCTGCTTGTACTGTGGCATCTGGACCCTACCCCTCTCATTTATGTCTTTTGGAAGGATATCAAATTTACAAATCATAAGCATTTGATGAATTTGGATTTGAATAACCAAGGTAAGGAGAAGGGAGTAGAAAATGCTATCTTCCATTTCATTTTCCTTTATAGAACACTCCTAAGGAGAGGGATCCAACTCCACCATAGCAGATGTACAATTTATAATAGTTTTATATATAGGAAGAAAGCATAATAGAACACTAAAGACAATATATCCCAGTTAAAGGCAATGAAGACAACAAAACAAAATAAATTAGAACATGTGATTAAATGCATTAGCATTTAATATTAGAGTGGTATATAAGAAACTCTAGATTCCCTTAGAATATTCTAGCAAAATTCAAAAGTTAAAGGCTGCAAGGAAAAAAAATGAGTAAAGAATAATCTAGCAGCTATAATGTGTCAGTCAAGACGAATTATAGAGGTTTAAGAAACAAAATAATGTTGTAGGGGGTGAGGGAAAGGAAAAGAGAGGGGGAGAGGGGTGAGAGACAGAGACAGAGAGACAGAGAGAGACACAGAGAGAGAGACAGACAGACAGAGAGACAGACACAGACAGAGAGCAAGAGAGAGAGAGAGAGACAGAGACAGAGAGAGACAGAGAGAGGGGAGGGAGGGAAGGAGAGAGAGACAGAGAGAGAGAGAGAGGGAGGGAGACAGAGAGAGAGAGAGAAAGAAACATCCAAAGGAGCTCGTGGAAAATTTCTCACCATCTGTATGCCTGTAAAAAATCAAACACAAAGAGAACACAAATTGGGTCAAACAAGAGAATGCAGGCACCCCATTAATAACACAAATGAAAGCAGTTACATCAAGGGAGCTAAGTGAAATTCTAGCTTCTCTGCAAAATTAGAAAGCAGCAATACTGGATAAAATCCCTAATTATTGGCTTAAATGCATCATATTGGTGCATCAGCAATTTGCAAAGCACTTTTCCAGTTTCCTTTCAGACACAAGTCTGATCCCACCTTTTTCTTTTCCTTTTTTTTAACAGAAGTCACTACACATCACCTAACCAAAGATGACAACACCAGGCTACGAAGTGTTTTAAATGACAGAGGACTTTTTTCCCCTAGATAGTTACCACCCTGGGAGGTTAAGTATTGTAAATACTCTAGGCCCATTTTAGGGATAAGCAAACTGAGGCTGCGAGAAAGCCACATCTGACACCAAGGGCATGCTTTTTCCACTACACAATCTAACCCACAAATTGATAACGGTGATTTGGTACAATCTGTGTTAAATATTTGTATTTTTTTTGCTCTAGGGATGAGTACAATTGTGATCTTCCTGAAGTCACGGTGCTCCAGCTATTAAAAAAGCTTGCCTAAGTCAGACTGCAAACATGAAATTACTTTGCATCACTTACTGTGCAAAGTATCAGAGATCCAAGGAAAGGCAAATCTATGGTCCCTGCTCTCAAGGAACTTATATACTCATGACAATGATAACATGCAAAACTTTGCATATAAGATGCATAAAATGTAAATGAGTAATTAATTCCAAAATGAGAAAAATAATGAGAGTTGCTCTCAAGTTACTTCAATATTTTCTGATCTCTTCTGGGTTTTACCCAAAGGATTGATCAAATTGCTTCACAGACAAAACAAGGCCAGTGTCTGGTCTATGTCTTACAGAACTTTATTTTTTTGTGCCCAGGAGCCCCATTTTTACATTCCATTGATAAACAATGTGTCTTGCCTCATCAGGGGAGGCAATAGGGCTGCTATCTCACACACCAGCTAGGAGATCCTGGGTGGTCTGTAAGGGCAGACAGCTCCCTGATCTGCATAGCCAAGGTGATAGGGGCTGGACTCCCTCAGACCAAGGAGGTTCCATGATATTTTTGTGAGGAAACTAAGGGGCAGTGCCATGTGAAATGGAGCATCTGACTGAAACATAGCCAAACCAGATAAAAGTCAGAGGGGAAAGAAAAGGGGGGTGGGAGATGATTGATTTTGATTCATTTTTTAAACTGAGAAGGCTAAAGATAAATTAGATCAGTGTTTCCATAGACTAATGGCATCTGTCCTAGAACCTAAGAAAATCCCAAATTTTTATAGGCTCCAGCTTACTAAAGAGGGCAAAAAGTGCTGAGTTAGAGGGAAAGGCTCATTATTTACAATAACCTTGTTGAAGCAGGGGAGCTGCCTGCACAGACGGTCTCTTCTCTGATTAAGGGACATTGTCCCTAGAACAAATTTTATGTGTGGGTCTTGGACTTTTGTCCCTTTATGGGCTGTCCTTACATTTTTAGAAGACTCCTATCATGTTCTATGCCTCTGGATCAGCACATTCAGTCTGCTCTGTTGAAGAAAGCATCATCCTTTCAGTCACCCTCATTTCATCATCTCCATACATCCTTCAAATAGTTGCAAGATTTTGTAAATTTTTACCTCCACAATATCTTCCATAGCTTTCCTCTTCTGTCTTTTCAAATGACAGTCATCCTAGTTCAAGCCCTCATCATATTTTTTTTTTTTTGCTATTTGAAGGGGGGAAGACAGGGCAATTGGGGTTAAGTGACTTGCCCAAGGTCACATAGCTGGCAAGTGTTAAATGTCTGAGGCTGGATTTGAATCCAGGTCCTTCTGACTCCAGGGCCAGTGCTCTATTCACTGCACCACTTAGCAGCCACTCTCATCATATCTTTTCAGGACTTTTGCAATAGCCTTATAACTCATCTGTCTGCCCCAAGAATCTTTTTTACCAAGTCATCATTCATCCTTCACACAACTCCCAAGGAAATTTTCCCTGAATACAGAATCACAGAAGATGAAAGTTGGAACATAGGAATTCCCTGTAACATACACAGTGAGTGGACATCCAGTCTCTGTCTGAAGACTTTCAAGGTAGGAAAAACCACATCTTCTTGAGAAAACACATTGCATTTCTGGATAACTCTAAGTATTAAGAAGAAAGTTTTTGTTTTGTTTTCTTTTGCTCATTTAGTTGCTGTTTTGTTGCTTATTTCTGCAATCTAGCCCAAATTATGGTTTTTGCAACCTCTGCCCATTGTTTCTACAGTGAAATAGAAAAGAGAATGCAATAGAAGTACAAAGAAATAGAAAAAGCCTAATCATTTCCCAATATGACACTCCTTCATCTAATTAAATACAACTCTCAAGTTCCCTCTTAGTCTTATTTTGTTCTGGGTAAACATACACAGCCCTTCATCTGATGCTCATATTACATGGACTTATGTCTTTCAATCATTCTACTTGCCTTCCTCTGGCTTACCAATGTCATTCTTAATCTATGGTATTCAGAACTGAACAGAAAACAGCAAATGAAATTTATCAAAAGTAAAGTACATTATACTATCATTTTTTTTTATCTTTTTATCTCTCATAATGCAGTCCAAGCTTCCATTTTTTTTGGACTGTTGCATCACACTTCTTGCACGTGTTGAGTTTATAGCCCACTAAAATTCCCAGATTCTTTTTTAGATAAGCCATCTACTAATGCTTATTCAATCATTCAGTTATGCCTGACTCTCCAGGGTTTTCTTGATGAAAATATTGGAGTGGTTTGCCATTTCCTTATCCAGCTCATTTTACAGATGAAGAAACTGAGATAAGCAAGGTTAAGTGATGCACCCAGGGTCATAGAACTAGTAAGTGCCTGAGGCCAAATTTGAATTCTGGAAGATGTCTAAGACCTGGCACTCTCTCCACTTGAATGTATATCTATGAAATGAAAGGATTCAGCTAAATGGCCTTTGGTAGCCCAGACAGCTGTAGATATATGAGCCTAAAATCTCTTTGGATCCATATTCTCTTATCTAATATGTCAGCTATCACTCACCTTTGTGACATATGAAAATTTGGTAAATGTTTATTCTCATCTAATTGATACTGTAAATTTTCATAAGCCATCTATCTTTATCCAAGTCAATGATTTTTTTAAAAAGTCATACAGTACAGGGTCAAGCCCAGATTCCTGGGGCACTCCACTGAAGACTTCCTGATTCAATGAGAAGGGACCATTCACAAATATTTTTGGATATCTAACCAAGTCTCCATTGAACTATATTATCATCTAGCTAATTATAATTACTCAAATATATGTCCCTACTATGCACCAGGCACTGACCTAAGTGCTAGGAATGCAAAGAGAGATAAAAGATTCCCATTGTTCTCAAAGAGTGTACAATCTAATGGAGAAGACAACATGAAAACAAATATTTACAAAAAAGCTACAGACAAGATCATGTAGAGATATTTAAGTGTGAAGGCACCATATTTGCCTATCTTCTTCCGAAGAATAGCATGAGATTTTTGTTCAAATGCTTTACTGAACTCTCAGTAAACTATGTCCACAAAAATCCTCTCATCTACTATTTCATAAATAATCAAAAAACAGGAAAGAGATTCATCTAGGTTGGTCTATTATCAATGATGTCTCATTGATGCCTCAAAATTTTTGCTTCCCTTTCTGGATGGTCACCAATCATTGCTTTGTTGATCAACTTTAGAATTTTCCCAGGAATTAAAGTTACTGGTCTCAAGCTAGTAGATTCTGTTTCCTTCCTTCCTTCCTTGCTTCCCTCCTTCCTCCCTCACTTCCTTCCTCCCTAACTCCCTCCTCAATCAGCACAAAGCTTCCCAATCTACAGTCTTAAGCTACCTCCTTTGCAGCACACAGGCATTATCATGTCGCTCACTAACAGAATAATCTCCAGTGCTTCATAATTCCCTGCATTATAAAACCTGAAGTCTTATGTAATTTAAAAATCCTCAGAGTCTGACTTCAATCTATCTTTGTTGTCTAATTATACATTATTCTCCTTCATCTACTCTGCAGTCCAAATAAAATGCTCTTCTTGTTTCTCACACATGACACTCCATCATCTTCAGAGCCCTCTCTCCTCATTGATGATCCTTATGCTCCCTGGTTTCCTCCAAAGGTAAGTTCCGATGGTACCTTTTATATCAGACATTTCTGGTTCCTTCATAAGCTTGTGCCTCTTCCCATTTAATATTATCATTTAATTATTTTTTAAATATTTATTTGGTGTGTATCTATCTATCTATCTATCTATCTGCCTATCTATCTACGTATCTATCATCTATCTATCCACACACACACACACACACACACTTGTGTACATCCATGCTTTCTCTTTCAGTATAATATTATTTTTCATATCACATTCTTTTCTCATATTTTACTTTATTTTATTTTAAATTTATTTTTAGTTTTCAACATTTATTTCCACAAGATTTTGAGTTACTAATTTTCTCCCTGTTTTCCCTTACCCCTTACCCCAAACTACCAAGCCTACTGAATACCCCTTCACCCAATCTCCCATCTTATATCCTCGCCCATCCTCTCCTCCCAGTTTGCCAGTAGGGCAAGATGGATTTCTATACCCCAGTGCCTATATATCTTATTTCCCAGTTGCATGTAAAAAACTTTTTTTTTTCTAACATTTGTTTTTAAAACTTTGATTTCAAGATTCTTTCCCTTCTTCCCTCCTCACCCACCTGCACTGGAAAGATAAGCAATTCAATATAGGTTGTACATGTGTAGTAACGTAAAACATTTCCATAGTAGTTATATTGTGAAAGACTATATTTCCCTCCATCCTATGCCACCCCCCACTTATTCTATTTTCTATTTTGACCCTGTCCCTTTTCAAAAGTGTATGCTTCTAACTACCCTCTCACCCAACCTGCCCTCCATTCTATCATCCCCCCTCTTATCTGCTTCCTCCTTCCTTTCCTGTAGTGTAAGATACCTAACTGAGTGTGTATATTATTTGCTCCTTAAGCCAAATCAATGAGAGTAAGGTTGACCCATTTCCTTTCACCTTCCTGTTCTCCTCTATTGAAACAATTTTCTCTTGCCTCCTTTATGTGAGATAAATTTACCCTCATCTATCTCTCCCTTTCTCCTTCTCCCAATATATTCCTCGCTCACCTCTTAATTTTATTTTTTAGATATCATCCCTTGCTATTCAATTGATCCTATTCCCTCTATGTATACAAGTACACACATATACACACTCTCACATATACATTTATGTACACATACACCCTCCTTTATATGCATATATATGTGTGTATATGTGTGTGTGTGTATACACATGTATTTCATTCAACTATCCTCATACTTGGAAAAGTTCATGTGTTATAATTATCATTTTTCCATGTAGGAATATAAATAGTTCAACTTTAATAAGTTCTTTATGATTTATTTTTCCTGTTTACTTTCTCATGCTTCTCTTGCTTCTTGTATTTGAAAATAAAATTGTCTGTTCAGCTCTGTTTTTTTTTTCATCAAGAATACTTGAAAGTCCTCTATTTAATTGAATGACCATATTTTCCCCTGAAGCATTATACTCAATTTTGCTGGGTGGGTGATTCCTGGTTTTAATCTTAGCTCTTTTGACCTCTGGAATATCATATACCAAGCCCTTCAGTCCCTTAATGTAAAAGCTGCTACATCTTGTGTTATCCTGATTGTGTTTCCACAATACTCAAATTGTTTTGTTTTGTTTTGTTTTGTTTTTCCTGACAGCATGTAGTATTTCGCCCTCCTGGGAGCTTTGGAATCTGGTGATGATATTTCTAGGTTTTCTTTTTGGGATCTTTTTCAAGAGGTGATCAGTGAATTCTTTCAATTTCTATTTTGCCCTCTTGTTATAGAATATCAGAGAAATTTTCCTTGATATAATTTCTTTTATTTTTTATTAATTTATCTATTTACTTTTAGTTTACAACATTCAGTTCCACAATCCCTTGAGTTTCAAATTTTCTCCCCTTTCCTCTCCTCTCTACCCCACCCCATGGCAGCATGCAATCAAATATAGGATCTACAAATACCTTCACATTAAGCATTAGTCAGGTTGTAAAGATTATAACCAATGGAACGAAGAATGGGAAAGAGGAAACAAAACAAAACAAGAAAAAGAAAGAGAGCAAGTAGTTTGCTTCAATCTGCATTCAATCTCTGTAGTTTTTCTTCTGGATGTGGACATCTCTTTCCATCATGAGTCTTTTGGAGTTGTCTTATAAGCTTACATTGCTGAGATGAGCCCAGTCTATCAAAGTTGGTTGTCACACATATGTTGCGTCTGTAATTGTGTACAAATTTCTCCTGGTTCTGTTCTTCACACTCAACATCACTTTGTATAAGTCTCTCCAGGCTATTATGTAGCCCACCTGCTCCTCATTTTTTTATAGCACAATAGCATTCTATTACATTCATATAACACCACTTGTTCAGTCATTCCTCAATTGACGGACATCCCCTTGATTTCTAATTCTTTCCACCACAGGGAATGTCTTTAAGGATGATTTCTAGGCTCTTCTTTTGATTGTGGCTTTCAGGTAGTCCAATAATTTTTAAATTTTCTCTCCTGGATCTATTTTCCAGGTCAGTGGTTTTTCAAATGAGATATTTCACATTGCCTTCTATTTTTTTTTTCATTTATTTGGATCTGTTTTATAGTACATTCATTTCTCATAAAGTTATTAGCTTCCATTTGCTCCAATCTCATTTTGAAAGAATTATTCTTTTCAGTGAGTTTTTGGAATTCCTTTTCCATCTGGCCAATTTGGCTTTTTAAAACATTTTTCTTCACATTAGCTTTTTTAGCCTCTTGCCATTTGAGTTAGTCTATTTTTTAAGGTGTTATTTTTTCAGTATTTTTTTTTTATTCTCCTTTAACAGGCTGTTGACTCACTTTTCATGATTTTCTTGCATCCTTTGCATTTCTTTTGTCAATTTTTCCTCCACTTCTCTTACTTGATTTTCAAAATGGTTCTTGAGCTCCTCCACATCCCATAATCAATTCATATTTTTCTTGGAAGCTTTTGATGCAGGAGTTTTGATTTTGTTGACTTCTTCTTTTTCCATGTTTTGATCCTTTTTGTCCCCAAAGAGGATTATATGGTGTGATTTTACTTCCTTTGCTTGCTCATCCTGCCAGTCAATTACTTTACTATTGAGATCTTTGCCATGGTAAAACTCTGCTTTGAGAGTATAGAGAGCTGTGTCCCAAATCAATGAGCTTTTTTCAAATGTTGTCAGAAATCTGAGGAGGGTACCTTCCCCACAGCCACAACAAGCTCTGGCACGCTGGAATTTCTCACCCCAGGACCACCACCCAAGAATTAATGATCCAGATTCAATCAAGTGAAAGCAAGAGTGATTACCCACTGAATGGTCACTTAGTACCCCTACAATCTGCAGACCAGAAGCTCTGGAGGCAGACACATGACAGCAGCTATAGCTGCTGTACCTCTGCCACCTCTTGCCTTGAGGGCAGGGGCCAGACTATGCTGTTCTGTCACCTGCTTCCAACAGAGTTCTCCAGTGACCTTTTACTTTCTCTTTGGTGTTCACGGATTGAGAAGTCTGGAAACTGCCACAACTGATGGTGATTCACTCTTCTGAAATCTGCTCTGGCTGGTCTTGGCCACTGGTCAGGGCCACTCCTGGTCTGGGCCTGCAGGGTTCATGCAGGACTGCACTAGGCTCCCAGTTTGGTGGGATAGACCCTTCCTGTTGGCCTGTCAGTCTGCCTTCAATGAGAGATTTGTTTCTCCCTGTCACTTTGTGGGTTCTGTAGCTCTAAGATTTGTTTAGAGTCATATTTTACAGGTATTGGAAGTGGTTGGAGCAGAAGTTCAGAAAATTCCCTGCTTTTACTCTGCCATCTTGGCTCTGTCCCCTAAAATAAGCATCTTAAGGGCAAAGACTACCTTGTCTTTATAGTTGTATTGCCAGGATTTTGTAGTACTTATCTTTTAGCAGGTACTTAAAAATTTTCTTGATTAATTATTCTTCCATATTAAAGAACAAAACTATAACAAAGCAAAAAGAAAAGAAAAATATTCCACAGATTTTATACCCTGATAGACCTTCAATACAAATGAAATATTCAAACTGCAGAGACAATATAATGTAGTGGACAGAGAACTGAGCTTGGATTAAGGAAGACCTCCATTCAAATCCTGTCCCCAGCATATATTAATTGTGTGAGTCACCTTTCTTTGATTTCAGTAATTTCTTATGCCTGTAACTTACTGATCTTCATTAGTGGAGGGAATTTTCATACCCAAAGTTACTACTCAAATGAGTCTTGAAATATTACTGAAATTGAGAATCTGTCAACAGTGCTGTAAATAATAACATTAATAGCATTTCTATTGCACTTTAAGATTTGCAAAACACTTTAAAATATAGCATTTGATCTTAACAACAACCCTAGAAGGTAGATACTATAATTTCTCCCATTTTACAGATTAGGAAACTGAGGTAAACAGAGAACAAATGACTCCCTCGCGGTCACCCAGCGTCTAAGGTTGGATTTGAACTCAAGTCTTCTTGACTCCAGGCCCAGCACCCTACCTATTATACCACCAAGGTGCCTCTGGACTGGTCACAGCCTATTCATGCCTGTCATTCATGAGCATGACTTGTCCATGTACCCCAATAAAGTAGGTCACCATAGGAGGGTTCGAGTAGATACTGATAAAATGAACTGAAAGAAAATGGCAGGCAAATCTGACCTGAGGGTTGAATGAGAACAAGGCAGGGACTAATACCGGGTAAGATGCATGGACGGTCCTAAACTGGTCTCCATTATAGGTGGGGAGAACAAATGAAGCCTGGCTAGAAATCAAATGAATTCAACCAATATTTATCAAGTGCTTGTGATTATGGTACCTGGAACAAGCCCTCACTCTAATCAGCTTTGGAACCCATGATGTGACAGTGACACAAGGATCCCAGACAAAGTCTCTCTCTTTGGGGAGGCGCTTACTCTGCATGGGGTACAGAGGGAAAACAAGCAATGAGATGCTATCTACTTAGTTTTCTTTTGCTGTTTTTGGAGGGCATTTGGGGTTAAGTGACTTGCCCAAAGTCACACAGCTAGTAAGTGTGTCAAGTGTACCTTAATTTTGTATCCTCAGTACTTAACATAGTGTTTGGCACATAATAGCCCCTTTACTTTAACTGTCTGATTGAACTATTCTTTCTGACTAGGCCCTGAAACCATTTTTTTGCATGCTACTGAAGGAAAAAAAGTGCTGTCAAGATAGAAATGTAACCAAGTTTTAACTTATACTAATATCACCAAATTACAAGTTACTATTTTTTCCAAACTTTCCTCTAAATATTGCTACTTTGCTGCAAAACCCTGACCCTACTTACAACTCTGGGGGATGGCATCCCAGGGGATGAAATCAGATGAGAAACCATGGTTGGAATCTCTCTTTGCAGAGTAATCGTATTAGCACCTCAAGGCACTTCCGAGGAGCTATGTTTTGTACCTGGAAGGTACTCATCCCTCCCCTCAGCTTCTTAGAAATTTGGTTTCTTTCTAGATCCAATTCAGGTGCCTCCTCCTACAGGAAGCCTCTCTGTTCTCCTCAGTTGTTACTCTTGTCTCCCTCCTACATACATGTTTCATCTTTTCACTAAGATTCTTGAGGGTAGGGACAATGTTTTGCTAGGGCAGCTAGCTAGTGCACTGGATAGAGTGACTGGTCTGGTTGGTAAGACCTTGGTTCAGGTATGGCCTCAGACACTTAATAGTTGTGTAACTCTGAATGAGTCACTAAACCTCTGTTTGCCTCAGTTTCCTTAACTGTATAATGGAGATAACACTTATCTCCCAGAATGGTTGTGAGGATGAAATGAGATTATAATTATAGAGCACTTAGCACAGTGTTTGGGACATAATAAGCAATGTTTCTTATTCCTTTGTTGTTTTTTTAATCTTTGCATGCCTTCTGCCATGAATACCTGGCACATCATAGGCACTTAGTGAGTGATTGTGCCATGGAAGTGAATTTATTGGATATTATCTTCCCATGAAATGTTCCCTTTGGCTCAGGACTTTATATAACATCCCAGGGTTTCCAAAGAGAAGGAGATTGGGTTAGAGTTAGATAAACTCTAAAGTGCCTTCAAATATGAAGATTTTATGGTCCTAATCTGAAAATATTTCTCTTTCTCTGAAGGCACACACTGTAATATTGCCTTTTTTTTTTCTCCCCCAATGAGGACAAACTCGGAATCATATCCTTACCTGCGGGTGCTCTGCCCAAAAGAATATAAATTCTGAATCACTGAAACTTCACAAGATATCTTGAGGTTTACTGGCTTGATTTATTTTTATGGACCATGCCCTAAATCCAAATCATTCTGGCTCTCATTTATTGGCCAACAATAGATCCCAGTTCAACCCTCATTTGACCATTTGTTTGGGTTCCCTTGGCTCAGAGTGAGAGTAAATAGCAATCATTTTGGCCAGAAACAGTAATGATCTTCCCCTCCTAGATTGTTGTTTTTTTTTTTTTAATTAGGTAAAAGAGACCATTCTTTGCCTCATTTCTTATCTAGCATTAGTCACTGAATAGGCATTGCCTCAGACAGACTGAAACTTGGGAAAGACCTTAGTTTTAAATAGCCAAGGTCTCCCACTCCATCAGGGCCATCCTGATCTGTATCTTGCCACTGGACCTAAATGGTTTCTGAGGATAGAATGAGGCCAGTGACTTTGCACAGCCCAGCCTCATTTAAATCCAGTTCAATGAAAGTTACAACTTCACTTCTCCATGTATGGTGCTCTTCAAGAACAAAGGGATAAGCAACAACTATTTTTCCACAAAATTCCTCATCTCAATGTCCCTCCCTCATTCCTCCAAATTCCTATTCCTCACCATGCCCCCACCATGTTTTCATGTGTGGCTTTTCTGAAATTGTCCCTGAACATTAAATCATTTATTGGTCAATTAAACATCTAGGATTGACTTACTGTATGCAAACATTTTGAACTAATGGGGTCCGAGAAATTATTATGAGTTCCATAAAAATGTACCACCTCATAAGAAACCATGAGGTGAGGTGGGACTTCCAGCTGGGACCTGGCATGACCACTGTCTCATGGGGTTGTGGGCAATATTTATAGCTCTGACAGCTGTGTTTAGAATAAGGGTATTTAAAACAAAAACAATAAAGGCATTTAAAAAGAGAATAGCATGATGTTTTCTTGTTTTTTTAGTGTCTGGTAGTTTTTGATTGCTAAAATGAAGTCTGTAAATTCTTTTCGATTTCAATGCTTTTGGTATTATTAAGCATTCTGTATGAACAAGAAAATGTCGAAATTTTGTGGGAAATGTGAGATCCTATTTGATAAAAGGCTTTTCTACTCTGGGTCAACCCTTGTGTGTAGGCAGACAGGACAATTGCCTTATCAGGATAATCAGAAGGTTACT
This sequence comes from Pseudochirops cupreus, assembly GCA_028627135.1. Taxonomy (NCBI): domain Eukaryota; kingdom Metazoa; phylum Chordata; class Mammalia; order Diprotodontia; family Pseudocheiridae; genus Pseudochirops; species Pseudochirops cupreus. The sequence continues at coordinate 197,140,304 of CM053583.1, forward strand.
GCAATTCAGTTAAATAATCATTTATTCAGAGTCTGTGCCATGATCTGTTAGGAGCCAGTGCTACAAAGACGAAAGCATTACAGCTCTTTTTAAAATTAATTTTATTTTTAATGTATGGAATAAAATAAGCATTTCTATAACAGAGTATAATTTAGAAAAAGCTGATTGCATATGCAAAGTACTAATATTGTTTTGGTCAGGGGAGACAGCATGTCCACGGATAAGTAAACCTATATTATGATAATATAATACAATACGATATGATACGATGTAATATAATGTAGTAGAAATGTAATGTAGTAAAATGTAATATAATGTAACATAACATAATGTAATGTAAATAATGTAATATAATGTAATATAATATAGTACAATATAATGAAATATAATATATGTAATGTATTATAAAATAATATAATGAAATATAATATAATATAATGAAATATAACTTGACATGATATAACATGACATAATGTAATATAAAAATCATGTAATATTGACAGGGTACAGGCTGTGGAAAACCCCATCTTGAATCTTTCCACTTGATCTGGTATTTACCTGAGGCTATCAACTGGCCTTTCATTGTAACCTACCCTCATTTTCCTTTCATTCTCCATTACCTCCAGATTCACTCTGCTACTTCTTGCCCTTGATCCTATCTACCCCATTCCCATCAAGACTCTCCCTAGGCCCCTCCTCCAGTCATCCCAAACTATTTGGTGACTCCTAGATCCCTCCCTTAGTCCTTCTGCAAAAAGGATCCATGTTGTCTCCATGAAAGTGTTCAGATTCCTTAAGAGTCTGGCCAATATAGTAGATCTTTATTAAACTTTATTTTTCTTTGGCTGAAAGAAGGCTTGGGTCAAATTCCTTCAGGCAGGACCTGCATGTCACTATTTCAGTGCCTCAACACCATTAAACCTCAACAATATAATCTACTACAATATATATCATATTACAATATAACATTATATCATATCACATCGTATCATAATATTATGTTGTGCTGTGTTGTGTCCTATTGTATCATATCAGATCATATAATATCATAATATGTTGTGCCGTGTCATGTCATATTGTGTCATATCATACCATGTTGTATTGCATTGTATAGTATTGTATCATATCATATCATATCATATATACACATATATTCAAATTATAAAAAGGAAATCTTGGACCAGAGCAACAGAAATTATTAATAAGGCATGGGTCTAGGGGGATTCGAGCAATTTGAATTTGAAAAAGTTTTGTGTTCAAGGTCAAATTTTAACTGACTTGAAGAGAGATGGGATATTGTTGGGCAAAGGTAAGAAAGGATGGTATTTCAGGCTTGCAGTACAGTATACAAAGGTAGAGAGGTGGCAGATTGAATTGTATGTACAGAAAACAATGAATTAAGTGGCAAGGTATGCAGCAGAATTTGAGCCCTGGCAGGGAACCCCCGCTTTACTTTTTTTTTTTTAATTTTGCTTGGGATTCATCATCAAAAGGAATTGTTTCTTTTTTCAAGCTAGTTAGTATTGGCATTCCCAAGCCAAGGTGTTAAGTCCCATTATTAAATCTATTGTTTTTCTAAAGAATGTTTTTCTATTGAATTCACACTTCCAAAATACAGATAGATGATACCATATCAAAAAGGGATGTCAAATCAGCATCGTCAGGCTACTCCTAGGTAGCACTGTGACCATAGCATAGGACTCAGGGTTTGAGTAAACTGGAGTTTGAATCCTACCTCAGGTCAGTATCAGCTATGTGATTCTGGGCTAGTCACTTAACATTTTCCAACTTCAGTTTCCTCATCTATGAAAAGAGACAATTGGGCTCAAAGGCTTCCACCCAAGGTCCTTTGCAGTTTTAAGTCTATGTTCCTGAATCAGAACCAAATACTTCTTGTACTTCTTTATTCCTAGTTAATGGTGTGAGTAAAAGTCCTCTCTTCTTGCCTGGAGCTAGTCAGAAATCAATTAGAGAAGATTAGCTAATTCTTAGATTAGTACTCTCCCTGGGGGCTCTATGGCTCTTGTGCTAGGGAGTAAGAGAGCGGCTCCCAAGCTCAGGCGCTCTCTCGTGCTCTCTCTCTCTCTCTCTCTCTCCCTCTCTCTCTGTCTCGCTGTCTCTGTCTTTACCCCCACCATTTAGACAGAATTTCTTTTATCTCTTTGAAGTCAATTCCTGGCTCAAGAAACTGCTTTAGCTCCCTATAGTTTCTCTTTCCAGACTACTAACTCACTGCAATTTCTCCAGACCCCTGTATTCTAACCATGTTAACCTACTTTTTTTTGTTCCCTCATTTGCCACATTCCATTGAGCAGGAAGCATGTCTTGCTAATGGTCTGGGCCTTTGCCCTTAATGATAAGGGGCTTGATCAGAACACTGGCATCTTTTGAAAACCCTCAGGCTTTTTCCTAACCTCAAGCATCTTTACAACTTCCATTCATTGCTTTTGGGCCAAAGAGAACAAATTTAATCCCTTATCCACACAACAAGCCTTTAAACTGCTTAAACGTAGGCATGCTGTTCCCCCTGCTTCTTACCTTCCTCAGGCCAACCATGTGCAGTTTTTTCAACTTATACTTGAACTAAAGCCCATCAGCATCCCAGTTGTCCATATCTGGACACTTTCTACTTATCAGCATCCTTCTTAATCTGTGGTATCCAGAACTGAATATAGTGTTCCAACATTGGAGACAGAATGGGATTGTGGGACTCCAGCGTTGAAGGAACAATGGGAATATGGCTCTCTATTCCTGGAAGCTATGGCCCTCCCAATGAAACTCAAGATCCAGTTACCTTGTTGTTGTTGTTTTGACTGCCACAGCGCACTGATGATTTATTAGTAAGCCTTCAGTTGACTAAAATTCTGAAATCCTTTTCAGACTACCTGCTGGCTATATATCATCCTCACCATCCCCCAACTCCTGCCCCATCACATATTTGAGCAGCAGATTTTTTTTTTGTATCCAAGTGAATATAGTGACTCAGTGGGTAAGATCATTGGACCTGAGGGAGGAAAGGCTGAATTCAAATCTGGCTTCAGAGATTCACTAGCTGTGTGACCCTGGGCAATTCTCTTGCTCTCTCTCTCTCTCTCTCTCTCTCTCTCTCTCTCTCTGCCTCACTTCCCTTATCTGTAAAATGGGGTAATTACTCTACTTACTTCACAGGATTGTTGTGAGGATTAAATAAAGTCATGTATATACAATGCTTGGCAAACCTTAAAGCGCTATATCAATGCTACCAAATTTTTTTCCAGTTTCATCTTGTTAGATTCCATCCAGTCTTCTAGGCTGTTAATATCCCATATAGGCTTAGCTCAAAGATATAGAGGTTTGGTTCCAGACCACTGCAATAAAGCAAATATTTGCAATAAAACAAGTCACACAATTTTTTGGTTTCCTAGTGCTTATAAAAGTTACATTGATACAATGCTATAGTCTATTAAGTGAGCAATGGTATTATGTCTCTCTCTCTCCCTCTCTCCCTCTCTCTCTCTCTTTCTCTCTCTGTTTTTCTGTCTGTCTGTCTCTCTCTCGATATATATATATATAATATATATATATATATATATATATATATATACACATACACACACACATACACACAATTAATTAAAATACTTTATTGCTAAAAAAAAATGCTAGCCATCATGTGAGCCTTCAGCAAGTCATAAAATTTTGACTACTGGTGGATCTTGCCTCAGTGTCAATGGCTGCTGACTGATAGGGTTGGGAATAGTTACTGAATGTTGGGATGTGGCAATTTCTCAACACAAGACAGCAATGAAGTTTGTTGCTGTCTTATACTGGGTGTGGATCATGGTATCCCAAAGCAATTACAATAGTAACAAAACAGAACAGTGGTTATAGATCACCATAATAGATTAAATAAAAATAAAAAATTTGAAATATTGCAAGAGTAAGCATGATGTGACAGAGACACTATGTAATTCCATGCTGTGGGAAAATGGTACCAATTGATTTATTTGATGCAGAGTTGCCAGAAACTTTCAATTCCCCAAAACTGCATTATCTATAAAATGCAATAGCAAAGTGGAATAAAACAATGCAGGCCTGTATAGCTTAGCTTCATCACCCTGCTTTGGCTCACCCATCTACCTTTTGTCACCTTAAAAGTAGATAAGCATGCTATCTATGCTTTTATCCAGTAACAGATGAACGTGTTTAAGCACCAACTCAAGTACCTCAGCAGGAAGCAGCTTGTTAAATCTGCACAAAGGCAGGGATCCATTAAAAAAAAATTTTAAAGTCATATCCATTTTCTTTATCAAATTATCCTAAAGACCAATGAATAGCCATGCTGTGTTTGTTTTAAGGTACTTCACTTACTCTGTGAACAAGACCCCACAATCCTTCACTACCTGGAAGAAGGTGACATTTGGCTGTTGGAGTAGGTCTGGTGGCATCCCATTTGGAAAGCCATATGGATGGATCAAAGCTGGGGAGAAGGTACCTATATATCGGCAGCAAAATGGGCAGTAAGGGGCTGTATTTAACTAGTTTCCATTTATATAGTGTTTTAGGACCGACTGAGCACTTTCCCTAAAGCACCCCTAAGAGGTATAGGTCTCAGTATTAGTGAACAAGCATTACTAAGAGAAGAGAAAAAAATGAGGTTCAAACAGATCAAATTAATTGGTCATGATCATGCCCTTTTAAGAGCTGAGATTCAAATGAGAAATTTTCAGTCTTCAGCTTTATGTCACTTTTTTATTATTATTAAATTGCTTCATCAATGGGTAGCTGAAACTTGGGGCTTGTTTCTTCAATGGGCAGAGTCATGTGGTGAACAGAGTTCAGATCTTGGAGTGGAAACAATTTGGGTCCAAACTCTATCTTAGCCAATTAGTATCTGAACAATTCTCATCAAGTCCGTAAGTTCTCTCTGTCTTAACTTTCCCATCGAAAGTGGTGGTGGGTGGGCGTGGGGGGTAACTTACTTTACACAGTTGTCTTGAGAGTCAAAAATGTCTAATGAAATATCCATTTTTATTGTTATTATGAGTGGCCAGGTCATCTATTGAGAAAGTGACCCTGCCAATTAACAACTACCCTGATTGACTTGTCTGAGGCCAATTATTATGCTCCCTTGTTCTCATCCTCATCTCATTTCTAGCACTCTGATATTGATTTTACCTCTCTATCAAGTTTAATTCCCTATTGGAAAAAGACTTTGGTGACCCACTGAAAGGAACACAAACCTGCCTCCTAATTGAAACTATTAACTAGTCTTTTACTTAGAATCAGTCTTGTGGGAACTTGTACAGCATAAGCCCCACAGCTGAATAATCTCATTATTAGATTTTGAAACCTGCCAAAATGAGAGGCACCATCAGAGTGTGCACATATATGTGCCCACATCTTTCAAGTACCAGCCAATACACTCTCATTTTATTCAAGTCAATAATTACTTATTAAACAACAATCATGTACAAGTGAACAAAGGAATAGGGATACAATCACATGTACACACACACATGCTTGCACACACATGCCCAAGCACACATACACACATGTGCACAAACATGTGTGCGCACACACACACACACACACACACACACACACACACCCTTACCAACTCAGAACTTATATTCCTTTTGGAGATGAGTCAATATTTAGAAGAAAAAAACCAGATAATTCACTTTTTTTAAGGGGTGGAGGAGAAATTAATAAGCAGAGGAACAAAGAAAGACCTCCTATTGGAGGCAAGGCTACAACTAAGCAGCTAAGTCTACCCTGGAAAATCCCACTGCCCCCTACTACCCTTGGCAAAAAGATCAAACGAAACAGCATCTCTCATTAGGTTTTAAGGAGCTCCTGTACCTGGCTGCTTCTCCCAGGGCTGCCTCGTAAGAGGTCTTCCTGATTCTCCAACTTACTATTTTCTCCCACACATCCCCCAAACTGTGAACATTTGTATTTTGTATTCTACTGATGTATCTCTAAAAAGAACAGATGCTCCTTGAGGACAGGAATTTGTCATTGTCACTGTTGTTGTATGCCCAGTCCTTTGTATAGTACCTTGTGCTGGTATTTAATAAATGATTATTGGCTGGAGATTAACAAGTGATTATTGACTTGAATCAAATGAAGGGGTATAACTAATACTTTGGAAAATAAGAAGTTATATGAGAACACTCTTAGGTTTTACCTTTCAATTCTATAGGTTTAAGAATCTTATGGTGAGATTATCCAGCTGTAGGGTTCATGGTGTGCCAACTCCCACAAGACTGATTCTAAGTGAAAGTTTATTTAACATTTCTGATTAGGGAATAAAACTTCAAGGCAGATTTGTGCTACATACATACATATGTACATACAATATATGAAAACTTTCTTGTTTGTAGGCATGGTGTGAATTCCATGGAAATGGTTTAGAAAAACATAATTTCAGATCAAAAATTTCAAATTACTTAATCTTCATAGGCATAGGCTAACACTGTAAAAAGACATGTGCTATATAAGTTATACTAACTTCAAGTTTAAAAAATATATTTTTATACATTAAAAATATGAAGTATTGTGAGTTTAAAATGGGCAGGTTTAGTTCATGAGGTTGTTCCTTTATTTTTTTTTTAATGTAAAACCACTAAAATGTCTTCCCTGTCTGAAACTTTATGCAAGTTTTAACCCACAGCCAAGTTTTATGACTGAAAGTACGGGTTTCTATAAAAATGATGACAGACTTTTAAATGGATTCCATGAATGGCTCCAAAATAATGACCCCTCACTAGCCTTGTCACATTAAATGAACAAAATGTAAAATAGCTGGATTTGCTTATTAAAAAATACAATTAGAGACTTTAAGAGAGCCATTAAAAATAATTAAGGAAAATTATACAGTGCTAGTGCCCCAAATGAACTCAACATATCACCAGTTTTTTTTTTTCCCCTGAAGAAAAGTGGGATCGATTTCCAAAGTTTGTTTTCCTTCATCAAAAAGGCTTTTTAATGTATGTAAAGAATACAGGAAAAACAAAAGTAAATTAAAGTAATTTTCCCTTGGAAACCTATGCTGCTTTTCTGAGAGGAAAAAAAAAAACATTGTTCACATCAAAGTTAACTGGGCTATTAGGGAATTTAAGGTATAAGGTTTTATTTCATTTTCTATCATTAGGAAAATAAAATAAATCAAATGTGAGTGAATTATGTATTAAAATTAGTAGAGTGATATAGTAGGGAGAGGTCCAATCTTTGAGTCAAGAAGCTTTGAGTTCAAATGCTTAGATCCAAACTATCTGGAAACAATGGAAAGTCACTTATTCTCCCAGAACCCCAGAAAACTTCATGAGTTTGGGGTGGAGTTAGTTTCCATTCCAGGAGCTCCCAAAATAGAGAAAATCATAAATCTAGACCTTTCTCCATATTTCAGAGTAGTGAAATAATACTGGGGGTAATTCAGCATCAATAAAAAAGCAAAGGATGTCCCCAGAGTGTTGGGCTAACCCTGGGAAGATTGTGTTTGTGAAGACATAAATAAGAGCCATTCAGGTTGAGAAAATGGATGAGATATACTCTACATAATTGGAGAAAATTCTTCTATCTATGAGATCACAAAGTCTATTAGAATATTGGAATACTCACATAACGGACAAAGCAGCTAACGGGCACAGTGGATAGAGTATTGGACTCAGACATTTACTAGGCATGTAACTCTGGAAAGATTGCTTAATTGATGTTTGCCCTGGTTTCTTAAGCTTTTAAATGGGGATGATAATTGCAAGTTGCTATGTGGCACAGTAGATAAAGTTCTAGTCCTAGAGTCAGGAAGACTCTCAGCATTCAATACTGCCGTCAGATATTAACTAATTATGTTAACCTTGGCAAGTCACTTAATCCTGTTTGCCTCAGTTTCTTCATCTGTAAAATGAGTTAGAGAAGAAATAGTAAACCACTCTAGTATCTCTGCCAAGAAAATTCCAAATGGCATAACAAAGAGTCAGACATAACTGAAAATGACTGAAAAACAACATAACACTGAATACAAGATGAGGTAAAAAAAGAAAACATAGTTATAGAAGCTTTGCTTTAGAAAATTTATTGAGTAATAGATTAACACTTATGGATGAAAAAATAAGAACATTTACAATAACTACTTATTGGATGAAAAATCTTGTCCAGGATAATGCAATTAAGCCTATGCATCAAAGAAACAGATGCAGCAACCTGAGGATGTGGGCTGGTACCAATGGAAACTCTCCTGCTGAGAATTTTGAAACAGAAGACAGCAGAGTGAGTGGCATGTCTAATCTGAGTTCTTGTATCATATGAGTGTAAGACATTTTGGAACAAATTAGAAATGTCAATTCCTTATGTATTAGAAATGTTTTATTACAAATGGCACTGGGTCCAAAAGCAGTTCAATATTATTCATGAAATAGATTGAGGACTGTCATGCACCATCACACCATCATAGCACAATTTCAAACCTCTCTCCAGGTATAGGGAAAGGCTTTATACTGCTTTTTGTCAACATTACCCTCAGTTCTCAGTCATGCAACAACATATTCCTGACTTGGCCAGGGCAACTTTGCACAATAATTTCAATCCTAAATCTAGATTAGATGTAATAAGAGGTGGCATCAAGAAAGTACTAAAATGTATAGGAGGGAAAACTGAAGACCACAGGTCACTGAAAATCTTTAATTATTCAAATTCCAGAAATTATATTTAGGGAAGTTGATGGTAAAATAATGCCTATAACAGATACCAATTTCTTTGGAATGATTCTGTTTTGCTATAATTAATATGTTAGTTACATTTATCTTATTAAAATCAAAAAGCACCTTTAAAATGTTCTCATTCTATTTGACAGAAAATAGAAAAAATATTCAAGATATGAATACAATGTTACATGTGTCAGTCACTGATAAATGTATTGTTATAAGTATAAAGATAAAGATATCAAGGAGTACTCTTAGGAACAGGTGCCACAATGCCACCATGAGAGAGGTACCTGAAGTAGTGATTGAACATCTACAAAAATACACTGGAAATTTATATTTAATCTGATGCTGCCCAATTAAAAGCAACAAAAAGGGAATGCAAAGAAAGGAATCTGGAAAACAAAAACATCAAAAAATCTGAATTTCTGCAGTTACAAACTGAAGGCAAAGATTTAAATGTTAAGGTGATAGAAGTCGATATAGCCAAAAATACAAAAGATAAAAAAAAAAATCAATAGGGGCAGCTAGGTGGCACATTGAATAAAGCACCAGCCCTGGAGACAGGAGGACCTTAGTTCAAATCTGGCCTCAGACGCTTAACACTTTCTAGCTGTGTGACCTTTGGCAAGTCATTTAATCCCAATTGCCCTGACCTCCAAAAAGCAAAATAAAAAAAACCAAAACAAAAAACAATTCAATGTTGAAAGTCTATGACAAAGTCTTGAGAAGTGACAGAGAGAGAGACAGAGAAGAAGGAAGAAGGAGAAGAAGAAGAAGAAGAAGAAGAAGAAGAAGAAGAAGAAGGAGGAGGAGGAGGAGGAGGAGGAGGAGGAGGAGGAGGAGGAGGAGGAGGAGGAGGAGGAGGAGGAGAAGGAGAAGGAGAAGGAGAAGGAGAAGGAGAAGGAGAAGGAGAAGGAGAAGGAGAAGGAGAAGAAGAAGAAGAAGAAGAAGAAGAAGAAGAAGAAGAAGAAGAAGAAGAAGAAGAAGAAAGGTTAATCAAGAGAGCAGAATAGGGGTGGAGCCAAGATGGCAGCATAGGAGCGACAAGGTATGGCAGCTCCCACACAGCCCATAAAATACAACTCTAAACAAATTTTACGGCTCTAAAACCCACAAAAATACAACTCCTGCTGAAGGCAGCTCGGCTAAGAGGGACCATCTCAGCGCTGAGAGCCAAAACCAGCCAAGCCTGAAACCACAGCTTGGCCTTGGGGGCAGCCTGACAAGCCGAGCCAAGCCACAGCTGAAGCATCAGGAGAGTGGATCAGTGGCAGCTGTGGCAGTTTCCAGAATTCTCAAGCCATAAGCAAAAAGGACTAAGGGAAAAGCCAGTGGAACTCTGCTAAAATTGGGGGAGAAAAGTGGGTCTGGCCAAACTGCCTCCAGGGCAAGGAAGCAACAGAAGCAGAGGCCCTGCAGCTGCCTCCATGTTGCTGCTTCAGAGCTCCCACCCTGCAGACTGCAGGGGGGCCAAGCAATCATTCAGAGGCCAAGTGCTCTTGTGTTGAGCAGCCTGGATCCGGATCATCGTCTTGGGTGGTGGTCCTGGGGTGCGTTTTCAGTGAGCCAAAGCTGGTGTGGGATGCAAAAACATGGCAGCCCCCTAATAGCTCTGGCAGCTGGGAAAACTCCAGCAATTTGGTGCAGAGCTTTCCCCTCTGGAAACAGAGTTCCAAAGAGCTAAAAAATCATTGACTGACCAACCATGAGCAGGGAAAGGAGGCAAAGTAAGAACAGCAACCAAACTCTAGATTCCTTCTTTGGGGAAAAGAAGAATCAAAGCAGGGAATGGGAGGAAGACAACACAGTCAAAACTCCCACAGCAAAAGCTTCCAAGAAATATGAAGACTTCCTAAAAGCTAGAGATCAGCTTAAGAAGAATTTTAAAAACCAAATGAGAGAAGTGGAGGAAAAATTGGGAAGAGAAATAAGAATGATGCCAGAAAATCATGAAAAGAGAGTCAACAACCTGACTGAAGAAATTAACACCTTAAAAATAGATTAAGTCAAATGGCAAAAGAGGCCCAAAAAGCCAATGAGGAGAAGAATGCCTTAAAAAGTCAAATTTGCCAGATGGAAAAAGAATCTCAAAAT
>CM053583.1:197151584-197170455 GCA_028627135.1 Pseudochirops cupreus
GAACACTAATGCATTGTTGGTGGAGCTGTGAACTGATACCACCATTCTGGAGAGCAATCTAGAACTATGACCAAAGGGCTATAAATAATTGCATACCCTTTGACCCAGTAATACCACTTCTGGGGTTGTATCCCAAAGAGATCATAGAAGAGGGAGGAAGACCCATATGTACAAAAATATTTAGTGCAGCTCTCTTTGTGGTGGCAAAAACCTGGAAATTAAGGCGATGCCCATCCATTGGGGAATGGCTAAACAAGTTGTGGTATATGAATGTAATGGAATATTATCGTGCTATAAGAAATGAGGAGGAGATAGACTTCTTATTTACTTGGACAGGCTTATACAATCCAACATTGAGTGAGAAGAGAAGAACCCAGAAGATCTGTACACAATCACAGACACATCATACGTGTGATGACCAACTTTGATAAACTGGACTATCCTCAGCAACACACAATTATAAGACAACTCTACAAGTCTCAGGATGGAAGGAGATATCTACATTCAGAGAAAGATCTAGAAAGAACAGAGTTTAAATGGAGACTGAAGAAATCTACATGCTATAGTTCTTTTCCATGTTTGATCTTGTTTCTTTTTTCTCATTATTTACTCCATTGGTTACAACCCTTCTATACAACCAGACTAATGTCCAGTGTGAAAGTATTTGCAGATCCTATACTTGAATGCATATCGCCATGGGTGGGGGGGAGCAAGAGGGAGCGGAGAAAATTTGAAACTCAAGGGATTCTGGAACTGAATCTTGTAAACTAAAAGCAAATAAACAAATCAATTAAAATTTAAAAGAAAGAAACAATAAAATAAAGTTAAAAGAATTAAAAAAAAAAGCACAGTAAGGAAGGTGGGACCAGGACTGAATCATCTTAGCCAGAGGAAAGCTGAACAGCAGCAAGTGAGTCACAGCAGGAGCAAGATCTAGTGCAAGTTATCAACTGTCATAAAAGACAGGTCCTAGACCACAGCACTCAATCAAAGCACAGAAAAAAGAACAGAATTGGGCGCTGACACAAAGACCTAATTCAGGATTTGAGATTGGAAACACAAATGAATAAAGAAGAAAAATAAATGTAATGAAGAAATAATGTTGGCCAAAGGAAACCTAAGATAAAACCAGACCACATGCACACACACACACAGACATACACACTATCAAAAATGTATGTATGCATGTATATGTGTATAGATATATGCATGCATGTACACAATATAAAGTACATAAAATATCATGAATGCATGTATATGTGCATATATATATATATGTGTAGATGTATGTGTGCATGTACATAGATGTATATATACATTATTATGAATGTATGTTGGCATATGTGTATAGTGCATATGTGTGTATATATGTATACACATTCTCGTTGTCTCTGTCTCTGTCTCTCCCTCTCTCTTTCTTTCTCTCCCTTACCCTCTCTCTCTTTCTCTCTCTCTCTCTGTGTCTCTCTGTCTCTGTCTCTGTCTGTCTGTCTGTCTCTCTCTCTCACCACCTCTGCTTATTGACTGGTTTTCCTCATTATTTAGACTTTAAAGTGGATGCCCAGATATGCCCAGCCATGTTTTCCTTATTCTCCTGACTATATTCTGTCTCCTGCCTTTCTGGTCTTTTGCTCCCATGCTCCTTTTCCAGTCGTTTTCCTTTGTTTTCTGATCTGTGTTGCCCTCCCCCATTACAATGCCAGCTCCTTGAGGGCAGGGGTGATCTTTCCACTTATATTTGCATTTTCACCTCTTAACACCATGCCTGGAATGCAGATGATAATGATAATATCTAATATTTATATAGCACCTACTATGTGCTGGGCAAGGTGCTAAGTGTTTTACAATTATTTTCTTATTTGATTCTCACAACAACCCCTGGGAAGTAGGTGCTATCATTATCCCCAATTTATAGATGAGTAAACTGAGGCCAACTGGGGATAGTGACTTGCCCAGAGTCACATGGCTAGTACTTGATGCTTATTGACTTCACTTCAAACATTCACATACACATACACATATTCAATAACAGAAGTTTGCAGTTTCCAACACATTCCTCTTGATCATTGTACATTAATTTTTTTGTGATTTCTTATGATTAAGTTCAAAATTAAAAATGTAAATTGAAGTGGGCCAGCCATGTGCTATGGGGATAGAATAACTGATGGACAGCTCATGTTCTCCACTGCTATTCATGCAGTCTCAAGAGTGTGAAGAAAAGTCCTTCAGCACATTGCATGGATCTTCCACAAAGAATTTAACACAATGAAGGTACATGAGTAATACAGAAGAAGAAAGTATTATGGGATTACAGATGGGTCACTGAAATTTGAATCATGAAGATTTGGGTCTGATCCTGCCTCAAATAACTAGCTGTGAAATTATTGGTAAATCACTTATTCTGCCTGAGACTCAGTTTCTTTTTCTCTAAAATGAGCCACCTCTAAAGTCATAATTCTGTGAAAGTATAATTATTTAGTGTTTCCATTATTCAGTTTTCTATATCTCTTCTTTATTTTTTGTTCATATGAGCTTCTTTCCTATGAGATGGTTTTTACCAAAAGGATGGAATCTAACTGATGAACCTACTTTGTGAAGGCCCGAGCAGATAACCAAGTTAAAGAGGGCATGATTTCAGTTTTTCATGTGTTCAGAGAAAAAAAAAAGATGTAAGATGCAGCTATGATCAGCATATTCTAGCTTCTCTTTTCTTAGGGCACCATAAGCTGAGCTGAAAGCAATAAAATAATTAAGGTAAATAGTCGTAAATTCCCTATCAAATTAAAATGCCATCCACATGTCCAGAAATAGCACATTTGCCCCCGGATAAGAGAAAATTAGCCATTTTCCTACTGCCATGTCTTGATGAAATAAACAGATGTTAACCTCCAATTTCTAATACATGAGATAATTCTAAATTATTTGCATGCCAGGGCAGCTATAAAAAGTAAGTGTTACATTCCCTCCTGGTATCTCTTTCCTGTTATTGAAAGACTAGGGCATAAAAAGAATCCTGGAACAGCAAATATGGGCAGTGGAAATCTCACCCAAAGAAAAAGGCAGCTGAGGAGACTAATGAAAGAATAAATGAATGAAGGACTGAATGAATAAATGAATGAGTCAACAACCAAATTAAAGGGATAAACATTCGTTAAGTGCTTACTGTGTGTCAAATACAGGGTTAAACACTAGAGAGAAAAAAAATGCAGCATAGTACCAGTTCTCAAGGAACTTACACTGTGATTGAAGAATAACACACACACACACACACACACACATATACATGCATATATGAATATATACCCATATATGAATGCATGGGCATATACACATGCATACACACAATTAAGGTTCCAAGCTTTGGGGACTGCTTACTGTTCAGGGGGGATGCCACCACTTGGGGTCAGAAGACTTTGTCTATACATAATTTGGAGGATGCATTATTGGGCTCACTCCAGTAACCACCAGTATGTTACTATGTGGTGTCTCTGTCTCCTTTTAAGGCTCATTGCAGGTGCTACTACATCCTTCTGAAAGACTTTTCTCATCCCTAACCCTGATAGTTGCCAGAAGCACACCCCTAGAACTTCTGCTGTATTTACTTTGTATGTATTTTGTCTTTCATTCTCTGTTATTTCCCCCATTAAAGCAGAAGCTTCATGAGGACAGACTCTGTCTCACTATTTATTGTATCCTCGGTACTAGCACTGAGGAGATATTTACAAAATGTGTGCTAAATTGAAACATGACATATACTGATATCAATCAATTAAACAACAGGCCTTTATAGCATCCACTCTATGCCAGGCACTATGGAGGTGGTAGGGATAGAAGTACAAAGAATCAAAGGAATGCTACTTGTGAAAAGTTTATATTATAGATTTGGTACCTTCTTTCAGGGACACAAACTCAAGTCTTCTCAGGCAATTAAAGAAATAATCAACTCCAAGGGATTGTTCAATGATTTGCCCAAGGTGGCAAAGATACAGTGACAGAGGCAAAATTGGGACTCAAATGCTCTGACTCTAAACCCAGAATGCTTCTAAATTCTTTTTTTTTTGGTGTTTCCCCCAGGAATAAGGTTCTCTAGGACAGTGATCTTGCTTGCATCCTATAGGGAATATGATTTCTTTTTTTTCTGGATTAAAGTATTCATTCTGAATCTGGGAAGTTTATTCTAGGAGGGGTCAAAACTCTTCAAAGTGGCTTGTGATCATCTGGTACAGCCATCCTTCCAGGGGTGTGAAAGTGATGGTTTGGGCTTCACAAGGATCTCACCTGCAGCATCAATTGATGAGTGAAATCTCACACTGGGTCTGAAAGCAAAAGCACCTGCCAACTACAGAAGTTGCCTGTTCTGCCTTGTAAAAATTCCAGGTGTCCTCTGAAATTTCGAACTCCTACAACCTTAAAACAATTAAATCGCACTTTGAAGATATGTTTCTCTCTACTGCAGAAATCTATTTCATGTCTTTGATACTACATGACCTTGTTGAATGGAGAACAAATTAAGGAAGCCCATGTTAGGAGATACCTGCTGTTCAGTCCCAGTGGGAGGACAGCACCAGAACCTGGAGCACTTTGTCCAGACACAACTGGAGAGATGCATTATTGGGCTAATTCCAGGAACTACCAGGGCGATGGGTATATTCCTGCACTCTGAGCTTCTGGTCTGCTGTAAGTTCTTCTTTGCTACGAACTAACTTCTCTTGTCTTCTCCCATCCTATTTTTAGAGATAATTCATGGCCCTCCTGTGACAGGCTGTGGCTGATTCCCTGCTTACCCTTTATATGCCTTGTGCAAATCTGTTCTGTGCAAATCTGCCAGAATTTTTCCACCTAGTCTATGTTTACACTAGAAAATAATGTCATGTGATTAAAATTAAAGAGGTCTGGATTTTGATTCAAGGGCCGCTACTTTGAATTTTCACACTCACATTTACTACCTGTGGGATCTTAGCCTCTCTGTGCCTCGGTTTTGTTTGGAAAAATAAGGGGAGGGCTAGACTTAATGGTTCCTGAGTTCATTTTCACTTCTAAATCAAGGGGTCATGAGGTGATAGATGACCATGATCATATGATTTCATTCTCTGCCAAAAGACATTGACTCACACAGGAAGTAGAACACTTGTGCTAAGGGGAAATAGCCTGCATATTTTTTAAAAATTATTTTCTTTATAGAGTGACATTAAGAGACAAATTACAACCTAAAGAATCAGGAGTCCAGGGTAAGGCAGAGATGATTCAAGTCCTGCCATGATTGTATCCATTAGCATAAGGCACCATTGAATGACATCTGTTCTTCCATTAGCCATCCCTAACTCCATAACTGCTTTTCAGTCATTCCCTGGACCTCTTACTTGGAGGGTGAGCAATGACTTACTTATCCATTGAGTCAGTTAGTCAATAAGTTACTAAGTGCTTCCTATATGTCAAGCCCTCTACTAAGTACCAAGGATATAAAGAATAGGAAAATAATAATAAAAACAACAATCATCTCAGCCCTCAAGGAGTTTATAATCTAGTGGAAAAGAAAAGACACACACATACTCACAAAATGAGTCATTTTCCATCTATCTATTTCGTGTCTGATTCTTCCTGATCCCATTCGGGGTTTTCTCGGAAGTTACTGTATTGGTTTTCTATTTTTTTTCTCCAGCTCATTTACAAATGAGGGAACAGAGACAAACAGGCTTAAGTAGCTTGCCCAGAGTCAAGAAGCTAGTAAATATCTGAAGTCAAATTTGAACTCAGATCTCCCTGATTCCAGTTTGCTGCTCTATGTAGGTTGCCACCTAGAGAAACCCACAAGACAAAAAACAATGCAAATAGAAGAGAATGTAAGAGGAAAGGGACTAGCTAATATGGTGGAGGAAAGGACCTACCACCATTGAGGGTAATTCTCTTTGCCTTCCATCAAGTGAAGAGGCAGATGGAATTTGGGTAGTCGTGGGAGCCTGTTACGTTACTTGTTTCCACCCAGATGCATATAGAGTCTACATGAACTGGTATATTGGAGTCAGTGGCAGTTCTAAGGTTGGTCACAACTGGTTATGAAGGATAGAAGCTCTGCTTATACATACATATGTACACACATATGTGTGTGTTTCTACATATACACACATATATGAAATTATCTTTTTTTTAAAATTCTTTCAAGCTGATCCCTTTTTATCAGCCCAGTCTCCTCAGACTTTACTCCTTTCGCTATACTCTGCCATCCAGTTGCATTATTCTTTTTTCTAATACATTCATAGGACATTTTTCTCAACTTTATGCATTTCCACTAGCTCTTTCTCATTCCTGGAATTCTCTCCCTATGATTTATTTACATTTTTCCAGATTCCTTGTCTTCCTTCCTATCCCAGATAAAATCCTCCTTTCTATTAAAAAAAAAAAAACAACCTTACCCAAACCTCCTTAAGGCCAGTTCCTTCTCTCCAAGATTTTCTCTAATTTATCTCATCTATATCTTATTTGTACATAGATGTTTTCATAGCATCTTCCCCATTAGACCATGATATCTTTAACACCATGGACTTTGTTGTGGTAGTGGTAGCTTTTGTTACTGTCTTCCTTGTATTCCCAGCACTTAGCAGAGTACCTGGAACATAGTACATGTTTAAAAACTTGTTGATTGAATTTGAAGATTATGGCCAGATAACAGAAACTCAAAGTTCATGGAAGATAGAACACTTGAGAAAGACGGGAAGACCGAGTATATGAACATCTCTTGGTATCGCTGGATGTAGCTCAGGAATAGATTATGAGATATCAGTAAATTGAGGTGCAGGGGGGATTATAAATATGTATGGTGAAGTACCTTAGTGTAATGGTGGGAATTGAGGACTAAAGAAAGACTGTGATTCAGGCACTGAACTCATTGAAGAAGAAAGAAAGTCTTGTCTTAGCAATCTGCAGATAATGGTCACTAGAATTTTTATTCTGTGATAAATATGGATTGGATGAAAGCCAAAGGAGGAGAAAGAGGTTCATGAGTGATTACAGTAGAGGGAGAAAGTGGAAGTACCAATGGGGAACAAGAAATATTCCAACTCCCCCTTTATAAGCAGTGAGTTGAAGCAATGAGTGAAAGTGTGGCCAGGGGCATTGCAGTAAGGAGCACTGTGACATCTCTTGGTGAATGACGGAAGATGGAAAGGATGAGAAATCAAAAGGTTTAACTTGAAAGCAATTTTGTTAAGAATGCATTAAGGACTGTTAAGAAGGCATTCCAGTGAGCTCAGTTGAAAGGTAATTCTATAGTGAGACACTGAGGGGATAGGGTCGAGGGAGATGGAAGTCTGAGAGTATCTAGTAAAGAAAAAGAAATCTAGGCTATGGAGGATATGGAAAATTTCTAGTTGTTTATATGGTTACAAGAAGTCTAACACAATGAAAACAACAAAAAAAAGTTGGATCAAATTAGAAATGAAAATCTTGCATATTGTTAATATAATGAACAACAAGGTTGTTAAATTCAGAGAGGTGACTAAAAACCAAGCTTTTCTGCCAACTGGAAAGCAACAGGACTGAATAATATCCAAAATTAATAACTCAGACACTTCACAATGTTTCATGAATGACTAAAGGATTGACCTACTTCCTCTCAGATGCAATGCTTATCCCACCTTCCTTAACAGAAAGTAGCAGGCAGCTTCTATCAAAAAATGAGGATACTAGTGGCCCTTCCAAATGAAGGGTGATTACATGGTCATGCACATTGAAGAAAGCATAAACAGTTGGGGTAATTTTTGAAAAAAAAATCTATACATATAAGAAAGTGATATTGGCCGAAGACCAAAAATGATTAAACAAAATGTGTTAGTGGTGTAAAAAGGCACGTATTATTAGTCTGTAATTCTTGTAAATGGCCAAGTAAAAGGACCATAACATTGCTGTCAGAAAGATATGACTTTGTTCTAGAATTATAACTCATTAGTTTCTTATCTTTGATAACCTATCAGTTGACAAATCCTCTTAGCACAAATACAGATATCAAACTATCCTTGAGAACTCA
Organism: Pseudochirops cupreus; assembly: GCA_028627135.1. NCBI lineage: Eukaryota > Metazoa > Chordata > Mammalia > Diprotodontia > Pseudocheiridae > Pseudochirops > Pseudochirops cupreus. The sequence continues at coordinate 197,159,605 of CM053583.1, forward strand.
ACAACAACAAAACTGTACTAGAACTGGTTCATTGACATGGACACAATTATTGCCCACAATCACTCAGATACGATACGGATCCATGAAAATTTAAGAATAAGTTTTAACAGACATCTATACCATATGATTTTCTCATGATCTCCAAGGCACATGGAGTGGGGAGAAAATACTTTCCAAATACAGAAAGATAGAAAAAAGCAAAATATAAAATCATTTCCAGGCCTGCACACAGCAGTGTATGCATCACAATAACGAAAAAAAATCATAGGAGAAAAGATGACACTATCAAGAAATATCCCAAAAGACCAACATGGCTGAAATGATCTGAAGTAATGAACAATTGTGTAATTGGTGAGGGCAGGGGAAAGATGACCCATTAAAGCAACAAAAATGAAAACCCATGGAACAAAATCTGGGAGAGAAATGGAGTCAAGATTTTAGATTCTCTTTTTAGCAAATGGAAATAAAAGTCGAGTTTTTAAGATGACACAAATTATCAAAGTAGCAACATTCTTCTAAAAATCAACAATTCAAGACCAATTAAAAAAAAAACTTTGCTCCAATGAATTGATCAGTAAAAAAACAAACAGGAAGGGAAGGGTAAATAGTAGAGAAAGAGAAAGAGACAAAGACAGAGAGAGAGACAGAGAGATAGAGACAGAGACAGGGAGACAGAGACAGAGAGAGAGAGATTATGAAAATCAAAAACTGGAGGATGTGGAAAATATTTTGCCACAAAGAACGTATTGTCATGAAAAATCCAAAAAATCCAGCACAACAAAAAGCCAAATTGGATCAAATGAGAAATAGAAAACTTGTATGCTGCTAACCAAATGAATGAAAGAGGAAATCGATCAAGGGAGGTGATTCTAACTAGCTTCTCTGAAAAACTATGAAGTGTCAGGGTCAGATAAAATATATAAGTATTACTCAAAGTACTTCATTATACTGTATGAAACTTCCTAACCTTTAACTATTGAATGAGTGTTGCCTCAGATAAACCGAGACCTGGGAGGAATCTTAGCTTAAAAAGGCCAAAGTTTCCCACTGCATCATCTTGACCCCTGTCTTGCCACAGGACCCTGATGACTCTGGAAGAGATTCAGGCCAATGACTTTGCACAGCTCTTCCTCACTTAAAACCAATTGACTTTCAAGGCAAGCCATCATCCTCCTGATGTCAATTGTCCACTTCAAGAACGAGGGACCAACAACAATAATTACTTACTGGTGAAGCACTTTGCCCCCTTCATTCCCATTCAATTTTAATTTCCTCTTTCTTTAGAGAAGGTATCTCACGTCCAATTCCACGAGATGGCAACAATAGCAAAGCCCTCCAAATATGTTAGTTTAATGTTTGTGTTCTTTATGCAAAAATTGTATCACCAATGTAAATATATACCAATAACTGCTCTTAAATGATTCAGTAAATGTGTGATTTCATCATCTTGGAAGTTCCCTCCAATGATACAGATTTCAACCCATGCCTTCATTCCCATTCTATATGAGCATCATCCACATAATCTCGTAAGGTCACCAGAAGAGATTTCCCCAACATGCTAAAAGTCTTCCTTACTTTATCTCGACATCAGGGAAGCAGCAGTGGAATACCATGAGCATCAACTTGTCATTCTTGGACCTTGTCAAATGTGCACCAACCTCACCTTTTTTACTTACATTTCATTGATGACATCTTTGTCTTATTTGAAGTTCCTCCTTGCATCCAAGCTGCGGCTTGCTCACAATCACCATACACCTTCACATTGTCAATTTTGTGGGATTCATATTTAATTCTTCATGCATTATTAAATTCCATGCATTAAAATCCTACATTGATACTGGCAGAGTGTTGATAATAAAAATATGTCTTTATTTTAATAAGAAGCAATGTAGTTATTGAAGGAGATTTTCCATTTCCTAAAGCAATACAGGTCACTGTCCTGCTTTGTTTTAGCATGACTTTCAAGCCACTGTCTGTCCCAGAAGCTGCTGGACAAGCATTGTCCAGTCAATGTTTTTCTTGCCTTCCAGGAAACATATTAAAAGACTTGCAATGAAACAACATATTGGCTGAGGAGTAAAAAGGGTGTGCAAAAATGACTGAGGAATGTAAAAAAAAAATCATTGAAAGTTTAGAAATTTAGAATGTCTTGATGAACACCAGTAAAACCTTTGACTCAGTGCCTACCCAATGTCTTAGTTATGTATTGTGATTGCTACTACTGATAGCTATGGTATAGCACTTTAAGGTATATAAAGTGTTTTCTAATTGTTATCTTGTTACCTCATTTGATTCTCATAATAACCCTTTGAGGCACTACATGCTACTGTTATCCCTGTTTTACAGAGGAGGAAACATTTAAAAAGTTAAGTGATTTGTCACAGTTCGTGCCTACTACATATACACAATATTAATATGCGTTTACATGCATATTGGTACATGTATATGCATATATAAATATATATTACACTTATTATTTTATAAAAAACACAAACAAGCATAAAATAAGAAAAAAAAAATAAATGAGAACACATGGAAAATTGTTCTTCATTTCAAGTGCCACTAGAAAAAGGTCAATAATACCTCAAACAAAAGTGGCATTTTTTCAGAGAAATAAAATAAGTACATTATGGTTTTAAGTTCCAGACACGGCAAAACCAACTAAAACCATAAAGAATGAAATAGATGTCATTCTAATGGGCAGGACAATTCTACTTACTGATTTAGGAGTTGATCCTGAGTCATTTGTCTGTGTGTAGTCTGACAATTTGTCAGAGCTAACAGTAGAATTATTATTTTTTCTTTTAAAAGAGAAAGAATAACAATGATGCAAAAGATAGATGTGGAGTACAGTTAAAATTAAATCCTGAATCATTTAAACATGTAATCAGAAGAAAGGAATATGTCATACACGTGATATAGAAACTGACTTTAATAATGTCATTGACCAGTTTTATGAGTTTAATCATTTAAGGAAGGGAAAAGGGGAAAGTTACAAGCATTTATTAAATGTGAACTCTGTGCCAAACACTTTACAGATATTACCTCATTTGATCCTCATAACATCTGTAGGATGTAGATGCTACAAGAACACCCATTTTACTGGTGAGGAAACTCAGGCAGACAGAGATTAAGTGACTTGCTCAGGGTCACACAGCTAATAAATGCCTACAGCTGAATTTCAACTCATGTCTTTCCAAGCCCAGCACATTAGTTCATAAAGATCTTCCCAGTTTCACCTGAAAATGCTGTCAGTCATTTCTTATGGTGCAATAATATTTTATTACTTTCCTATACTATAATTTCTTTAGCCATTCTCTTATAGATGACACCCTCTTTGTTTCCTGCTCTGTTCTACTACAGGAAGAAAAACTACACACACAAACACACACACACTCTATGTGTGTGTATATGTGTATATGTATACATACATATGTACATATAAATATTGGTATTTTCCCTCTTTCTCTGATCCCTTTAAAGGTATTGGCACAATAAAAGTATTGATAGATTATATAATATGTCCAGTTTAGTAGCTTTTGATGCATCATTCCAAATTGCTTTCAATAATGACTAACTTACAATGCAGTCAACAGTGCACTGCTGTACCTATTTTCTCAGAGCCCCTCCAACATTTATAATTTTCCTCCTTTGTTATCTTGGTCAATCTTAGATATACAAGTTAGTAGGAATCTCAGGGTTGTTTTAATTTCCAGTTCTCTAAGTAATTAGGGATGCTTCAGCATTTTAAAATTGTTATACCTTGGATTTCTTTTGAAATCTTTCTTCATATTCCTTGATTTATTGATAAGTTTTATGGATTATTAATTTATAAATTAGAAAATGTCTTTTAGTCTCATAAATTTAAATTGGTTCCTTATATAGCTTGACTATGGGACCGTAACTATTAGAGATACTTGCTGGAAAGATTTGCCCCTCAGCTATTTTCTATCTAAAAAAAAAAAAAGCGTACTTTCTCAAGGATAAACTGAAATAAATAGTGCAGAATGATTGTATGTCTTTGCTAAACTTCCCCCCCCAAAAAAATAAAGCTAAGAACAACATAAATCATGTAATCAAATAAATACCGAAACACTCTGATTCTAAAGAAAAAAAAATAATGCTTTACCCCTCCTTGAATTATTCATTTAGTTTTTAGGTTATTCACTGAATGGGTAATCCATTTCCTGTTTGTTTGTTTTTTTCCTATGTAAACATAATATGAGAGTGGTCCTGTCCAGTTTTCATTCTATATTTTGGAAGTAGCCACTCTCTGTCAGGCTATTCCTTTCACAGCTGTGAAAGTAAACTCTACCCACAATGCCCTCTGATTAGAGATGATGGCCATTTATTTTATCCTTCATTGTGGGAAAACCTCAGGGATTATCTATAGCAGAGAACACAAGGACAATGGTTCTAATAATCACTTGGCTGGAAATCCTATTTAACATGCAGAATAGATGCAAACTATGGTGATTTGGAGGCAAAAGGATTTATTTCCACATTCTTTCACACCTGGAAAGCTGTGTCTCTGTGCAGCTGTGTTCTGCAGAGCTTGACTGACATCTCTGAACATAGTATGGGTGCAGTAGGATTGAATGAAAGTACCTGCCCCTTCACTAATAAATCCTTCACCTTTGATATCTCTGATTTTCTTTACAAGCCAAAAAAAGTGTTACTACAGTTCAGTTAACCATGTAGTGAGAAGGTCCATTAATGATGGTTTCATTGTTATCTTGTTATTGTCTCCACTTTGTAACCAGGAGAAGAGAGGAATATCATGAATAATCCCTAAATTTACCTCATCCAACATCTGTAACCAAGCCTACTACTTCCCAAATCTACTGAGCATCTTTAGTTGCAGCCAAGCCCCCCACAATAAGGGTACTTTTGTTTTCTTGATAGGAATGTAATGGGAGCTGTCAGGTTCATTCTTATCTCAATGATAAACTCAGTCTTAATTAAGTGCTATAAAGACCATGGATGACCTGGAGAAATGAGATAGGAGAGAGGAACTTTGCTAGAGTCACTATCCTAGAGCTAGCACTTGATGCCAGTGTGTAAGCTTGGGAGCATTCATCTAACCCCACCAGCCACACTTTCCTCATCTTGTAAAATGAGATGGTTAGACTACTTAATATCTTCTGCATTTTAATCTACCCTCCCACATTTTTAGTTAAGTGTAAAGGTATGAATCTATCATAAATATAGGTATATAATTATAATATGGATCATATGGCATATTCACACACATTCCCTTCCCCTTCCTTCCGATTGACACCGGTATAACTCAGTAACTGGCTAAGCTTGGGATGAGAACTCCCTCCATTCTTACAGCCATGGACTAACCTAATGCTAAAATGACTTGTTTAGATATGTTCTGGCAAGATATTAGCACTCCTCTGATGTTTCCACCACACCGTGCAAATTCGGGGACGTGGGGGCAGTTAAGATGAGAGTGGGTGAGAGGGGGCTCTATTAGTTAAAAGAATAGTTTCTGGCTTGGTCTCTGCTTCATCTGCTTCATGTATGAATCAGTGTATTTTCCTTATAGACTCTTGGTGAGAGGGATATTGGGATGGGTTATGTTCTATCTCCTCACCCTGCAGCTGCCCCATGTAGAACCTAGGCACTACCTGGTAAGCTCATACTGGGATGCCAGAGTAATATTTCCACTTTGTGTTTAATTTACTAAGTAAATAATGGGGCATTACTTTTTAGGTGGGCATGTCCAAGATTGTGGGTGACCTTAGATCTTTGAGGGGTTCAAAGGTTCAGCTAATGAATTGCAAGGAAAATTTCTTCAGCAGTAACATGAAGATTGGCAAAAAAATAAATAAATAACTGGGAATTTGGAAATACAAATCTGAGGTACAAAGTAAAATTCCTAATGAGGAGTTCTGCAAAGTGCTTTATATTCTTTATTAAGGCAGCTGCAAGTTAGTTATTTTAATTCATTTTACCAACGAACATTTCTAAGAGTTGTTTGTGTTTTTGGTATTTCTTTTGTGTGTATAAATTAAGTAACTGTCCTATAACTAGTTTGTATCATGCATCAGATATCTTTTTACTCCCCTGTAGAAAACACTATATACATGAACTTAAAGCTAAGCTTCATAGTAGGTTTCTAGGATGGGGATTTAATAAGCCAAAAAAGTATGAGAAAAAAGAATCTAGCCCTATTCCCTAGACCCCAGGATCCCCTAGTACTTAAGCTACCCTGTAACGAATTTGTGGGTCTAGAACAGAGAGACTTCTTATGAAGAGGGAATGAATCCAGAGCCCCAGGCCCTTAGGCCCAGCTTCTGTTCTTTGATGTTGAATAATGAAAATGCAATTATTAACACTAACTGTAAAAATGAAGAATAGGCAGTTACCACAGAACAGGACATAGTGATGCATAAGATATTGAGAATTGTCTTAGACCCAATGGTAGAATGTAAAAGCACTCCTTGGCACACTTGGAAATTAAAAAAAAAAATCTGGCCAGAAAGAGAGAACTTTGGCACATTAAAAGTGATGCTAGGCACAGGAAATGGAGAAAGACCAAAAATAGTTCTGGACTGCTATAGAGGTGGGACAAGGAAAGGAAAGAGGCAGAGTGAGAGAACAAAAGCAGAACCAATCATCGATCATTTGTTCTACCAGAGGGAAAAGAGGATAGACTCATGCCTTAAGGCCTTACAACTTCTGATCAAATCAGGTACATGCTACAAGCCCTATAGGACTTTCTTGCAATCTTAATCCTCACTGTGAAACTATCTTATGTTCTACATTCCAACCTTGGCCAGGTTTGATGGTCTATGAAGGGGGTTTCCCTTCTCCAGAAGAAGATGTGATTTTGAACAGGAGAGGGTAATCACATTTAGAAACAAAAATTCTACCTCCTCAAAGTAGTCTGATGACCTATTTGAGACAATATTTCTAGCTCAGTAAGGTCTTGACTTACTAAGAAACTTAAAGCCGTTACTTGATTTGGGCTCTATAGGCAACCTCTCTTTCCTAAGACCCATGATTATGGCTAACGCTGAGTAATAGAAAATTTTTGCTTTTTCATTTGCTCTTCTTTATTCCAAACATTTATAATTTGGTTTTTGTCGATGGTATTGGTGAGAATGACTAATTAGGCTGATATGGAGTATCTTATAGACTTAACCCAGGTTTTGGGGCCAGAAATAATTCCAGGAGAAAATCTGACTATGGGACTATGAACTCATTTTTCAAGGGTGATTTTACACATAAAAGCAGAACACATGCTTTGCACCTGGGCTTTGTAAAGGATTCTTTAATGAAAGAGCAGTAGCCACTTCTTCCTCCAATAGTCCCTCAGTGGCAACAAAATGGCCACGCCAAAGGGAGGGAAATATAACCTTTCACATCTTTTCCCTCTCCATTTTTAATAAAGGTGTATGAATTTTAGGGAGGAGGGAATAAATCACCACTGAGGAAATTATTATTCCCTAAAACCACCATAAAAGGGACAAAGTGTAGTCATGAAATCATACCTTCTATTCAGTGCCCTGACAGCATATGTCTCCATGTTAAGTAGCTGATTTTTTCACAGAATAGCATGCTAGTTTTCAGTTCAGTCTCCAGTGGTCTATTCTTAATGCTATTTTAGCCTCCCACATAAAAAATAACTCCTTATTTCCTTTGGGACTAATTGACCAGTGTCTCCTTTCCTGTCTGCTGTGAGAGGAGGCTGTGTTTCACTGTTAAATCCTCTTTGCACAAAGTGGCCTTTCCCTTGTGTCTGCCAACTTACTCACTGGAATTTGACATTACCATCAGGTCCAGATGGGGGGAGGTGGACGGGAGCATAAGGCCAGCATAAGTGTGTGTCATAACTCATTCTGCTGAACTGAGGTTTAAAAAAAAATCTCTGGATATTCAGGGGCTCTTCCAGGTTGTTTTGGTCATTCTTTAATTCAACTCCAGTGATATTTCCTATGTGAAACCTATCCTGATCTTCAGTTCCTTTCCCAGTTATTACCATTTCCCCTGAAATAACTTGTGTTTACTTTCCTGACTGCTTATGTTTCTCCTCTACCTCACCCCCATAGAATGAGAGTCTCTGAGAACAAAGATTTTTTTTTGTATCCATAATGCTAATTACAGTTTCTAACACATAAAAAAGTTTTTAATAAATGCATGGTGAATGAATCCTCATAGAAAGGTCACTCCAAAATTTAAAAATAAAAAAAATATATAGCTATATCCTTTACACTTAGAATTTAACTTGTGTTTCCTATTAAATTGAATTGTTGATTGAACTTATGTTTATCAATCCAGAAACCAGGTGTGGTCAATGTTTGTAGCTTTCCAATGATTTATATGTCATAAGGTATAATATAGTTATCTGTGTTGACTTCTTCTAGGCTTACTAGAGTTTAAGCTTCTTGGGGTAAGGAGTTATGATTTATCTGGAATTTGTGTCTCCCTCAGGACCTAAAATAGTTTTCTCTATACAGTAGACACTCAATGGAAGATTAGTTGAATTTACTTTTGACTAACATAGAAGAGATGTCCTAGAGTACAGAGGAAGATAAGGGAATAAGAATTTATATAAAGCCTACTACATGCCTGGCATTGTGCTAAAATCTTTATGAATATTATCTCATTTAAGACTCATAACTCTCCAAGGTAGGTGCTGATATTATCTCTATTTTATAGCTGAGAAAACTGAGGCAAAGAGATATTAAGTGACTCATCCAAGGTCATACAGCTAGTAAGTGTCTGTAGCCAAATTTAACCCGAGTTCTTTCTGAATCAGTATCCATGCTGTATCTGTTCTACCTTGTAGCTGACTCAAGACTTAGCACTTTAAAGGAATTTTTCTCTGAAAGAATAATAATGATTGACTATTGGAAGGGGATGCAATACATTTGATATCAATATGTTTAAAAGAAGTAAGATGGAAGATGTTGGGTTTCATTGCACTTTGATGCAGTATAATTTTGTGTTTGCTTTTTGTCTGCAATTCTTTTTTTTTCTGAACATAACCTCACTACCACCAAAAAAGAGCATTTCCACAAAGTAGAAAAAAAAAGTGAGGACACTATATGAAAATGAATTTCGTAAGTGCTTTTTTGTGCATCAAATATTCAAAACAATGATGAGGAGGACTATAATGATGATGATGATGATGACGATGATGATAATGACGATGATGGCCCTTCGCTTTTTTATTGCTCGGTAGGTTGGGGATAGGGTATCCTTATTGCTAATTCCCATCCTCATCCAACAGTCCACCCCAATTAGAAGTAGAAAGAAAGGTGGTGGGGGGGAAGGTTCTTGTATACAATCACCATAGCCATTCAAAATAAATCCACATTGGGTTTTGGCAATGCTAGCTAAAAATGTATGTCTCCATCCATATTTTAATGACATTAATATTACAGAGACATTTGTTCCTTCTAATCCTATTAAAATGTTAGTCCTTGCTTATCAAAAGTCATTTTCTAAACAAAAGTAAAAATAACTTGAAAAAAAATACTTTTTCCAGGTTTCTCTTGACTCTTGCATTGTCATTTCAGATTTCCTGTTCAGCTCTTGCCTTTCTACTGGGAACATTTGAAAATCATGTGTCGTTATAGGTACCACTTCATTTTCCTCCTCTAGCATTATGCTCATCTTTGAAGGATATGCTACTTTTTATTATGTATATTGATTGCTATGATCTGCTGAGTACCGTATCTCAAAAACTCCTCTTGTTTTAAGTAGAAACTTCTAGGATATATTACATCTAGATTGTCATTCTTTGTACTTTAAATTTTCTTTCTTGCTACATGCATTTTTTTTTCTTTGACATTGAAGCTCTGGATTTTGTCTTTGATATTTCTGTAATTTTTGTTCAGGAACTTATTTCAAAGTAATAGTTATTTACTTTAAACATAGATTATTTATCTTGAACTTCTTTTTTTAAGTTTTGAGCTCCAAATTTTTTCACTTCCTCCTGTGCCTCCAATATCTGCTGAGAAAGCAAGCAATATGATATCAATCATGCCTGTGAAGTCACACAAAACATATTTTCATATTAGCCATGCCACACAGAAGCAAGAAAAATAAAGTGTCAAAATTTATAATTCAGTTTGCACTTAGAGTTCATTAGCTCCTTCTCTGGAGGTGGATAGCATGTTTTTATCTTGTTTATTGGAATTTTCTTGGATCCTTATATTGATAACAGTATCTAAGTCTTTCACAGTTGATCATTATTACAACATTGCTATTACTGTATACAGTGATCTCCTGGTTCTGCTCACTTCATTTTGAATCAGTTCATATACCTCTTTCCATGTTTTTTTTTTTCTTGAAGTATTCCCCTTATTATTTATTATAGCAAAATAGTTGGTCTTGTTCATTTAGCTGTGTCTGACTCTTCATGATCTCATTGACCACAGCATGGCAGATCCTGTCCATGGGGTTTTCTTGTCAAAAGTACTGGAGTAACTTGTTGCTTCTTTCTCTAATGGATCACCTTTTGTCACAACTTTCCACTATGGCCTGTTTATCCTAGGTAAACCTGAATGAAAGAGCTCAGAGTTTTATTAAGATATACAATCCCACCAACAGGGATTTGGTGTGCCAATTTTCCCTCTTCTCTCCCAGCATTTGTCAGTCCTTAGAGATGTGAGGTGGTACCTCAGAGTTGTTTTAATTTGTCTTTCTCTAATTGATAGTCATTTAGAGAATCTTTTCATAATTCTACATAACTTTGATTTCTTCTTCTGAAAACTGCTCTCTTCATACCTCTTGAGAACTGATCAATTGGGGAATGGCTCTTTTTGTTGTTGTTGTTGTAAATTGGAGAAAATAAAGCCTTTATCAGGTAAACTCACTGTATTTTTTTTT
>CM053583.1:197170955-197182077 GCA_028627135.1 Pseudochirops cupreus
CCATAAACAACTTTAATTTTTTTTTTCATCTTAGTCATGTTAAGAAATTTGATTGGTCGTATCTCAGAGTTGTTATAATTTGCTTTTCTCTAAGCAATAGTTATTTACAACACTTTCAGTGTGACTATTGATAGTTTGTATTTCTCCTTCTGAAAAACCTCTACTCATATACTTTAGCCCTTAATTAGCTGGGGGATGCATCTTATTTGTATACATTTAGATATATTTCCTATATGTTTGAGAAATAAGGTCTAAATCATAGAAATCTGATTTTAAAATTTCCCCTAGTTTCTTGATTTCCTTTTAATTTTCATTTAAATAATCTTTTTAATTCCTGTATTAGTTTTGTTTGTACAAAACCTTTTTAATTTAAAGTAATCAGAATTATCCATTGTATTTCCTCTGATCCTCTTTATCTCTTACCTGATCACAAATCCTTCCCTTTGCAATAGTTTTGAAAGTAAATTTTTTTTTCAGAATTCCTGAATTATGAAATTAGCCTTTGTGTTTAAATAACATCCATTGTGAGCTTATTTTGGAACATGGTATGAAATGTTGTTCCATGCCTAATTTTAGAAAAATTCCATTTTCGTTTTCCCAACAATTTTTGTCAAATGTTTAGTTCTTACACCAATAGCTTAGATCTGTGGGTTTATTAAACACTAGATTAGTATGACCATTTATTACCATGAATGTTTACCTAATATCTTCTACTGATCCTTCATTCTATTTCTTAATCAGTAACAGATTGTTTTTGTGATTGTTGATTTATAATAAAGTTTTAAATCTGGTACTGTTAAGGTGAATTCATGTATATGTACACAAACATTTTTCTTCATTAATTCCCTTGATATTCTTGATATTTTGTTCTTTAAAATGAATTTTTGTTATTTTTTCTGGCTCTAAGAAAGTAACATTTAGGTACATTGATTAGTATGTATCTGAATAAGTAAATTAATTTAGGTAGAATTATCACTTTTAACATGGTGGCACAGCCTTCCTATGAGCAATTAATATTTTTCTAATTGTTCATATGTGTATTTGTGTGCAAAGTTTTTTGTGATGGTATTCATATAGTTGGAGCTCTTTTGTAGATAGACTCTCAAGTTTTTTATATTGTTTATAATGATTTGAACAAAACTTTATTTATTTTAAAATTTCTAATATATAACATTTTATTTTTCAAATTACATGTTACAGTGCTTTTTAACATTTATTTTTTTGAAAGTTTTGAGTTCCAAATTCTATTATTCTTTCCCCTCCTGCTACAGTCCTTGAGATGGCAAGTGATCAGATATAGGTTATATATGTGCAATCATGTAAAAAAAAAATCCATTTTAGTAATTAAAAAAAAAAGATACAAATTACAAAAGGTGGGAGGGAAGGAAGGAAGGGAGGAAGGAAGGAAAGAAAGAAGGAATGAATGAAGGAAGGAGGAAATGAAGGAAGGAAGGAAAAGAGGGAAAGAGGGAGGAAGGAAGGAAGGAAGGAAGAAAGGAAGGAAGGAAAGAAGGAAAGAAGGAAGAAAGGAAGGAAGGGAAAAGTAGCATGCATTAGAATGTATTCAAACAATATCAGTTCTTTCTCCAGAGGTGGCTAGTATGCTTCATCATTAGCCCATTGAGATTGTTTTGGATAATTGTATCACTGAGATTAGCTGTCAAACACAATTGTTCATTGTACAATATTGATGTTACTATGCATGTACTCTCTTGTTACTGCTCTCTTCACTTTGCATCAGTTTCTGTAAGTCTTTCCAGGTTTTTCTGAAATCAATCTGCTTGTCATTTCTTATAGCACAATAATATTCTATTATAATCATATACCTTGGTCACTGATGGCGATTTTTTGATTTCCAGTTCTTAGACACCACAAAAAGAACTTCTGTAAATACTTTTGTACAACTAAATACTTAAAAAAAATCTTTTCATGTCTTTGGAATATATACCACCGTGGTACTGCTGGATTAAATGGTATGCCCAGTTTTATAGCCCTTTTGTTATAGTTCAAAATTGCTCTCTGAAATGATAAGTTCAAAACTCCACCAACAGTGCATTAGTGTCCTAGTTTTCACACACTCCCTCCAAAATTCATCATTTTCCATTTTTGTCATATTAGACAATACATTTCTTTTAAATGGAATTTCTTTTTCTATCTCCTCCTGCTGGACTTTGTTGATAATATATAGAAATACTGATGTTTTATGTGGATTTACTTAGCACACTTCATAGCATTGTTAATTGTGTGAATTAGTAATTGATTCTCTACAGTTCTCTAAGTGTACATCATATCATTTGCAAAGAATAGTTGTTGTTTTTTTTCCCCCTACTCCTTGGCTGTTTTCATTCTTTCAATTTATTTGCCTTCTTTTATTGCTATAGCTAACATTTCTAATAAATATTGCATAATAGTGATGATAATGGATATCATTGCTTCATTCCTGATCTTATTGGATAGGTATCTAGATTATTCTTGTTACAGATAACACTTGTTCTTGATTTTAGATAGATACTACTCATCCTTTCCAGAAAAGCTACATTTATTCCTATACCTTATAGTACTTTTAAAAAATGATGGGTGTTCTATTATGACAAAAGTTCTTTTCTGAATCTATTGATATAATTATGATTTTTGTTGTTTTTGTATTGATATTATCAATTATTCTTAGTTTCCCTAATATTGAAGCAGACCCACCTTTCTTGTACAAATCCTACTATGTCCTAGTGTATGAACTTTGAGATATGCTGGGTTTTTTTTTATATTTTTTAAAATTTAGTTTAAATCATTAATTTCCACAAGATTTTGAGTTACAAATTTTCTCCCCATCTTTCCCCTACCCCCCTTCAAAACAGCCATCCCCTTGTATAACCCCTCCCCAATCTAATCTCTCCTATGTCCTCCCCCATCACTCCTCTAACTTTCCGGTAGAGTAGGATCACTGAGCTCTTAATTGACAAAATTGCTTGTCCTTCCCTTAGATGTCATCCTGTTTGGTCTCTGTGGTGCGTGTGCAAATGACGACCATCCTGTTATTTTTATTGCTTTAATTTAATTTTACCTTTTAAATATTTTTACTTTTTAATTTAATTTTCTTCCTATTATTTAATCAGATTTGTTAGTTTTATCTTAATTTGTAAACTCTTTTAAAAGAACTTGCTTTTTGTGTTTAGCAGTTCTACAATCTTCTTTGTTTCTAATTTGTAAATATCTCTTCTTAGTTTTCAAGACTCCTTTCATTTTGCTTATTTTGAATTTGATCTTTGTCTTCTAATTTTTTATTTAAAATTAACTTAATTATATATTTTTATTTAATGTGTGTTTTACATACATACATATATACACATATATTATGTTTTTACATGTATGTGTTTATGTCTCCATATGTACAACAGAAAAAAATAGGCTAGAAGAAGTGATTGAAACCAGGTTAGAAGTAGGTCTCTCGCACAGTTGTCTTTGAGAAGGGAGATTCTGGTAGGTAGAGAGACAGGCCTGGTCTTAGTTGGTTCTCAGTAAATCTTTCTTCCACTTCACAACAATGACATATGCTTACCCCCCGCCCCAATTCCTTCTCTGCTTCTCCTTATTTCTTTTTCTAAATCAATTAAGTACTTGTTGCTTTTCCTAAGGGTGAAGGAGGGGGTTACTAGAAATGTCTCTGCAGTCTATGGTTCTCTAAATTCAGACCCCTCTCTTGTCAGAAGTAATCTTGTTATCAGCAAACCCTGCTCCTCACACTGTTGGGCAGAATCTTGTCTGATGTTTTGAAGGAGATAGAAATGGTTCCAATAGTCTGATTGAGGAATAAACCTTTAAATGAGCTTGTGGCCTCACCAGAAATGTGGAAGCTACTGGAAGATAAATGTTGCATTAGGGCTTTAAGTAATAGAATTCTGCAGTAATAATTCATAATATTTTTCCTCATCAGAATCCTCCTTTTGTCCTATGCATTTAGCTGCAGTCATGTTACATACGGAGCATTTTTTTTTGAGGGGTAAAGAGTTAATGAGCTATGGAAAATGTGACTCATCCATCATTTTTATAAGGATGATTTTACTTTTCTCTCTATCTCTAGAACCCAGTAGGTACTTAATAAATGCTTGTTGGATTGCATGGGAGTGATAGTTTTTTTTTTTCTAATTGAATACATGTTTATCTCCATAGTGATAGACATCAACTATATTCAAGCTTTTAAACAAGTATTAATTTAGCAAAATTCAGTGAGTTTTAAATGTCTCTCTGGAACACAGGACATTAAGAAATCTGTTCAACCACTGCTAATTCAATATAGGAATATCAGCAAACCACATTTCTCTGTCAAGTTAAATCCTTAACTATCAGCATAAATGACACATTTTGCTTGACAGCAATGACTGAGAAAGTTACAAAGGTCAATTTAAATTCTATGTTTCCATGGGATTCAGAGGACAGCAATAAAAATGTTTTAAGTTTGGCAAGAAAATTGGGCAGCTAGCAAGATCTGGAAAGATAATTGGAAAAAGCACAATAGTATTTCATCACGTTAATATACTATGGTATATTCAGCTATTCCCTAGTTGATGGACTTTCTTATTTCTTACTTTCTTTAAAAAAACACATTTATTTATTTTTGGTTTACAACATTCAATTCCACAAGTTGTGGACTTCCAAATTTTCTCCCTCTCCTGCTTCTCCCCCCTAAATCTCCAAGGCAGCATGCAATCTAATATATATTCTACATATACCTTCACATTAAACATTAGTCAAGTTGCAAAGAATTATAACCAATGAAATTAACCACAGGAAAGAAGAAACAAAACAAAACAGAACAAAACACAAAAGAGAGCAAGTAGTTTGCTTCAATTTGCATTAAGAATTCTTTCTCTGGATGTGGATAGCTTTTTCCATCCTGAGTCTTTTGGAGTTGTCTTATAACCTCACATTTCTGAGATGAGCCCAATCTATCAAAGTTAATCTTCAGAGATATGATGTGTCTGTAATTGTGTACAATGTATTCCTGGTTCTGTTCCCCTCTCTCAGTGTGAGTTTGTATGAATCTCTCCACGTAACTATGAAGTCTATATCTTCCTCATTTCTTATAGCATGATACTATTCCATTACATTCATATACTACAACTGGTTCAGCCATCCCCCAATTGATTGGCATCCCCTAAAGTTCCAGTTCTTTGTCACTACAAAAAGAGCTGCTATAAATATTTTTGTATATATGGAAACTTTTCCCAACTTTATGGTCTTCTTGAGATACAGACCTAGAAATGGTATTGATGGGTCAAAGGATAGCACATTTTTATATCCCTTTGGGCATAGTTCCATATTGCTCTCCAGAATGGTTGATTCATTTCACAACTCCACCAACAATGCATTACTGTTCCAATTTTCCCACACCTTCTACAGCATTTATAATTTTCCTGTTTTGGCATGTTAGCCAATCTGACCAGTAAGATGTGGTACCTCAGAGTTGTTTTGATTTGCATTTCTCTAATCAATAGTGATTTAGAGCATTTTTCATATGATTATAGTTATCTTTAATTTCTTCCACTGAAAACTTCCTGTTCATATCCTTTGACCATTTATCAATTGGAGAATGATTTGTATTCTTAGAAATTTGATTCAGTTCTCTATATGTTTTTAAAAATAAGACCTTTATCATAGACACTGCTTATAAAAATTATTTCCCAATTTTCTGCTTTCCTACTAATCTTTGTTACATTGACTTTATTTATACTAAAACTTTTCAAATTAGTGTATCAAAATTATCCATTTTTGAATTTTGTAATGCTCTCTATCTCTTATTGGGTCATAAATTCTTTCCTTCTCTATAAGTCTGATAGGTAAACTAATCCTTGCTCTCCTAGATGGCTTATAGTATCAGCCTTAATATCAAACTCATGAATCCATTTTGACTTTATTTTGGTATACTGTGGAAGATATTGGTCTATGGCCAGTTTCTGTCATACTATTTTCCAGTTTTTGCTGCAGTTTTTTTTTTCAAATAGTGAGTTCTTAGAAGTTGGATTTATAAAACAGTAGATTACTGTAGTTATTGAATACTATGTCTTGTGTACCTAATTTATCCTACTGATCCACCATTCTATTTCTTAGCCAGAACCAAGTAGTTTTGATGATTGCTGCTTTATGATACAGTTTAAAATCTGGTATGACAAGACCACCTTTCCTAGTATTTCATTTCATTGGTTCCCTTGATATTCTGGACCTTTTGTTTTTCCAGATAAATTCTGTGATTATTTTTTCTAGCTCTATAAAATAATTTTGGTACTTTGATTGGCATGACACTAAATTGGTAAATTAATTTAGGTAAAATTGTCTTTTTTATTATATTAGCTCAGCCTAACCATGAGCAACAGATTTTTCCAACTATTTATCTCTGACTTTATTTGTGTGAAAAGTGTTTTGTAATTGTGTTCCATATCATTAAAGAAGTTTTAAACTTTGTGGAGTCTGCCACAAAAACTACAAAGAAGAATAAGACAAGATTTTGTATCTCAGTGAGAGGAGACTGAGGAAACTAATGAGAGAATACTGAAGAATCCAATGAGAAAGTACTAGTGATCTCACTTTCAGACAGTTATGGAGGCCAAGAAGAATTTTGCAATGAGTTAAAAATGTGATACTGTCCTTCAAACTTAGTCAATGATAATATGAGCAGATAAAAGTTCAGCTAGATTTTGATCCTTATAAACATCTCCAGTGGTGAGAAATTCATTATTATTCCATTTTATAAGATAAGGAACTGAGATCCAGTGGTTAAATAAATAAAATAAATGTCCAAGGGGTTATTCAAACAGAGATCTTTCTGAAGCCAAACCAATTCTCTTTTCAACAAAATATGCCTTTCTAGCATTAGCTGGAGTCCCTCAAAGAAGTCCACTCTCTGAATAATCATAAATATTAAGAAACATTGTGGTTCTTAAAAAAATAAATGAATGAATGAAAAAAATGAATGAATAACTAGAAGAATGTCAATGTAAAACAATTTTAAAAGGAAAGAAATGTGTCCTCTGGCCCAAATCAGATGTTGGAAGGTGGAAGAATAAGGAACAAAGAATTAGAAAATCATGTAATTTGGCAGTTGGAAGCAATCTCAGCAGTCCAGTCCAACTCATACCCTAACAGAGTTCTAACTACGACATAATTCCTATGTGGTCATTCACTTACATGAAATTTATAAGAGGAGTGGATGGATACTGCAAAGATACATTTGGGTTTGATGGAAAGAAAAAAAAAACTCTAGCTCAGGATACCCAAAGGTGGAATCTGACATCTTGGGAGGTAGCAGGTCTGAATGTCACTTGAAGACTTCAATCAAAGATTCAGTGAGACTAGGCAGGTATTGTGTGGAGGGAATATGGATAGGAGTTGGACTAACTCATTGCTGCAGTTGATTACAGATCTGATATTTTGTCATTCTATGATGCCTATCTTGAAAGAAAAATTCAGTCAGTCAATAAGGATACATTAAGGGTTTACTGTATTCCAAGCACTGTACTTGAGTTATCAAAGGGGGAAAACCTAGAATCCAATGGATTTATTATTTCTGATTGAATACTATCAAATAGTCTAAGACAAATTAGTCCTGATATTCTTTAACTACTGTTTTTGCAAAAATAAGGAAAGAAGGCAAAATTATTTCTATGAAATGAATATTAATGGCTTGATACCAACCAAAAAGAGAAAAACAATATTAAAACTATAGCCCTAAATTATATTAAATATTGAAGCAAAATGTTTATGAAATTATTAGTAAATATATATCCATATATATATATCCATATATATATCCATATATATATATATATATAGTGAATAAACTATATTTATAGCAGGAATGTAGAGTTGCTTCAAAATTCGAACTATAAAAAATATAAAATAATTATTAATAAAAAATTAAAAAATCACATAATTTCACCAACAAGTCATCAGGAAGTGGTTAAAATTATTTCAAAATAGCTATAGTATATGTAAATTATGTATTGATCCACCTACCAAGACATGCACAGCAGCAGTTATATAAATAAAATCACAAAACCTTTTTTTATATAAAGATTTACTTAATTGGATATGTACCAATTAATCATGGTTGAATTGTGCCAGTGTTACAAAAATACAGCAGTACTACCTAAAGAAACATATATTCAGCACCATGGCACTGATTTTATGATAATCAAATTACCATAGATTTACTTTAAAGAATTAGAAAAAGTAATACAATTGATTTGGAAGGACAAAAGCTTAAGAAAAAGATAAAAATGGGAAGTAAGTGGCTTAGTAGTGCTGACATCAAATTTACTACAAAACAAAAAATAATCTAAATGATTTGATAACAGTCGAAAAAATATTGAATTGGATTAATGGAACAGATTAGTTTACCTTCTTGCAAAGAATTGAAAATTGAGGAGATGCCCATCAATCAGGGAATGATTCAACAAGTTGTGGCATGTGAATGTAATGGAATAATATTGTATTGATATAAGAAATGATGAATGAAATGAGAAATGAAATGAAATGATAAAAAATTTCAGAAAACCCTGGACTTACATGAACTCATGTTGAGTAAAGTGAGCAGAACCAGGAAAACATTAGACACAGTAACAGCAATGTTGTGCAATGATCAGTTATGATAAATTATTTCTTCTCAGCAATACAATGATCCAAGATACTTCTAAGACTTATGATGGAAAATGCTATCCACATTGTAATGGCAATGTAATTTGAATTGGAAGACTCTTTGATGTATTGGCAAGTAAGCAGGTGCTTAACACCTAGTTTCCAGTTAAGCAAAGGTAGCAGGTACTTAGCACTTAGTAATTGATCAAGCCTCTGTTGGGGAAACAGAAGGTATGAACTCCTGTCTCCTGTTACTGATGTAACAGGAAGGAGTTGGCTGAAACAGGAAGCTAATGCTGTGTGTATATAAGGAAAAGCCCCAGGGAGGGACAGTCAGAATTTCTTGGAGCACCATTAAGGCAGAAGCAGCTGCTGGGAGGAGGCTTAAGAACAGCTCAGGAGCCCAGGAGTCCAGGAGCCCAGAAGCCCCTCTTCAATCCCAGGCTGGATAAGGTGATTCTGAATTTTTAAATGAGCTGCAGAAGACTGAGGAAGCATGACCAGGATGCTAAGACTTTGTCTGTTTGTGGCTTGATTGAACTTTAAATTCCTGGGAACAGAAATTGTGAAGTATGTGAGATGGAGTGGACCCTATGAACTTCAGTATTGAGCAGGAACTGCCTGGAGACCTGGGAGCTGTCTGCCTCTGAATCCATGTAACTGTTTGGTGGATTCAAGTAGGAGCTGGGACTGTGGAAGTGGATCCAGGGAATCTGAGAGACCATCCTGAGTCAAGCTGAAAGCAAACTTTACTTGGATACTGTATACTGGCTGAGGAATTATAAATTTACTAGTGACCTGGGGTGGAGGGTCTGTGCATTTTCCAAAGATTGTACTTAGTGATTAAGGATACCTAGTAATTGATTGCTGAGTAAGTAACTGAGTGAGTTAATTTAATGTGCGCCATGAGTGGAAGACTTTGACTATTTTACTTTGAGATGATTGTTCTTTGTTCAAAACTATGTAGACACTATGGTGGAAACTATGTGGCCATTTTAATGATAAGCTGTTGTGAATACTATATTGAGATTTTATGTGATAAGTTGTAATATTGTGAATGCTCTACCTTGATTTTCTGTGAATGTTTTGCTTTGATTTGTTATGGAATAAATAAAGTGTTCACTATGCTGTGTAATCAGAACCTTAAAAGCTGTTCACAGTAACATTATTCTGGAAAACTGCTCATGCATTGCATTACACACATCAAGAGAAAGAACTATGGAGTCTGAATGCAGATTGAAGCACACAATTTTCACTTTTTTTTTGTTTCCAACTTTTTCTTTCTTGTGGTTTTTACCTTTTTTTCTGATTCTTTTTTTTATTTACAACACGACTAATGTGGAAATATATTTAACATGATTATACATGTATAGACTATATCTGATTGCTAGCTGTCTTGGGGAGGAGGGAGAGAGGAAAAACAATTGGAACTCAAAATCTAACAAAATTGAATGTTGAAAACAATCTTTATATGTAATTGGAAAAATACTATTAAGTGGGAAAAAATATATGTACCTTGTAATGTAATGTTTGATAAAGCAAAAAACTCCAGCTACTGTGACATGTACTCAATAAAATTTGCTAAGAAAGCTGCAAAGCAGTTTAGCAATTAGATTTAGAACATTTCACACATTATGCCTTCACAAGTTCCAAATTAATTCATTACTTAGATATAAAAAGTCATATAATAAACAAATTAGACCATCAGAAAAGGATATGATTTTCACCACTCTAGCTAGAAATAAGTGATTGTAATGCCAATCCTCAGCAGATTCCCAAAAGAATGCTACTGTGAACAGCTTTTAAAGTTCAGATTACAAAATATAGTGAACACTCCGTTTATTCCATTACAAATCAAGACAAACATTCAAAACATTCTAATATTCACGACATTACATCTTATCACAGAAAACGGCCACACAGTTTTCACTACAGTAGCCACAATATTCAGAACAAGGAACAGTAGAATCAAACTTCCACTCATGGGGCAACTCAATCATTAACAAGAAACAATAGAATAATCAAACTTTCACTCATGGGGCAACTCAATCATTAACAAGAAACAATAGAATAATCAAACTTCCACTCATGGGGCAACCATTAACTTATTCAGTCATTAATCTAGATTCACAATTACTAAATATCATTAATCACAAATACGGTCATTTGAAAACCACACAAACCCTCCACCCCTCAGTGTCCAGAAAACCTCAATTTCATCCAAGGGGAGGCCTTTTCTTCATCTTGACTCTGGGTGGTCTCTCTGATTCCCTGGATCCCCCTCCAAGGTCCCTGCTCCCTCCTGAATCCACCAAAGAGTCACCTGGATTCAGAAGAAGACAGGTCCTTGTCCAATCCTCAGAAGTAGTCCCTGGCACACACTGAAGTTCACAAGGTCCAGCACATCTCAAAATCTTCACCACTTTTCTTGCCTGGAACTCAAGGATCAGCCAGGCCAAGAACAAACAAAGTCTTATCCTGGTCATGCTTCTTCAGG
>CM053583.1:197190898-197211998 GCA_028627135.1 Pseudochirops cupreus
ATTGGAGGCAGGATAGGATGGAGAGAAATAGTTAGTCTTTCACAATATAACTACTATAAAAATGATTTGCGTAACTACACATGTACAACCTATATTGAATTGCTTATCTTTGCAGTGGGGGGTGGCTGAAGAGGAAATTAAAAAGGGGGGGAATCTTGAAATCAAAGTTTTAAAAACAATTGTTTGAAAAGAAATTTACATGCAGGTGGGAAATAAGGTATGCAGGCACTGGGGTATGGAAATCCATCTTACCCTACTAGAAGATTTTTTTTGGGAGAGTGATGAGGGGGGATATAAGAGAGAACAGATTGGTGGAAGGGGTTTCAGTAGGCTTATTATTTGGGGGTGGAGGTAGGGGAAAGACAGGGAGAAAAAATTGTAACTCAAAATCTTGTGGAAATCTATGTTGAAAATTAAAAATAAATAAATAAATTTTAAAAAATACAAAAAGGACCCATCAAGGTGAAGGAAGTTCACTGATCAGTAGCAGCTGAGACTGTTACTTCAGAATTGGCATTGTTTTCATTATTTTCCCTTGTATGTCTAGTGCCTATCATAATACTTGACTCAGAGTTGACTATGTTACTACTACTACTACTACTACTACTATTACTACTACTACTACTACTACCACTACTACTACTACCACTACTACTACTACTACTACTACTACTACTACTACTATTACTACTACTACTATTACTACTACTACTACTACTATTACTACTACTACTACTACTACTACTACTACTACTACTACTACTACTACTGCTACTGCTACTACTATAATTACTACTACAATTCCAGCTCCTTTTACTATTACTGCTACTACTGTCACTACTACTGCATTGCAGACTATGAAAGTACTAATAACTGTTTTTAAGTTAATTGCTTGTCTCCTGATCATAAACAGCCTAGAGCTTTCTCCTCTTCTTTATGTATTATGATTATTAAAGTATACAAAGAGAATGGTATATTTACTTTTCATTGGTGAAAAATATAGACCCTCCTTCCCACTCTTCAGTAATTTATAATGTTAATTTGTGGTACTGAATTAATTAAAACTCAAAGTTGATAGGAAATGATTCTATGATTTTTTTTATCACCATAGCATTTCAAATATAGGGCCTATTCCTTCCAAACAGAAAAGAATGATTTCAAAAAGTTCAGAGTAAATCTATTGGGAATCATAGAACTGCTTTACATCAAATGCCAGATATTATTTGAAAATCTCAGGGCCAATTTCCCAGAGCACTGGGATAATAACTTGTTACCCCAGGGAACCATTATGTTCACATTGGCAGGTCATAAATACAACTTGTTAAGAATGAAAATTCAACATTTATAAACCTATGAAAGATCAAGCAAAGCGTTTGAGTGACTTTGCAAGAGTATTACAAAGGAATAGACTTTCCTTTCAAATGTGAAAGGAGGCAATTATGGAGAAATGGATGAACTTCTAGATGAGAAACTCCAATCTTTGATGCTAATGGCTTATTTGGAGAAATGAGATGAATGGTTGAAAGAGACTGCAAAGAAAGGCCTATATGATTAGAGAGACAGAGATAGACAGAGAGAGAAACAGAGACAAAGACAGAATGCCTTCTTTAAAAGGGAAGTTCTGGGACAAACCATTCAGTTAGAAGGAATGGCCATAGCAGGAAGGTTACTACCTGTTAGTGAATTCTAGGACTAGAGTGAGCTTCTAAGGTGAAGAGGTTTCTGGTGCATGATATAGAAGGTCTGGGAGGGTCAGATGTGTGTCCTGATTATTAATGATGATTTAAAAGGTCATAGGGACTTTGGAAGCCATTTAGCCTAGCCCCTAGATTTCACAGATTAGGAAATACAAGCATAGAGAAGTTAAGGAACTGGACCCACAGACAGTAAGTATATGAGATGAGATTTTCACCCATATCTTCCTGACTCCAAGTTTAGTTACCTACCCATTATACTAAGCCACCTCTAAGATTTTCTTAGTATTGGTTTTGGTTTTGTTTTTGTTGTTTGATTGGTTTGCTAAGGAGTTACTTTGTCAAAGATAGACATTTGGAAGGTATTTTTAGCAGCCATGTGAAAGAAGAATTGGAGGGACTAGAAGCAAGGAGATGCGTATGTAGACTATGATAGCATAATTAAGAATGGATAATATGAGTGAAAGAGGAATCTATGTGATTTGGAAAACAAATTTTAATACAAGAGTCATTAAGTTGGTGGATCTGTAAAAAAAAAATGGCATTTGCATAGAGGTAAGGGTGAAATATGTGTCCAAGATTATCAAGCTAGATAATCAGGAGGATAGACGTATCTTTGGCCGAAATAGGGCATTTTGAACTGTGGCAAGTTTACAGAGAAAGATAATGAATTCTAAAAAAAGACAAACAGAATTTGAGGATACTAGAGAAAGATCCCTTCTAGAGAAACACACATGAGTTTAGGTAACAAAGATAGAAATCCTCAGTAGCGCTCTGACCAGGATCCCCTTAGGTTCAGAAGACCACAGTACCTTGACCAGGTGTGTCCCAGGGGACCAGAAACCAGCAGTGCCTCGACTATGGACACCCTTGGGGGATGCATGAAAATGTAGCATCCTAACCACATAGCTCTGGAAGATCTCAGAACTCCGATGGGGAAATTGAAGCCTGTAAGTACATTGACTTGAGACATGCCATGGAAGGAGGAGCCAGGAGAAACAGCCCAGGAAATTAGGAACTGTATTAAACATTTTCCTCTTTTTGTGTAACTCCAGTAACTGGTAAAGGGTCTAGCCTGAAGTACATACTTAATAAATATTTATTGACTAATTGACTTCAAGAGTTATTTACCACCCCATCAAAGAGTAAATGGAAGGTGAGGTGGAGATATCATTGCCACAAAGTTTTAAATTAGGAACTGAGGATGGAGAATTGAGTAAACAGAAGAAAACACTGACAAAGCAACAATATAACTGGCCATGTGACCTCTATTTTTTTTAAACAATGTTGATTATGCTTGTAACAACTTAAAATCTTTACCTCCCCACATGTATTTATCAATACAATAATAATCTGGGATAATGCAATATGTGCAAATTCTGTGAGGGGACATTGTGGAAATTAGTGCTGAGAGATCCTTTTTTTCCTTTTTGACAACATTTAATAGGCAATTCAATTCTATCACATTTACCATTTTATTTTCTTTTAAATTTTCAATCACATATAATTTTTTTTCTTGTGCCATTATCATCAACAAACTTATAAAGAATGAAGGAATCTTCTCTAACAGTTTCATCAACATATCATAAAAGTATAATCAGGTTAGCACCTTTAGCTAAAGCTGTTGTTACTTGCCACAAAAAATACAAAGATTTTATTTTCTCAATCAGAAGTTTGAAAAACATTCAATCACATTAACAATTGTTATTCTCATTGTGTTATCTCAAAGGAAAACCATTCAAAGCTGGTCTACATCAATCTGCAAGCATTGTCCTGACCACCTTTACAACAAGTTCCTGGGTAGTCATACAGAGAAAATCTCCCCTCTCTTCTGTCATTAAGAAGCAAAGTTCCTTGGGGTATGTAGGTGGCACAGTGAATAGAGAACTCACCCTGGAGTCAGGAGAACCTGAGTTCAAATCCAACCTCAGACACTTGATCACACTTACTACCTTTGCGACCTTGGGCAAGTCTCTTAATCCCAATTGCCTTGCCTTACCAGCTCCAAAAAAAGAAAAAAAAAAGAAGTAAAGTTCCTCCCTACAATACCTTCCCTTAGTCCCCTAAGTCTATTAAGTATTAAACTGGCCACAGTGTGGTTGGTCCTTATGTATTCCCAATTACAACAAGTAAAGGACTTGGCTGAACTACTGCCCAGTTTGCCTTCTGTCCTTCAGGGTCCTCCACATTGCTTCTCACCCTAGCTGTCAGGATCCAAGCATTATAACTGCCCACTCTGCTAGACCCTAAACATTGCTGCTGAACAAGGCTCTGACTGTTGTTGCTAGGGCCTAAGCACTGGCTTGTACCTCCTCTGCTGGCAAGTATTGCAAAGCCACTGGAACTTCCTGCTGTTGGTGTCTATGTGTTGCCATAACTTAGGTAACTCTAAGGGGTTCTGATCTTCCAGGCCAGAGTTTGAGCTTTCACTCCTTTCAATGCCATCTTCAGAACATTTTCCTGCAACTTATCTACTATAAGTGGGCAGGGGAAGAGGGTGGAAGTAGTGGTGGTGCAGGGGTTCTTTACTCTCAAATGCATGATGTTGCCACCAAAGTTAAGAGAATCCATTCTAAGATTGTTATTTATGCCACTATTATGGTGGTGGCAATAGCATAAAACCTATCCTCATCCAAGTTAACAAAGTTAACTTTGGTTGTTTTACACACTAAAACAAGTTGAAATAATTCTTGAGATTTAGTTGGCTTAGTAGACTAAATATTCATGCCATTAATAACAGTTCCTACTCACATTAATACAAAATAGCCATGAGAAGTGCTGGTCTTTCTCTGAGTCTTGGCTGGTAAAATATGATGGGCAACTCACAGGCAGGGAAGCTTCAATCAGCTGAATCAACATGAAGAGTCATTGATGAATATCTTTTTTTGAATATCTTTCCCCCATTCCTTTTGTTAACTGTTGGATGAGTGTATCTAATATTATCCCAATATTAAGCCTATACTATCAGGCAACTGACTTGAATCAGTACTCTTACAGAACAAAGATGTCCATGTAACAAGACCAAAACATGAGGTCAACAAAGTACTAGGTTATGTTAATCCCAACCTGTCAGTGATGGCCAGGCTGGACTGAGTCTAGCCCAATGTTTGAGGCTCTGGATTCAAGTTAAATGAAATACTTACGACTCTTCTAACATTTAATAAGAGGAAGTTAACTTAACAATAGGATGTAAAGGACATTCAGCAAGAACACGTTATTGACTCCAGTGGGTTAGCTCTCTCATCTTCCATCTACCTTTGCCAGAA
This sequence comes from Pseudochirops cupreus, assembly GCA_028627135.1. Taxonomy (NCBI): domain Eukaryota; kingdom Metazoa; phylum Chordata; class Mammalia; order Diprotodontia; family Pseudocheiridae; genus Pseudochirops; species Pseudochirops cupreus. The sequence goes on from CM053583.1 coordinate 197,195,859, forward strand.
TGATTCATCCAATGAATGCTGAGTATGATGTGCCCCTGACTGCTCCAAATCTGAGATTTTGTAGTAAAGTAACTAGAGAACTGTGTCAATGGTTTGAGCCATGTTCCCTCAGACTAAAAAAAAAAAAGTTTCAAGTACATTTTCTTTTTTTTTTTTCTAGGAAACAAAACAAAAAACAAAAGCAAGCCTGACCTGAAGGAGGTAGACATAGCTCCTAGCACAAAATTCCAGTACTTTTTGTTGATTTTGGAAGATGATGTCTAATTGCTTGCTCACTTATCTTGAGGTCCTTCTCCTTACTAGCAATCTCTGTTCTTTCTTTTCCATCCAATATTTCATTTTGCTTGGAAGAGCAATGAGGAGGGGAAAAAAAAAGATAGAATAATTACTCAACTCATAATTCTCTCCATTGCTTGGAGAGTATGCATTCTATTGAAACGTTGTGTCCTAGGAGGCTAACTAGGCTCTATGACAGCAATGATTTAGAGTGTATACCTAGCCTTTATTCATGGAGATCCATAATAGGGAGAAGCTAACTTTATTAAAACAAAACACATGCATGCAAAAAATAAGTGGATTGTTCCCTAATATGGGAATTAGTACCAATGTGAAATCTAAAGTTACCATTTTATATAATGTGGATAAACTAGAGGCCTTTCCAGTATGATCAGAGGTAAAATCAAGATACTATTATTACCATTGCCCTGAAAATGCTAACTATAGGAATAAGAAAAGAAAAATAAATTGAGAGAGAAAACATAAAGATAAGTGTTACATATGATATGATAGTTTATTTAGATAACTTTGTAGGATCACCTTAACTTTAACTGAAGTAATAAATTCCACAGAGTTGTGGGATGCAAAGTAAATTTACATAAATCATCATTATTTCAGTATATTACCATCATTTCTGTATATTCTGTATATATGAAAAGATTAAAAGAGAAATCATATTTAGAATATTTGTAGATTATATAAAATCAGGGGCATATGGGTGCAGAGTGGATAGAGTATCAGACCTAGAATCAAGAGCACTCACTTACTAATTTTGAGACTCTGAGCAAGCAATTTAATACCATTTGCCTCAGTTTTCTCATCTGTAAATGAGTTGGAGAAGAAAATGGCAAACCACTTCATTATATTTGCCAAGAAAACCCCAGATGGGGTTAAAAAGAGTTGAACACAATTTAAAATAACTGAACAGCAAATATAAAGTTCTGAGAGTCTATTAAGCAAGACACACAATTTCCCATGGGTGCCCAAACCCAGGTCTTTGCTTTAACTTTAGCTGTGAAGCTAAATAAAGCATATATCCAGGCTCTACCCTTGCCCTTTTCTCAGCAGACCTTCCAGTAATGGTGGCTAGGTTCTCTGTCCACAGGGCAATAATAAAATCTCCCATTGAACTTTCCCCTGTGAAGCTAATAATGAAAGCAATTTAGAATTATGCTAAGAAAATGAATAACTTGTGTGTATCTTTTGACCTAGAGCCTTGAGTACTAGGACAGAGGATATAGATATACATATGCAGATATAGATATAGATACACACATGCATATGTATAAATATACATGCAATGCCACAAAATTCTTTAAAATCAGAAATAAAGATATATTTAAATAATTATAAAATTGAATAATGAGGTAAATTTTAATTTCTAGTGGATAGGCAAAATCATTACAATATATGTTGACAACATTGCCTAAATTAATTTACTTATTTGTTATAATACTAAATTACTGAGGGATTATTTTATAAGGTTAGAAAAAATAGTAAAGTTCATTGAGGCCAAAAATGTCCAAGAATTTCAAGGGAAACAATGAAAAAATGGAAATAAAGGAGTCTTAGCAATTCCAGATCTGAAAGGAGATGCCTATCAGTAAACTATGTTTGTGATCCATGATACAAAGGCCAACAAATATGGGGACCTTGCATTGGATAAAAACAAAAAACCTCTGGTTCCAGAATAAGAATCATCATTCAGCAGAATTTATGAGGAAAGTTGGAAAGCAATCTGCCAAAAAAATAAATTTTAATAGGTATCTCATTATGTGCCAAGATAATTACTAAATAAGCAATTGGTAAAAATTGGTATGGTATAAAAGACTATATTATAAAAAGGGAAGCAAGAAATAAATTACTTTTCAGAGCCATTAAGAAATAAAGAGTTCATAAATAAAGTATAGCTAGGATCACAAAAGATAGAACAGTTTTGATTGTATAAAATTACTTTCAAAAAAGTTTTTGCACAAATAAAATACATGGAGTTAATATAATAAAGCTTAGGGTTAAATCTTAGCATTTTTTTCTGATAAATTATTGCTAAATTATAAAATTAAGTGAATCAGATTTAAAAGTATAAAAGCCATTGCCCACTTCATAAATGACCAAAGGATATAAACAGCATGTCTTTGTAAGGTAAGAAATCCTGGCTATCAACAGTCATATTAAGAAATACTATCAATTACTAATAATGAGAGAAATGAAAAATTAAATCAGCTCTAAGATTATTGGATTGGCTCATAAGATTCTTAAATTGGCATAAGATTGGGAAAAATAACAAACAATAAGTAAATAATATTACTGGAGAAGCTGCAGCTTAATTTGTCAATTGATGAAATGTTAATGTAACTATGAATTAATTGATGTAACCATTCTAGAAATCAATTTGAGACTTTGCCTGAGAAGTTACTAAATTTGCATACACATTAACCCAGAAATAATAAGGCTTATACCTTAAAGAAAGAAGACATATATGTATGTTTTTGTGTATGTGTGCATATGTATATACACACATATATACATACATGGATATATGCATGTACATATACACACATATTAATGAGCTGGTGATAAAAAGGGTGCCAGTCAATTGAGGAATAGCTCAATATATTTTTTATTATGGATGTGACAAAATACTATTGTGTTGTAGATGTAGAAATCTGACAGGTTTGGAAAATCCTGTAAAGAATTGTATGAATTCATGCAGTGAAGTGAACAGAACAAAGAACATCTTGTAAAGACAAACCTCAAAAAGCTTAAAACATGAAGTTTGGTGACCAAAGCACTGATTCCAAAGCTTTGATGAAGGAATCAAGGTGTAGAACGAAAAACACATTTTTTCAACTTTACCAATTTGTTCATCTTGATGATGCACATTTATTACAAAATCCTTTCCCTTCTCTTTTTTCTTCCTTTCTTCAGCTGATGAAGGTCAGGAAGAAGTGAGGGGAAAAAAGATAAATGATAATTTTAAAAGTAAAAGTTCAAAATGTATTAAGCTTTTGGTGGGGTAGGGTGGGGACTAGGAGGAGGGAGAATGAATCCCATGTAAACCAGTATAGAAAAAAAATATAATTTTGCTATTTGGGTCTGATATAGTGGATATTTCCATGTGAAATATTGTTATAGACCTGAATATGCCATTGTATAGGGGAACTGGAGAGCTGCACCTTTCACTGTATATCCTTCATGTTTATTTGCGTAGAGTAAAATATTTTGTTCCTTTGCTCTTGTTTTTAGCGGCCTCATTGATTCAATATTTTTATATCTTAAACTTGAATTGGGGAAGAATATGCACCTCAGGTAATATTTCTGATTTTTGTAATCTATACACTCAGAATAATAATCCCATATTTTCCTTCAGGTTCCTCCTGACAAAAATATAATTAAAAAAAAAAGTTTTATTGTCTTTCTCATGCATTTTTTCCCTCAGGTCATTCTGAATAGGAGTGTTTTGACACAGTTTATATAAGACTATGCTACACTTTTGTATTCATATCCATTTGCTCTCCTTTAACCCATGGACCAAGGTCCCACAGAATTCTGGAGTCTTTCAGACAAAGTCTGATGCTCAAGGCCAACTCAACAGTGTTATTTTCTCTTTGGAGTTCCTTCAAATTTACTCTGGGAAAATCTCCTAAGATGGTTTGAGATTGATCCATTTTTAGATTTCCACAAATGTGGTTACAGGGGCCCCATATCCCATATAATAACACAAGGCTATAAATGTATATGGATAAAGGACAGTCTTTACTTTACCTCCAAGAAATACAAAAGCAAAAAATAAAATACTCTTGTGAACCTAAAATTAAACATTAAAACACCTAGCTAGTAAACTACCTTGGAATGGAAGCAAAGTAGGAGCTTTCAGTAGGGGAACTTTTATATCCAAATGCATTCCTATTTCTCTCAAAGGGAATCTGCACAGTCTCCTCCATGACTCATAATGCCCAATGGTGTTTAGATATTTCCCAAAAGACAAACAAATTTTAAAGGTACTGAATGATAATTTCCCTTTGTCATCAGATTATAGTTTAACTCATTTACACTGATAGGGGGGATGGGAAACTCTTGATCTTTTGTATTCTCATATCATAGATTTGCTATGCAACTCCCAGACATATGTTAATAATCCTATAACCAATAATGTTCTAAGAGATAACACTCCTAAGGAAATTGCCTTTCCTCTTTTGTAAGTAAGATCCTAAACTCTTAAACTTTGAACGTTGAGAACTTGGAGTGGATAATGAATCGACTACCTACATTGGTATTTTCTGGGACATCTCTCTTCTTGGATAGCAAGCCAGATTCTTCAATCTTGTTGTCACAAAAAGCTAAATCTTTCTCCTCTATATGGGAGGTTGAGGTTCAGGAACATTCTTCATGAACTCCCTCTTGGGCTACATGAACAAGTTCATATCTGCTTCTGCCATGTGTTTCTAAAAACTCAAGTATTTTTCCCAGCTAGTACTTTCATGTTGGATGAGTAAGTACATTCTCATGAACTCTTCTCTCAGTTAAAATTACCAAGACCATGCCACTATCAACTGCTTCCAAGAAGGAGGAAAGGAAAAATCCAAGTCCTACCTTTCTTTGTCTTCTCTATAGGATTCCAATAAAAATAAAAGGCAAAAAAGATTATCAGGAGACTATCTTTTTTTAAAGAAAAAAAATGACCTATCACAAAGGAAGAATTTTTCTGATTAGTTGATCCTCTTGAGTCTTAACCTAACAGTCATCTTAGGGACAACTCCAATTTCAGAAAATCCATCGGGAGTTCTTTGTATCTTCTCAACAATGCCTCAAGGAACATGCCACAATCTCCAAAGGGAGTTTTTTTGTTTTTTTGTTTTTTTTTTCCTGACCTTAAAGAATTAAGTTTGCCAGACTCACCAGATTGATCAGCATAATCCATGTCTCATCAAAGCAATTTTTTTACTTCCATTTTGTAATCATTCTAAAATACATCTACAATCTCTTCAATGTGGACAATTTTTCTAAAGATCCACATCACAATGTTTCCATACCCACTCATCCTGTTGCATCTTAACCCATCTCCGGCAATATTAGTAATATTTACATCCACCCAACATATTGGAGGCCTTCCTCCCTTTCTCCTGACATCATGAAGGGACCAAAAGAGGTTCTTTGTCTGTCCATTTGTCATCTCTTGCCTTTGTCTTGTGACCAGCCCATCTTCTCTTCCTATGTATGATTCTTTAATGATGCAATTCACTCCTGAGCTTAGGAAATTCTCATCTCCCTCCCTCCCTCTCTCTCTCTTTCTCTCTCTCTCTTTTTCCCATACACACACACACACACACACACACACACACACAATCTCCACATACATATATTTATGCACATATATATGTACATATTGAAGTTGCAGTCTCATGTCTATAATATTATTCTGTTTGATACTCATTTAAAAAACAATAGACACAGCCATAGAAAATTCTTAACTGTCTACTTTCCATGTAAAGTTCTGCTTGTTTCAGCTATGGGGAACAAGATGGCCCTCCCAGGATAAGCTGATCTCTTCAGTTCTTATTATCATTCTGCTAATTCAGCTTTAGGTATTGAATTCCTTAACTCCCTCAGCCCCCGTTCCTTCTAACTGGAGGGCTGCAATGTGGAGCACTAAAATTCTCCCACCGCTTTCTTTTATCAAGAGCAGGGTTTGGACCTTACAGTTCACTCTCCCCTTTCCCTCTGTACTTCCATTTGGTTTCAACTCCATTGAAAAAGGTACCACCAGTCCAGGTGTACCATGGTGTCCCAGTTCCTTCCCAGATTTTGTCTGTGTTTCCTCTCATTAGACTGTAATCTCCTTGAGGGCAGGGAGTGTATTTCTTTTTCTTATATTTATCCAAAGTGCTTAGCATAGTCTCTGGCACATAGTACATATTTCATATTTTTTGAATTGAATACATATGCTCATATCTCACTGGTGAACATTAGTAGAATGTTATGAATGTTATATAAAGATGAGCTTTTCCTTTCATGGCAGACAATGAAAGTTTGTTTCAAAAATTACTATATAAAAGGCCTTACACTGAGCAATAGAGACACAAAAGCAAAAAGAGAAAATCCCTGCACTGTAGGAGCTTACTTACTAATGGGGAAGAAAAAACAGCACATAAATTAGAGTTGAAGGAAGTGAATATCTACGTGTGTGTGTGTGTGTGTGTGTGTGTGTATGGGGAGGAGGAGTTTGGGGTCCTTTAAAGAGCTTTGCAATTTTCTGAAGGCAGTCATAGACTACTCTTTTCTTCTTGTTTAAATCTGGGTCCAACTAATTGTAAATCTCTACTGTCCCAGCCATACTTACTGATGCAAACGGTATATAATTGGTTCATCAAGATACATGCTATAATGTGGACAATAGATATTCTTCATCCATTTGATCTTTCTTGTGTAGATGGCCAGAGCCAAGTTCATTTGAGTGATTAAGAGGTGGACTTGACAAAGCTCTGCAGTATTTCAAGGAATTGGCTCAATTAGCCTAATAACTTATCGGGATGATTTGAAGGACCTTGCTATTTCTAACCTATTCCTTTCTAGCTTTAATATCACAAGAGTGAAAACATCAGATGAGCAAACGATGTGTTTTCTTCCATATCTGATGTTTCTAATGGACAGATTATTGAGCAGGGTTATTGTTTATGTTCTTTTAAAGAATCTTGAATTATCTTGATTTGTGAATGAAATAGAGTCATATTTTTTTAATCAAAGTTTGCTGATGAAGTCCTGGCATACCCATGCAATTGAGGTTAGGCAATTACCATTTTTCTTTCTCACTGGGATCATTTCTACTTCTGTCATCAAGAATTTGAGTCTTGAGGGTGTCTTATTCTCATTGTGCCAACTTTCCTCTCAAAATATTAGACGATTCTTTTCTATTATTTGTCTAAACCCTTTACAATATCCCTTTCCAAATTTAGGCTACAAGTCAGACAAAGCTTGGAATTCATTTCATTCTCTATTACCTCCAATAGAATAGCTACTAAACAAAAATCCTGCCGGTTATGAGCCCTAAAATGGCATACATAACAGATCTGAAATTAATGATAAAATTGAATACTTTAGGGTTTTTTTTTTCTCACAAATCCTTTTCTCATTCCAATAATCCATTTAAGACAGATAATAGAAGATACTATGATGAAGTACTTAATGTGGTCAACCACTTTTCCTGAGATTACAGCTGGCGCTCTTGGGACTTTAATGATTCTTAGTCTGTCTGCTCAGACTTACAAAGTAACGTTAGATCAACAAATACAGCTGTTTTCAAGTTCTTTGGGGAGCCGGTATTTAAATAAAACTAAATATTAAGTCTGTACTTAATTCTATTTTATAAATATTGTCATTCATTTAAAAATACTTTATCTTTTTGAGTTTGATATTTAAATGAAATTTTCTGCCCATTTCATATATTAATCTGATGGTCATAGGTTTTTTTCCCCATTTTGGGCAAGAGATCTTTTCAATATTTTTTTTTCTTAAAAAACAATTGTGGGTCTGCATTGCTATTCTTGCCCAGTTTATAAATGTCTTGTTTGTAGAACTCTTAAAGAATAAAAGGCAGAAACCTTTCTTACAAATAAGGCCCTACAAACACTTTGACGACCACAATGACTTGTCTCTCTTGCTTAGAAGATTTAGAAGCTTCATTATCTAACATTCTTTGAGGGTAGTCCCTTGTTTCCTCACGGAGTCCAAAGGCTCACGAAGATTTGAAACAGTAGTTTAATGGACAACTTAATGAAAACAGTTCAGACCTACATCTGAGGCCATAGAAAATAACAACATGTCCAGAATACAGCCTTTTCTCAAAGACATGTACAATGGTGTTGAATTACAGGGCTGTCCTGGGTGGCCATCTCCAGTCATCCTAATCTATATCTTGCCATTGGATCCAGATGGTTCCGTAGGATTAAGTGAGGCTGGTGACCTTGCACACCTCACTGAAGTCCAATTCACTTGCAAGTCAAAGCATCATCTCCCTAATGTCATGGTCCTCTTTGAGAACTAATGGAAAATAAGAACAACAAAAAACATCCCTGTATATGGTGGATGCTTTAGAAATGCTTGTTGATGATTCATTATTATTTTATGAAATATTAATTGGTGTTGGAGTTCTAAGATTTGCCATTTTGAAAATCACTTTTTCCTGAATTATTTCTTTAAAAGTATTCATGAGCCTTTAGAAAATAATATCTACCACTCCCACTGCATCTAAGGCCATCTTGACTCATCCTGATCTACATCTTGCCACTGGGAACTGACAACTCTAGAGGAAAAAGTGAGGCTGGTGATTTTGAACAGCCCTCTCACATTTAAATCCAATTCATTTGCAAGACATGGCATCATTTTCCTGATGTCATGGTCCTATTCATCAATGAAGGACAAACAAGAATAAGAGGACTGTCCTACTTAGAGCTCCAACTAGAGACAGGAATATTTAATTCCCCCTCTTCCTCATTGTACTCCTCTCTTCTAAGTCAGTGTTTCATTGTTTGACACCTGACATTGTCCTCTGTTCTCTATAGGTGGTGGGTGGTTCCCTGATACTGTCTTTGTCCTTTATACTCTCCCCCCTTCCTGACACTCAGCTTTATCACTAGTCAAATCAACAAGAAATTATTAAACACTTTTCAAGTGCTAGGCACTGTGCTAACTGTTAGGGATACAAAGAAAGGCAAAAATATTCCCTGACCTCAAAAGGGTTATAATCTGATGAGGGAGACAGTATGCAAACAACTATTTGCAAACAAGCTATGTACAGGGTAAATTAGAGATGCTATCAGAGAAAAGGGAATTAGAGAGAATTAAGAAGGACTGGGAAAGGCTTAATGTAGAAAGTGAGATTTGTCCAATACATGAAGAACATCCAGGAATCCTTCAGTTGAAGACAGGGAGGGAAAAGAATTATAAACATGTGGACAACTATTAATAAGGTGAGTGTCTTAAGAATAAGGTGGAGTGTCTTGTTCAAGCAAGAGAAAGGAACCCAGGGTCATTAGATCACAGAGTGATCAGAAAGTTAAAAAGAGAAACAAGAGAGAGAAATGTCCTCTCCCCCAACCCTCCTCCTCCCAACAAAAGAAAGAAAAGAAGACAATATCTAGGAATTGATGAATGGAAAGTGATCTTCAGTATCAAAAGCTGCAAAGAGGTTAAGAAGGATAAAAATTAAGAAAAATGAAGAAAAGACTATTAGTATTCTAATAAAGAGAACATATTGTTAAATTTGGGGATGGCAGTTTAGTTGAATAATAAAGTCAGAAATTAAATTGAATCTATTTTCCACAAGTACTTCACTTCCATGTTTATGAACTCTGAAATCCTTTTTTTTTTTCTTTTTCTGAGCATAATCTTTGTTCACTCCCCAGCTCTTTCCAGGCTATCACCCCTACCTTAGTAGATATATTCCTTTCTTTCCAATTTTGATTACTTAGTAAACCACTTCAATTCTCTATCTTCTTCATCTCTAGAGAACCCAGGTCTATCCTGGATCTTGCCTTACCATGACCAGCTCTTGAATTGCTCCTGCCTTATGTGGCTTTTTCTCTTATTCATGTGCTACTGAGTGAAGCTGGGGAAAAATCATGAAATTTTGCTGTTTAGCTTCACTGAAAAATGATATAGTCTCAAATTGTTCTTCACTGTGACACAGCAATCCTTTCACACCTCATTAATTGAGTCAAATTACCACAAAACTTTTCTAAAATTTTCATCCCTCCTTACACTTCCCAAGACTTCTCTTTGCCCCACCATTTCAACTGAGAACTTCTCTCATATTTCACTGTAAAAAAGTCATATTTCTCCTCCTTTTGAATGTTTCCTGAGAAGGCTATCTACAATTGAGGATTCCTCTTCCTTTCTTCTTGTTCTCTTTTTAATTCTCTTCAATATGGCTCCTGATGTCATCATTCAAGTGAAAATATTCTCTCCAAAGTTGTTAAATTAATCCGGGGCTCTACACAACTTGACTACCCTCCAGCTTAATGTTTGTGCCCATTTCCCCAAGATACTAGCTAATTAACTCTACCTATCACTTTACCAATATATTCTTAAGGTATTTTATAACTTGAAACAAAAATGGCTTCTTCTTAACATGATCCTCATAGTACTAAGCCTCACATAGTGAATTTTGGGAACAGAGGAAGGTTATTGTTGCTATTGTTATTTTTTATTCACATTTGATATTTCCTGACTCTTCTGGGGGATCTTCTTGGCAAAGATGTCAGAACGATAATGTGTTTCCTTCTTCAGTTCATTTTTCAGATTAAGAAACTGAAGCAAACAGGATTAAATGACTTGTCTGGGGTCACACAAGTAATAAGCATCTGAAGCCAGATTTGAACTCAAGAAGATAAATCTTCCTGATTTCCAACCCAGTGCTCTATCCACTGTACCACTTAGCTGCCCAAATAAAGGAAAGATGAATTGGGAAATCCCTTTCCTCCAAGCGTTCAAGTCTCATTCTCCAATCCTATATTCATTCATTTTGAGTCAATACTTCTGCTTCCTCAGTACAAGGGTTATTGTCTCCCACTCACACCTCAACTGGTACTCCAAGATGGGGTTGGTGTTTTAGGAAGTATACTCATCATTTTTCCCCTACATTTCCCTCCATGCCTCTATTTTTCACCACGATGCAACTGCATGCAATTACTCAAATGGGAATGACATGTGAAGAAAGATTGCCAAGGGCAAGAATGGATGGAATAATTCAGCTAACTCTGGCATAACAGCATATGCTGAGAAAAGGAAAATGTGTTCTCTCTGCCATGTTATGAAACTATTGTAGCAGATTTTTTTTTGACAGATCTGTGGAACAGTCAGAAGATTAGCTACTAAGAAGGAGGAGTAACTAGATTTTTTTGTTCTACTTAGTGTAATAACAAAATGTGAACACCGCTGAGGTGCTCTTATTTTTCAGTATTAGACTTTAATCCATGAAAATGCCTGTTTTTAGGACCTACCATTATCATTTGATATTTCTAGACCCCATGACATTAGCTAGACATTTTGGATTGTCCTGGCACTCAAGAACCTCCTATTGAGCACAGTGAATCTTCATGTAGATTGTCCTTGGCTCTCTATTTTTACAATGCTGGCAGGTGCTTCTGTCTGAAAGAGATGATGCTATGACACAGATTAGAATACAGCAGGTCCAAAACCTACTATTCCCTTTGAATCTCACAAAGTCCTCTTCCAGGCAAAGTGGAAAATAACCATGTCAGATCTACAGCTGAAGTCTCCCCTCCCTTCACCCTCCAAGTAGTTACTTCTTAGATAGTCTACCTGAAATTCTAGGCTCACTACAACCTGAAATTCTTTGATTCTAGTTAAAGATGTTTTTTTTTTTATAAATGACTTAAAGTATGTGATGAGATCTCTTAGCCAATTGGAACAGAAGTCCTTTCTGATGTCACGTTATTTCATCAAAGGACTTTAGAGGATTGTTCACCATTATTCTAAAGACTATAATTTCGTGCTTGCTTACTTGCTTGAGATATGTTCTCACTTATTTGCATATAAAGTCTAGCATGGGAGAAAGAGGGATTTAAACTGCTCTGACTCTTAACCTGTTACTCTTTCCATTCTATTGCCATGTGGCCATTTCCTCAGTCTTTCATGCCTTATAATATCCCTTCATGAAAGAACAAAACTTTATCAAATCCCATTCACAAAAGAGTGAAGCAAACATTCCATTCTTAGTGGGAGATGAAGTGAAAGGAGGAGAGGAGAACAAACACTTATTAAATACCTATTTTGTGCCACCATTGGGCTAAGATCCTTACAAGTGTTTCTCCATTCTACCATTTCTTCTATCCTCGTTGGGTTCCACTATTAGAGGACTTTTAAAATCAACTCCTCTTGACTGGGTCACTCAGTTCAGAACACTGGGTAGGCACCAAAACCATGGCTAATTCCAATAGAAATCTTTATTTTCTTCTACCTTTACTGAAGTGATAAAAGCGCTACTACATAGATTTTTTAAAGAATAATGCAAATGTGAGACAAAGAGTGGCATAGTGGCTAAAGAGTTGACCAGGGAGCCAGGAAAGCTTTGGTTCAGGTTACATCTCTAGTACACACATGTTGTGTGATGCTGAGTAAGTCACAACCTCTACATGCTCTAGGAAATTCTGCAAGACTATAAATTGAAAATAAGGTGTCATTCCATATTTTTTATTCTTTCTTTATTTCCATGTAAGTCATGTTGTGAAAGAATTCACAGACCAAAAAGAAACCTCCAAGAAAAATAAGGAAAGTAAAGAAAAATATACTTCAATCTGAATTCAGATTCCATCAGTTCTTTCTGTGGAGATGGATAGCATTTTTTATCATAAGTCCTTGAGAACTGTCTTAGATCACTGTATTGCTAGAAATAACTAAGTCATTCACAGATGGCCATCATATAGTATGGCTCTTACTGTATAAAATGTTCTCCTGGTTATGCTCATCTCACTTTGCATCAGGTCATGTAAATCTTTCCAGGTTTTTCTGAGAGCATCCTGCTCATCATTTCTTATAGAACAATAGTATCCCATAACAATCATATACAACAGCTTGTTCAATCATTCTCCAATTGATGGACATCCCCTATTCTATATATGCATTTTTAAAGTGTCCTCATCTGGGCATTTCCTCTTTCAATGAAATCATAGTGCCTATTCCTATTATAGTTTTAATATTTAGCATTATATCATGGGTCATACATGAGGGAAGACCATTTGGGTTTTATCTTGATAGCTTTTTAGTGTCAAGAAGTTTGCAATAAGGCCTTGGGTTACTCACTGTGGTAGATTATAGGAAAACACAGGTAGAAGATAAGCAAGAAAGGAACTTGTTGGAAGGTGATAGTCTACACTATATGAAGAAATACTCACATTGGTGAGATTAAGGATCCCTGAAAAAAAAAGAGAGGGGAAATCTTATTTTTCAAAGTGTTCTGTGTTAGTACCAAACCCTGGCTAAATTATAAACTTCTTGAAGCCAGGGACACTTTCTAAGTTTACATTTTTGCCAGACCTAATTACTACTCTACAAATTTTCATATATTCTGGTCATATATTATGGTAAGGGACAGTCAATTAGGTAGGAAAGGAAGCAGAAGAAAACAATGTCAAGAAAGCCCAGAAAAGGGTGAAAATCCAGAAAAAAAAAGATGTAGATTACTATTGCAAATGATGGGTTGAGAAGAATTGGCTTTGAGAAAAGACCACTAAATTTATCAGTTAGAGCTACTCAAATGTGTAATGAACTAAACCAATTAATAATGCATTCAACACCATTCAAAGTATTCAAGTAAAACCTCTTTTGGTGAATCCTATAGGGAGATTTCTTGTTCTTGTTCAGGTTGTGCTAAATAACCTTGAAGGTTAACCCAGAGACTCCGGGATTCTGTATGTGTGGCCATATGCAGGGCTTACATATTTGTTTGTTTGTTTTTTAATATATTTTGTATTTTATTAAATATTTCCCAATTACATATAAAATCTTTTTTTAAATTGAGTTCTAAATTCTCTCCTTCCTACTTTTTACTCCCCTCCCCCAAACTTCAGAAGGCAAGGGAGTTGATATTGATTGTGCATGTGAAGTCATGTAAAACATATTTCCACATTAGCCATATCATGAAAGAAAATACAAACAAAATAAAATCAGAGAAATAAAGTCAGAAAATGCTTCAATTTGCATTCTGACTCCATCAGTTCTCTCTCTGGAGGTGAATAGCATTTTTTATTGTGGGTCCTTTGGAATTGTCTTGGATCATTGTATTGGTCAGAGTAGCCAAGTTTTTCACAGTCGATGGTCCTTAAAATATTACTCTTACTATGTACAATGTTCTCCTGATTCTGCTCACTTCACTTTGCGTGAGTTCATATAGGACTTATATATCTAATTAAATACATTTCAGAACAATCCCAAAGGATCTGTCTAAACATTTCCACAGCAGCCAAAGTCTTCTTTGGTTTTAATATTTCCCATATTGAAAGTACTAAGTTGGCCTTGTGCCTTGGGTACGAGGAAAAACAGGTAACTTTGCTATTGAATGTGAGCAGGCTAGCTTCCACTTGAAACTGTACTTCCCCTCTCCTTTTAAACCTGGTCCCCACAAAACCAAGACTCACATGGTAGATTTGGAATGGTTGGGGGAATAGGAAATTCTTTACCTTGAAGTATTCAAGTCTATTTGCACCAGGGTGGCATGTCTCCCACTCACATCAAGACTCTCCCTGTCCTAGCTAGACTTTGGAGATCAAGGAATTATATTCTTTCTTTCCCTGAATTTCCCTCCATGCCCTCACATTCCCCCTGAGGCATGTGGTTACTCAAATTAAATGGAGTTGATTTATGAAAGATTTCCAAAGGGGGATGGGAAAGGATGGAGCCAGCTGATCCTGGCATAGAACCTGGTCTGGGGAAAGGGAAAATCAGTTGTTCTTGCCATGTTATTAACATATTTCAATGAGTTTTGAAAATTTTGTGGAACAGTCAGGGGAGTAGTTTCTCAGAGGCAACAGGAATAACCAAAATTGTTTGTACTTTGTGTCGTGGGTTTCAAAGACCATTGGGGTGTTCTGTTTGAAAGTATAATAGTTTATCCAATGATAAGACTCTGTTTTCTAGACCCGGGGGTACTGTTCAGTTCCTATAACTGTTGTGTGAGGTTTGGAGTTGTCCTGGCCTTCTGAGTCTTCCTTTTCTTCCTTCTCAAACAGAACTGAGTAGATCCCAGTGTCTGTCACAGGATCATGAGTCATTGGACTTAGAAGTTGATAACTGTTTGTAGAGGACTACTTGTTGGAACTGTGTGATTGCTATTTCTTCCATAGCTTTGGGGAGTGTCATAAAATACACTGCAAGAAGTGTGTGTCCCTTTTTGGGGTATTCTATATTAGAATTTTGGGGCAACTAGATGTCCCAGGCCTAGAGTCAGGAATTGTCATCTTCCTGAGTTCAATTCTAGCCTCAGACATTTAGTAACTATGTGCCCCTGGGCAAGTCACTTAACCTTGTTTAACTCTGTTTCCTTATCTGCAAAATGGACTCGAGAAGGAAATGGCAAACCACTCTAGTATTTTTTCCAAGAAAATCCTAAACGAGGTCACAGAGTCAGACATGACTAAAAAAACAACTGAACGACTTATCAGAATAATGTGAATCGTGGTTCTCACTGACTCCAGAGGGCAGTGCCCTCCATTAGCCTGGGAAGAGCTTCAAATTAGAGAATAAATTAAAAACAATGAGAAATACAGGAAGATAGAATTAGTAGATCATTTTGTTCCCATGAATCTTTCCACAGAATGGTACACAATCTTTGAAATCATCATGCATATTAGAGGAAGGGAAGGAAAAGAAAGGGCAGAGGAGGAAATGAGAGTGACGATGGAAAGAAACAGAGAACGATGTTTTCTTACTGAGGAAATTGGATAAGTTTATGAAATGAGAATTAATTTTTATTTTACATTATTCACTCCCAAATCATCTTCTTAAAATCCAATTCTGACCTTGTCACTTCCCGGCTCATAAAAAAAAAAAATCCTATCATGGAAAGTCCTTCACAATCTAATCCATGCCTGCTTTCCCAGGTTTGTATCATATTATGCTCCTTTATATGCTTGGCATTTCAGCCAAACTGCTGAAGTCACTGTCCTTGGTCTTGGTTCTCAATCTCCTACTTCCTTGTCTCTACCTTTTTGGTTTCTCTTGCCCAATGTTCTTATCTCTTCATTTCTCCCTCTTGAGATTCCTTTAAGCTCCTCCCATGGTATGTCACCGATAGGAAACTTTTATCTTCTCACTTATTACTCATTGTTTTTTTTTCCTTAATAATGCATG
>CM053583.1:197212498-197234663 GCA_028627135.1 Pseudochirops cupreus
AGTTTCATGTACAACAACATTTTTATTGCACTATAATATGGAAATGAGTGTTGTATTCCATAAATATGCATTAATGTAATGCAAAAGCAAAAGGAAGGATAAAAAAAAGACAATTCTGGCCTGAATTGCCCAGGTGAGAATACCATTGTGAGCCCTTAAATCCATTACCAGTTTTAAATACAAAGGTGAGAACTCACATAGATGAAATGCTCCCTGCAAGAGGAGACCAGAAACACTCTCAGGCCACAGGAGTTCACACTTTTGTGACAGAATAGAGGGCAGGGGTGAAACAAGGGAATCCCTATCAAAGACCCCAGCATTTCAGTTCTGTAATCTTGTTTGCTTCTGGAGCTTCAAGGAAAGAGCTACAATTAGCCTTCCTGAGTTGACTATCCTTGAAGAAAGGACTACATAGCAAGCTTCTCTTGGACAGATTTTTCTCCTCTCTATGTTTAGAAAGATGAAGATATCTCAGTTCAGTAAATGGATTTTAACTGTGAGAGGTGACAAAATATATATATATGAATTTAATTAATGAGTAGGAAGCTTGGAGGAAAGACAAGATTATCTGGTGTTTTACCTGTTACTATCTCATTTAATTAAAATATGTAACTTCTTGACCTTAGAAATGAGATACCATTCATCCCTAAACTAATCAATAAGAGAAGCTAAACTCTGATATTTGGTAGGACTTAGGAAAAACTGGATTTTTACCCCAGAACATGGTGACTGTGAATTGGGGGATAAGATGAAAAGAAAGAAGGAGGAAGGAATAGGAGTAGAGAGAAATGCAAGCTTCAGTCTGTTACTAACTTCATTTAGTTCCTAGTGTCTACGTTGCCACTGCTGCTACAGATACAGGTATTCCTCCACAGCAGGAGAGAGGAGCCCCAGTGCTCTCAGACTTCTTGGGTAAGGGCATCAGCAACAGCAGCAACATCTATGTCCAACATGAACACGGATCAACTGCCCTATACTACTCAAAGATCTATGTTGATTTCCAAGTGAATGATTGTCTCAAACATAAGGACAAACAAAAAAAATAGAGAAAACTGACACAAAAAGCACAAGAACAAGGTAAAAGACCAGGAAAAGTTCAAATACAGTAATAGTGAGCACTCAGAAAAGAAACACAGAGAAAACGTGAAAACCAAACACAAAGATGTCAGCTCAAAGACCTGCAAAGACAACCACAAAAATAGAGACAAGGAGAAGTAAAAGGGAAAATGGAAGACCATCTGAATGTGCCAAAATAAAGGAGATGCTTTTAAACAAAGATGCTCCAGATGGTGAGGGTTGCTTTGCTTCATCTAAAGAAGCTATCAGGCCTTTTAAGAGACCTCCAGAGGATGCCAATGCCAATTCTAAGGCCAAAAAATAAAAAATAAAAAAAGAGAAGCTACCAAAAGGTGAAGAGGTGGACACCAGGGGAAAAGGAGGATAACAAACAAGGGAAACCAAGAACAAAGATAAGCAAGATAAGAAGCTGAAGCAGCTGAAGAAAGAAGAGGAGCAGAAATGGAAGTGGTCAGAGCAAGAGCGCCACCTGAAGGCATCAAGTGGAAATTGCTGGAATAAAGATCCTTTTTTGGCTCCTCCTTATGATGCCCCAAAACGTCCATCTCAACTATGATAGCAAAGTCTTGAAGCTAAGTCCCAAAGCAGAAGAAGTGGCTATATTCTTTGCAAAAATACTTGACCTTGAATATGCCACCAAGGAGATCTTTAGGAAAAACTTCTTCATGGAGTGCAGAAAGGAAATGACAAATGAAGAGAAAAATAATATCAGCAGTCTCAGGAAGTGGGACTTCAATCAGATAAGCCAGTATTTCAACCCATGCAGAAGCAAGGAAACCAATGAGCAAGGAAGAGAAATTGAAAATCTGAGAGGAAAATAAAAAGCTATTAAAAGAGTATGGCTTCGGGGCCGCATGAATAGAGCACCAGCCCTGGAGTCAGAAGAACCTGAGTTCAAATCCAGCCTCAGACACTTAACATAAAAAACTAACCATGTGACCTCTAGCAAATCACTTAACCCCAATTCCCCAATCTTCCCCCCTCCAAAAAGATAAAAAAAAGGTTTTGGTTTCTGTGTGATGGACAATCATAGAGAGAGAATTGCCAGCTTCAAGATGGGAATGTTGAAAAGATGGATTGTGCCTGAAGATATAATTATCTAGTGTGGCAAAGATGCCAAAGTTCCTTCTCCTCCCCCTGGACACAAATGGAAAGAAGTTCGACATGATAACAAAGTTAGCTGGTTGATGTTGTAGACTGAGAATATCCAAGGATCCATCATGTACATTATGCTGAATCCCAGCTCACAAATAAAGGGGGGAAAGGATTGGCAGAAATATGAGACAGACAGAGCATTGAAGAAGTGTGTAGACAAGATCTGGAACCAATGCCAAGAAGACTGAAAGTCCAAGGAAATGAGAGTTTGTCAGAGGGGCATAGCATTAAACAAACTTCCTCTGAGATCTGGTAATGAGAAGAAAGAAGGGGTTACCATAGGCTATGCTACCCTCCAAGTAGAGCACATTAACTTACATCTAAAGATGGATGGTCATGAATATGTAGTTGAGATAGATTTCTTAGGAAAGGATTCTATATGGTACTATAACAAGACCCCTGTTGAGAAAAGGGTTTTTAAGTACCTTTAGCTATTTATGGAGAGCAAGCAGCTTGAGGATAATTGTTTTGACATACTGAACACCACCATGATCAATAAATACCTTTAAGATCTCATGGAGGGATTGACAGCCAAGGTCTTTCGTACATACAATGCCTCCATCATGCTACAGCAGCAGCTAAAGGAGCTAACTGACCATGTTGAAAATATCCCAGCAAAGAGATTTTCTTATAATCATGCCAATAGAGCTGTGGGGATTCTGTGCAACCATCAGAGGACACATCCAAAGACTTCTGAAAAATCTGTGTTAAATCTGCAGACTAAGATTGATGCCAAGAAGGATGGGCTGGCCAAGGTCCAAAGCGATCTGAAAAGTTCCAAAGCCTAGGCCAAAGTCTGAAAAGATGCTAAGTCTAAAAAGGGTAGAGGCTAAGAAGAAAGCTGTGCAGATGCTGGAGAAGCAGTTGATGTACTATTTTGACCAACTCTGTGTTAATAAATCTGATAATCTAAGTGAAGTGGATGAATACTTACAAAAATACAAATTGCCCAGATTAACAGAAAAGGAAATAAAGTCCTTAAGCAACCACATTTTAAGGAAAAAAAAAAAGTTGAACAAACCATCAATGAAATCAGTAAGAAAAACTCTCCAGGGTCAGATGGATTTACAAGTGAATTCTACCAAACAATTTTTTTTTAAAAAAAGCAATTGATTCTAAACCTATATAAGTGTTTGGAAAAAAAAGATGAAGAAGTAGTTCTCCCAAATTCCTTTCATGGCACAAATATTTTATGGCACTAATACCTGAACCAGGAAGAGCCAAAACAGAGAAAGAAAATTATAGACCAATTTATGTAATGAATATAGAGGTGAAACTTTTAAATAAAACATTAGCAAAGAGATTATAGCAACTTGTTTCTAGGATAACACACTATGACCAGATAGGATTTATACCAGGAATGCAGGGCTGGTTCAGTATTAGGGAAACTATCAGCATAATTTACCATATTAATTTAAAAAAAAACCTAACAGGAAATCACATAGTTTTCCCAACAGTTGCAGAAAAAGCATTTGACAAAATACAATAACCACTCCTTGTTGAGAAATGAAACCACAAAAGCAAAAAAAAAAAAAAAAAGAATCCACCAGAGGCAGCTAGATAGCACAATGAATAGAGAGCTCTGACCCTAGATTCAGGAGGGCCTGAGTTCAAATTCAACCTCAGATACTTAACACTTCCTAGCCATATGAGCTTGGACAAGTCACTTAACCCCAATTGCCCTTCTTCCCCCGCTCCACAAAGAGAGACAGAGAGGGAGAGAAAAGAGAGAGAAAGAGAGAGAGAGAGAGAGAGAGAGAGAGAGAGAGAGAGAGAGAGAGATATGAAACCACAGACAAAATTAGTATACTTAGAAAAATAAAGGACCAAAAGAACAGAGCATACGATGGACTAATACAATAACACCTCCAGAAAGCTATAACAAAAACAAGTTGTAATTAATCTTCTGTTACAGATTACACTAGATGACCATACACATATTAGATATATTAAGATAAGAACGTACAATTTATTTATTTTACAAAGAAGTAAACAAAGAGCATTTTATTTCTCTTCTTCAGAGCAAAACATATTCACTACAATTCCGTAGAATTTATCTTTATCTTTCTTGTTTCTGAAGGCATTGTATGTGTTGTTGTTGTTGTTTTTCCAGTTCTTTTTACTTCACTTTGCAGTGGTTAATTTAAATCTTCTTTGAATTCTCTAGTCATCTTTTTTTTTTTTGCTGACAAAGTGATATTCTATGAAATTGTTATACTGTAATTGATTGCAATTCACTCAACTATTGGCCATGTTCTCCCATAATAAATTTCCCTCTTCTCTCCTTTTCCTCTCCTCTCCCCTGCCCTCTGCTCTTCTTCCCTTCCCTCCCCTCTGCTCCTCTTCCCTATCCCCCCTCCCCTCCCTTCCTCCTCTCTCTCTCTCTCTCTCTCTCTCTCTCTCTCTGTCTCTCTTTCATAGCATGTTTCTATCCTGGAGTTTTTTTTAAGACTATATTAAACAATAGGTGACATTTACAGATATCATTTAAATTTCTTTCCAGTTGGGTAATATCAACACCTGCTACTTCTTGTAGGATGAGAGTATATTTGGGAAGAGTTATTACAACTGTGAGTGATGTGTATAGATGGGCACCAAGTCACAAGCCTGAAAGTTTCCTTGTCCTCAATGAGGTAGTTAGTAGAAGGTGGGGGTGGGGAAGTTAGTGAGAGAGAGCTCTAATTATTAAGTTTTCCAGTGTTCATTAATTAAATTTTTACTTTAAAATATTGTGCTCTTTCTTCTTATTTTGTGAATTCAACTGTAATTTCCCTATGCTTTCCAAATAATTCTTTCTTTTCAGGTTATATGTTTGGAGAGGTTAACAGAAAGCATATTTTTCTGTCTTTCTCATCATATGAAACTTATAGATATGTTTGTTATCATCAAGGGGCCAGGAACTACAGATTCAGTTGTTTTTTTTGTTGTTTTTGTTTTAAGAGCATCAAAAAAGTCAATCCTATTTAAAGATGCTATTAAGTAATTAGAGGCAAATACAAAAAGTCTTTGAAGTGTGTTGCTTTACCCATTCTGAGATGCTACATGCTTTTGAATGAACAAGGATCACAGATCATGCTGAAGCTCACATGTACATATTGACCCTAACTAATTGTAATTGTAATCCAGGTAATAAACGTATCATCCAAAGTGGCTTTCCCTTTGTTGCTGATGTTGAGTTGTTTTAGTCATGCCATTTAAAGTTTTCTTAACAAAGTTGCTGGAGTGGTTCGCCATTTCCTTCTCCAGCTTATTTACAGATGAGGAAACTGTAGCAAATAGGGTAAAGTGACTTGCCCAAGGCCACACAACTAGTAAGTGTCTGAGGCTGGATTTGAACAAAGGAAGACAAGTCTTCCTGGCTTCAGGCCCAGAACTCTATCCACTGTATCTCCTACCAACCCAATGGCCTAACATAGAATTGGATATACTGTAATTTGGGGGAAGCCATTGAATATTAAGCTTCTTTAAGCATAAAAGTATGGTGGAAATGTTTCCCTTGGATACTTTAACTAAAAGATAACTCTTATCATCGCTCATTTAGAAGTAGGTAATTTTCATATTAATTTCCTATTATATTCATCCCAATTCTTAACTGCTTTGGCCATAGAGGTAGCCACATGGAACCACCCTTTTGTGGAGATTCACTTGGAATTAAGATTAGATACATAACCAGTTTTTCTTTTATGTTTTTATCACCAAGGTAATATTCACAGCACCATGCCAGCATAATTCTGAATTGCAAAATATGACAGACTCTCCATATAGAAGACAGAAGTAAAACATTTATCCAGATACCAGAAGGTCAAATCCTAACACCAGATAACCTAATTCATTATAGCAGCAAAGACATCTATACACAATAACACTGCAGAGAGCAACACCGTCCCAAAACCTTTCCATAAGCCTAGCTGTCTCTTTGCCTGCTCTAATGGCAAGCAAAGTAGTATTTCACTCCTTCTTTCAGCTATTCAAGTGCCTTTGAGTCTCACTTTTGATTGTATCAAGACTTTGTTGGAAACAGTATACATTGTATTGTCCTTAATAGGCCAAAGGGAATTTGATGACCTTCCCTGGCCTTAATAGGAATAATATCATCACATGGAGCACACGGTAGGAGGAGCTTGCTGAAAGAGAGGAAGAGGATTACATTCAGCCTATTAAGGGGCAGAGAAGATCTTCAAATTACCATTACCATTGCATTACTAAAAAATGTTTTTTAAAAAAGCAAATAACATACAATTTAACCTCAAATCATCTTCTCTTGAAATAAATTTAGGTCAGTCTTGGAGAAGGACTGAAACCTAAGTCAGAAGGCATCAATTTTTTGGTGTCATTTGAGAAAAGTACCAATAAAATTATACGTGTGTGTGTTCACACACACACATATACACACACACGTATACACCTACACATATTCTACTTAAACTCTCTGGGCCTCAGTTTCTTTATCTGTAAAATGTGGGTATTGGAATGGACTACCTCTAAGATCCTGCCAGTTCTAAATCTATGATTTTATGATCCTAGCTCACCTTGGGTACAATTCTGATATTTATCTGGATAGAGACATCTGTTTTGTACCTGTTCTATAGATTAATGTTCTGCCTCTCAGACTTATTCACCAGAAATCCTCTCGAGCAATATTTTTCAATTACTTCCCACATGGAAAGATAGTAGTTGAACCTGGATTACTCACAAATGAAAAACACACTTTCCAAGGATGGATTTGGAGAGGACTTTTGTGGCCCACACAAAGGAATAATAAGTCAGGGATCCAGTCAGTAATGCTCATACAAGGTACCCAAGAAATGTGTGGTTTTATAGGTCACATGATTGCATTCTCATTTGATGCAGAATCTCCAAATTGCTTTCTCCTTGAAGTTTCGTAGCTTGAGTGGCCATAAGGAGTTAATGTCCAAATTTTCTTCTTACTCATTATTTCCAAAATCACTTAATGTTGAAGAACGATAGAAGGGAAGCATTACACATATATGCACCACAGTATTTCCCATTACAACAGCATTGTTTGTAGATAGTCTTGGAGTAAAGCCCCATCTCCATGAAAAGAGTTCTTAATGTTATTGTACCTCTATAATCAAATATAATGTTCTCAACTTTTCTCCAGGGGAATATAGCTTACACAGTGTCTAAACATGTTCTAAAACTGACATTTAATATAACGACTAATCTCTCTGTTCAGGAGATGATTTGAACTAATTCAGGAACAGATCAATGAAATCACTGCTCATTTACCTGGAGTCTCTTCTAAGGTCAGTATTTTCATCACTGATGGGAAATGGGGTCTGAAGCTCTGCCTATTACATTCCTGACCCAAGAATAATTACCCAGTAAGGCCTCTATTTTCCATGAACTATAAGGTCTGGAAGACAGGGTTACTCCTTCCTGAATGGTCTGCTAGCCCTTGGATATTCTGCCAAATCAAATTTTGAAGTAAATAGAACTAGTAAAAAGAGCTAAGGATTTGTCCTAAATTGTCTCATTGGAAAGAAAATGACCAGAAAACCCCTCCAGTCATCTCTGAGTCTATGTAATCCTAATGAGCATTTATAGGTCTGTTGTGGGTAAGGGGGGAAAAAAAACGATTTTGAAAGCACTGGGGATAGTGTAGCAATGTTAGTTAAGTTTAAGAATGCAAGTCATGTTCTTATAAAGCATTTGAAAGTGAAACATTAAAATTAAACTATATAGGAATTGTTTTCTTCCCTTGTTGTTTCAGACTTAGTTATTATTTCCTGTTATCAGACTTAACTGTGATGTGTACATGATAGAAGCTATGATTTGATATGATAGTATGTCTATATCCCTTTATTATACGCTCTGACATTTAAAATATTTCTAGAATGTGAAATGGGGGGCAATGGCACTTCGATTTTCTTTGGTATCTATTGTTGTATTTCCTGCTATTAGGTTGCCAAACTTGATGACTATTTTTTGATAGTATGTAAAGCACAACAATCCATGACACAAGGAAGTGTGTAAGTTGGCTCTCATTTCCAAGCAATTGATTTTTTTATTCTGAAATGATATTGGAAATGTGGTATAAAAAGATGACAGATCATGCTCAGAATCACAGAATTTAGACTATCTGTAAATTTTAACCTAAGTTTAGGTCTCCACGAACAAGATCTTTATCCAAAGATCAATGAATGGCAATTGTACTGAAGGAAATTAATAGTATATTGCCTTTTTTCTTGTCCCTGTCCTTCGGATACTTTACATTTTACTTCCTCAATGCCCTCACAATTGTTTCTTTTTTAGAATGGATTTATTTATATTTGGTCTCAGACCTTTTGAATACTGGAGAAATTTGATGAACAGAACATCAACAACTACAATGTATATATCTACCTTCCTAACTCAGCAAAACTGCTCAAATTAGAGGAATGGCTATCCTATTCATTCAATTAGTAATAGTATCATTATAGTTCACCTTTTACCATGTAGAAATGAGAATTCTTGGAGGGAGTGGCTGAAGAGGGATTGAATAGGCTTAGGGAAATGATTATTCATGATTTTGTATTTTAATCAACTGGTTTTGTATTTTAAGTGATTATTCTGTCTGATGAATCAAACTCTTACCCAAATTTTGTTACTACTGTTTTATCTTATTGCAGATTTTTGCGTATTTTTTAGGAATACTGTTAAGTATAACCTGAAAATGACTTTGTCAGAGAGATTTTCAAAGGCATGTTGGATTTCTGGCTTTTTGGATTTTCTATCTCTCTGAGTAGAGATGCTTATAATCAGAATAACTTAATTAATAAATATTGTTTCTGGCAGGCTTGTGCCCAAACCACAAAGTACAGAATATTTTCCCGTATTCTGCACACTCCCCTCAGGGTATTTTGCTTTTTCAGAGCCAGTAAGCCAGCAATAACCCTTGATGTTTATCTGAGGAAATGTTATTTTCTCCCTCCCACCCCCAATCTCAGTATTGAAAGGGACCACAGAGGCCATATAGTCCATCCTTACCTGTCTGGGAATTTCCTCTATATCACATAAAATGGTTATTTCTCATTGGCCTCCAGCAAAGCAGAATCTACTAGGCACCAAGGTAGCTTGCTTGAATATCCCTAAATTAAACAATTAACAATTCTGTGGCTTATTAAAAGCATATCTCCATTTTCCTAATGTATAATGATCAAGAAAAGCATATGTCACAAATGAAAGATTAAATCATAGAAATATTTTGAGAAAGAAACAAAGGAAAAGAAGGCAAAATCCCTGAACTCCAGGAGCTACAGTGGGAGTGGATGCATATTCAAATGTAAGCTGCTTACAAATTTGGAAGGAGAAACCAAATGTATTAGTTTGGAATCAGCATAAACATAAATTAAGCCTTGGCATCAGTAGAGTGTTCTCTAGCATAGGTTACTTTATTGTAGCCAACAATACCCCTTGTCCCAACATATTCTAATGTCCTGAAGGTTTTTCAAGTTTCCCCAGATGATTAACTTCCAACTAGAGAGCTGATTTGATTTTGGAAGTATGTCTTGACCATGAATTATTTGAGAAAAAAAATCATTGAATATGAAAGCTGTATAAGCCTTTAAAGATGATCTAATCTAACCTATTCTGTATGTGTTTCTCCTATTTAAAATTACACGCACACACATACACACACATAAATGTACTTATGCATGTATGTATTTAAAATTTTATTTTTAATTTACTGCATAAAACAAGCATTTTCACAACACAGCATGATAAAAAGATGATTATATATGAAAATGTAAATCTATATGTACAACTTATTCCTTTCAAATATACAACAAAATTATCTAGTAATTTTTTAAACATTCTTTTTCAAAAGGAGAAGATGGAGGATAAAGAGTTTAAATGATCACTTATACAGTAATTTTAGAAGGAAGATATAGCACTAGAAGCCAAGTCTGCTGTGTTTTGGACTAGGTTTATTTTCCACAATATTACATAAATACTTTGGTATGTTGTCTAAATTTGGATTAGGACCATGTAAATTACATTGATATACAACAAAAATGAATGATTGTACTATTAACCCATGTTGCAATAGAGTAACTGCTGTATTTGTAGTCAAGAGACCTGGGTTTGAATTGTACTTCCCTCATGTGACCAAATATAACCCCACTCACCCAATGATTTTAAGATTTTAAGATGATACCTTAACTAGGCAAAAATACATTTCAAAAATCAATCAAAGAGCTTATACTTATCATAAGCATTTGAAAGTTATTAAGGAAAATGAAATCAAATAGAAATTCTATTCTTTAACAGTGAGAAAAATTGATCTATAAAGTATCAAGAAAATTGGTAAGGGAAGGAATTCCAGAAATTGGAATGGAAATTGAAGCACCCTAACCTCCACCACACTCATCTGCCCACAATAGTGTAGATTGTATATGCTGTATATGTGTGTATCTATATCTATCTACCTATAAATAGTATTTATTGTTCAATAGTGTATATCTATAATGATATGTGTAACAATATAGATTTATAGAGAGTAGATACATAGATGTTGTTACATAGTATACACAGTTATAATTACATGTATAACTATGTATAGTTAGTTAATTTGTGCTCTCAAGAAGCTTATAGCTACCTAAACTTCAGTAATGAGGCCAGAATAATTATCCAAAAATAAAAGATCTGACCATAGCTCTTGGGTGGGAAAAGGTCTCATCTTTGGCTTTAGTCAGGTAGGTCTTATTCTTTGTTTGTTTTGTTTTGTTTTGTTTTTTGTTTTTTTGGGTTTTTTTGCTATTGCAAATATTTTAATAAGTGTTCTCTGCAAGGCATTTAAAACACCAATTTGTGAAGATAAACTCCTTTGGAGAGAGAGAAGACAGAATGCAGGTAGCCACAGAGCTGAAGAATTCTCTTGATT
This sequence comes from Pseudochirops cupreus, assembly GCA_028627135.1. NCBI lineage: Eukaryota > Metazoa > Chordata > Mammalia > Diprotodontia > Pseudocheiridae > Pseudochirops > Pseudochirops cupreus. The sequence goes on from CM053583.1 coordinate 197,223,618, forward strand.
TGGTGCAGGATCTGAGAGTCTACTGTTTTCTGATCAGCCTTGTCCTGCTCTATAATCTTGTATTTCTCTTTTTCTGTGTCAAAAATTTCTCCTTCTTGGTGTCTAGGTTTACCTTCTTCTTGAAGTATGCATCAGTAAGATGATTTGGCATTTTCACACCTGGAAGGTTAAACTAGGTAGAGGTGGCAATGACAAATTTCTGGTGGGTCCTTCTCAGAGGAATTCAGTTGATGGTCAGAGTTCCAGTCATCAGTAGCAAGCCACTAGCCAAGTGCTTCAGGAAAACCACTTGCTTGCCCCTGTGGCGGCCAGTGAGCATGATCACAATGTGCCCAAGTTGATGCTAGCTCAAAGTCTCCTCACATGCTGGCTGACAGGGCTTTTTGTCATGACTTAGCAGTTTTCTAGGCACATTCTCAGTAGGGTAATACTTAGGCATTTTGTGAATCTTTGCCAATCGAGTTCCTCCATTCTTATCACCATCAACAGGCTTTGAGATAGTAGCAGGCACATTTTCTTTCTTCTTCCTTTCAATCTGGGTTTTGGGGACACTTTTACGTGGCTCTCTGGGAAGACATTGCAGACCTGGAGTATCTACCAATCCCTTGACTGGGTTCCGGCTGCAATGCTTTCAAGGCTTTTTGATCTTTGCAGCTACATCTTCCTTTTTGTTCTCTCTTTTTTTTTCTCTTTTTGATGTTCTTTTCCTTGGGTGGCTTTTGGTCCACCATCTTGAGAGACAGGAAAGAGAGAGGTCTTATTCTTTCTTTGACTAAAGGAAGACTTCCAACTTCAAGGAATCCAGAGGATGTTGGACTTTCCATGTTTCCATGAGTTTCCCTAGCAAGACATCTGGATTAACTGCTGATGATGTTGCCAAGGAAAATTTGGATGCAGGTCCATTGTGTTTAAGGGCAATTTCTTGAGCACCATACTAATGGGAGAAAAAAAGATTTCCACTAATGAGAAACTCTGTGGTTACTCTGTTGCCACATATATCCTAATCTTGATACCACTTTCTGCTTGACTCTGTATGTTTTTTAGGAAAAAAAAATGTCAGAGATGATTGAAGGGATGTTTTGTATCAACTATATTTACCATACCACCTCTGTAAAGCTGCTTATCTCTATGTAAGATCTCCCTCTAAATAGCCTTTTCTAAAATTACTTAAGGTTGGCTGACTAAATAATTTCTTTCCACTAACAAAACCCCTAAAGACAGAAAGATAATATATTCTCCCCTAGATCCCTTGATGGCTATCTTGTCAGCAAGTATTTTGCATGAGTCTGCTACATTATTGCTATCTGGCTTTTTAATTATTAGCACACAATAAATATTTTTGTTTGTTCATTTTTCTCTACCTATCCTGATTTTGATCTCTTCCTAGCTTCAATGCTTATGGCAATAAGATGCTAAAGAAACTATCTTTTCCTCTGCAAAATTTTAAAGTATAATTTAAATTCACAGAATATGAGATCAGTTTTAAGTGGTTATACAGAATGCTTGCCAACTTAGGGATGTAGTTGGGAGTGGAGATGAACTAAAAACATGCATGTCATGATGAACTATAGGCAGGGACATCTAAATGATGGAGAAAACCAAGGAGACCTTCCCTTTTAGTAAGACCTTCTCTATAATCTTCACATAATTGGAAAAGATGAAGATAATTCAGAGATCAGGAGTAGGGCAGCACAAAACAGTCTATGCTGTGTGAGAACAGACTACAGTAGACAATTTAGTCTAGAATTGACACTGATTGGGAGGTGTGAATTTCTGAAAATTTATAAAATACTCTTATACTGTTTCTAAATCTGTGCCACTATGCCTCACTTTGTGTATTCGTGCTTCAGCTATAACTGGGCCATAACTTGGGTGGTTGAATCAACTCTGACTAATGTGGCATGACTAACCTAGGTTCTCTGGGAGGAAGATCAGTATGATGGTTTCAAGCAAAAAAATAACAATAATGTCAGTCTGCACCATGTGCAGAATGACAGACTTAGAAAGTTGTGAGAAAACAAAGGAAAGAAGGGAGGGAGGGAAGAAAGGAGAAAAGGAGGAAGGGAGGAAACAAGCATTTATTAAGTACTATATAAAGATTTTTTTTTAATGTTCTCTAATTTGATCTTCACAATAACTGTGGGTGCTATTATTATGCTCATTTTATGCGTGAGGGAACTCAGGCTGAGAAATGCTAAGTGACTTGTCTGCCACATAGCTATTAAGTATCTGTAACCAGATTTGAACTTGGGTTTTCCTGCCTCCAGGCTCAGAGCTCTATCTGCCACCTAGTTGAAAAGAATCTACAGCCTAGCTAATGCAATTTCTTTATATATATGTGGTAGATCGCTTTCCCTTCCCTGGCTTTAGTTTTGTTCTCTGTAAATTGAGGATTTGGACTAGAAAAATCTGAGGTCTTTTCTGACTCTAAATCCTACTGTATTCCTTCCTAAAACTTCAATTAATTTATTCTGTAAGTCATTTCTATACAATTTTATACATACATGTGATCTCTCCTATTAGCAGGCAAGCTCCTTGAGAGACCAGGGACCGATTCACTTTTTTCTTAGATGCACTATTGCTGAGCACAGTGAATGGCATATAGTAGATGCTTAATAGAAACCTGTTGATCAGACCCAAGTGACCCAGTAGTGAAGCTAGAAATGGACTTCAAGTCTCCCTCCCTCTCTCTCTGTCTCTCTCTCTCGGCCTCTCTCTGTCTCTATCTCTGTCTCTGCCTCTCTGTTTCTATCTCTCTGTCTCTGTCTCTCTCTCTCTCTCTGTCTCTCTCCCTCAGGAGGTAGAGGTTCAGATAGAACCACAATTAGAGAGAATTGTGAAACATAGTGTATCTAACTTTAGTGTCCTCAGCTTCTGAATTCTAAACTCTCATCCCTCTGAATGTAATTTCTCTCCCCACTCCATCCCCCAAGGTATTTCAGACTCCTACTAAAACCTGTCCTCAAGAAAGGATGTGTAACTATTTCACACTAATGCAAAATTGCCCAAAATTAAAGGGTTATTGCATTGTGTGAGGGATCCAATCCTTAAGAAAGAAAGAAACTCTATTAGTGAACTTTTTGCATACATGTAATTAGTAAAGAAAGGGGTGTGAGAGTTACTGAATCATGCCTCCACTCTTGAAATTGTACAATGTTGGCTTCTTTGTTTCTTATACATGGCTAAGACAGCACTGGGTTTTCCAACTTAGACTTAATTAAACAAAGATTTATTAAATTCCTGTGACATTCAAAGGACTGTCCTGGGAGAAAAAAGGAAAGACATAAACAAGAGGGTCTATGTCCCTATGCAGTTTTAAATTTTGCAAATTCTGTATTTCAAGGACTAACTTTACTCATTTTGCTTCTCACAATCTCCAGTCTTTTTCTTCCTCTTCCATTGTGACTATTGGGAAACCTTTCTTACTACCAAGGGAAGGAGATAGGAAGTATATCTGTGATTGCATTGATATAGGAAATCCTTTGGTGAGGAAATCTCTTCTCTTAATGTGAGTCAGATTCTTTGTAATTTATAGCCCTAGACTTGTTCCACTCATTTACTTTGCTTCTGAACTCTGGGTACAGAATCATATATCCAGCACATGTCATAGGCAGGGCAACTAGATCAAAAGTCAGGAAGACTTGAATTCAAATCCATCCTTAGTTACTACCAAGCTGTGTGATCTTGGGAAAGTTACTTAACTTCTGTTTTCCTCAGTTTTCCCATCTGTAAAATGGAGATCATCATAGTACCTACTTTCCATGGATGTTGTGAAAATCAAATGAGATAATAATTCAAAATCATTTGGTATAATGCCTAGAACATGGTAAGCACTGCATAAATGGTAGCTGTCATTATCTTCATCATTGTCATCATCATCATCTTCATCATCATTAGTCCAGTTCTTCTGGGATTATTAACATACTTCACTTAGTCTTAGATTTCTTCTCACACATTTTTTAATACTTATGAAAATCCAGCTATATAGGGAAGATGGAACTTTCCTGACAACCTTATTCAGTCTGATTTTTTCCTTCTTTCATGGTTTTCTGAGACACTGACCCATGAGAAAGAATCCACATCCCCCTATCTCTTCCACTTCCAAACCCTTCATATATGGAAATTGTTGCTATTAACTTCATTTCACAGAGAAGGAAACTGAGGCAGACAAATTACATGACTTTTCCTAGATCAAATAGCTATTGTTCATTTGGTCAGTTATGTCTGACTCTATGTGACACCATAGGCCATAGCACACCAGGACCTTTTATCCTCCTCTGTCTCCCAAAATGTTTACAAACTCATGTTTGTTTCTTCCATGACACTATCAATCCATTTCATCCTCTGCCATCCCTTTGTTTTGCTTTTCATATTCCCCAAAGATCTTTTCCAATGAGTCCTGTCTTATCATTATGGGGCCAAAATATTCAAGTTTCTGCTGTATTATTTGTCCTTTCAATAAGTAGTCTGAATGAAGTATATGAAGTCAAGTGTGAACTCAGGTCTTCATGAATCCAGATCTAGTGTTCTGTTGACTATGCCATCTAGCCTTCATTAAAGCCCTTTCAAGCTAACAATTTATGTTTCTTTGCAGCCTGGGGAATGTGTGTTTAAGGTCACACAGGCAGTAGGGAACTACCAGAATTCAAACCCTGGTCTCCAGACTGTAACTCCAAGTCATTCTTCACTGCAGTATGCTGTCTCCTATTCAATCTTAATGATAAACTTTTTTCCATTTTTACTTGAGGCTAGGAAAATTTTACATAAGGACCAAGACAAAATATCAAGAATTGATTCCCTTCACTGGTTCTCAAAGAATGAAGAGAAGTTGTGGAATTAATTATTTTTTTGAGATTTCACAAGAAATTGAGAAGTGACCCCTCCAACCACCACCACCTCCCAGCATCATTCCTTCATATTTGGTAATTTTTAGGTGGGGATAGGATAAAGGACTGGAGGGGGATACCAATCATTCCTAGACTGTAGCAATTGGAACCTGGACTTGGTAACATTCCTTAGATTATTTTGTTGGCAGAAGAGCCCTTCTTTATCTATTTAAAAGTAAAAATTCAGAAAATTCTGTGTTCCCTACTCTATTTGGTCTAAAATCTTTATGTTATGTCTAGCTAACTCCGTACTTCTTGGTTACTGATTTAGTACCTCAGTTTCTCAGAACTGAGGGTGTTACCTCAGTGCACTTATCCCACTTCACACATTTTGTTCCCAAATAATAAGAGACAGAACAGTAAAATCCCAGCTCTTAGATTGAGCTTGGATGTTCCCACGACTTATACAGAACATATCTGAGATCCTCTGCCTTCTGTCAATATCTTGTTTAGCATTTTGTAAAAAAGAGATAAATTTCTGGGAATGAGGAGAAGGAAGGGAAATCTACATTATACAAAAACAAAAGAGGAGGGAAGGAGAGAGAGAAAGAGAGAGAGAGAGAGAGAGAGAGAGAGAGAGAGAGAGAGCACTTGAGCAACTAATGATGGATAATGGACCTGAACTAAATTTATATACAACATGATCAATAATCTACTCTTTGCCTGGGAGCTTACGCCATACAGCAATTTATTCTCCTTGAATGTGTTGAGAGAAGATAATAGTGTGAAAGGGATCAAAGGAAACTATGTTAATCTTTTTTATATTAATTCAGTTCACTTCTTCCAATTAGTCCCTCAATCTTAGAAATTAATTAGGAAAAAGAAAACACTTCAGCATTACAAAGTCACCTTTAGATGGGATCTGGCTCCCCCAAAATTGACTTGTTGGATTGGAATCAGGTAGAGACTTTTTCTTGTCATGAATTTCTCATGAACCCACCCACAAATGCAATTCTCTTCATGATCCTTGTTGGTCATTTCTCCCACTATGCTCAGGGCATGTAACTGCACTTTTGTCCCATTTCTATAATCATATAGTGCTCAGCCTTTAATTTTTAGAGCATAGGGACAGATATAAAGAATGGACACACAATTTAACTGATACAGAGAACTCCTTGGTGAAGAAACTTCCTCTCACAATGCAGGTCTGGAACCCTCTCTGCAACCTAACATCTTAGAAAATTGCCTAGAGTCATCTCTAGGGTGGGGAGGCAAGGGGAAAAAAAGACATTTACATGATAATTTTGTTGTATGTTTGAAAGAAATTACAAGTTGGGCTCAGTAAATCTGCAGTTTCATGTACCATCATCTTTTTTTGTTGTTGTTGTACTATGTTATGGGACTGTTTGTTTTATTCCATAAATTAAAATAAAATTTATGAAAAAAATTAAAAAGTTGCCTAGATCATTGAGAGTTTAAGTACCTTTCCCAAGATCACAAGGCCAGTAAATATCAGAAGCAGGAATGAAACCTAGTTCCCCATGGCTCTATGACAAGCCCTCTATTCATTTTTCCATGCTACCTACCTTGTCTTGGAGAATTAAGGAAAATCTAGTTTGTCACACAAGATTACTTTGTAAACGCTCCTGAAGAAGCACAATTACATAGCTTCAAATTGTGTTTTTGACGACAGTTCCAGAAACCCATCATTATTTTTGCAAAAGTGTTGCCTACCTATATCTCCCTAGTTATGTTTTTGTGAAGCTATTCACTTATTTGTTTTAATTCGGCTATGGATAAGATTATATATTTATCTCTATTCATTTTTGTTATTTAATTTAATCCAATGTTCTAGCTGGTCACTTAGAAAATAAGTATTAATTTTGGGTTTATTATGTAGGAGGCACTGTACTGAGCATTAGGAAACATATATTAAGGTAGCAGATACTTTCTCAAAACAGTTCATAGTATTAGGGAGTTTTACGTAGCATAAAGTCCAGATTTGTCTCTTTGCCACTCCTACTGATGGCCCTTCATTATACTTTCATGGACCAAAAGAAACAAGTATAATCCCACTTCTACACAAATGATTGCACACACCATGTCCGTTCCTGAATCTTTTCCAGAATAATAATAATAAAATAATAATCTTCACCCTTTCTTCATATAACATGAACCCAATCTTTGTTGCTCTTCTGCAAATGCACTGCAGTTTGCCACTGTCCTTGTTCAACTGTGGGACCCAGAACTTAGAACAATACTGCACTATGGTCTGACTCAGTGAAGGACAATTTGTTAGCCATCTTCTCAGATTTTTTTTTCATCATCTACATATGTAAGAAGAATATCCATGACTCTCCTGAAGTAATTGAGTTTAACATTTACAAAAAGCGCTTATTCTACTGACCTTTCTTTCAAACGTATGTAATCAAACCATTTAGGACTACTTTTCTTAGCAGTGCAATTGGGTTTAAGCAAAAGGCACTTGTTTATAAAAGATACTTTTGAAATACAACAAATACAGTCATAGAACAATTCTGTTCCTGTGACTTGGGTTTGACCAGTGTTATTATTTATTTACTTTTACTATAGTTTATATTATTAAATATTTCCCAATTACATGTAAGCTATTTTTAATATTTAAAAATGGGTTTCAAATTCCCTCCCTTACTCCTTCTTTTTCCTTGAGAAAACAAGACATTTAATATCAATTATACATGTAAAGTCAGGCAAAACGTATTTCTATATTAGCCACATCGCAAAAGAAAATCGAGACAAAAAATGAAACAAGAAAAATAAAGAATAAAAAAGAAGTATGCCTCAATCTTCATTCACTGCCCATCGATTCTCTCTGAGGGGGTAGATACTATTTTTCATCATAGGTCCTTTGGAATTTTCTTGGATCATTGTCTTGATCAGAGTAGCTAAGGCTTTCAAAGTTGATTTTCTTTATAATATTTACATAATATAATATAATATAATACTGATACAATACAATATTCTCCTGGTTCTGCTCATTTCATTTTGTATGAGTTCATATAAGTGTTGCCAGGGTTGTTTATTTCTTATACCACAATAGCATTCCATCACAATTGAACGCCATAACTTGTTTAGCCATTCCCCAATTGATGGGCATCCCTTCAATGTCCAATTCTTTGCCACCACAAAAAGAGCTGCTATAAATATTTTTGCACGAATAAGTTATTTTCCCCTTTGATCTCTTTGAAATATTTATCCTTCATTTCAAAGAGGATCAGTGACATGACAGGATATCCTTCTTTGCATGTGACTTGGATTTAAGTGAGGCAGAATTCCACAAAGTTATCCAGTGGTAAGACAAAAGTAAAAATGAGTGGCAGTGGCCTGGGACGCAAGGGATGACCTTGGTGTCTTTGGTGTCTGACCAAATCCTTAGAACTCCATAACATCTGTTTTAGCCACCTTCATGGCCATTGGAATAATTGTTCTCATTCACTCATTTCACTGGTGGAAGTCTTCACATTTTGGGGGTTGGCATCCCCATAATTCACTGATGGGTTTGAAGCCTGTCAGTTACCCTCAAACTGGTTTAGTCATCTGCTGAGAGGATATGGTCACTATACATGCTTCAGTTTCTTGGAACCATCTGTGAGAGCTTGGTGAAGATAGACACGGAAAATAGATTAGCAGTCCTAAAAATTGTTCAGAAAGTGCTCAGATAAGAGATATTACTCTTCCCTGAACACCCCACATACCCAGTCTCTTTGGGATACAAACCTAGTACTAGTATTGATGGGTCAAAACGTATGTACATTTTTATATCTCTTTGGAAATTGTTTCAAATTTTTCTCCAGAATGGTTGGATTAGTTCACAACTCCATCAAGAATGCATTAGTCTGGGGTGGCTAGGTGGTACAATGAATAGAGCACTGGCCCTTGAGCCAGGAGGACCTGAGTGTAAATCTGGCTTCAGACACTTAACACAAAACTAATCATGTGACCTTGGGCAAGTCACTTAACCCCAATTGTCCTACCTTCCCCTCTCCAAAAAGCAAAAGAAACAAAACACCAGAAACAATGAGTTAGTGCCTCTATCTTTCCACATTCCTTCCAGAATTTGCCATTTGCCTTTTCTGTTATGCTTGGCAATCTGAAAGGTATTATTTTTATTTCCATTTATTTATCTAATCAGATTATGAAAAAAAGCAATCACATGACTATTGATAGCTTTGTTTTCTTCTTCTGAAAACTGCCTCTTCATATTCTTTGATCATCTATCAACTGTGGAATGGCTATATCTTCCCCCCAGTGTCCTGTTTTCTTTCTTGTTTTGGCTTTATTGGTTTTGAATATCATTTTACTTTTCTTCCTCAGTTAAATGTCAAGAAAATTTTTAACATTTTTTTACAAGATTTTGAGTTTCAATTTTTTTTTCTTTTTGGAGGGCAATTGAGGTTAAGTGACTTGCCCAAAGTCATGTGGCTAGTAAGTGGGTTAAGTGTCTAAGTCCAGATTTGAACTCAGGTGCTCCTGACTCCAGGGCTGGTGTTCTATTCACTGTACCACCTAGTCACCCCAGAGCTCTGAATTTTTCTTTCTATCTCCCTCCCCTCTTCTGAAAATGGTAGGAGTTTGATATAGTTTATACATGTGATATCATGTAAAAATTTTACCATATCAGTCACAATTGTGAAAGAAGAAACAGATTAAAAGTGAAAAAAAATGAGAAAGAATAAAGTAAGTGAAAAAATATGCTTTGATTTGCGCTCAGAATCCAACAGTTCTTTATCTAGATGTTGAAAGCATTTTCCTTCATGATTCTTTTGTACTTGTCTTGCATCATTGTGTTGATGAGAAGAGCTGCGTCATTCATAGTTGTTCATAACACAATGTTTTCCTGGTTCTGCTCATTTCGCTTTGTATCAGTTTATCCAAATCTTTCCAGGTTTTCCTAAAATCTACCTGTTCATAATTTCTTATTGCAGAATACTGTTCTGTTATTTTCATATACCACAGCTTGTTCAGCTATTCCCAAATTAATGAATATTCCCTCAATTCCCATTATTTTGCTACCACAAAAAGGGCCGCTATAATTTTTTTTTTTGCACATGTAGGTCCAGTTCCCCTTTTATGATCTTTTTTGGCATACAGACCTAGTAGAGTTATTTTTGGATCAAAGGTTATGCACAATTTGTTTTCCCTTTAGATGTAATTCCAAACTGCTCTCCAGAATGGTTAGATCAGTTCATAACTCCACTAAAAATGCATTAGTGTCTCAATTTTCCCACATTTCCTCAAACATTTATTTTATTTTTTTTTCTTTTCTGGCATATTAGCCAATTTGACAGGTGTGAGGTGGTACTTCAGAGTTGTTTTCAATTACATTTTTCTAGTCAATGTGATTTAGAGAACTTTTTTATGTGCCCATAGATATAGGTATATAGCCATAGACATATAGATTTAATTTATTCATGTGAAAAATACCTGTTCATATTCTTTGGCCATTTATCAATTGGGGAATGATTTATAGTCTTATAAATTTGAATCAGTTTTCCATATATTTGAGAAATCATGTCTTTATCAGAACCACTTTCTGTAAAGATTGTTCCTTATCTTTCTGTCTTCATTCTAACCCTGGCTGCATTGGTTTTGTTTGTACAAAATTAAAAAAAAAATTAATGGAATCAAACTTTTCTATCTTACATTTTATAATGCTCTCTATCTCTTGTTTGTTCATGAATTCTTCCCTTCCCCATTGATCTGACAGGTAAACTATTCCTTGCTCTTCTAATTTGCTTATTGTGTCACCTTTCATGTCTGAATCATGCCAAGAGTCTGTCATATCTAACTTTTCTAATATTTTACTTACTGCCTTAGTTTCTTTCTTGTCTATTTTTTGGTTGATTTATCAAGTTTTGAAAGGGATTGAAGTCCCCCACTACTATAGTTTTGGTGTCTATTTCTTCCTGTCACTGTAACGTCAAGCAAAAGCAACTTCCAGTATCTGATTATGAGCACAGTAACTCTCCATATATTCAGTAACAAATTAAGGCAAAACCTTCTAGAGAAAATAAAAATACAGAGTAACTCAGTCATTTAGTAAGTCCTCAATTCAATCACAAAGGTCAAAAGTCAAAGTACTCCACCTCTGGATAGTACATTTATTTGGCCAATCACAAAGTCTTAAGTTCTCAGTTCAATCACAAAGTACAAAAGTCAAAGTAATCCACCCCTGGGTAGT
>CM053583.1:197235163-197255318 GCA_028627135.1 Pseudochirops cupreus
CCCGCTATGAGCCCTGCGTTCCCTCCTACCCAGTTCCGTCGGTCCTCACCTCGGCTGTGAGAGGGCTGCAGAAGCCTCCGGCTCGGTGAGTCTGCTGGGTGGGGCTTGTCAGTCTGCCGCACTCTGCTCTCAGGTCCGTGATGGTGCCACTCCTGTGTGCTCCGTTCTCCCTGCCCCGACCTGATTAGGCACTTCTCTGGGCTGGGAATCTGTCACTCTCTGTCTCCCAATGGGTTCTGTCACTCTTAAATCCGCTCAAATTTACTTTTGAGTTCCCAAGGACAAAATTCTTGGGGAGCTTGGAGAAGTCACTGCTTACTCTCCGCCATCTGAGCTCCGCCTCCACTCCCTTTTCTTTATATTTTTTTACGTATCGCTGGTAGGAGTCTTATTCATGGCCATTTTGGCAGTTCCATTTTTCCGTAATCCTGGTTGCACTGGTCTTGTCTTATTTTTCTCCTCCTCCTCCTCTTCTTCCTCCTCCTCCTCCTCCTCCTTCTTTATCTTCTTCTTCTTCTTCTTCTTCCTCTTCTTCTTCAGAATGCTTAAAAGTTTTGTATTCAGTATAGGGTCCATTTTTGTCCCTAGAGGGCTTTTATTCCATTTGTAGATGGGAAGAGGGGTTCAGTTTTTGTTTTATTTTTGTGCATACATATATATATATATATATATGTATATGTATATATGTGTGTGTATGTATGTATATATACATACACACATACTTATATATACATATATACATATATATACATACATATATACACATTTATGTGTGTATGTATGTGTGTGAATATATGTATGTATATATAAAAGTGTGTGTTGTTTTTTCTTTTACATAGTTGTTATATAGTCTTGGGTGATTCTGACTGTGGTTCACTATTTCTTGAACTCTTTCCTTTTGGTTGCTTGAAGTATTGTTTTGCTTTTCCTTTAACCAGAAAATGCTAGATTTGGGCCTTATATTAACGGGTATTTTCAGTTGTTGAATTCTTTTGGAAGATTACTGACCTGACAGTCAACTTTTGCTCTGTGCTCTTGCTCTTATAATCCTGGACCTATTTTTAATGATGAAATATGGCATCAGGTTTTTTGACTGGTCGCAGTTTTCAGTGAGCTCAGTTGTTCCGTGTATACTCTGGACCCATTCTCTGTGGTCAGACCTAATACAACTATACCTTCAGGATTCCAAGTTACCACTAGTAGTTTGGTGCTTTTTCTCTAGTGATGCTATAAGCCTCTAATGAATGCGTTCTCTGAAATTTGTTAAGGGGTCAGTTACCAGTGTCCCCAGTTCCTTTTAACAAGTTAACATTGAGAGAGAATCAGGAGAAAGTACCAACAATTATATCAGTATGTACATTCAGAGGATCAATTATGAAGCAGCAACAGCATAGCATCCTTAGAACACATAGACTAAACTAAAAGCTGGAAAAGGCCAATGTTGAGTCAGGAGGGAACTGAGGAAAAGGACCTCTTCACCTATTCAAGACTCTATTCTCATCCTAGAACAGAGCTATCATAGGAAACACTGACTCTTTCTAGCGTATTATTTCAGCTTTTTTTTTATTGATATATCTGAACCATTTGGAGGTTTATTTGATTACTTTTCTTCAAGAGAAATATACATGTATTGATATGTGTCCATATGTATGTGTGTATACATTAAAAACATACATATTCAAAGTTAATATCTATTTAGTCTAGATTCACATTCCAAAGACCAGGAAAAAAAAAAAATCAAACCTTCAGGAAGATCTATCCAGCATGCTTACACCTGAGTTCTGTCCTACTAGTTGACTACATTTGTTCTCTGAAAATAGTTAGCAAGATCCCTTGTCAGGCTGGCTTGGTCTTTTACCCACTCCTCCATGGGGCATGGGAACAGGAGCACCTTTTCCCATTTTCATGCAAGTACAGCTGGTAAAAGTGAGCTACAAGAAAGGACCGACTTTGGGATTGAAGTCTTTCACAGCTAAATAACTGTCCATTGGATATGTGGCATGCCCATTGAAGAGGAATCCTCAAAGGCAAAGATGGACAAAGACTCCAGTGCATATAATTAACTGGGATCAGATAATGGCCAGCCTGGGATGTGGCAGTCAGTTCCACAGAGGTAATGTAGCTACAGCCTTCTTTCTAAGTAAGAAAGTTTCCAGTCATGGGCTCTGTCAATCAGGAGACAATGCACTCCTTTCTGCCTTGGGTGTTTGGGTGGGAGGAAGGAGAAGGGGTGACAAGAGCTTTCCCCCATTTTGCCAGGAAAAGGTTGTTGAAACAAGCACTCAGAGAACGAGTCCCACTAATGAACTGGCTGACAAGGGAAGCCTTATTGATCACACAAACATTTTGCACACAGCTGAAGTATGTTGATTTTTCCTCATAGGAAATTCTATATAACTGCCACCAAAAAAAGAAAGAAAAAAAGAAAAGAGAGAGAAAAAGGAAAGAAAAAAGAAAAGAAAAGAAAAAGACAGCCTAGACGAATGTAGCTCTATTGGAGAGCCGAGTCTTGAGCAAGTGATTAAAGAGTCTGGCTCCAAACCCCCCAGCTCATTGTTTTTTTACCCACAGTGTGAAAGAAAAACCATCTTGGTGCCAACCTCACATCATATAAAAATTGAACAGTGTGTTGAGTGTGACCTAAGAGCCCATAATGCATTTTTCACTGAGGTAAGGAAAATCCATTAAGAGGATTAATCTCTGTTTGGAGAGCCTACCTCTCTCCAGGCAAAAATATTTGTTCTGTTAAATGTGGTTTGCCGATACATGAGGATAATACAGAGTCCGCATGATGTCGTCGTTATTTATGCCGTTATATCTTCTGCAGATGATTTTTTTCTCGAGTGCTTCAACAGGGATTTCTCAAAGGGAAAAATCCACTCCTTAGCCAGACTTCATTTTTTTTGTAATTAATATCCTTTACAGTGAAAGAGTCTTAATCTGCGTTCTGATGTTCCCTCTACCTCCCTACCCCCATCCCCAAGAATATTCCTTTTAGACGGAAAGTACTTGTCTAGCTCCTGGCTTCCAAAGATACCCATGGTCTTTAACAATAGTGCATATTTGGGCTTGGTTGACTGAACTAAGTTTCTTTTAAGGAAGTACAACTAGAAATCTCTACATGTACTGGAGCAGTTATATTTGCTCTCGCATATTGCCCCTACATTAGTCTCAAAACTGTGGACTGTGTTCCACACATATTAGAATTTCAGGAACCTGCCTCTTGAAGCGATGAAGAGGTATGACTGGGTGATCACGTACAGGAGAGAAATTGAGTTGCACTCTGCCCAGCTCATTTGTTTGCCCTCAAGAGAGGATTTTCTCTATCCTGGGCTCAAGAATACTCAGTATTCCTAAGCTTAGGTGGCATGCACAGAATGGGGGTATCTACTTCTACAATTGTGTGCTTTCTTGACATCCTTTCACTAGAAGTGAAGAGCAGAATAAAGGGACAAAAGGACTCAAGGTCATTTTTGTCTCCTTGAACATCATCACAAGGCATAATGCATGGCATGTATAAAAAGAATAAGTTGTAAGCTGTTGAATAGCATGAGTGAAGGATGAATGAGAAAACATTTATTGATTACTAAGTATACATCAAGTACTTTACTGAACACTGAGGATGTAATAAGAAAAGTGAGATAGTTCTTGATCTTAAAGAGTTCACATTGTAATTGGGAATGCAACACATTTAGGGGACCTTATGCTGCAGAGAGGATGATAATACCTGGTGGTCCTAAGGATGCAGCTGCTGGGTGGATGACAATGTCCCAGGATTCTCAGGGTAAATTAGTAAATCAGATGACAATATCTGGGTGTTTGGAGAGTATAGTTACAAAGTTGATTGGAAGGTCCAGTGGACCTTACTGCACAATGAGGGGCCAGATGAGAAGGTCTGATTATCTTCCTTTTTAGTTGAAGGATTTAAATTGGATGCTCCCTGTTTATTCAGGTGCTGTGTGTGAGATGCCTTATCTAATCAGCAAAGGATGAATTATGAGAACAGAGGGCCCATTCTA
Organism: Pseudochirops cupreus; assembly: GCA_028627135.1. NCBI lineage: Eukaryota > Metazoa > Chordata > Mammalia > Diprotodontia > Pseudocheiridae > Pseudochirops > Pseudochirops cupreus. The sequence continues at coordinate 197,239,183 of CM053583.1, forward strand.
CCATTATTGGGAAGGTGAAATGAGTCTGACAGTTGTAGGGCAAGGGAGACCCTGAGTTCTTTCTAGCAAGGGTGGAAATGAGAGACTAATATAGAGGGAGAATATTAATAACCACAAGAATATTACAGAGAACTGGGCCAGGAAATTTCCTGAAGCACATCCAGCAAGATGGCATCTGGAGTAGAAATTTTGTGGTTCCTCTTCCCAGGGCATAAAGCTGCCACCCTGTGAAAGATGAAGCAACTCTGGGAAGAGGAAATACTTCTATGATGTCACCATCATGGCTGGCAGTCTCAAATCCTGGGGCCACACGATAATCTTGGCAGCCTGCTCCCCATTTATTCATGACCAGTTTCTCCTCAATCTCAATTTAGAGCTATAGGTCTCACTCCTGCACAGTGCCAGAATCACAGCAGACCTCCACTTTTCCTGCTATAATGGGGCTCTGGAGTTTGCTGTCCATGGCATTGTCGACTACATGACTGCTCTCTCCCACCTCCAAATAGAGAATGTGGAAGAGGAATACAGAAATACCCTGAGACAATTCATTGAGGCCAAGATTGGCCTGAAAGAAGATGAAGTTCGTAAAGAGATTGGATTCGCTGGTTCAGCTCCACCAAGTCACTCCTCTCACTTACTTGAACCCTAAAGCTAACTCCCAACCCCCTCCTCTTTCACCTCCTCTTCTCTGGCCAGTAAAGCTAGAATTTTCTCTAGATGAGGACCTTGAACTAAAGGTAAGGAGGAACAGGAGGATTTTTCAGATATCTGCATTGCCAAGGTAGAATCAGCATCAGGGGTGGCATAGAGACATATACCCCTGGAGTCATTGGGTGGAAACTTGACCTTGGAGGGAGCCTTGGACTTGGAATGAGTAGTGGAACCCTGATAGATGAAGTCAGAAAAAACATTCATGCCCCTGATGATAGCACAGCACATTAGAACATGGTGAATGACTTTTGCCGCCTGAAAGAAGACTCAGAAGAAGAGGATCTCTTGCTGTTTCCTGAAGATAAAGAAGGGGAGGGCATCACTCACAGGCTAGGAGATGAAGTTTTAGCAGGAACCACTATGTCCTGGAGCAACAGAGTTAGTGGGAAGTATGAGGGCATCAGAAGCCCTGTTCCAGGGAGTTCCCCAGTAGGAACCCCACTCAAGGACACCAAGTGTACCAAGTTCCCAGAAGTGTTTCAGAATAAGGAAAAGCTTGTATTCTGTATGTGAACCCAGAACTTTCATCTTCATGTGTACTCAATGTGGGAAACAGTTCCAACCATAACAGCAACCTCAACCATTGCATGAACATCCACCAAGGTAGATCCACAAGATGGAGTCACACTCCTATAGTATTTGTGGTAAAAACTTCATGCAGAAGTCTAGCCTATGTGACCACCTCCACCTGTTCTTGAGGCTCAACTCAACTATGATCCTTTACTGGGGTGTGTACCTTGCTATAAACTTACCATTCAATACTCCTCAAGAAGTACAGAACGACAGCAGAGAATGTCCTTGATGCCAGAGTGTCACAACTCCATGTCCTCTTCCACTACCTGGAAAGGATGGTATAGAGTGAAATGAAGAGGTTGCTGGTTGGTGAAGGAGCCTCTCTTCCCAGAAGGGGAAGAAGTTGATGGGGGAAAGGGACTTTTCGGTTTCCATCAGAGTAGACACACATCCTGGGATTAAAGGCAGAAGTGGTACAAAAGATCGGTTGCTCAGGTCTTCCTTGGGAAATAAGAATGTATTAGATGAAATTTGTGCTGAGAAGTTTGGAGTCAGACAAAGGGTCACACCTGAGTACCTAGAGGGCCCTGTGTGGCCTCGAGGCTGCAAGTTCCCCACTCCTGGATTAGACCTTGCTCAGCAAGTTATCAAGTCTTTCCTTGGGACAATGAAGAAAGAAAAGGTGCTTTATTCTAGAGTAAAAGAGTCCAGGGGAGAGAGGGAAAGCTCTTTTATGGAAAAAGATTAACCTTTGAGGCTGGCATAAGATATAAGTAGTAAAAAAGGAGATATGGGAGAAGATGGTTTTATTTTACTATGAGAAAGTTATGGAGAAGACTTTTTCGACTTAGCTGGAGTTTGGTGGGTGGCAATTTGTCAGGAATCTTAGCAAAGCTATACCTTTTTTCATATGGGAGTAGGGCAGGGGAAATCTCTTGGGAGAGTATATTAGGAGAAAATGTTTATCAAGTTCTAGGGAGAAAGGGTAGAGAATATGTTTGTTTTCTTCATTCTGGGGAGAAGGGAAGAGGGGAGGGGGACAAGTCTTTGGTCTCAGGAGACAAAAAAGAGACAAATGGTAACCAAAAAAGAAAGGAAAAAAAAGTGTTTGACAAAAGTAGAATAGGAAACAATAGAGGAAAAAGGAAGAAGAAAGTCAGATGTTAGTAAAAGTTGGGGAGGTCATATAGGGAAAAGAGGAAAATCCCTAGAAAGGGCTCTTGGGGAATGGACAGAGAGAAGTGAAAGGGGAGGAAAATGGAAAGTGTAGTACAGACATATATAGGATTTTTAAGGAAATGACATTTTTCAGGTGTTTTTTTAGTCTATAGTCTCAGTTTCTGCTGTTGTTTTCCACAAAATAAAAAAAAAAACAACATTTTTTTTCTTTATATAAAAACACTGTATATTGGGGGAGAAAGGCTTCCGTCTATGCCTGCTTCTGCTGATCTTGCCAGCTGGAATCTCTTCTATGTCTGAACAATAACAGATAGATAGCCTATGAGCAAAACTGGCATCCATGAAATGTTAAGGGAGCCAAAGAAAGGTCTGCAGCATACTAGATAGATCCAAAATAGAGAAATTAGGTAAAGACCCAGGCAGGGATGCTATGGTTCTCAATGTGCCAGACCATTTCCAAACCCCATGCTGCCTACTCTCTAGCCACAATCCTCCCACAACAATTTTGGTCTCTGATCCTAGGGTCACTCTGCTGATCTGGCTCTGAGAGTGAACACTCTTCTCTTCTTCCCTGGATCTTTTCCTGGCAATCTGCACTCCATGTCATTATGTCCCTAGTCCCTTCTTTCTAGCTCCCTGTTACCTCTTTTCTTACCCCATTGAAATTTATGGGCTCCTTGGGTTCAGGAATTGTTTTTATGTCTTGTATTTGTATCCCTAGCACTGAGTTCTACACCTAGTCCATAATTAGTGCTTAAAAATGCTTTTTTTTTTTCATTCACCATAGTTCATTGCAAATATGTATAGGTTGGAATGTGCCTTGATGGAGAGAGTGCTTGAACCAATCAGAGCATAGATTTACATAAATATTGAAGATGATGACTCACAATGACCGTTATACTCAAAGAGAACAATGGGATAAAGAATCTGCAAACAATAAGGATAAAAAATCTAGAAGGCACTACAAAAGCTGTCCAGTTCAATTTATCAATTTTACACCTGAGGAAACCAAGACCCCAATAGATCAAGTCACTGAATTGAATTTCAGACAGATACTATTCATCAGAATTTGTATTTAGATGTATAGCCTCTTAACTCATATGTTAGTTGTCCTTCCACTATTCCACAATTAAGCATCATACAGTGAGTTTACTTAAACCCAGTGGTCAGAACTAGTGCTGATGGATAGAAATTATAAAGAGGAATATTTAGGATGCTTATAAGCAATAAATTCCCCTCTGCCAAAAGAATAGGACTACCTTCAGAGATATTAAACTCTCCTTTACTGAAGCTCTTCAAATACAGACTAGATGGTAACTTGGTGGATATGCTTTAGAGAAAATTCCAGTTTGCTTCATGTCCAGCTCTAACATTCAGTGACTTAATTTAGGTTCCATAAACACAGGTGAAAGTATGTTCTAAAGTAAAGGATCACATCCAAAATGACTTGTATCATGTGACCCCAAACATATTCCCTTGTCTTACATTAATATGTTACTCTTTACTTTTACCAAACCAGAATAGCCATTAATTCAATTGTGGGGTACATCTAGCTACACATAAGTTGTAACTGGGAGAATTCTGTCTATGAAGTTGTAATAGTAATGGAATTTGAAGATGTTCCTTGACTGGCAAGTAAACACATAGTTATCACTTAGTTTCAAGTTAATTATATCAAGCCTCTGTTAAGAAACAGAAGGTATGAACTCCTGTTGCTGACATAATAGGAAGTAGCTGAACAGGGAAGAGCTAATATATGTAAGGAAAAGTCCTAGCTGAGAGACACAGAATTTCTGTCAATGAGCATCTGGAGGCTGGGGTGCTACTGCTGGACTGAAGACTGAACTGATAATTGAGAAGAACTGAGAAGAGAAATGAGAACTGAGAACTGACTCAGAATTTCTTAGAGAAAGCAGCTGGAGGAGGGAGGAGATGCCCAGCCTGGAGAAAGTGATTTTGATTTTGAAAACAGAGCTTATGGTGATGGAGCTTCTTCTGAGAGCCAGCCAAGCTTCTGAGAACCAGCTGGAGCTGCCAGGGAAAGCATGATTGTGGTGTTGGTACTTTGTCTGTCTGTGGCTTTGTCTTCCCAGGAACAGAAACTGTGAAGGACATGAGTTGAACTGGATACTGTGAGCTTCAATATGGAACAGGAACTGCATGGAGAGACGGACAAGGAACTGGGAGCTGTCTGCCTTTGAACCCAGGTGACAGTTTGGTGGATTCAGGTAGGAGCTAGGACCATGGAAGAGGAACCATGGAAGCTGAGAGCCTGCCTCAAGTCAAGATGAAAAGATCTCTCCTTGGGTATTTAATGCTGACTGATGAAATTATTACTTACTTGTGACCTAGGGGTGGATGACCTTTGTACTTTCCACTATCCCTTAAGAGAGTACTGAGTAGTGATTGATGAAATTGTAACTTGATTGTACCCTGTGGGTGGAGGACTTTGACCTTTGTATTTGTGATTAAATTAAGGAGGTATTAAGTGATTGAATTACTAAATGAATGTACATCATTTAAAACCATGTGACCATGTTGGTGAAAACTATGTGGCCATTTTAGTGATAAGACGTGACATGGTGAATGCTGTATTTTTATTTTCTGTGAATGTTTTGTTCTGATTTGTTACAGAATAAATAGAGAATTCACTATACTGTGTAATCAGAAACTTTAAAGTTGTTCACAGCAACAGTCCTTTGGAAAGCTGCTTGTGCTTGGCTTTACAGAAGTATTTTGAAACAAAGGCACAAACAGAATTGAACAGATGGATAGAATCCATTCCTATGACTACCCATGACTGTTAAATTGCATATGTTGCTCAAGAAGCTTCTATATTGTAAATATAGTCCTTTTCATTGAACATGGCCTTACATTGCTATCAGGAGAGAATGGATAGGAGTCAGGAAACTTTATGAAATGTTGATATTGTGGCCAGTGGTATAATAGACAGTTAACAGTTGGTAATTGACAAATGATTACTTCCTTGTTTTATGACAACTTTTTATACTCTACAGCATATAATTGTAAGGCCATGCATGAGCAGCTTCCCAAAAGAATGCTACTGTGAACAGCTTTTAACGTTCTGATTACACAGTATAGTGAATCCTCCATTTATTCCATAACAAATCAAGGCAAACATTCACAACAAATCACAATATAATATTCATAATATTACATCTTAGCACAGAAATCACAATATAGTGTTTACAACAGCTTAACATTAAAATGGCCACATAGTTTTCACCAAAGTGGTCACAGTATTTAGAACAAAGAACAAAAGAGCAATCATCTAGTATGCCTAAAGAGGTTTGCCTCCTTACTTAATCATTCAGTCATTTAACAATACAAGTCAGTGTTCCACTCATGGGGCAATCATAGGTTAACTTAATCAGTCACTTATCTAGCAATAAGTCACTAAGTATTGTTAATCACTGATCACTAAAATCCTAATTCTGATTCGTCCTCTCTCTGGGGCTCTTCTTATATACACACAAAGCATTGGCTTCCTGTTTCAGCTAAACCCTTCCTGTTATGTCAGCAACAGGAGACAGATTTCACACCCTCTGCCTCTTAGCCACAAAGGTTTGATTAGTTACTAAGGGCTAAGTACCTACTTACTTGACATAACAAAAAGAGATCTTCAAATTCAAATTAATTACCATTACAATAATATTCTATGCTAATAATACATTCATGTTCCCAACATTACTGGAGTTCCAATAAATAAAGAAATAAATAAAGCTTGTAAACATATATGCATATGGACACATGTCTGTTGGGTATCCCAAAGGTCTCAGTGTAGTTTAAGTTTTAAAAATGTAAATCTACCTGGCATATACATAAACACACATACACATGCACACATATGTAGGATATTTTAATATATAGGTATTCTAATGTTTATATAGCACAACTAACCAGGACTTCATTTAGTCTGCCAAAGCAGAAACTTGCCTTGGAATGCTAGAGGTACTATAGGCCACAGAATCAAAGGGATAGAAGGGTCCTCAGGGGCCATCTGAGACAACCCATGGCCAAATAGCTTTTTCAAAACTTAGCATAAACATATATTCCCAGCTTTTTCTTGAAGCCTTGCAACAAGGGGAAACTCACTACCTCCTAAGGTAGGACACACTTAGACATTCATCACTCTTATAAATAAGTGGGATTTCCCCCTATCATTAAGCTGTATCTAATAGTTCTCTTCATAACTTCTACTAAATAATTTTACTTCTTCACTCTGGTATCAAACAGAACAAGTTTAATTTCCTTTCCACATCACAGTTTTTCAAACCCTAAAGGAGCTACTGTATTCCCCCTTAGCCTTTTTTTTTTTCCAAACTATATCTGCAATCACATCCTTGGTTCCATCACTGATGGTCATTTGACGTGGTCTCAAGGTCCTTCACAATTTTTCTCCTCCTCTTAAGAAATTCTTGCTTCATAAATCTAAATACCCTTTCCAAAAAGTGGTGCCTAGAATCAAACATACTTCTGATCAAGGCAGAGTACAATGGGACTTCCCCTGCTTTATTTTTGGAAGCTATACTTCTTTTAATTCTGATCAATATCTCATTTGCTTTTGTTATTGCAAAAAAAAAAAAACTCTTCTCTGATTTCACATAGTAGCTAACTGTTGCCAAAATATATTTAGCAGAGATTATAGAGGCAAAACAACAAGGTTTTATTATTATTCTCAAGGATGTGTTCAGACCTCAGAGAAAAACTGAATAACAATGATGATTCTAGCAGGCTTTCTTATACATAAAATTATGTCAAAATGACAGAGATGTAATGCTTTTATGTATTGTGATCTTATACACTCCTTTTAGGCCATAAGTGTTAAAGAAAAGAAAGAAATCATGATAGTATTTTCCCTTCAATATTATATATATATCCATATAGCTCATATATCCATCTTTAACAATATGATGAAAATGCTATAGTCACATAAAATGCTCTAAGTCACTATTGCTTAGAGAAATGGAAAATAAAACAACTCCAAGGTACCACTTCACATTTATCAGAATGGCTAATATGACAAAAAAGGAAAATGATAAATGTTGAAGATGTGGGAAAATTGGAAGACTTATGCATTTTTGGTGGAGTTGGGAACTGATCCAACCATTCTAGAAACCAATTTGGAACTGTGCCCAGAGGGCTACAAAATTGTGCAGACCCTCTAATCCAGCAATACCACTACTGGGTCTTATCACAAAGAGATCATAGAAAAGGGAAAAGGATCCACATGTACAAAAATATTTATAATAGCTCTTTTTGTGATAGTAAAACATTTCAAATTAAATGAAGACCGTCAATAGGGGAATGACTGAACTAACTATGGTATATGAATGTAATGGAATGCTATTATTCTATAAGAAATAATGAGCAGGTGAATTGTAGAAAAAAAAAGTGGAAAGATTTACATGAACTGATGCTGAATGAAGTTAGCAGAACCCAGAAAACACTGTACATAGCAACATCAACATTGTGTGATGGTCGACTTTAATTGACTTCATTATTCTCAGTAATATGATTTTCTAAGACAATTCCAAGACTCATGATGGAAAATGCTATCCACATCCAGAGAAAGAACTATGGATTTTGAATACAGATGGAAGCAGAATATTTTCTCTATCTCTCTTTTTTTTCTTTCCCAGGGGTTTTTCTCCATTTTATTCTGATTCTTCCCTCACAGCATGACTAATGTGGAAATATGTCTAATAGAATTGTAAATATATAACCTATATCAGATTACATGCCATCTTGGGGAGGGAAAAGGGTAGGGAGGGAGAAAAAATTGGAAGTCAAAATCTCACAAAAGCAAATGTTGGAAACTATCTTTCCATGTAATTGGAAAAAAAAATACTATTAAGTAGGGAAAAGCAATATAATGAACACAACAAATGCTGTTGTGTATACTAGGCAGTATAGTTACTATGTCGGGCATTGAAATAGTAGTTTATATAATCACACTTATCATGTTGTTCTTGTTCTTGGGTTATTTCAGTCATGTCTGACTCCCCATGAACTCATTTGGGGTTTTCTTGGCAAGGGTACTGGAGTAATTTGTCATTTCCTTCTTCAATTCATTTTACAGATAAGAAAATTGAGGAAAACATGGTTAAATGACTTGCCCAGAGCCACATAGCTAGAAAGCGAGGTCTGATTTGAACTCAGGTTCTCCTGACTCTAGGGCCAGTGCTGTATCCAAAGGAATCCTATTATTAATGCATGTTCTCCAAATATGTAGAGAAAACAGAGTAAAATTCAGCTAATGTCTCAGGAAATTCCTTTTTGTATTACTAACTAATCTTAGAACAATCTCATCATTTACAAGACTCTGTGTTTCTTTTCTGTCAACCTGTTCTAAAATGGCTTTGGAAATGTTCTCAAACCAACTTTTCCTTCATTTTTAAAATATGATATAGAACATGTTTTCTTCATGAAGATTATAGGCAAAGTCTTTGTTCACTGGAACATATCCTGTTCTTCTTTTCCAAGTTGTAATGGTGAATACCTCCCACATGCCAGGGCTATATCTGCCCCAACAAATAGCTTTCATCATTTTCCCAATCTTGGGTGGTGGGAGTCCCAGGCTCCAACTCAGACCCCGAACAATGTGAAAGTGAGTGCATATGCATGAGGAAGAGACTCATTAACTCCATGGCCAAGCTAAGGTTCCAAGTCCCAATTTTGTAGGGGGTCACCAGGGTTAAGTAACCTATGATTCAATAATGACTCCATCCATGTTAGAGTGAGTGTGCCTGATTTTTCTCTTTTTTTAAAGAAGAAAAAAAAATGCAGAGATAGCCCGACTAATAGTGTCAAATACATTTACAAGCTGACAGATTTTGGTGGAAAAATAAATTCTCTTTACCAATTTGGAGGGACTTCCAGCTTTTCAAACAAATGCATGCACCATTAGCATTCATTCAGCTATGGAGACTTTGATCTTCTTTTGAAAGAAGCTCCAGAGAAAGGCAGGGACAGAAGAAAGAAGCCAGAAAGAGAAGCTGTCAACAATTTGAATGCTGCCAATTATTATAGAGCATATAAAGAGCTAATTAAACTCGATGGCTTCCAAGAAGAATTATTTTCATTCATTCCTTTTCACCATACTGTATGGGGCCTTGTGGAATTATTGGTTGGGACCTAGTTGCTAATGGAATTTAGAATGTCTTGTTCTTATCCCAAGCTACTCCTGCTGGGAAGCTACAATAGTAGTTAGAATATTTGCATTCCAGGTATTCTGTTTTCTAAACTTTATTTTCTGGAAAAAAGGCTACTAAAATGTATTCAAATCTATTTCAACAGTTAGGATCCAAAATACAATAATATGCTATATACTTGGATAACTAAGAGTGTTTATTCCATTCTTACGGTTGTGTGTGTAATACTTACTTTATATTCTTATATACTTATGCTATACATGATATAATATATAGGTGATATAACATATATTATATATAGATATAATATTTTGGTTTACAATGTTATTTTAAAAAATAATTTTAGTGCTATCTTTCATCTTCATATCACCTGTATTTGCCACTGTATGCTCCTCCTATATCATCTCAGAGAGTAATTCTTCATAATAAAGTATCACTAAAAAAAGACAAAGAATAAATCCCTTCAAACTTACTTGCCCCCAAATCCTATACTACATTCAGTATCCTACAGACATGATTCCTCACTTCTACAAAAAAAGAGAGGCCTGAGGTATGTTGGGGAAGGTGACTTCTCATAGCTCTTTTTTGGATCCATATTGGGTTATATAATATGAATTTTAAACTTTGTGATGGAATGATGGGAGGGCATGAACAACACCCTCATAGGATAGACAACTCTAAATGGAGTATCCATATCTTTGTTTTATTTAGAGGGAGTGACTACATCAGTGAGATCACAGATTTATTGGCTTATTAGAGACAGGACTTGAAGTGTCCACTGATAGCTTAAGTCAAAAGATCTGAGTTTGGCTTCCCCAAGAACTTGCTGTGTAACTCTGGGTGAATTATTCAAACTCTCTGTCATTTGTATGTAAAATAGACACACTGTTGTTTAGTTGTTTCAGTCTTGTTCAACTATCATGACCTCATTTTGAGGGTTTCTTGGCAAAGGTACTGGTTGGATTTGTCATTTCCTTCTCCAACTCCTTGTACAGATGAAGAAACTGAGGCAAATATGATTATGCAACCTGTCTGGACTCACACAGCTAGTGCCTAAAGCCAGATTTGTACTTAGTAAATCTAAGGTCATATTTGAACTCAGGAAGATGAACCTTTCTGACTCCATTTATACAAAACACATTTTCACATTAGCCACATTCCAAGAAAAGAAAGAACATAACTATAGTTCAATCCACACTGTGTCTATTAGTTCTCTGTGTAGAGGTGGATATCATGTTTCATCATGTGTCCTTAGGAATTGTGGTTGGTCATAGTGTTAATTTAAATCACCAAATTTTTTAAAGTTGTTTATCTTTATAATATTGTTGTTACTGCATAAATTATTCTCCTGGTTCCATTCACTTCACTTTGCATTAGTTCATACAATATTCTTCCCCAGGTTTTTCTGAAACCGTTCCCCTTATCCTTTCCTATAGTACAACAGTATTCCCTCACCTTCATAAATCTACAATAAATTAAACATGTAACTTTCAGAGCTATCCTGCTTGTCAGTGATTCCTCCTTGTGCTTTGTTTTTCAGAAAGCTAAGCCTACATAATTTTATCATAACACAATAATATGGAGAATGCAACTGGTATACATGCCAATTCAAAACCTGAAAGTTATGACTTCTTCAATTCCCTTAATTCTCCTGGTGTTACTTTGGGTTCACTTCTAATCTAATTAAAATAGAAACATGGAATCTTACCATAGGAAAAGATACCAAGGGTCAACATAGTTCAAATGCACTTTTCTTGCTGTTGTTCTATGGAATAAGGATAACTCATATACACATAGGGATACACATAAATTGAGACTTATTGTGCAAAAAATTGTTTGGGAAAGGAGAAATGACTTCATCAAAAAGAATACTTAAAGTTAGACCTTTGTACAAGGGGACCTCTCTTCTCAAAAGCATGCAAACAGTCCAAAGTAGAAAAGAATTAACATTGGAAGAACACACAGACAGGCAGCTGAGTAAATATTGAATAAAACTGATAAACTGGTAAACAAATTGACATTATTTCCTGACCAAGGGGCCAGAGTGGGCTGTGGAATATTTTTAAAGAATTTTGAACAAGATGGAACGAGGGAAAGGGTACAGGAATCATGATCACTAGTTCAAGTTGTGAGGTAAAACTTTTGCAGAGCACAAGGCCTTGCCAGGGTTAGATGGAGCAGCTAAAAGTCAAGGTGGCAAACTGAACAAAGACTTGGACTAGAAATTAGAAATCTAAGTTCAAATCTCATAACAGACATATATTGAATGTGTGACTGTGGGCAAGATACTTTCAAGATTTTAGATGACTCTTGAAAGTTATAAATTGCAGAGAAATTACTGATCTTCATTGGCAGAGAAAATTTCCTCACCTGAGATTTCCTTGTGTGAATAAGTAACTTAGCCATAATTTATTTTTCCCCCACATTCAATTATGTATTTTATGTTTAATTTATGGAATAAAACAAACATTTCTATAACATAATATAATAAAAAAGATGATCACACAAGAAACTGCAAATCTATTACGTGCAGCTTTCTACTCCTTTTAAATATTAGCGATCATATAAATTTTTCTTCCTTTTTTTATTTCCTCCCCTTTCCACCCCAAATCATTATGGATTAGAGAAATGCCAATTAAAACAACCTTGAGATACCAACTGTAATTTCAAGATTTAGATGCTTGTGACACTGAGACATATAATGGTCCCAAAGTTACTGGTAAAGGCAGATTTGAACATGGGAGTGCAAGGCTGACTTTCCATTCACTATACCAGTTTCTTTTCAAGACTTTTTTATATCACTGAGTTTCATAGATGTAAATAATCTAAACCTAGCTCAAAACATAAATAGTTCCACGTATGTTTGTGTACTCTTGTAATCCACGTTTGGCATCAAGAGTTCTGGGCTTGAACAGGCTAAGTCAATCATGTATTTATGGTAAGACTGGCAGAAATATTGTGGGCTCCTGGGACCCAGGAGGCCATTAGATTGCTTAAGGAGGGATGAAATATCCCAGGATAGAAATGGAACAAGTCAAGTCTCCCATACAAATCAAAGTAGGCCTAGGTCTGTGGGTGGTCACTATACTTTCAACCTGGGTGAGACAGGAAGATACATCTCAAAACACACACACAAACACACATACACACATGTACACATGCACACACGCACACATGCACACATATATGCATCAAAAGGAAATAACTCCAACTTCAACACAAAGTGAGGTTACAAGTGGAAATAAACCTACCTCCTAAAGCACAAAAACTTCTCATATAGAAGAGAGAAAAGAAGTTGAGTCTCTGTTACGAATGATCAGTCAGGTCAAAAGAAGCTGAATAAAAAATGGAAGAAAAACCTCTTTAAAGAGAAGAAAGGATGATTTTTCACCTCTACAACTAGATGCCCTGTAGCTCTCTTGAAAGACTGCCACCCTAAAATTTTCAAACCCCATGGTCTCTGTCAAAAGAAAGTTTAAGTCATTTGCCCAAGAGCATGTTGTGGCCAGCAAGAATAAAGAATGGTTTACAACGGCTAAAGCTAACACTTGTGCTTATCCTCAAAGGACAGATTCATATTCCAGATTCACAGAAGTGAAGTGCTAAAGAGACTGAAGAGGGGATTCGGAGCTGTGATATGTTTAAAGTTGTTGGATATTTAAAAATAGATTTTTATTTTTATGACATGGACAATCATGAAATGTAGAGAAATAAAAATGACAGAATTTACTTGGAATTATTTTTATATTGTTAATTTGTCAATAAAAAAACTGGAAGTCTCAGCTGGAAGCTTATCCCTGTAATTTTTTTCCCTCCCATGCAATATTTTGTTTTACCCCAATGAAGTGCAAATGGTTTGTATAAGGCTCAGATGTTTATCTTTGCTCATGGGTGTTTATTGGAAACTAAACTAACTACTTATCATTTTGAGATTCTTACATCGAAGAATGCATGTTGAATCATAAACTATTGTAAGAGAGCATAAACTGTTGGAGGAATAAGTCTTGGGGTAGAAGAGTGGGAAAGGAGATTTAAAAAAAAGAAAGAAGGAAATTGTTCATTTGCAGGGGTTTGGATTTGTAAAGGAGATCAGTGGTTCAAATTGGGATGGAGAATATTCAGTGAAATTGAGTAATAGTTGGAGAGAAATCTTCAGGTCCAGAATCTACTTTTGACTTCTATAAAAATAAGGAAGAAGGAAAGGGAAGATCAAAGAATAGGGACCAGAAAAAAGGGTTTAAGGTGAAGAATAGATGGTGGGGAGGAAACATTTCAGCAATGCAAGCAAACTAAAAGAATTGGCATGTTATAATAATGTATTTCCTCCAATTTAATGTTAGCAAGGTTTATCTATACCCTGGCACCTTTATGAAGTGCGAACCATTCCCTGAATGAACAGAAGGAAATGATGCCACTGATTCTTGTCTTTTTTTAATAGTCACTTATCTGGGGGGTTGTAAATATTCAAACCCTAAGAAACTTGATACAATTATAGCTTGAAGCTGGGATAGGATAAAACACTTGCAGAAAAGGAGACTTCTCTTTCTTCCATATCCTTTTGCCCATTGTTCATGACAACAAACATGAGGGTGGATGATATTGTATCTGGCAGTTCAAAATATCATCCAATTGGAGCCTAGGACAAGTGGGAAACATAGCATCTAGTGTAGAGAAGAAGTGATGGCACCAGGTAATACTACCTACAGAGAGGAAGTCTCTCTGAGTCAGAGGTTGATATCACAGAGGAAAACACTTTAGAAGGAGACATCTAAAGAGAAAGTCATTCAAGGGAGGAAGCAAAGATATGTGGCCTTTGGAAATCAAGAGTAAGACTGTGGAGAAGTATAGCCACTTGAAATCCATTGTAAGGACTCTCCAAGGCTAGAGAAGACTTCCAGGCCTTGGTGAACTAGAAGTAGTGAGTTGGCTTTGTCACATATGTGTAATCCCCTTATATTTTACCTAAGTTTGTGCCCACTCATTCTATGGATGGTGCATGGATTTATGGATGAGTGTACTCAAGGTTCATTAAAAGAATATTTTGGTGTTTTCATTCTTGCTTTGCCATCTGAGTGAATATCTTTGTTAAAAGCTAACTGTGTCTATTGGTTTACTGTTAATAGGAGACAGGGCAGTACTGTTACTAGTACAGATTGACAGGTAGTCGGACAAAGTTGAAATCAATACGTTACCCCCTTAGAAACTCAACCTACAAACCCGTACTAATTGGATGGGAGAGAGGGGTATCCCAGAGGGGATAATCAAATGATGAATGATTATCAAATTAGTCAAATTGGTGAAAGAATTTGATGTGAGACAGGAGAAGAGATAAGACATATTTGTGGAATTTTTCTTGATAATAAGGAAAAGAATCCAATATGGCTGTCAAATTACTGAGAGTTAATGTCAATCAGCAAGAGTTAAGAGAGAAATAAATAGCAAAAATATGCAAAATGAATGTGCAATCATGAAGAGGGAATCAAGAAAAAAACAAATCTATATCTTTTGGACTAGATGAAACTCATTCTCAGATATTGAAAGACTGACTCCTATGTCAGCCAATGATATTAAAAGAATGTGGACAATTGGAGCCACATTGTACTGGAGAAAGATAAATATTGTCCTAATTTTTTAAAGGAAGATGATAGGTTCTAAATCATGAAAAAACAACAGAACAATTTTGACTCTCCAGAGTGTTTGAGAAGTGATATCAAAGAAATAAAGGAAGATAGAAAAGCATTGGAGCACCAAATTAGACTCAAAGAGCAGAGGACATTGACTAGTGTCCCCAGGTTACATATCCTACAAAACTAAGTCAAAAGGTCAAAGCTGATAACGGGATATTAAGGAAAAGGGAGGGAATGTGAATAATTCATTCAAAAGAACCCAGAGATTAGCAGGATATTCAGTCTGAAAACTAAGTAAAAAATGGAAGTTAAATGCTTTCAGATAGCAATGCAAGACCAAGAAATGCATTTTTTTTTCAAGTGACTAGGGCAAGAGAGGAAAATAAGTAAAGGAGATGGCACAGAGGTGACACAGCTCAGACAGAAAGTTTCCATGAGTCAGAGGAAGATGCGACAGAAACAAACAATTTAGACAGAGACAAACAGAACATGAATATATGTGTTTCTGTGGTGGGGCCATTTTCTTGAAAAAAATTCTACATATTGTCAGAGTAACAACAAGAAGGGAAATACAGCATCAATAGGCTAAAGAATCCCAGGAGTAGAAGATCTCTGTTTGTTTTCTTCAATAGTAGTTGAAAGGGGGGGGGGAATAGTAGAAAAGCTAATTAATATTACTGGGATAAAATATCAACCACTCATTAATAAATCTTTGTTTTAATTGGTAGCAAAATGAAGTGGAATGCCTTTTAGGTGAAAAAATGAGGTGGAAAAGTGAGGTATATCTAACTATTTTTGAGGACTTAAAAGGAAAGACTATAGGATTCAAAATTAAGATGATTTCAATTTGTCTTCCTATCTTTGGTAGGCATAGAACTTTGGGGAAAAAATAGAAGGGAGTAAAAACTCATTATGCTGGGCAGATGGGAGT
>CM053583.1:197255818-197266517 GCA_028627135.1 Pseudochirops cupreus
TTTCTCTCTCTTCCTCTCTCTCTCTCTCCTCCCTTTCTTGCTATTTAACCCCCCCCCCCCATCTTACAGATGAGCAAACTAAAGCAGGCAGAAATAAAATGACTTGCCCAGGGTCACACAACTAGCAACTTAATGAGGCCAAAGTTGAACTTTGGGCTTCCTGACTCTAGATCCAATGTTCTATCCACTGAACAATTGCTCTGCTTCTTACAGTCTTAGGAATCTTTTAGTTTCTTTATTTTATAGCATTTATTCACTCTGCTGGAACCTTTTATGTAACATGAGTGGAAAGTGGGGAGGATTTGGGGGAGGGGAAAGTTTTTTTTTTTTAATTTATCCCATTTCCTTTTTAAGTTAAAAAAAAGGGCTACCAAGCATCTTTGTCATTTCTACCTCCAATTTGTCACTTTTAAAAAATGAACACTTTTCCTATTTGAATGGAAAAAAAAAATCACCTTTCATTTGTAAGACTTCTCATAATGTATCAGACAAAGAATGCAAACGATGTTCATGCCCCCTTTTCAACTCCCTCTCAATAATACATTAACTATGATTTCTTCTTTGAAAGTCTATCATTCCAAACTGTCATTTAATGAGCTCTTCATTTCTGCAAGTGATTGTGACTTAGGAACCTTGAAGCTCAGAAAGTTACCTTTTCTTTACCACAAGAAAAATCTCATTTCTCTAATTTAACATTAGCAAAGCAGTGTTCATCATATGCATTTATTTCCTTTAAATGTGAGGTTTCTATGGAAGTCCCTGGATCATTGTTTGTTTATTTGTAGAAGCTCCCAGATAATTGAAACAGAAAGATTGTTGGCAATGATTCCTTTTGCTTTGAAACTCAGGTAAGGTTGGGTTCTAAAATCGTTACTTGTTTATTTGGGTTTTGGGGGGAATTTGAGAGGAAAGAAAACCCAAATTATAATTTTTTCTACAGGGTTTTGAGTTGACACTGTAGTTTAGCCAGAAACATTTCTGCTTTAAACATTCAAGAGTATATGCCTGGTTTTAATATGGACTGAAGCTTTGGGGAAAACTGTTTGGCCTTATGTAGGACTGTGTGGTGCTGCTTGCCAGGAACTCCAAACAGCTGCAAAACTTACTAATGCAAAAGAGGGTGATTCTCACCATTGGTTGTAATCAAATCACTCTCCCAATAAAGATTTGAAGCTGAGCCAAATTCATGGGATCTGCTCGAAAATCTGTTGCATTTTCTTGGGAGTAAATTATTCCCATCTTCCCATCTAAAATGACAAACAGGAGGTGAGCTAATTTTGCACCTCCTATGCTGACTGTGTGGCAAGCCTTGGTCAATGTTTTTGTAGCTCTCTCAGACTCAAACCCACCCCAGCTCTGCGCTGGCAAAAGGTTGATGAGAATTGCAGTTTTAGGATCTCCAAAACTGAGGAAGTCATTTTCAATCTGGGATTTTTTTGGAATTGATCAAAGACTGGGAAATTACATTACACAACACCAGTGTGCATTGAGGCTAGCAAAAGGGCCTGAGGTGAATGTGTATTTCATCTCCCACCCCTATATTTGTCTACCCCTGTGACTGCAAAAAAGTTTTAATGGAGAATAATCCAAATATTTCATCCTTTTGGATAGATCAAGAAGGGAGGGGACTAAGACAGTAATATAAACTGCTGAAAGAGAAAATTATATATTGATCTCCTTCCATGTCAACCATGAGAAGACTTTGCTGTAACAGCTGACAGAAATCATTTTTGAGGGATAACAGACTGGCGTTAGTGGAACAATTTTCTGTTCAAGACTGAATGTCCTTTGCAAATGGGAACTAATTGGGCTACGCTGTTGTGTGTGGAGGTATAAAGTCTTTAGAGATCATCAGAATCCCTCTATGACCTTGGAAGCCATTTGTCCAAAATCTCCATTTTACAAATTACAGAAATGAGGCCTAGACATGACTTACACAAAGGGAGTTGTAAGGGGCAAATCTGGGATTTGAATCCATCATTCTTTCCACTGTAACACATTACTGAAATCAAATAGAGGCATTGTCTCCTGTTTCCCTTATGTAGATGGGTAAGTGAAGATCAGAAAGAACTAGGGATATTTCCAAAGTTCTAGAATATGATAACAGAACAACTGAGAATAGATTCCCAGGCTCTGAAAACCCAGGTAAAAATTGAAGTACCTAGACCCCTACCAAATGAAGACTTTTGACCAATGGTCCACATTTAAAAACCTGAACCATAACCATAGTATTTTAAACAGCCTAGCTCTACCTACTTCCACCTTGTCTGTGTCCCACTGCCTTGCCTTTCCTGCTTTTCTATGACCATCTTCTTTGCAAGTGGATGACAAAGAAAATAAAAGATAATTTAAAAAAAGCACCGATGCTTGTTTCTAAAGAACTGTGTTAACAATGACCTTTATTAAGCAGGTTAATTGAAAAAAGCTGAACCTGAATCCTTTAACACTTTGCTTCTTTCTTTGACTATTTCTCAGCACAAAAAAGGTGAAGTTTCTTCACATAAAATTCTCCTGAGAATGCCCAGAAGCCTCTTCATCCCTCTGCCTACTTTCTCAGAAACTACTTCTTTAATTGGTCTTTTTGTACTGTTGGGAGGCATTGGACAAAAGTTGTCCTCCAGCCCTTTAACCCTGAGAAATGAGCTTGGGGTTTTGTTCTCATTTGTTTGTCATTTTCAGTTTTAGCTACAGAGAATGGAGTCCCAGACCCAGGAGCTCCAGCCAGGGGACCTTGATAATTCCAGGCCAACCAGGAAGATGAGAAGCTAAGTCCTCAACAATTAACCCAGAGGCTATCTTGGATTTGAATTTATAAGTTGACGAAACTAAATAAGAACTGAGTTAAGCTGCCCAAAGGACAAGGAGATATGGAGGTGGGAGAGATCTGTCCAGAAATATTGGTTATTATGTTGGTATGCTTATTCTGACTATAGCTTTGAAGTAAAATTATTCTTTTGTGAAATCTAATGACCAAACACAATTCCAAAAGAGTGGTAAACAAAAATGTTATTCTTCTCTAGTTGATAGACTTAAAGTACAAATTGAAGCATCTTATCTTCTTTTTATTTTTCATGGTGATAATGATGATGATGATGATGATGATGGTGATGATGGTGATGATGATGATGATGATGGTGATGATGATGGTGATGATGATGGTGATGGTGATGATAATGATGGTGATGGTGATGATGATGATGGTGATGATAATGATGATGATGATGGTGATGATGATGGTGATGATGATGATGATGATGATGATGATGGTGCTGTTGCTGCTGGTGGTGGTGGTGGTGGTAAATTTTGGACACGACTAATACAGGAATTTGTTTTATATGACTATACTTATGTTTTTCTTGACTCCTCAATGGATGGGTGAGTGGAAAAATTAAAATCTGAAAATAAAATGAAATTGATTTAAAAAAATAAAAATTATTCTGATTGCTAAATTCTTAAATGGACCTGGGTTGCTTGGATCCCTATAATTGGAAGGGAGATTCAGCCAGTGACAGAAATAAGAAAAAAAAAACTCCCAACAAATTTAAAGATACCAGAGAAGCGTGTGGGAGATACTAATGTAACACATCTGGAATTCAGGCAATGAGGGCCAGAATAATCACTGTTTCAAAAGGAAACAGTTCTTGCTTATACTCAATTTGTAAGGCAAATGTTTTCCTTCCCACTACCTAAGAGAGGGGAAGGAGGATGTCACTGAATCTTCCCATGACAGACTTAGAAGAGGCCCAGAACTGGTCTACAAAATATTTTCTGAAATGTACATTCAGTCTCCCACCTCTAGGCATCTTAAAAAGCTATTCCTGTCTTTCCAAAAATGTGCTGTCTCCTCTTCACCTCTCTGAAAGACCTCTCAGCTCCTTTACCACCATCTCTGTGAAGCTTTCTTCTTTCCTTTAAATTCCCTTTACAACCTCTCCCCTTTCTACTTTTCCAGCTTTCTCCCACTTTCCTCCCCTCCATGGACTTTGTGATTCAGTGAAAAAAGCCTCCTAGGTGCTCTTCAAATAAGACATTCCATCTTGACTCTGGGCATTTTTATTGGTTGTTCCCCATGTCTATAACTCTCTCCCTCTCCCTTTCTGCTTTTTGACTTCCTTCAAGTCTCAGCTAAGGTCCCTTCTTCTGCAACAAGCCTTTCCCAGTCCTCCCTAGTTTTAGTGCCTTCCCTCTGAGATTTTTCCCAGTTTCTCCCATATATAACCTCTTTGTACGTAATGATTTTCATGGTGCCATCGCCATTAGCTTGTAAGCTCCTTGAGAGCAGGGACTCTTTCTGTCTGTTCTTTATATATCCATTGCTTATCATCGTGCCTAGCACGTAGCAAACACCTAATATGTACTTTTTGACTTACTGACACTTGAATATATACTTTTACTGTGAAAGGCTATACAATATAGTGGGTATATTACTTCAGTCAGAATCAGAAAGAGCTGGGTTTTAATCCAGTCTCAACAATTACTAGCTATGTGACCCTAGGAATGCCATCTGACTTCTCTATCCCTAAGCTTCCTCATCAATAAAATGGAGATAATAGTATCTATTTCAGAGAGTTGCTATGAAGATCAAATACACCCAGTATCATATTCAATGGGGAAACACTAGATACTTTCATAATGTATGTGGAGTAAAATCAAAGTTGCCACCTTACTCTGTTTTGTTTTAATGTAGACATATTAGTGCATTGAAGACTGAGTTGGCGTTTAGAGACCATTCCATTGAGAATACTTAGAGTGGTCCTTCCTGCTGGTTCTGTTAATCTAATTAGGAGTTGGGGGGAGGGGCTAGAAACCATATGGAGTCCCAGGATTGAAAGGACTTGGAGTTTTGTTATGACATGGCAAACTTTGAGGAATTACTTGCTCCTCTCACACAACAAGAACATGCCAATGTGTGGTGGTGTTGTCAAGGTGTGTTGTGTCAAAGGAAGAGACAACCCAGTATCTTTTCCTTGAACTATCCAGGTGGCATCACATAACTCCAAGACTTCCAGTCTTGGGTTTTACCCTCTCGTTTAACAAGTCTTGTAAAAATCATCTGATATGGTAGCTACATCAGATATTGAATACATGCATACAGATAGATAAATTCCAATATTCATTGTTGAGAAGAAAATGTATGAGTGTGTTCACATACACAGATATACATATACATATATACATATATAATTGGAATCTGGCACATGCATAGACTTCATCAGTTTACTCAGCAGATGTAGTATCTCAACAGTGTTCTGGTGTGTTTGACTCTGGAAAAATTATCATAGTATGTAAAGGAAGAGCCTTGGAGAGATTGTGCTGTATGTAAGGACATTTAACTGGACCCAGTCAGCTGGCCATGTAGCAAAGAAAAGTCTCTCTTATGATCTTCAAGAAGCATTAAAAATACCTGTCCCTTTCAGCTATTTCCTCTTTGATTCTGTTCTCCTTATTCTGTAACCCCTTTGCTTCATTCAGTAAGAAACCGTTCAATAAAAAGAAAGAACTTATGACCTTTCGGCCACTATGAGGCCATACGGCTTGGAAGAAATGGCACTTAGTCCTTGATTCTCTCATTTATATATTTAAATTCTGGGTGAATTAAATGGTGTCTCTGATCTTAGAAGTTCTAAATGTCACAGAAACCTGGAAGTCGATATCCAGGCCAGATTTTCCAGCCAATCCTGCATAGGAGACATGCCCCAAGGAACAAAAAGTGATCTTTAGAAGGAGCATTAAGGACCGCAACCCAACTGGACTCCCTCTGTAGTTAAATCTCTTTTGGAAGTGACCTTGATGGGCCTGTTGCCATGGAGGAAATCAACTAAGATTTGAACCTATTCTCCCCAGAAACTGAGTTTGTGTAGAGGAACATATACCCTAGAGATATTGAGGGGAAATGTTTATGTGTTCTTGTCATATCTTTGATATAAAAATCCATTGGTAAAACCTATCTAATGTTAAATGTTTAAATAGAACTGTGTGTAATGTTAATGGAATATAAGATCTTCCCCGCCCATTAATAGGTATCACATGGAGATCATTAAAGGAATAGTGAAGCCCATCAAGGGAAGCTTGCTTAGGGGAGGCTTGCTTGTGGAAGTCTTTCACACCTTTTGCTAATCTCTAACTAGGCACTGAGTCAAAAGGGTTGTGATGCCTTCTGGCTCTGTGAAGTGAACATATACTCTGAGTTGATATTTTGTTTTGGGGGCTCACTTATCAGAAGAATCTTGTGATTCCCTGGTCAAGATTCTGTTTGGCTGTATGTTCAGAGCTCCTGACCACTCAGATGTAAAGACTCTCAATCCAGGGATGTATGTAAAGTGTATAGTTGATTCAGGCAATCAGAGTCCTGTCTATTGGTCCTTATTTCTCTGCTTCTATTTTCTCTGTTTGGATTTTCTCTGAAGTTCAGAGTGCTGACTTTTCCCTGAACTAGTGAATGTAATTAAAAGATTGTTAACCCCTTAAACTTCTGTCTTTCCTAGTACAACAGATCTAAGAACCTGTGCTAGCAGTCATTCTGGGTATGCCAGTGTGGTTGCCACTTCACTGTGGTACTAATCACAAGCCTTTAAGGATGGGGAAATACACAGGCAAACATGAAACAAATCAACAATAATAGAGAAAAAAATCCAATACAATTCTGAGAGGAAGAGAGAGAGAGAGAGAGAGAGAGAGAGACAAAGAGAGAGAGAGAGTTTGAGTTTATCATATTGGAATTTATGATAATGAATGTTGTGAAATCATGAGATTCTGGGTAGCTCCCAATTTCTTCCAAACTCTTATCCAATTCTCCCAAAAGTTTTATGTGAGTAATGAACAATTTTACTAGTGTTTTGTCATTTGGGGATTATCAAATATGAAACTACTGAATGAATCTAGTTCTAACTCATCTAATCTGTTAATTTGACTAAGGCAGTCTGTTTCTGGAATTTAAAGAAACTTTTTAGAAGAATTAGAATCACAATTGAATGCTTAAAGTAATAGACCTGTTTATTTGGTAATTTTTAGGTAAGGTCACACATCATACTTAGAAGAAAATACTGAGAAGTAAAGTTAAAAGGATTCAAGGAAAAAAAAAAAACAATATGAGGAGCCCAAACCACTTCCTATGTTAGCACCTCCAGAATGTGAAGTAATGCAAATAAAGATGGTACCAGAAGCTGAGATAGAATAGAAGTTGGGCTTCTGAGAGAAATCATCATATAACTTGAGCAATTGTTATGCCACTCCCACCACTTGTGGAATTTATGAAGATTCTGTTCTACAGATCAACCTGGAATCATGCAAAAAACAAGAAGTAACCTATCCTTTCACTTCAATCCAAAAATGCCACCCCTGTGTCTTATATACCAAAGATGTCAAGGTGGGGGAGGGGGGCGAAGTACAATATTTATGTATCAAAATGTTTGTAGGATCAGTCTTTTTGTAGCAAGGAACTAGAAATAATGTGGGTAACTGTTGATTGGAGAACAACTGAGGAAAAAATGGCATGTGAATATTATTATGCAGTAAGATAGAAATATTTACTATCCCTATCGAGCATGACCAGCTAAGCTGTCTCTCATGCCCTGAGCTATGAACTAAAGGGGAATCCTTATATACCATGCTGTCCATCCCCTTAGACACTTTTCAAGAAGGGAATGGACTTTCAGGGCAAAGAGGAGAGATGTTGGCTGAATATTGCCTCATCTACCCACAGAGGCTACCTAGCTTAGGTATGGTAGGGATCTTAGTTCGCCAGGATTGTTCTCTTTTTCTTTAAAATTTTTTTTTTAAAAAAAGGTTTTTTTTAAAATTCTTGATTCTTCAAACCCAACTAGAAATCTCACTCTGGCAATATTAACTTGGTTATATAGGGATAAACCCCATACCTATAATCTATCTCTCTCCTGGAGTCTTCTCTCTCACTGCTAGAATTCAAGTAAGCAGAAGTGGCCTGGTTTTGAACTGCCATCTGGATTTTGATACGTATACACACAGATACTGAAAAAATACTTAAAATGATAGAATTTACAGACATAGCAGTTTTAAAAGCAGCCATACAAGCAAGAGGAAGGGAATCAGGAACAGTGTAATGGGGATCCTTTCACTTCAATTTTTAGGTGACATAGTAAAGTGCTCAACTTGAATTTGAAGGTCTAAGTTCACATCTTTCCTCAGATATTTACTAGCAATGTGACCCTGAACAATTCACTTATCTCCTGTCTGCCTCAGTTTCCTCAACTGCAAAATGAAAATAATAACACTTATCTAACAAAGTTTTTGGGAGAATAAGATGAGATATTATTTGTGAAGCAATTTGCAATCCTTAAAGTGTGATTAAAATGGAGTTTAGGGGACTTCAGATGCAATGGAGCTTAGGAACAGGAGTTTGTCTGCCAAGAAGATAGTTCTGATCCCAAGGAGGTCCACAAAAACAGAAAAATAATGAATATGAGTAATTCAGAGACACATGAAAATTTGGCACAAAATTATATACAATTAAATAAACAGAAGCAAGTGAAGGCTATACACAATGACTGTAATAACATAACCAAAAAGATCACAAACGATGTTGAACTCTGAGTAATTGAAAAACCAATGAAGTTCCTTGAGAAGAGATGATGCAATGTTCCTACCTTGTCATGGTTGAGATGAAGGGCAGGATGCTGTATCCCATGTCTGATATAGTTACTATATCAGATGTTCTTGCTAATCTTTTTAAATAAGAGGGTTAAATCTGAACAAGAATATGCAAAGTTGGAATGTCTGTGACATAAAGCAAAATTAAGGAAAATGGCAGGGGGGGAGATACAAGATAGTTCAAAATTGACTAGGTGGTTGTATTCATAAGAATAGAGAAAAAGAAATAGAATGAGTGAATTTGAAGTGATTTTATAGGTCATCTTATCAGGATCCAACCAATGCAATTATGGCCATGACAATATCTTTGACAAAAAAGTCTACAAATCTCTTCTTGAATATTGGTGGCCAGAAAATCATTCCTTTACCAGGAAAACACACACACACACACACACACACACACACACACACACACACACACACACTGATGTATCATGAAGTCACTTGTTTCCCCTTGCCCAATTCTAATTTTTAAGGAGTCATTGTCTCCTGTAAACTTTTGAATCTTTTTTTTTTTCTTTTTCCCATTTGGTTAACTTTCTTTTCCTAATTTGCTTGCATTGCTTTTATTTCTTTTGCCAATTTTTTCCTTAACCTGTCTTATTTGATTTTTAAGGTCCTTTTTTAAGTTCTTCCAAAAACTCTTTTTGGGCTTATGGAAATTTTACATCTTTCTTCCAGGCTTTACAAAAAGCTGTTTTGTCTTCTTCTGAGTTTGTACCTCGATCTTCTCTATCACCATAATAAACTATCTACAATTGCATTCTTTCTCTGTCACTCATTTTTGGTGGCCGTTTTCTTGGTGTTAACATTATGTAAGAGTTGGACTCTGCTCTTTCAGTGTGGAGTATAATGTCTCTGGTCCCAGTTCTTTTGTTCTTTTCTGAGCTCTATCTGTGGGTCTTTTCTACCTCTTGTTCCTTCCAAGGCCAGGTGTACTCACTGCTCCTCCAGTTCATGCCTTTATCAATGAGTGACTTAGGTATTCCTCTCTGCCTCTGAGCACCCCAAAAAGCACCAGTGCTGCTGCCATGCAAATGTTCCCCATGGTCCCTCCAGTACCCACAAGCATCAGCTTGCCCCTCTACCCTGGAACCAGAACCAGGGACTCTGCTCTCCCTTGAGTAACTCAAATCATCTAATCCGTGCCCTTCTGCAACTGAGTTCACCAGCATGTGCCTGTTCCTCCTCACCTGCAGCCACAGACTCAGACTCTTCCTGGCCTGCACAGGGCCTTAAGTCCAGTACCAGCAGAAGGCCCATGATCTTTCCATGATGAGCCACCCAACCCCCACCTCCACTATCCATGGAATGAATGTTCCTTTGGCTAAGACTACTGTCATCATAGCCACCCCCAAGGCTTGCGGTTTCTTGACTTTGAGGTATCTGCCTGCCAGACCACCCCCCAGGGAGATCAGATTTTTCATGAAGTCCTCCCAAGTATCCATAGGCTAGATGACTGCTCTACTCCAAATTTAATTATTTCTTTTGAAGAATTATTTTATTTTATTTGTGGGGGAATTTGGGAAATCCAGGAAAAGTCCTGCTTTATTCCACCATCTTCCCACAATTCCCTCTCCTTGGACTATGTTTTGCTTCTTTTTGTATTCCTAGGCCTTAGTACAGTACTTGGTGCATAGTGGGTGCTTAGTAAATATTTACTTATTGATGAATTGACTAGAAGGACCTGAGTCACACCTGACTGACAACAACAGGCAATGCAGTGGAAGAACTTAGAGATGCCAAATTATTGACTAGTCCCAAATGGAACTTTAACAAAAAACCTGATTTGGAAACAAAACAAACAAAAACAATCCACATGCTTCTACACCTGCTGGAATTTTCCTCCTCTGTTCTTACACATCTTCATGTAACTGGCAAACAAACCTTAGGGTTTCTCTCAAAAGACCTTTCAGTCTCCTTAAAGCAGTCTCCTACTTAAGCATTTTGCTTAAGGCCCTGCTGGTTTTCAGCAATCTCCTTCCCCCAACCTCTCTCTCTCTCTCTTTCTCTCCCTCTCTCTCCCTCTCTCTCTCTCTCTCTCTCTCTCTCTCTCTCTCTCTCTCTCTCTCTC
>CM053583.1:197266617-197278179 GCA_028627135.1 Pseudochirops cupreus
CCCAAGATTCTTCTTCTTTTAATTTCATAAGTTTGTTTTCCCCCTCTGAGTCAAAATGTGGAGCAGAAGCATTTCTTTCCCCTACTGGCCCACTGTGACTCTTTTCAGGCCTGTCACAGATGAGGCAGTCTGGCTTGCTGCTGTTTCTGCTGTCTGACTTCCCTTTACTAGTCTGAATGAGTCTGTTTTATCTAATCTAAGTCAAATAGAATGTGAAAACTTTCTCATGGGCCCCTGGCTCCTGCTTAAGCTCGACCCATTTCTTATGCCCCACCTTGAGGTAAACATACAGCCAGTTTTTGCAGATAAACATTGCCATTTTCTCACTTTTGATGTATTTATGGTGTACAGAATATGTATTTATACCAAAACAATATAAACATAACATTTATCCTGGTGTTCAGAGTGATTTTGTCCAGGGAATATGGAATGACTCCCTTTATCCAATCCCCACCACACTCCTTTTCCTTTCCCTCCCTATCCATCTCCCTTCCTCCCCTTCCTCCCCCTTTTCTTCTCTCCCCTCCTCTTATCTCCCTCTTCCTCCCCTCCCATTTCTCCTTCTTTCTATCCCATCTACATCTTTCTCTCTACCCTTTATCTTCCCTCCCCATTTCCCTGCTTCATTCCTCCCTTCTTCCTCTTTCAACCTTCCCTTTCTTCCTTTCTTTCCCCCTCTTCCTCCTTCTCCTCTTTCTTCTTCTCTCTTTCATTCTTTCTCCACCCCCTCTTTCCCTCCCTGCATCCTCTCTCTTTCTCTCTCTCTCTCTCTCTCTCTCTCCCTCTCTCTCTCTCTCTCTCTGTCTCCCTTTCTCTCTCCTTTTTTTTCTTTTTGCTTTTTTTTGGAGGGCAACTGGGGTTAAGTGACTTGCCCAAAGTCACACAGCTAATAGGTGTATCAAGTGTCTGAGGCCAGATTTGAACTCAGGCCCTTCTGACTCCAGGGCCAGTGCTCTATTCACTGTGCCACCTAGTCCCCCCCCCCCACATATATGCACACACATACACGCACATACACATACACTTAAATGTTATAAATATATTCTTTACAGCAACATCATTTCATCTGTTTCCTTTTCCTTAGCTTCCTTCAAGGCTCATCCTAGGCATAATCCCTTTTATAGGAAACCTTTCCTTATCCTTCTACTTGTAAATTTTTATACATCAAATTGCATTGTATTCACTTATTTTATAAATATTGTTTATCAGCTTCCCTCCCTCCCGTCATGCCTCAGTTAACTATAAAGTCCTTGAGAGCAGTGAGAGGCTTCCATTTCATCTTTGTGTCCTTAGTGAAGAGTAGAGTGTTTGGAACCTTTATTTTTTAAATATTTTTGCTGAACCTGTGACTTCACTGGCTCAGGGAAATCCACATTGGGGAACTCCCTCTGTGCCTTCTTTGTAACTTACAGTGTTAGAGAATTATCTGGATCACTTACAGTGTTAGAGGATTGATTTATCAAGGGTTACACAGTATATGGCAAAGGTAAAACAGGAACCCAAATCTTTCTGACTCTAGGGTCACTGCACTCTCCACTATGCCATGATGAACACATCAATGTTTAAGAAATTCACATTGGGGTGATTTGGATTTGGATTTCATTATAATCCCCCCTTTTTTTTTAAAGTTAGAGCCTTTTCCTCCATTTATCTTCTCTTGGATGGGAGAAGGCGGGAAAATATATTTCTCCATGGTATAGATAGTCAGAGTGGAACAAGAAGGAGCAGAGCAGATAAAAGCTCAAGCACAAGCTGGGACCAAGAAGAACTGATATACAAAATGCTTGTGATTTTGGCACTCTGTGGCATTCTGTCTGTTGGTCTCTCAGACAAAAGCCTTGTCTGTTGTTTTTAGACAGGAGTTCTGAAAGAGGATTTTACTCTTGATCCAGAAGTCCTGAGAAAGGACTTTACAGCTGTTTACAGAGGTCCTGAAAGAGGACTTTTAGTACTGTTTACAGAAGTCCTGGGACTTTACCGCTGATTTGTTACATTTCTCAGACAGAATCTTTGCCTGTTGGTTTGTATTATGTTATTAGAAAGAAAGTGAATTGAGATAATAGTGCCGACAAAATGTATGAATATTGGTGTAATTCTGCTAAGCTTAACATGTGGAAATTTTGTTGTGCCTCTGTTAAGCTTTGTCTTCTCAGAAAGAGAAACTTTGAAGGGCTTGGAATAGACTAGTCACCATGAGCTTTCATATGGAACAGGAGAGGAGAGTTGCCTACCTCTGAATCCAGGCAAGAATTGGGAGAGCTTCCTACCTGTGAATCCAGGGAAGAATTGGGAGCTTGGAAGAGGACCCATGGAGTTTGAAAGTCAGCCTGGAGTCAAGATGAAAGGACTTTTACTAGGTTACTTAGTGCTGACTAATGAGATTATAATTTTACTGTGACCTAAGAGTGGATGGTCTTTGTGCTTTCCACTACCCCTTAAGGATGATTGACTTAAAGGGATTAATTTAAAGATGATTGGAAATCAGCTTCTGCTTAAGGAAGAAAGAAGACTTTACTTAGGTACTTTATATTGATTGATTACATTACTTCTTACTGACTATATGTTTTGTTTAAGACTATGTGGCCACCTTAGTAATAAGCTATTATGTTACATTGTTGTGAGTGTTTTGCTTTAGTTTCTTGAACATTTTGCTTTAATTTATTGCTGAATAGAGAGTTGACTATACTATGTGATCAGATCCTTAAAGTTATTCATAGCAGCAGTTCTCAGGAGAGCTGCTTGTGATTGGCTTTATACCTCTCAGTCGTACAATTCAGTCTTTTTTTTATTGTCTGTGTAGACAAACTACTTTTCTCTTTAAAACTGACTTAGCACAGTTAGGTCTTCTCCTAGATTTGTGTCTGAGAGAAAGGACACTTTTCCTAATTTCTAGTGACATATGGGAAAGGAAGAAGGGAGGGCTTTCTTGAAATTTGAACTCAGTGGGACTAATGGTATATAAAAAACAAGCTAAACTGTGAGGCTAATCCACCTCTTCACAGGCAGAGTGATATGCATGTGTGAATTGGCGAAAGGGTATATCCTGGAGATGCTAGGAGAAACAGTTGTATATTTTTCTTTGCTGTATTTGAGGTAAATATCTCTTTGTAATGGCTAATCTGATATTAAGTGGTTAAATAGCACTGGAGTGTGAATCCTAATCATGTGGAATTGTAATCATTGAAGGCTTGAAGCAATGGAAATAGAGACTCCCCAGATCTTTCAACCTATTGGAGAAACCTGAGAGGCAGGATATAAATGGAACAGACTTGGTTCTCGTAGAGTGAGGCCGGGAAAATCATGTTTCATACGTACATCAAGTATTTCATATGATATGTTGGTATAACTCCTACTATGACTTGAAATCTATACTTAGTTCTCAGGTCTCAGCTTAAGCATAGGGTTCCCTAACTCCTACCAAAGATGTCATGTGTTAAAACAGTTGTCCTTAACCATTATTGTTTGTGGAATATTTTAAACAAAGATTAGTTCTCCCTATGGATATGCTATTTTTGATAGTTTTCCCTATGTTTGGATCTTTAATACTTTAAAACTGCACTAAGACTTTTGGGACATCCTGTAACATCTGTAGGGCATTGGTAAGCCATGAGTGCAGAACTGAGTTAAAGGCTTTGTGATAATGAATGAAGGTAGTATAAATGTTATGGATTTCCTAGTGGTTTGTTCACTAATTGCCAAATTAATGATGAGTTGTGCTTTATCTTTTTTGCTGTAGATGCTATATTGTTTTCTGGCCAATGTTTTTTAGTGTTCTTTTAGCAATACAATCTGTGAATGCTTTATATCAAGTGCATAATCTCATAATTGACCTAAATTTAGAAGGGTCACTGGTATTCTCATCTTTTGGTAATAAATATATGATACCTCCTTTTCAGAAAGAAGGAAACAGGATTCCATAGCCCACGCAGCTGGCAATGTAATTCACTAGTAATTCTCAGAGCATTTGAGCCAGTAATTATGGCTCTTATTCAGCTCTGCTGCCTTTTAGTTTTTCAGGGAAGCTAGAGTTTCAGTCACCTTCCTTCTCATAACCCTTCTGTTGTTCATTATATTACTAGTATGCAAACTTTCAGTTTCACATTTCATCCAACTTGCATTTTCATGGTCCTGGCCTTTTTTCAACCAAAAAAAAAATGACCAGAAATTTTCCATATCCTCTTTTTGGGGGAGTTCTATTTCTCCCTTAATTTCTTTGCTTCTCAATTCTCTACCATATGATTTTTGGCCGAGCTAATGGTGTTTCCCTTCTTTCTCTCCAAGGAAGGACTTTGTGGACCAAATTGAGTCCTCTGGGAGCCTGGACTCTAGAGAAAGTGATCAAGCTCTCCTTCTCACATTCTTTGCCTCTTTATGTTCCTACTCTGGAGTCCCAAAGAAAATTACCTAAAGCTTGGGCCTGGTTTATATCTAGGATCACCATAGAAAGGGAAATTAAAAGGTACTCCATGATATAATACAAATCAGATGTAAGACAGCTATTAATTTCCTTCACACAAAAGAAATGCTTAACACAAGAGATTCACAAGTATACATTAATAAAGACTTAAACACACAAAGGTAATGACATATAACTATTATCAACTATCCAGAGTTTAAAGGCTAAAATATTAAACATGAAGCTATTTGCAGGCCTGCTGAATCATTGTTTTCCCTTTAACTTTAATCTTCCCTGTCTCTCTCAAACTCCATCTCTTCTGGAAAATAAGACCAGAGTATGGGATTCATCTTCCTGCTTATGGGCATCCTCTCTGATACAGAAATTCTTCCTTCTTATGGTCACATCCAAATGAGAGACCCAGGGTTTGCCAACCTTTCAAACTTACCAAGTTGCTTCCAAGGCTGGCACATTCATTTCAATCATTCCTATGTGAGAAAGAAAAGGAAACATAACACTTTAAAAGATAACTAAGATTCCAAGGCCCAGATTCAGTTTTCCTAGTCAATACACATATTTTAGTTGCTATGTGCTCAAAGGTTGCCATTTCTTTCAGGATGAGTGCAGAACAGCTTAGCTGTTATGGCAATCACTGGGAAGTAGAGACACTTGACACATATTTAATTGAAGAGATAGAGAATAGAACACTTTCTTTGAAAAAAATGAGTCACTAACTCTTCCTTCTCAGTGGTTAATGAAGAGCTCTGTAATCTTACCATAAAGGTCCTTTCATCTCAAAAAAATTTCTCCAGTCATACATGCCCTTAGAATTTTCCAGGGGTACTCAGTAGGTCCTTCATGGAATATTTCCTATAGATCCACTCCCATACATTATCCAGTGGTTGCAAATCTCACTACTCTCTTCCCCTTAAATACTTGTTCTCCTCAGCAAATAAATTGCTGCGCCATTTGGCAGTCTCTCCATATCCTTAATTCTAAAATATATTCTGTGAAGCTGAAGAAGCACTGGCTTTTTTAAAAAAAGTTCTTCCATATAGTGCCTTGTGCTAAAGTTTCACAAAAACCCTAAATTTCATTTTTGCCTTTCCTTCCACTTGTCAATTAAGGAATTAAGGACATGGAAACTGTCTGACAGGCTTTTGTTCTCTGTTTTCTATTGCACATTTTTCTTTTGTTTGTTTCCTTTAAGCAGGCCATGTGGTGTTTAAATTTTCTAATGAATATACCATTAATATATTTGTGAAATCTTCCACTTTTTTCTTCAGGTTTTCAATGGTTTTCTTAAGTTACTTCTGCCGTGGTGGCTTTTTCCCAAAATAATTCCACCTTTTCTCCTATGGAAATGGCAACTGCTTTTACTATTGGATCACAGCAATGAGATGTGGTTTTTTTTTTCATTTTTGACAAATATTGTTAGAGAATGCATTCATTGGTGATTTCTATGGTAGATCTCAGCTTTAAAAAAATACTCTGCTTTAGTATAACTTTTTTTTCCTAATTGGATCATACAGTCAAATTCAAAAGGAGCTTTTCAAAATTCCATTCTAAGTGTGCCCATTTCCTCTTCAAAATCATTTGAGACCATCAGTAGGGCTTTTGCTATCTGGCTTATTATTGGGTAGCACCTCATGAGTTGGTGTTAAGTGTAGTTTTTCTGTACCTTCAAGTTCTTCAGCTTTCTTCTTTTCAAATTTAGGTAATCTTTCCATTTTCACTTTTATTTAGTCTAATATGTGCTTAGGGAGGATATTCTTTCTTATTATTGATTTTCAGAGGCAGCTAGGTAGTACAGTGAAGAGCGACCTGGACCTGGAGTCAGGAAGACCTGAGATCAGATCTGGCCTCAAGCACTTACAGGCTACGTGCCCTTTCTGTCCCAGCTTCTTCAACTCTAAAATGAGAGTAATAATACCTACCTCCCCAGATTATTGTGTAGACCAGATGAGATATTGTGTGTAAACCACTTAGCACATGGTCAGAAATGAAGGTATTGCTTAATAAATGCTTGTTTCCTTCATTGTTGTGGGACTTGGAGTTGAAGATATTATTGACAAAAAGCAATATAGGTTCTTGTCTATAACTGGTGAGATTTCTTGGAATTTTGTTGTGATGTAACGTTGGCATATGACTGAAGGATTTACAACTATGCTATTTTTGAAGTGCATTTGAGAAAGATCAGTCATCTGCAGCAATCCTCAGCAGCATCCACTCCAAAACATTTCTAGTAGGTAGGGTGTTGGTATTTCTTATTTATTATAATAAATCTTGTAAATAGGGTACCAGATTTGGATCTAAGACAATTGTGTAAGAAACCCGTCTCAATCATTTATTAATTGTGTAACCCTAGGTGAGTGACTTAATTTCTATTAGTCTCAGTTTCCTCATCTGTAAAATGAGATTCTTGGTCCTACCTCAGAGGGTTTTTGTAAGGATTACACGAGCACTTCTATAAGTATTATATATTATTATTATTTCTAGTATTAATAATAATTTTGCAAATATTATATTGTCTTCCTTTGTCACCAAAACATGTAGAAACTTCTCTCACTCTATCTTTTATATCTGATTAGAGCCAACATGCAATTCCCTGTCTTCCAGTATTCTCATAGACTGATATTTCATTGACATCATACTGGGTGAGATCCTAACCCAACTTGTGCTATCAGCAGAGTCCCCAAAGTTCGTATGCCAGGCTTTTATAGCTATCATATTCGGTTCAGGACATACAGAGTCCTTGCTCGCCAATTCTATTATTTTTGGATTCCCTATCCCCTCACAGAATACATAGAAAATGGGTTTGGCTTTGAGAGGGTCATGATTTTCATCATCATTATTACTAATTATAATGTGTTTTTTAATATTTGTGATATTGTCATAATTTCATGTCCTTTTATGGAAAATGTCTATAGATTAATTACGAACCTATGTAGACCATCTTGGTAATTTGATTATAAAATGGCAATAGATAAATAATAGGTGGGAGAATAATGCATTATTTGTAATTCCAGACTGAATATACAAATATAGCAATAATCATTTAACAATAAAACCAAGGTATATGTTGTTCTACCTTTTAGAAGTCTTTTTTTTTTTTTGAGGTGGGAAGGCAGGGCAATTGGGCTTAAGTGACTTGCCCAAGGTCACAGGGCTAATAAGTGTTAAGTGCCTGAGGACAGATTTGAACTCAGGTCCTCCTGACTCCTGGGCCAGCACTCTACTCACTGTGCCACCTAGCTGCACCACCCTTTAGAATTCTTAACCGTAGTTAAGATTCTGCTGAGATGTTCCTCCTATAATAATATGTATTATCATAATAAAATATTTCTTACCTGACTGAATAGTTTGTGTATTTCTCTGACTGCTTTTTAACACCATGTCCCAGGAAGTTAATTGAAATAACCTCATTATTCTATAAGATTCCATCAGCCTTGCAACTCTAACTTCTCATTACTTTCTGCCTCTTTGATTGCAGGATACTGCCATGAAGTCCAAACTTCCATTTAAGGAGAGAATTCTGCAC
Source organism: Pseudochirops cupreus (assembly GCA_028627135.1). Classification (NCBI taxonomy): domain Eukaryota; kingdom Metazoa; phylum Chordata; class Mammalia; order Diprotodontia; family Pseudocheiridae; genus Pseudochirops; species Pseudochirops cupreus. The sequence continues at coordinate 197,274,555 of CM053583.1, forward strand.
AGATATCTCATTTCTCACTGGGCTACACTGATTTAGTAATTCTCTGGTTGATTTTGCCATGTTCCTGAGTCTCATACACAATTATCTCATCTTGAAAATACTTTGAGACCACCTCTATCATTTTCATCTCCTTTTCCCCCTCCTCCATGTTTCAGCTTCCATTTCCACTTTGTTTTTTTCTTTATTAGATTGTAAGCTCCTTGAGGGTAGGGACTTTCCTTTTTCATGTTTGTATCCCCAGTGTTTATCACAGCATTTGATAAATATTTACTGACTATACTTTGTCATCCACCATTCTTCATGTTGTCCTGTGATTAGTAGTCAGTCAACCACTATTTACAAAACACCCACTCTGTGTCATGAACTTAGACTTCAAAAGATAGTAGAGAATAGAAGGGCTAGACATGCTATGGTCCTCAGGGTCACAGAGTTGGACATGACTGAACAAAAGAACATTAAAACAAACTATGCGTCATGTTAAGTATTAGAAATAGAAAGGTAGTCACAAACAGTCCTTGCTTCTAAGGAACTCAGTTTGATGGGGAGACAAAATGCCAGCAATTATGTACAAATAGGGTAACTGTGGGAACAGGCTAAGGGGAAGCATCAGAGGAAACATGCTAAGATTAATGTAGACTGGGAAAGGTCTCTTGTAGAAGGTGGGACTTTAGCTGAGACTTAAGGAAGCTAGGACACAGAGATGAAGAAGGAGAACATTCTAGGTATAGGGACTAGAAAGGAAAAATGCTCCCAGCTGGTATATGCAATATCTTGTTCAAGATTTGGAAAGCAGGTCAGTGCCACTGGATCACAGAGACAGGAGAAGAGAATAAAGTGTAAGAAGACTGGGGGCACGATGGGATAGGTTAAAGGGCTTTGAAAATACCAAGAATTTATGTTTGATACTTAATCTGTTGACATGTTTTATCAAACAATAGCATGTAAACTCCTGGAGGACAGAAAAAAAATCATTTTCTATTGTGGAGATAACCTCCCACAGTAACCTGTGCATGGCTAGTGTTTTAGAATCCCTTTTGTTTGGGTTTGAATATCATTATCTTCTTTATCCACCCTCAGGAATCATGGTTGCACTGATCTGGATACGGCCAATGTGAGAATGTGTTTTGCTTGATTACATCTACATATTTATTACAAGTGTTTTCTTTTCAGTGGGAGCTGTGAAAGTGAGAGGGGGAGAAAAGTAATGCTTCTTAACTGAAAGGAAATAAAATTTAATTTAAAAGCATCAACAACTTGCAAGGAGGTTAAAAACAGTATGTCCACATGAAAAAGTGAGGCAAATGAAAGAAAATATTTAGTTCCTTTATCTTTTTCTTCAGTGTTAAATTCCAGTCCTAAAAATGGACATCATCGATTTCAACTGACTGTTGGAGACACCAGCCAAGTCAAGGAATGAAATGAATGCAGAATACTGTGGCCAAATCTGTACAGGATCCAGCCAAGACCTGTACCTCAAGACTTCGAGCATGCTGGTCAACCAACATCCCCTGGGATTTCTGCTACCCTGGATTTGTTTGCATAGGAATACAGAAAAACTTGGCTCAGTCACATAGCTCTGTGGTGTTTTTTGTTTGTTTTTCACTGGGAGTGTGCTGTGCTTTTAAAAATATAATGCGTCCATGCAGAGCCCTCTGGCAGCAGAAAGGACAACCCATGATTTATACAGCAGAAGAAAGTTAATATTTTCACAGATCATCTTGACGGGAACCTGTGCTGTGTAAAGCGATTGGGTCTGATTAAGGAGGAATTCAGCATTTCTTTCTGGGTATGTGAATAAGTTTGGGTTCACATACAAGTAATGCCTTTTTTATGATTTGGTTTCAGTTGACTTTTTTAAAGATAAGAAATAAAGAATATTTTCTTCTTGATACATATTTCCTTGTATAGTGTTGTGCACATTGCCCATTGAACAATGTAATGTCATGGAGTCCAAGAATCTGGATTTGAATCTGAATTTGGACAATTGTTAGTTGTATGAATTTCAGTAGGCTATTTCTTCCTCTGGGCTTCAGATTTCTTGCCTGTCAAATAAGGGGGTTGGACTATATGAACTCCAAAATCTCTGCCAGTGCTAAATCTGTTATTTTAATGTAGTCCCAATGCAATCAACAGAATTATCCCTCAGACCTTTCTAATAACCAAAATCTCTATAGCTGGGCCTCAGTTTCTTCTCCACTAACTTATTCCTTACCCCTTTTCAACTGGACTTCTGACCTCTTCAGTCAACTCTAACTACTCTCACCAGTTACCTATGTATGATCTTTTAATTGCTTAATCTAATGGTCTCTTCTTGTTCTTGATACTCTCTTTTCTCTAGGTTTTGAATGAACCTACTCTCTCTAGATTCACCTCCTACTAGTCTGAATGCAACTTATCAATCTTTCTTGCCAGTTTTTCATCCATATCATTCTCCTTAGCTGTGAACATACCCCAAAAGCTTGATCCTGGACCCTCTTCCCTTCTTCCCGCTTACTTCACACATGGTAACCTCATCAGCTCACATAAGTTTAAATATAATTTTTAGGCAGATGACTCCCAGATCTAGATATCAATTTCCAGTGTAACCTTCAGTCTACCAATTACTTCAACATTTCCAGCTGGACGCCTGGATTTTATACTCAACATGTCTAAAATAGAATTCATTAACTTTTCTTCTAAACTCTCCCCATTTCCAAACATCACATTTTCTGTCCAAGGTCCCACTATCCTTCCAGTGTCCTGGGCTTGTAACTGTCATCTTATGCTAGACCCTTCCATCTTTCTTAAGCCAACATATACAATCAGTTGAGAAATCTTGCTATTTCTACCTTCACAGTATCTTTTATGTGTGATACCTTCTTTCTATTCACATAGCCACCATTTTAATTCAGGCCCTCATCCCCAGTTCCCCTAGATCAAGAATAGGGAACCTGCATGGTCACAAGTGGCCTTTTAAGTCCTTGGGTGTGGCCTTTTGCCAAGTTTTACAGAACAAATTCTTTTATTAAGGGGATTTGTCCTGTGAAGTTTGGATTCAGTCAAATAGTCTTACTTGAGAATCTAGGGGCAACAGGTTTCCCACCCCTACCCTCGATTATTCTCAAAGTTTCCTAATTGGTCTCTTTGCCTTAAAGAACTCAAAACACTTGTCATACTATACTATGCAGCCAAAGAAATTTCCCTGACCATGTGACCTCCCCATTCAATCTATGGCTAGATAGCTCAAGAGATAAAATACTAGGCCTGGAGTCAAGAAGACCTGTGTTCAAATATGACCTTAGACACATACTAGCTCTTTGACCATGGACAAGTCACCTGACCACCTTCAGTATCATTTTCTCATTTTTAAAATGGTGATAATAATAGGACCTACCTCACAAGGTTGTTGTGAGGATCAATTGAGATAATATTTGTAAAGTTTGTATCATAGTGCTTCCATATGACAGGTGCTTAATACACAATTATTCCGTTTCCCCTTTGGCAATGCCTTCTACAACCTGGCCCTGACTTACTTTTCAAGCCATGTTTTATATTGCTCCCCTTACCACAATCTCAGATCTAGTAGAACTGACCCTTTTTCTTTTGTCATGTAAACACTTCATTTCCCATCATCATGTCTTTGAAT
>CM053583.1:197278679-197310787 GCA_028627135.1 Pseudochirops cupreus
CTCTTGTATCTCTTATGAGCTCTCCTTGGGAATAGGTTTATCATTATCTCTTAGGAGCAAATTTATTATTTATAAATCATTTTTTAAATTACCAAAAATGTAGCTTCTCCTCCTTCCACCTCCTTCACCCATTAAAAAAAAAAAAGAAAGGACAAAAAATCCTGTAATGAATAAACAAAGTCAAACATGACAAATTCCCGGGTTGGTCATATCCAAAGAATATATCTTAATCAACACTCTAAATCCATCTCCTCTCTCTCAGAAAGTGTGTAGAATATTTAGAACCACACCTAAACTCCATGTAAAGAGGAAATTAAAGGGGGGAAAAAAATTACCTTAACACTGGTCTGTGTGTATTTAATGAATGATTTAAAATCTTAATTTGATTGTAGTCTGAGTTTTCCCATGTGTTCTTGGAACCCATCTTTCCTAGTATCAGAGAGCAGATGGATGGAGGAAGACATCATTAATGTACATTAGAAAAAGATAATTCCAGAAAGCACTTGTTAATTTATTTTGCATTCCTCTCCCTTTGAACCAGTTACTCACTTAGAATCAGTTAGAGTACTCAGTTAAGAAATCGAAGAATTGCCAAATGAAAAGACTCTTTATTTATTCAAGATATATTTTAGGACACTGTCAAGAAGATTGAATTCACCTATAAGGGGAAAATGAGCTGCAAGATGGAATAACTTTGTAATTTGCATAAAGGCACAGCCAGAGAGGAAACCATTTCTAAAATAGACCCTTTCTCCCCTCACCACCAAACTGGACTCAGATTTAAGAAAATAGCCCATTTTTATTATCCATTCTTGGCTTCCATGCCTGCTATAATGGTGGCTATAAACTCTACACAGCCAAGGCAACTCGGCTGGAGTCTGAGCCAGTAGTCATTATTCTGTAATCCGTCTATTTCTTCGAGGCTATGAATTTCTGGTTTCTTTCTCTTCTATTGTTGAGCGAAGCCTGTGTGAGGTCTCAAAGTTGTCTGTTTCTCTGTTAACCCTCCTTTCCTCCCCTACCCCAAGCATATACACCAACCTCCATGCACAATTTCTTCTTATATTTCCATTTCCCTACCCTCCCAATGACCTTTTACCTTTTCACAAAAGGCCTGATTTTCACATTTAGAAGCTGTCATCTTCAGTGGAATCCGAAATGGAAAAGAAGCAAATGGAGTAATATAAGAATAAGTGGAATAACTTGCCAGAGATCTTTTAATTTGCTTCTACTCATTTCCAGAATCTCCCACTCAATGCTTCTGTACCTAGAAGTATCCTTTTATTGTGATATTCTCTTAGGCTGAGGAAGCTAGGCACTTTACAGTGAATTTCCATTTCTTCCCTCAAATTTCATGCCAGTAACTTCTCTGAAAGTGTGCCATTATCATTCATGGTTCTTTAAGAAATTGAAATTACCAATACATCCCCAAATCAGAGTAATGACATGTAAGACAGTTTTAGGCTTGATGGGAAAGGGGGGAATGAGTTCCTAACAGCTAATAATACAAAAGTCAGATGGTCTGCCTTGTCAGGGGTCAGATTTCTTTCATTAGGAGTTTTTTCATTCATTTCTATTGAATTCAACAAGTATTTATTAGATACCTACTATGTGCAAGGCACTAAAGGGATAAAAAGATAAAAAAAAAAAAAGAAACATTTTTCTCTTCAATGAGGAAGTGAGAAAAACTACCACAACATTCTGTATCTAGAAAACCACATATAAATAGAGGAACAGAGATTAGATGGGCAGTTACGTGGCACAGCATAGAGGGCTAGGCCTGGAGTCAGGAAGACTCATCTTCCTGAGTTCAAATTTCACCTCAAACACTTACTATCTGTGTGACACTGAGCAAGTCACTTCATCCTGTTTGCCTCAGTTTCCTTATCTGTAAAATAAGCTGGAAAAGGAAATGGGAAACCATTGTGGTATTTTTTCCAAGAAAACCCCAAATGGGGTCAGGAAGAGTTGGGCACAACTGAAAAATGATTCAACAACAATGACAAGGAATTGGATACGTTATTTCATCAATATAAAGAACTCCAAATTGAGAAAACTTCTTGGTCCAAAACTTCATCACAATTTACAATCTTAGAGAGTTGCCTAGAGTTATGTTTCTCCAATATTTTGGTCTCAAAACCTGATTAAATTATTCAAAATTATTAAGCCCTCCAAGCCCCAGTTTTTGCTATTAGAGAGAAATAATTTTTTCTTTTGTATTAATGACTAATCATCCAATTAATATCCAGGTTTTGTTTTTCCTCCTTTGTTTCTTTATTGAGGCTCAGTTCCTGTGGAAGGTCAGCCTCTGAAGGACATGACTGATTAATATTAGCCCTAACCCTCATGGAACATGCTCTAACATCTTGGGCCAGATCCCAACCAAGGAGGAGATATTACTTCTATTTAGACTGTAAAAAACATAATAATTCAGTCTTGGTGAGTTCTTGCCCATAGGAAATAATCCCCTGTCCCTGTGCTTCTCCATTAGAGTTCAGCATGGCCCAGTTCATAAAGGAGAAAAACAAACACAGTGATCTGGATGGAAATAGATTCCCCTGTCCAGATTGCTGGAGGAGGTTGAATCTCATGATCAAGCCACATCCTTAGCAGTATGATCTGAAGACTTCTATCTCACTTCCTCATTAACTATCCACCAATCAGTGTCTCCACTGGGGGGTGGGTTCTTTGGTTGTTGAAACTATCCACCATACATGTATTGATTATTAGCTAACCTAATTAATAAATTACATAGAAACTCTGTCTTATTATTTTTTTGTTTTCCACATATTCATTCAATAAATATTTATTAAGCACCTATGTTCTTGGTACTGTGTTAAGTGATGGGGGTAAAAACAGAAGCAAGAGACAGTCCCTGCCCAAAAAGAGATTACAATCTAATGGAGGAATCAACATGCAAAAAAAAAAAAAAAGGAAAACAAGCTAAATGCAGAATAAATAAGACAGAGTTAAAAGAGTGAATGCCCTGGAATTAGGAAGGTTTGGGGAAGGCTTCCTATATAACGTGGAAATTTCATTGGCACTTAAAAGAAAGCAGGAGGATCGATGGTCAGAAAGGAGGAGAGAAAACATTCTTCGTCTGGTGGTGGTGGTGATGGTGGTGGCAGCCAGAGAAAATTCCTGAAGCTGAGAGATGGAGCGTCTTATTAGTGGAACAGCCAGGAGTCCAGTTTCACTGGATAGAAGAATGCATGTTGGGGAGGGAGTTATAGGAACACTGGAAAAGTAGGCAGGAGTCAGGTCATGAAAAGCTTTGAATTCCAAACAGCATTCTGCATTTGTTTATATGCTTTATATTTGTAAATATTTACTATATTAGAGATTACAATGTTGTGGTATGATGATAAAAATAATTTCGATCTAACAGGCCCTCTTCAAGTGTTTCAAGCAATCTCTAGACCATACTTTGAGAACCTCTGGTCTCAAGCATTAAGAGACAAAAGGATTTGCCTAGGGATATACAGCCAGTATATATCAGAGGTAGGAATGGATCTCAGGTATTGCTTGGTCCAAGGCCAGCTCCCTATCTATGAATATCTTTACTTAATGCAAATTCAAAGAACTATACCTAATATCAGCATTAATATACATACTTCAGAAAGGCATTAGAAATTTAGATGAATGTTTATCTAGCACAAGTAATGGAAAACTCCAACATAATGCAACAAAAAAGAAACACACAGAAAGGCAAAGAAAATCAAACTAGAAATTCTAGATCCCATTAATCAGCAAGAGAAATAAAAAAAAATCCAAAGGTTAAGTAGATACAATGATGTAATAGTGTTGTGGTGGGGGCTCTGCCCCCCCAAAAACTATTTTGGCTTCATGATGTGTTGTGATGGAACCATCTCGAAGAATTCAGAGTCAGACCACCTCTAATCCAAGTATAGGCATTTATTGAGATTGACACCTCTCATGAAGTGGGCTAAATTCCAAAAGGAACCAGCAACTTCAGAAAAACAAAATGGATTTTTATAGGGTAAAGATGTGATAGCATAAAAAAAATCATTAGCACAGAGAATAAAATGAGCAGTGCAGCACTAATCAATACCAATCAAGAACGTATCACGGAGGATTAAAAATAAAGAAATTGGAGAATCTTTGAGAAAAGGAAAGATGTGCGGACAGTGTAACCCAACAGAACTACATCCTGAATCAAATGAGAAACTTAAAACATGTATATGATAATATAATGAACAGCAGAGTAGTTATATCAGGGAGGTGGTTGAAACTAGATTTACTGGAAAACTGGAAAGGACCAATGCTAGAGAAGAACCATTATTATTGACCCCAGTGCTTCAGATCAGCTTATCAATTCCTTGTGTAACTCAAAGATTAGTAATAACTATGATTTATGAGTCAAGGCAGATATTTTTAGTGCCTCAATTTTGTAATAATTTTCCCTTTGATAGTAGTCATTATACACAGGGATGTACGAGGTGTTCAAGGAGGACCTGCACCTTTGGTACAAGAGTTTGCTGAGACCTTTTTAGAGTTGCTTTTCTACCTATGGGGTCTAGCTGGCACTCAGCCCTCACCCGATCCTCCAAAAAGTTGTAGTATGTGAAGTGGCTGAACTCCAGTAAAGCATCTCAGTAGACAGGCTAAAGTAGACTGACCTCAAAACCCTAGGTGAGTTAAGGAATTGTCTACCCCAAGTTTGTGAAGACTTCCCCTTCTGGAATGGATGGATGAGAACAATTTTTGCAGTAGTCACGAAAGCACTTTGGAGTGCTTAGAGCTTGGTCAGACATAGAAAACACCAAAATCATCCAAAAAACCTGGGTCATCACCAGATGTCTTGACTTTTGTCACTTGGAGTTGGAAGGCTCTAGAAAAGAGTGAGGCTAATGACTTTGTGCAACTCTGTCTTGCTTAAATCCAATTCATTCATCTGTCAAGATATCCCTCTGTGATCTTTTTGTTACTCTTCAAAAACAACCAATAACAAGATTAAACACAAAAATGCTAGTGATTATACGCTCAAATAAAGGTAAAATTTTCTCATAATGAATTGCAGAGTTAGATTCCAAAGGTCATTCTGCCATGTGTGATTTGGAGAGCCCTCTCACCTCCAAGCCACTAACAAAGTAACATAAGGAAATGAAAGGCACAGAATCAACCACCAGTACGGATAAGAAAAGAGATTAGTGAGCACAATCTTTAATGGAATAAAGGGCATGATGGAAAGTGGCTACCAGTAACACTCAACTGAAGCAAGGCAGGAAGTGAAGCTAAGAGCCTTTAGCCACTCTAAGTCACTTTCCCCCCTGAGCAATATAGCTACTTGATCAAGTACCCACTATTAAGAACAAAAACAAAAACAAACAAATGGAAGGGGAAAAAAAAAAGCAATTCTGCCTAGGAGCTTGTCCCTTGGACTTTTGTATTTTAGAATATGCCTTGGAGGCTTGAGCTTGAGAACAGAATTTCAGAAGTTGCTGCTTCTCATCTTCTGCTCTCTTTCCCTTGAGTCAAGTTGGACGTGTAAAACTACAATTTACTTGGAAAATCCCCACCCACTATTCCTAATCTCTCATTAGCTTTCCTGTTTCCATTTAACTCCCAGGGTCTTTAACTACTTAGTAGTCTACACTCCTAGCTGTGCCTTGGATTGTTATACTAGCAAAACCACTTCTGATCTTTTCAATTGTAAATTTGATTTCATGATTTTTAACTGAAGACCTGTCAGCAAAAGGTTAGAACAGTAGTGCCCTTTACAATTAAAGGCTTATTCACTTTCTACAAAACATTTAGAGTGTGTATCACTAAATTAATCTATGAACACTTAAAATAATGCAATATATTGGCTGAGGAACATAAAGAATGTCACAAAACTCCCAGGGGTATGAAGACCATTTTAGATTTAGTAACTATTGGCAAGCTATCCAAAAGCACCATTACATTATTATTACATGTATTATACCAAAACCTTTGACTAAGTTCCATTCTAAAGATTTATTCACGTCCTGAAAAAAAAAAAGTAAGTCAAAACAGAGTGAAAATTCTGCAGTATTTGGGTGCTTGATACACCACGTGGCACAGTGGATAAACCTATAGTCAGGAAGACCTGAGTTCCAAACATACCTCAGATACTTGTCTGTGAGACTGTCAAGTCATTTATTCACTATCTTCCTCAGTTTCTTCAAGTGTAAAGTGAGCATCGTGATGACAGCACCCACCTCCCAGAGTTGTTGTGAAGGTCAAATGTGATATTTGTAAAGTACTTTATAAATTGTAAAGCTCTATATCAATGCTAATTATTGTTATTGTTGTTACTATTTAACATGCACTAATTTCAAGAAAATCTCATAATCAGCATTTTTCAGTGAGGCAATTTTAACTCATTACGTTTCTCCATATTCTTGAATTGATGGTCATCCTAGGGATGGATTCAAAATTGAAAAAGAAGTGGAAGTTTACTTATTAATCATCTTATTAATAAGAAGCATCTTATTAATCACTTGAGGTACATAAATGACATCAATCTACAGAATTCAATTGATAAATAAATTAAACTATTCCTTCATCTTATGAAATCTCTCCAAAGTTATGAAAACATCATCTGTGCTAGACAAATTTAAACCCTTTTTTTTTTACCTGCCAATGAAAGGTAGAATCTGAAGGTTTTAATTTTGAAACTGAAGGTCATTTGGGCCCAAAGTATGATGTCAATATCTACAACAATCTTGATCTTCTCCAGCAAAGGATGCTTTGAGCATAAAGTTATATCAGAGAAAAGGTTTTGACTCAATGAGTAAAGATACTTATTGTCATCCTAAAATCACAACTGAATAGAAAGGACATGTTAAAGCAATTAGCACTTATGCACTAGCAGTTTTAATAAGTACTTTCAGAACTATAGATATATCCTAATAAATTTGGAAATTTACCTTGCAAAAATGCATAGAATATTATTAAACGGGGGGGGGGGGTGTCAATCATACTAAGAAAGGCACAGAAAGATTAACACTCATTCACCAAAAAAAGAGGAAATGGTTTGATACATAGCCTTAAAAGATGTGATAATTAGGTCAAAAGCCTTCAAAAATGTGTCTTAAACAAGCAGAACTCCCTTCCTTGACCAATACTTAAAAACTAGTATACGCTATCGTATTTGTCACATAGAAGTGAAATTGGGTTATGTCTGCAGTATTCCTATAAAATGGCCCAGATCCAGGAATGAAATAAAAAAAAAAACACACACAGAGACATCCAAATGAACTCAGACAACAATATTTTGACAAAGAAGCACAGAACATATAGCTGAGTCATGCAGATTTGTTTGTGGAAAGTGTGAAGCTGTGATGACAATTCAGGGTCATGTATTTGCTATGAGAAGTTATAGAATGCGTATTCGTAAGAAGCCTAAATTTATGAATCACTTTAGATTATTTAAACAAACAGTCAGTCTTGTCCTTCACAACATTGCAACATGTAAATGTTTTGGACCTACTGAATACTTAGCAAGAAATGACCTAGTGACCATTTGTTTGTTTGTTGTATGTCCTTCATTCTTTTTTTTTTTTGGAGGGAAGGGGCTTTTTGGAGAGGGGGAGGTAGGGCAATTGGTATTAAGTGACTTACCCAAGGTCACACAGCTAGTTTTGTGTTAGGTGTCTGAGGCCATATTTCAACTCAGGTCCTCCTGACTCCAGGGCCAGGGCTCTATTGACCGCACCACCTAGCCTCTCCCTTATTCTTCATTCTTGAAAAGGAAGGGAGGAAGGAAGGAACTTCATTGCCCAACTGGAACTGACCAGTTGGGTCCCTAGTGGTACTATTCACAGATTGTTGTTTGTCTTTTGCTCTCAAAGTGGGCCGTAACATCAGAAAGATGATGCCATGTCTCACAAATTAATTAGATTTAAGTGAGATAGAGTTATGCTATTTCCAGTTGAGATGGTTATATGAAAGGTCATAGAGAAGCCCACTTCGACCCTATAATCTCCTGTAAATATGTGAGAAGAAAAACAGAAAAGTCAAAACACAAAAATAAATCTTAAAAGAAATAGAAGGATGCTCCTCCCTCCAGGGCAGAACAGCTAGTTGAGTCTTTACCCAAGGCAAATAATTGCACACGGCAAAAGAGGTGGAAAAAGCAGTCACACCAGAGAAGCCAGTAAAAAATACACTCTATAGACCTGAAGTCAACCTGTCTTTAAAATGACGGAGCTCAGGTAGTCTAAGGACAACTCATAGGAAACTGACAAGATCTTCACCCTGGTTGTCAGAATAGAAATAGGAGACATAACAGGCAGGGATAAGAAAACAGGAGCTGACTGTCTCTCCTCCTAATGCTAAGAGGGACATCAGAAGACAGGACCAACTTCGTTTCTGGTATCAGCACCAATGTGGCTGAGTTCACAGGAGACCTAAGACCTAATGCAATTGCAAGTATAAATTGCACTGTTTGCCCCAGTTTTTTCATCTGTAAAATTTGCTGGAGAAGGAAATGGAAAATTGCTCCAATATCTTTCCCAAGAAAATGGCAAATGGAGTCACAAAGAGGAAATGTGAGGAAATGACTGAACCACTATGACCTAGAGATAAATCTAGGAAGTCGTCTAAAGCATAGAGGTTTAATGACTTGCCTACAATGACTCAGATCAGCTAGTAAGTGTCCCAGACTGTATTGGAAATTTGAGTTTAAAGCAGAAATCTACTACTCCACCAAGCCTCTACTACTATCTAAACTTTCAAATGCTTCACATTTTACAAAGCATTTCTGTCACAACAACCTTGTCAGGTAGGTCCTAGTGATCTGGGCTCGGAGTGAAATGTTAGGAAATAAGCTCTGGGATTACATTAGGGAAACCATGGAATATTTTCAGTGATTTTACTTCCTAATGCAAAAACTGATTTATTGATACATGTTCTTCTGGCAGAATTGTAGATTTGTGGATTTTAAAATGCTGTTGTCTCTGAACAACAAAAATTCTTGGGGAATCCAAAGAAAAATAGAAATATACAGGTGCTTTGTGCCTTGCTATATTATGGGAAGACAGGATGTAGTCATCATGTTAGGGATATTAAGACCATTGACAATAAATGGATCTAACTACAGCTTTTACTGAATATTCTATAAACAACATGGACAACTTCAGTCATGCATGTGAATATGACTAATCTATCTGAATTTTCTGCATTAGGCTTCTGTCTTCAACTGAACAAGGAAAAGAACTCTATATGTGAAATTATTCTCAGATGGCTAGTTCTACCCAAATAATAATGATCCACAAATATTAGGGTCTGGAAGCTTTTGTAGTGTTAGAAAAAGGAAACTGGAGTCTCTTGAAAACATACCAATTGTACAAACATACATTTCTTCAGAATTAAATGATATAGTTTTCCCTACCGTGTCCCTTTTCCTTTGTCTCATGGATTTGTATCACATTAATAGGATTCATGAAAAACATATATGGAGCATATATCAACATCTTACACCATATACCAAAATAAAGTCAAAATGGATTCATGATTTAGATGTAAAGGCTGATACTACAACCAATCAAGGAGAGTAAGGAATAGATTACCTGTCAGACTTATAGAAAAGGTAAGAATTTATGACTAAACTAGAGAGCATTATGAAATGCAAAGTGGATAATTTTGATTACATTAAATTGAAAAGTTTTTGTACAAACAATGCCAATGTAGCCAAGGTTAGGAGGGAAACAGAATATTTTGGAAACACATTTTATAAAAAAGAATCTCTGATAAAGGTCTTCTTTCTAAAGAATACAGAGAACTGAGTCAAATTTATAAAAATACAAATCATTCCCCAATTGATAAATGGTCAAAGGATATGAACAGACAGTTTTTAGAGGAAGAAATTAAAGATATCTATAATCACATGAAAAAATGCTCTAAATCAGTATTGGTTAGAGAAATGCAAATCAAAAGAACTCTGAGGTACCACATCTCACTCTTCAGATTGGTTAACATGACAAAACAGGAAAATGGCAAATGCTGGGAAAGATTTGGGGAAATAGGAACACTAATGTATTGTTGGTGGAGTTGTAAACTGATTCAACCGTTCTGGAGAGCAATTTGAAACTATACCCAAATAAAAATGTGTGTACCCTTTGACCCAGCAATACCACTTCTAGGGCAATATCCCAAAGTGATCAAAATGTCATGCAGAGAATAACAGTGAGCTGAGACCTGGGTTCAAGATAAATTTAGGTGTGGATTTATTGATCAAGCACCTGGAGTGTAAACTCAAGTCATGCAGTAATCTTTTGGGTGTACAGACTTGATTATATAGGCTAAAACCACGAAAAACTCCAATCAGGAGGGAAGCTAGCAGAAGCCATGATCTATAGCTCAGGGCTATTTTGGGAATATGGCACAAGGGTACAACCTTCCTGTGTCATGGGGGTCCCTCCTAGAACAGGGTGGAGGGCCATAGTTATCGCTTTCCAGAGCAGAGTGGAAGGTCATGTGGTAAAGGAGACTGGAATTCCCCAGACCAGGCTAAGGTCATGTTCTGGGCGAAGAGGGTGGGGGCCCTGCTTGGTCAGTGGGACAGGACAGGGTCGTCCCTAGATAAGATCCTTGGACCATAATGAACCTTATACACTATAATGATTCAAGGAGAATGCATAAAATGCTGATTGGGGAAGGAGGGGTCAGGGAACTTGGCCTTGAACAATATGCCCAGACATGCCTTAAGCAGTTTTCAAACTATGACAAAAAGGGGCTTAATGGTGGGCCACAAATCAAGTGGTGTGTGATGACCTGAAATTTCAGTTTGGGTAAAACAAAACAAAAGGGTAAAGGACCCAGGTGTAAAAAAAATATTTATAGGAGCTCACTTTGTGATAGCATAGAACTGGAAATCAAGAGGATGCCCTTCTATTGGGGAATGACTAAACAAGTTGTGGTATATGAATATAATGGAACGCTATTGTGCTATAAGAAATGAGGAGCAGATGGACTTCATAATAACATGGAGAGACTTATAAAAACTGATGCTGAGGAAGGGGAGCAGATTCAGGAGAGCATTGTACACAATTACAGACACATCATATCTGTGATGACTAACTTTGATAGACTGGGCTCATTTCAGCAATGCAAGTTTATAAGACAACTCCAAAAGACTCATGATGGAAAAGGCTATCCACGTCCAGAAAAGAATTACAGAGTCTGAATGCAAACTGAAGCAAACTATTTGCTCTCTCTCTTTTTCATTTTGTTTTGTTTCTTTTTTCTTGTTGCTCATTCCATTGGTTATAATTCTTCTTTACAACTAGACTAGTGTTTAATGTGAACGTATTTGTAGAACCTATATCAGATTGTAGGCTGCCATGGGGGGGGGGGTATTATGGGAATTTGAAGATCTTCCCTGCCCCTAGGCCCTTTGCTTAAGTGGCTTAAGTGACTCTGAGAACCTTCCCTGATTTGAAAGTATACTCTGCCCCCTAATAAGCTGAATGTGGTCACATGGAGCCTGTGGCAGGAAGCTTGTTCTTCAGGAATGCCCATGCCTTATTACTTTGTGATTGGGCAGTGGGTAAAGAGGGCTGTGGCATTCTCTGATCCAAGAAAAGGCTATATATGCTGCTGATGTGAGGTTTTGCTTTGGGGCTCACTTTGAGAAGAGTTGTGTAATTTGGCCAGTCGAAACTCTG
The DNA here is from genome assembly GCA_028627135.1 of Pseudochirops cupreus. NCBI lineage: Eukaryota > Metazoa > Chordata > Mammalia > Diprotodontia > Pseudocheiridae > Pseudochirops > Pseudochirops cupreus. The sequence continues at coordinate 197,290,334 of CM053583.1, forward strand.
GAAAGTGGTTGAGCCCCACGGCTTTGAAAAACCCTAATGTTGGTGCTTCCCTCTCTGGTAACTGAATAGGTATGGATGTAATGGTCAAACGGTTGGAAGCTTGGCTACTGATCTGTTTCTTTGTCAGCTTGTATCTTCTGCTTGTAACTTCTGTTTGTATTCTCTGAAGTTCAGGGTGTTGATTTTTTTCCCCTGAACTGGGTAACTGATTTATGTTTGACTAAAGTAAGATTGTTAATCCTCTTTGAGTTGCTTTCCTTTAGAAAAGCAGATCTAAAAACCTGTGCTAGCAACCACCCTGGGTATGCTGAGGTGCTCGCTAATGGGGGGGGGGAGAGAAGGAGGGGAAGAAAATTTGGAAACTCAAAAGCTTGTGGAACTGAATGTTGTAAACTACAAGTAAATAAATTAATTAAATAAAAAAAAGGAGAAACTGATCATGCAATTAAGAAATAAAAGTACTTTTAAAAGAAAATATACATGTACTAATCAAGTTGTTTTAACATTTATTGTTCTTAGAAAGAAACTAACCAGATAATATTATATTTTCTCCATACCCAGAGTTCTCAAAAAAAACCTGTAGCTTTAATTCCCTTTTTGCCCCATCAGTGCATCATGACCCAATGTGTGTTATTGGCATCCTTCATGAGCAGTTATTTTCCACTACTACAAAGTTCTTCCCCAGTCCTCCCCCCCCCATTCAGTTTTTGTTCTCCAAATTGATCTAATCTAAAAAATTCCAACCACAGAACAGAATTCTGAAAACTGTCTACCCTATATTTCTATGATTCTGGTTACTTCCCTTGCAAGCATTTCTTTTCAGATAAGCAGAAATATATAAAATAGCAAAAGTACTTGGCTAAATAGGAGTTAATGAGTAGGGCTGTGGACACAGATTAGTTTAAAAGCAGAGATGGAGTCTATGTTACTTTTGACTACTGTTCCTACATTTCTGGGGAAAAAAATATATATATATATATAACATTTACAGAGATCAAAATGGTAGCAGGCAGCTTTGCTAAGTGCAACCAGTAGTTAATAACAGATTAAGGAGAGATTGTAGGAGATTCTTAGAAGTGAATTCTTTTGACAAATCATGGGTGATCCTAAAAATCTCTGTTAACATACAATCTTGAATTTTAGCTGACTATTGGGCATCTCTAAACTAGATTTCTCATAAATATCTTTTTTTATCTTCCTTTTTTTTTGGTTTATTTTTAGTTTTCAATATTCATTTCTACAGAGTTTTGAATTTCAAATTTTCTGCCCATCATTCCCCTACCCCCCACCCCAAAATAGTGATCCTACTGAATATTCCTTCTCCCAATCTACTCTCTCTTAAATCCTCCTCCATACCACCTCTGACTTTCTAGTAGGGCAAGATGGATTTCTATACCCCAGTGCCTGTATCTTATTTCCCAGTTTCATATAAAAATAATAATAATAATAATAATACATATTTTTATCATTTGATTTTGAAACTTTGATATCCAGATTCTTTCCTTTTTTCCCTTGATACACACTCCTACTGGGAAGATAAGCAATTCAATATAGGTTGTATGTATGCAACTTATGCAAAACATTTCCATAGTAGATATATTGTGAAAGACTGACTGTATCACACTGCATCCTATCCCTCCCTTCCTTTCCAACAGAGTTCCTGACTGACCTTTTACTTGCTCTTTGGTGTTTAAGGGCTGAGGAGTCTGGATACCACCACAGCCACTGGTGATTCACTTACCTAAAGTCTGCTCTGGCAGGCACTGGTTAGGACCTCCCTGAGGCAAAAACTTTGAGGGACTGTGCTCTGCTCCAAGTGATGGACCTCTCCTGTAGGCCTGCCAGGCTGCCTTCAGTGAGATATTTGTTTGAGCTCAAGGAATTTTCTGATTCTATGCCACCATCTTGGCTCTCCCTCCCCTCCCCCAAACCTCTTAATCTCAAAATGTCCCAACTGAACTCGTATTTTCTTTCATTTTGTTAAATTCAATTAGTGTTAAAGGCACCACCATTTTGCCAGTTACCCAAGTATACACCCTTGGCATTATTCTAGACTCCTCATTCTTTCTCATTATCCACCCCTCCCCCCCAACAAATCTGTTGTCAAAGTCTGTTGATTTTACCTTCATAACATCTAAAAAATATGCCACCTTATCTCCTCTGGTACTATTATCACCCTGGGGCAGATTTTCACCCTCTAATGCCTGGACTATTGTAACAGCCTGCTGCTTAGTGTATCTGCTTCAGAAATTTTCACACTCCCTTCCATCTTCCATTCAGCCATCAAAATAATATTCTAAAAGAATACCTTTGATTCTCTCTCTGTCTAGCTCTCCGCTTCTATCTCTGTCTCTCTGTCTCTGTCTCTTTGTCTCTCTGTCTCTCTGTCTCTCTGTCTCTCTGTCTCTGTCTCTGTCTCTCTCTCTGTCTCTGTCTCTCTCTGTCTCTGTCTCTCTGTCTCTCTCTTCCTCTCTCACAAAACTTACTTATTAAACATCAGTGGCTCCTGTGCCAAATTTTATTCTGAGAGACAAAGTCTTGGGTGTGATTAACTGATTTATTAGTTAAGCAAACGATAACTAAGGAACTGAGATCACTGGTCTCTCTTGGTTACAAAACACACTATCTGAGGGTCACAGGGCCCTTTAAATTCAAGTGTGTCTTCCTTCTGAGTGATCTGACAGTACATCATTGATACTTTCCCTGACCACAAAAGGCATCTTTGATTAGTAGGTAGGTTGGCTTTCAGATGTGACTGATTATGCCTCTCTCTAACACTCAGGGAATGCCAATTGCTCCATGTGAGATGGTTGCCTCCAACAATCTTGACTCAATCAGATTTCCACTGGCTTGTTTTCCCCTATGTAGAACCAGGTCACCCTAAACTTTGATGAAGGAAAAGCAATGGCAAAAGAATCGTCCACTAGGGTTGCCTTGATTCAAACTGGCTCCTGTTTATGGGATAAACCCCCAACCAAACTATTTAAAGAGCAGGTGCCTTGGGCACTGGGAGTGACTACTTTATTCAGTTAGACCATTTGGAAGCTCCCTGCGCTTTTGAGAACATAAATGGATTCACAGAGAATTATCAGTCACTAAATTAAACAATTCAATATTAATTTTCAAACTCCCTAATTCTCTAGGTTCAATCATAAAATACTCAGATTTTTCAAAGCCTTTTCTAACCAGTCTCCCATCTCTCTAGTTTTCTTTTAACATGCGACTCCTCGACACCCCCCTTCCCCCCCAAATATGTACTCAGTGATCCAGTGACATTGGTCTCCTTATTGTTCCTTGAAGTAGAAACTCGACCCCTTAGCTCTAAATGTTTTTCTCTGGTGATCCCGCATGTCTAGAATGCTCTTCTTCGTTATCTCTGCCTACAGATTTCCCTGACTTCCTTCAAGTGTTGACATGGTTTGGAGTTCCTGGGAACACCAAAGGTCAGGGCACAGGGAAAAGTGCACTCAAATTGTCTTCCAGTCAAGTGCCGAAGTTTATTGTAATACCAGTGGAAGTGGGCAGGGTTCCTAGTGAACCTGTCAACTTAATGGGGATGAAACTGATGTGTATATTCAAAAGGACAGTGAAAGTGAAGGGATGTGATTAAGGAGTGGTCAGTAGTCTGATGGTTCCACTATGGATGGTGTGGTGGTGACTGATGGAGCACATGTATTTTCTTTCTTCTCTCTCTCTCTCTCTCTCCCTCTCTCTCTTTTTTTTCTTTTCCCTCTCCATGTTTGTAGGCTTCATTCCGGGGGCCCAGACAGGAGGGCGGCTGCTGCCCTTGGCTCAGACTGGGTGGGAAAGGAGTGACTAGAAGCTCCGGCTTCACTCATATAGGAAATTGGCCGGGATGTTGACAGCGATCTGGGCCTCCCACTTGTTGTTCTTGTTGTAGAGCAGCTCCTCATGGGTCTCCGTGGAGAATTCAAATTTGGGGCCCTCCACGATGGCGTCCACGGGGCAGAAGCCGCAGAAGATGCACTTGGTCATATGGCTGTCCTAACAGGTTGTCCTGCGGCTGCCATCTGCCCTGGGCTTGGCTCCATGGTGATGGTCTGGGCTGGGCACACGGCCTCACAGAGCTTGCAGGCGATACATCGCTCCTCCCCAGAAGGGTGGCATCTCAAGGAGTGCTCCCGGGGGACCACTAGCCCTTCTCAAAGGGATAGGTGATGGTAGCAGGTTCCCGGAACAGATAACTCCGAGTCATCTCCAAGCCTTGGAAGAGCTCGGTCCATAGCAGGGTCTGGGCTGCTCGGTCAGTCACAGACTTCATGTACGGGGTGGCCTCCTTCACGTTAACATAAAGATATAAGGAGGCGGAGGAAGAACTGACCTGTAGACCTTTGTCCAGGCCTCCGCAACTGGCTGGTCTTGTGCCCCCGACCAGGGAAACCACGCGCAGCAGAACCCTGTTAGGGACGCTCATCCATTCATTCAATCGTTTCCTCATTTCCTCGCTCCTCTGTAGATCCCTTCTTTCACTAATTCATTTGTTCACTGATTCCTTCCCCACTTCTCTCCTCCCTCCAGACCTGGAAGGCCCCTCCCTCCCCCCGCCCAGCTCGAGGACGCGGGACTATGGGGAAGACCCTGGACCAGTGGAAGGGGGACCGGCGGGCAGAGCCAGGCGTGAGGATCACGGGACAGGGGTGGACATGGCTCTGCTTGTGACCTTGGACTGGACCCTTCCCGGGCCCTGGAACCCATTCTCCCTCCCAGGCTGAGAGGCAAGGGGAGGAGCTGGAAGGCCAGAGGATGATGGCACACACGTGTTTTCTTGGTGTTAATTGTTAGGCCAAAATTAGCACAAGCAGGAGAGAATTGATCCCTACTTTGTTGCAACTCTGAGGCTGCATTGAGTGCACAATCATCTACAAACAGAAAATCAAGCTGTCCCTCCACCTTGGTCTTGGCTTGTAGCCTTTTCAAGTTGAAGAATTTAACCATCAGATGACCTTGATCATCCTCATTGAAAGTATTTGACAACTGGCTGAAAATATCATACTTAAAAAGCATGGGAGCAAGCATACAGCCTTGTTTCACTCCATTGGTGACTGGGAAGGCAGGAGAGCATTGTTTATTATCTAGAACCTGGGCAAGCATGGAATTGACCATGCTGAGGAACTTCTCTAGGCAACCAAATTTTGACATAATTTTCTATAAGCCCTCACAACTAACAGAATCAAAGGCCTTGGTTAGATCCACAAATGTTGTATACAGACCTCTGTTCTCCTCCTGGCATTTCTCTTGGAGTTGTTGTGCAGCAAAGGCCATATTGATTGTTCCTCCGTCCTTTCTGAAGCCACACTATCTTTCAGGCAGATGATCATCTTCCAGGGGAAGGATTAGAATATTAAGGAGGACTCTGGCCAGAATCCTACCAGCAATGATGAAGAGAGAGACCGATCTGTGATTGGCACAGGACAATCTACTTCCTTTATCTTTATAGAGATGGACAATGGAGGCATCCTTGAACTACTGGGGAATAAACTTCTTTTGAAAAATTTCAGTCAGCTTTTGTATGAGCAATGGACCCCCTACTTTGTCAAGCTCAGCTGGAATAGAATGAGCACCAGGTTAAGAATCAACTTTCAGAGATTTGGTGTATAGCACTATATTTGCTCATCTGAGTCAGAATACTCTCAAATACCAAGACTGACTTGGATGAAAATGATGGGAATATTCAGAACCTGAAAAATGAAAAACCTGAACTCCACAAGGTTTACCATCAGGTTAGTTCATCCATTTCTAAGGAGGCAGCATTTAATTCCATCAAAAGAAAAATACAAGCAAAGCTTAGAGAGATGCAGAATTCTTGGCTAGGTAAGAAGGCAGATGAAATTCAGTTTTATGCTAATAGTAATAATCCAAAGTATTTTATGATGCCCTGGAAGTTATTTATGGGTCAAAGACCTATGGGGCATCTCAAATACTCAGCGCTGACAGAGCCACATTGATTAGTGATAAGGATGTGATCCTAGAGAGATGTGAAGAACACTTCCATAATGTTCCCAAAAGACCATCATCAATCAAGGCTAAGGCCATTGACCATTTACCTCAGGTGGAAGTCAACCCCTCCCTAGCTGAAGTTCCAACTGAAGAAGAGATTTTGAAAGACATTAGGCCCCTTTCATGTAGCAAAGCACCTGGTATTGATTCTAATAGCCTGAAGTGGGTCATGTGCCATTGCAAAAGGAATATCAAGTAGACTAATTAGGTGATAGAAGTAAGATTAAGGAGTGAGCACTATGTACCTACTCTGGTATGGGCCAAGTGAAAGGAATGTCAAGTAAACTAATTAGGTGAACTAGGTGAGCTGGGAGGAGGGGTCAAGTACCTTGGGTGGAGGTGAGAGTGATCTGGATTGCTGAAATTTACAGGAAAATTCAGGGGCTGGGTTCCTTTCAAAGACATGATCTTTTCCTTTTAGAGGTCCAGGTTCCATCACCCATCAGTATCAGGTAAAATCTCACCTTCCAAAAGAAGCCTTTTGTAACCCCTCCTTTCTCACCCTTCATACTAGCACCTTACCTCTAATGACTATTTCCATTATATCCTTAGCATAGGACTTGGATGTCTCTGAAGGAGACAGTGAGGCTGAGGACTTTGAATTGCTCAGCCTCCCTAAAATCTAATTAATGTGCAAGTCAAGACATCAAGTCTCCAGATGGACTTTTGTCGTCTTCAAGGACAAATAAGGAACAACCAGCGCATGGGGTGTGGCACATAGTTACTTAATAAACGTTTAACTGATGGACAAATGATAAGGTGTGATGTCACCAAAATGTTGAGGTGCAAGTTATGTGTGTCATGGTTTCCTCTCAAAATAATTCACTCAAGTTTTTATTCTTGATAACTCACTGAGCAGGATTCTCCTTAAGGGATGGTCACAGCCCCTTAAAGGAGGCAGCCTGTAAAAGGGAGACACTAAGGGAGACATCTTTTTCAGGGAGACTGCCCCTTAGCCCGGAGAAGCTAGGGATACTTATAGAGGAAAATGTGCCATGGGTGAGGAGATGAGGTAACCAGGGACAGAAAGATAAGGTCATCAGGGACATGTAGGTAGGGGACCATGAGTCAGAGATTTTGAATATCTAGATACAACATCCTTACATTGTTCAGCCCATTTGTTGGGGCCAAGGGGCCCCTATTAGTCTCATTGTTTCATTGACCAGTCTGTTTGAAACATCATCATCTCCAGAGGGGCTTCAGCTAATTTCATCATCTGTCTTCTCAAGAAGTAGGTACCCAAATTCATTTGGAAAAGGGTTCATGTATTCCTCATCAGAAGGACAAGAGAAACACATTCCAGTTATAGATAATATGAGCACTGAGAAAGCATAGAGGAAAGGGAGGGATGTGTTAAGAATGTGTGTACTCCAATTTGACCAAAGCACATACTACATATGAAGGATTAATGGAGGAAAATGCCAGCATTATAACTTGGTAAGAGAATTTAGAAAACTTTGAATGTCATACTCAAGAAGTTGGATTTTATGAGAAATAGAGAATCATGTAATATATTTGAGCAGGGAAGTATAGTAATTTGGTTGTTGGTCGGTTGTTGTCCTTCCTTCTCGAAGAGGGTCAAAATGACATTACTATGTTGCATCAAGATACAGTGTGACTGATCAGATCAGTATGAGGTGGGAAAGTTTTACAACAGGATCGGCATAAATAGTCCTCAAATTTGGAGTGAAGATTTCTCTAAATTAGCACATCTCACATTTGTTTTGAGCTACTGCAATTTTGTTTCACTCATAGAGCAGAACACCTTCTTTGAAAATGACATGCCATACTACGCAGTTCTATGCCAGTGTTTCCCATATCAAAATCAATTCCCAAGTTCTTCAGAGACCTTGAGAGTGTCTTTGCATTGCTTCTTCTGCCACCAAATGGGCACGTGCTTTTTGGGAGTTCTTCAAAAAATAATCTTTTAGGCAAATGAACAACATGGCCAGTCAGTCAGAGTTTCTTTCTTTCTTTCTTTCCTTTAATTTGTTTATTTACTTTTAGTTTACATGATTTAGTTCCAGAATCCCTTGAGTTTCAAATTTTCTCCCTTCCTTCTCTCCCCGCCTCCCCCACCACCACCCTTGGCAGCATGAAATCAAGTATAGGATCTGCAAATACTTTCATATTGGATATTAGTCTGGTTGTATAGAAGGTCTGTAACCAATGGAGTGAACAATGGGAAAAAGGAAGCAAAACCAAACATGGAAAAGAATGATAGCATGTACATTGCTTCAGTCTCCATTTAAACTCTGTTCTTTCTAGATTTTTCTCTGAATGTAAGTATCTTCTTCCATCTTGATACTTGTAGGGTTGTCTTACAACTGTGCATTGCTGAGAAGAGTCCAGTTTATCAGTTGGTCATTACACACATATGTCTGTGATTGGTGATTGGGTACAAGTTTTTCCTGGTTCTGCTCTTCTCACTTAGCATCAGTTTGTATAGGACTTTCCAGGTGAATATGAAGACCGTCTCCTCCCCATTTCTTATAGCACAATAGTATCCCATTACATTCATATATAACAACTTGTTTAGCCGTTCCCCAATTGATGGGCATCCCCTTAATTTCCAGTTTTTTGCCTCTAAAAGCTGCAATAAAAATTTTTTGCCTTAATTTCTCCTGTAAGAATGTAGATGCCGTACCACTTGGTGCATGAAGGTTTAGTAATGATATTGCCTCATTTTTGATGGTGCCTTTTAGCAGGCTATAGTTTCCTCCCTTACCTCTGTTAATTAGATCTATTTTTGCTTTTGCTTTGTCTGAGATAAGGATTGCTACCCCTGCTTTTATTTGCTTTAGCTGAAGCCTGAGAGAGTTTCTTTCTTTACAGTAGAGTTTGAATGCTTGACAATTCAGTACAAGAAAGGACCTCACCTTATCTTGCCAGGTGATCTTCAACATGTTTCTAAAACAATCTGATCAAATGAAAGAACTTTTGAAAACCTTAGGATTTAGAGGTTCTTGTCTCCAGTGTCTCATGAGGGAAATTCATTTTTTGCTAACTTCTTTCAGGAAAAAAAAAATTACAGTGCATAGTCAGTAACTAATAAAATATGAAAATCAAGTAAAATAAAAGTCTGTGACAAGTAAAGGTAAAGGCTTCCCTGTCACTTCTGCTTCTGTTTTCTGTCTTGTGGTAAGCAGTTTCTGAATGACTACAGCTGGAAAACAACAGTCTTGGTGGGAATTTCATGCGCCAGGCTGAATTGCAATTTAATAGAGGAGTCTGAAACTAAGCATTTGTTTTATTCAAAAGAAAAGTAGAAATTTGATTTCATTTTTTCTAACTTCAAAAACAAAAAAAAATGTAAACAGTCAAAATATCATAGCTGCCAGAGAGCTCTGTCTCTCTGGGTTAATTATACCCCACTAATGAGACAAGTCAAAGCTATGGCCTAGAGAAGTCTTACTCCATTCTCACTTCATATTCAGGTATCTAATTGTTCTACTTCATGAGCTTTCACTTAGACTTCGAATAAGAAACGAGAGAAGACTTTTTTTTTTCAATGTTTTGCCTCAACGGGAACAATGGGCAGTTGCCTTTCAATGTGGATAAAGTGCCACCAGGCCTGGAGTCAGGAAAGTTCCCTGAGTTCAAATTTAGGCTCAGGCCCTGGGCAAGCAACTTAACCCTGTTTGCCTCAGCTTCCTCATCTGTAAAATGAACTGGAAAAGGAAATGGCAAACTACTCCACTATCTTTGATGAGAAAACCCCAAATGGAGTCATGAAGAGTTTGAAACGACTGAACAATAACAAAGCAGCATAATGGACTTGAAGTCAAGAAGACTTGAGTTTGAATCCTTCCTCAAAAACTTATTCATTCTAAGATATTTGGCAAGATATTTAAAGTCTGTCAGTTTAACTTTACTGATCTGTAAAATGGGGATAATAATAGCACCCATCTCACAAGGTTTTAATGTTACTTAACATAACAAAGATGTAATCTTTCTCTTTTTATAATAAGCACCAAATGAGATAATTATATTATTATAAAAAAAGAATTATATATTATTTGCACACCCTTCTTCTCTCAAAATTTAGAACAGTCTAGGTTCATTATAAAAAGAAAAAGATTATATCTTTGTCATACTAAGTAATGCTAAATGCAACTGCTTTTTGGAGATGAATTTCTTAAGACACAAAGAATAGAAGTGTTCAGATTCTAGCTGCAAGGACTCCTGGGGACTGTAGTTTCAAAGAAACTATTGTTTATTTCTGCCCTGGGGAAAACTCATATTCTCAGGAGTAGTGAGTAGAGACAGCATCCCGTTTCTTTATTGAATTAAAGGTTTGCAGCAATGCATTAGAATGGGGAAAAAGGGCCCCTAGAGGGAGACTCTGAACTCAGGATCCTACTGGAATGCAGGAGAAAAAGGACTAAGCATTTTTGGATGGGAATTGAGAGACTAAGAAGAATAAAACCAAGGAATGCCATGTGCCCATTAGGCTGCTGTCCAACCCCCAAGGTGCTGCTTACTTTTTCCCCTGGCCAAACGTGACACAGGTGAAGGCTCTGAAGAGGGGGGTAACTGATCTACAGGGTTGTCCCAATTTTCCACCCAAGAGAATGAGTACCAATCACATTGTGAAGTACAGGCTCCCACTCCTCCTTCATTTGCCTGAGTGGGGCACAAATTGACTTCAAAGCTTGTTCTATTCTATCAAATGACCTTTTGTAAGATTCTGTCTAAGATCATTGGCATTTTTGCAAGATATTTACAATCCAAATTTTCTTAACTGTTTTTATAAGATATATGTTTACCTTAGTTAATAAAATAGCTCAGAAAGAGACACTGGAAATGTTTTGTGAAATACAGAACCAAAAACAGGACAGAGATTTAAATAATAGTGCTACAACATTCTCCTTCCTGAGGAGGCCTATGTAGCAAAGTGAATAGAGTGTGGGCCTGGAGTCAGGAAGATCTGGGTTTAAAGCCAGTCTTAATTGTGTCCCATAGACACTTAACCTCTGCCTCAGTTTCTTCAAATGCAAAATGAGAATAATAATAGTACCTACATTCCAGTGCTATTGTGAAGATCAAATGAGATAACAATTGCAAGTGTTTAGCATAATTCCTGGCACATAAGAAGCATTTATGTAAATGTTAGTTTTATTATTATTATTATTATTATTACTATTGAAAGACATTTATTTAGAGCATTGATTTTTTTTTTAATCCCAAAGCAAGGTAAAAGTACAACTTTCTGGTAAGGCAAGATGGATCTTCATAACCCAGTACCTGGATATCATATTTCCCAGTTGCATTTAAATAATAATAATTATAATAATAATTTTTAAAACATTTGATTTTAAAACTTTAAATTATAGATTCTTTCCCTTCCTCCCTTGTCTCCTACCCTTACTGGAGAGATAAGCAATTCAATATAGGTTGTACATGTGTAGTTATACAAAACATTTCCATAGTGGATATATTGTGAAAGACTGACTATATTTCCTTCCATCCTACCCCCCCCCCAATATATTTGTTCTGTTCTCTACTTTGTCCCTGTCCCTTTAGAAAAGTGTATCCTTCTAACTCCCTTCCACCCAAACCTGCCCTCTCCTCCATCATTCCCCCTCTCATCTCCTTCCCCCTTACTCTCCTGTAGGGCAAGTTACCCAGTTCAGAGTGTATGTCATTCCTTCCCTAGCCAAATTAAATGAGAGTAAGGTTGACCCATTCCCTTTTGCCTTCCTGTTCTTCCCCTCCATTATAACAGTTATCCCTTGCCTCTTCTATATGAGATAATTTATCCCATTCCGTCTCTCCTCATCTCCTCTCATATTCCTCTCTCACCTCTCCATTTCACCTTTTACATATCATCCCTTCCTATTCAATTGATCCTGTGCTTTCTGTCTGTGTATACCTGTACACATATATACGCACTCACATATGTATTCATATGCACATATATCCTCCTATATGGAAATATACATATGTATACACACACACACACACACACACACACATATATATATTCCCTTTAAGTATCCTCATACTGAGAAAAGTTTCATAACTTACAATTATCATTTTTTCATGTAGGCATATCAATAGTTCAACTTTGATGAGTTCCTTATGATTTCTCTTCCCTGTTTACCTTCTCATGCTTCTCTTACTTCTTGTATTTGAATATCAGATTTTCTATTCAGTTCTGATTTTTTCATCAAGAATGTTTGAAAGTCCTCCACCTCATTGTATGACCATATTTTCCCCTCAAACATTATAATCAGTTTTGCTGGGTAGATGATTCTTGGTTTTAATCCTAGCTCCTTTGATCTCTGGAATATCATATTCCAAGTCCTTCTATGCCTTAATGTAGAAGCTACTAGATCCTATGTTATCTCAATTGTGTTTCCACAATATTCCAATTGTTTCTTCTTGGCTGCTTGTAATATTTTCTCCTTGGTCTGGGAAATCTGAAACCTGGCTATAATATTCCTAGGAGTTTTCTTTTTGGGATCTTTTTCAAGAGGTGATTTGTGAATTCTTTCAATTCCTCTTTTGCCCTCTGCTTCTAAAATATTGGGGCAATTTTCCTTGAGAATTTCTTGAAGGATCACTTCTAGGTTCTTTTGTGATCATTTCTTTCAGGTAGTCCAATAATTTTTAAATCATCTTTCCTGGATCTATTTTACAGGTCAGTGGTTTTTCCAGTTAGATATTTTGCATTGCCTTCTATTTTTTTCATTTGTTTGGATCTGTCTAATAGTATCTTGATTTCCCATAAAGTCATTGGCTTCCATTTGCTCCAATTTAATTCTGAAGGAATTATTCTCTTCTGTGAGCTTTTGAAATTCTTTTTCCATGTGGCAAATTCAGCTTTTTAAGGCATTCTTCTCCTCATTAGCTTTTTGGTCCCCTTTTGCCATTTTAGTTAAATCTATTTTTTAAGGTGTTATTTTCTTCAGTCAGGTTGTTGACTCTCTTTTCATGATTTTCTTGCATCATTCTCATTTCTCTTCCCAATTTTTACTCCACTTCTCTTACTTGATTTCCAAAATCCTTCTTAAACTCCTCCATGGCATATAACCAGTTTGTATTTTTTCTTGGAAACTTTTGGCACAGGAGTTCTGATTGTTCTGTCTTCTGCCCATTCCATGCTTTCATCCTTTTTGTCCCCCAACAAGGAATCTAAAGTTGAATGGCTGTGCTTGCTTTGTTTCCTTTGCTTGCTCATGTTGCCAGTCAATTACTTGACTTTTGAGCTCTTTGCCACGGTAGAACCCTGCTTCCAGAGGGGAGAGCTTTGTCCCAAATTGCTGAGGTTTTTTGCAGCTGCCAGAGCTATTAGGAGGGCACTCTCCTACAGACCTCACCCATTTTGGCTCACTGGTCACACACCTCAGGACCACCAGTGAAGACCACCATCCAGATCAAGGCAGGTTAAACCAAGAGTTCTTTCCCTCTGAATTTTCTCTTGGCCCCCCTATGATCTGCAGATAGGGAGTTCTGAAGCAGTCACATGGAGGTGGTTGCAGGGCCACTGAACCTCCACCACTTCTTGCTCCAGGGGCAGATGCTGGACCATACTACGTTCTCCCTGCCTGCCAGATTTAGCAGTGTTCCACTGACCTTTTACTTTGTCTTGGGCATTTATGGATTGATAATTCTGGAAACCACCATAACTGCCTGAAGTTCCTCCAGCCACAGCTAGTCCAGGCCACCCTGGGTCTGAAATCTCAGGCTCATGCAGGGCTGGGCTCAGCTTCTGGTGTGCTGAGATTAACTCTTACTGTCTGTCTGCCAGGCTGCCTTCAGCAGGAGACTTGTTTTTCTCTGTCACTTTGTGGGTTCTGTAGCTCTAAAATTTCTTTAGAGTCATGTTTTATAGGTATTTGAGGTGGTTATGGGGGGAGCCATGGAGTTTTCCTGCTTCTTTGACACCATCTTGACCTGTGTTCAATCATTTTTAATTAAACATTTATTGACTATGTGACCCTGGGCATATTACTCAACCTCAGCCTCAGTTTCTTCATCTGTAAAAGAGGTTTATAACACCTACTTTGTATTGTGAGCATAAAATGACATATGTGTAAAGCATTTTTCAAATGGCAAAGTGCAAAGTGCTAAATTTATCCAAATTTTATAAAACATTATTATATTTCAACTTAGAAGCCTTGTGTGGTCTCTGGATTATCTGGCAAGGTCAGTTGTATAAAGTGAAGAAAAAGGAAGCACTTTCTGTCCCTTCGATGCCCTGGGGCAGGAAATCCAAGTAATGACAGCCATCACTTTGTTTTTTCTCCTGAAGTAAGAGTTAAGTTTATCTCCCTGGCCACAGATCTCTCATTAAACAACCTAGCTGTCTGCATTTAGCAAGGTTTGGTAAAAAAGAGTGGGTCTGAAAATTCTTTTGAAATTCAAGTAGAGACTAATAGCTGGGTCTTTAAAGCTGGGTCTCTAAAGGAAATGAACATGAAATAATCATGTACCTTGCTTTGCAGACAAATGGGGATAGAGAAAAGGGGAACTCTGAATCTCTCTAAATCATTAATCATTATTCTCATCGTGAAGTAAAAAATACAATTAATTGCAACAATACAGGTGATGAAACATCCAGAATACCAGTCAGCTCCAGCTTTCCTTCCCTATTTAGGACCTTAAGACCCTCATTTTAGAGCTGGAAGGGACTGTAGAAGGCCATTGAGTACAATTCCTTATCTTATAGATGAGGAAGCCAAGTATCAGAGAAGTTAAATTATTTGGCCAATGTTACACAGCCAGTTAATGTTGGAGGCAGGGGTTTGATTGAGATCTCTTGATTCTATATCCTGTGTTCTATCCATTGGTCCCAACATTTCAAATGTTGCACAACTCTTGGAGAATAATTTCATATCGGAGTCTGTTTCCTCACCAGGAAACTGGAGATTAAAAATCACCAGACCTATAGCACATGATTATTGTGAGGAAAACACTTTGTAAAATGTTATATAAATATGATCAACTACTGTTTTATTTTTCTGGTATGCAGTCAGAAACAAAATTGGATGTTTTCTCCTGAGATGAGTGTCCTCAGGCAGTGACAGATGAGAGTCAAAAGAAGAATCCTTATTGAATGAACACTGAATTAAAAAAAAAGCCTGAAGCACTATTGTTTATGGTCATTAGCTTATGTTTCCATAAATTAAGTATAAGTCCACTTTCATATTGTTTACATGACTCATTATTCTTCCAAACTTGCCCTCAAATGACACCAAGTTACTAGAAGAAAGTAAGTCAACAAACCAATATGGAGTGCTATATTCTGTATTAGACAGATTGAAATAGAAGGTAGAAATTCTCTTTGTGTTTTGTAGTTAGAAAATTAAAATAATAATGGTGATTTAAATAGAGCTATTTTAGGGTCATTCTATATCTATTAGAAGCTAACATTATTAGCTACCTATTTATTGGGTATTTAGAAATAACTTTTGGGTCTAGATGCTCAAATGGGCTTCTAGGTTTAAATTGAACTTTTCTGATTTATTTTTAGGTTTGTCCAACATGTGCCAACAGACAATCAATTTTCAGTAGTAGGTGAAGGAACTGTCACTGAGAACACAAGACAACCCATTAATTTTGGTTGATAACTGTTGTTTTAAAACTGCATGCTATGATTTTCTTCGTTACACCTTGTGGACCACATGTACTTCTCTTAGTTCTCACAAGATCATAAATGTGGAATTAGAATGGACCTTAAAGGTCATCTCTTTCAACTCCTTAATTTTACAGATAAAGAAAGTGGAGCTGGGAAAAGTTTGTTTGTTTGTTTGTTTGTTTTCCTCTTACAAATGTTACAGGGATATTAGATATCAGTGATGAGATTTGAACTCAGGTCCTTTAGCTCTAAGCCTAGGTCATTTTTCATCGAATAACTTTCTAATCATTTAGAGGACAGGCTGTTTTTGCTCCAAATAGTGATTTTTTTAAAAAGCAAATATCTTTGCTAGTAGTTTAATTTAATTTAATCAGTCCATTTAGTGCCACCTTTTTTTTTATGCCATTATGTTTGCAATGGTTAATAGATGAAACTCATGTTTTAGAGATAAGTGAGTAGGCATTGGGACACAAAGGAAGTGACAGCTTTCTACCCTCCTCCAATCTCAAAGACATTTGGTCCTTTTCCAATTTCATCCTTTGGTCAATAAGTGTAATCCGCCGCCCCCCCCCCCCCATGGATTATAGCTTATTTTAGTAATATATGAACCTCCATCTTTTTATTTTCCGTGACAGCTCAGTCATGTGAAGTCAAGTGAAGCTCAGTCCTGAATTTGGGACCAATGTTGGCTCTGGGTGGGAGTAATATAAGGAGGCTTATACAAATTATTCATTGTGTCAGTTCATATTGTGATTGGTCTTGTCATCCATGACCTCAGGATCCTAATTCTAATGATGTACCTATTTCCTCATGGACTGTCTTGCATTCCATGTCTCTGATATTCCATGTTTCATCTTTTACTTTGTGTGTGCCTGTTGCTAATTGGCATTTTATTCATTTTCTTGGGTAAAGGAAACATAACACTATTCTATATGTGCTAGGAATAAGATTGCTATCCACCTGTATCAGCAAACCCTAGCATACCCAGGATGGCTCTTAGCACAGGTTCTTCAATCTGCTTTTCTAAAGGAAAGCAACTCAAAAGGGGTTAACAATCTTACTTTAATCAATCAAACATATATCATTTACCTACTTCAGAGGGAAAAGTTAACACCCTGAACTTCAGAGAATATAAACAGACTACAAAGCAGAAGTTACAACAGAAGTTACAAGCAGACAAAGAAACAGATCAGCAGATGGGCTTCCAACTGTCTGACCATTACGTCCATACCTAGTTAGTTACCAGAGAGGGAAGCACCAATATCTGGGTTTTCAAAGCTGGAGGGGTGGGGGGGGGTGGGGGCTCAATGGCTTCCCAGAGTCTCATCTGGCCAAATGATACAACTCTTTCCAAAGTGAGCCCCTGTTATGGGAATCTGATGATCTTCCCTGCCCCTAGGCCCTTTGATAGGCTTAAGTGGCTCTGAGAAACTTCCCTGATTTAAAAGTATACTCTGCCCCCTAATAGGCTGAATGTGGAGTCTGTGGTGGGAGGCTTGTTCTTCAGATATGCCCACACCTTATTACTTTGTGATTGAGCAGTGGGTCAAGAAGGCTGTGACATTCTCTGATTCAGGAAAAGGCTATATATATCCTGATAAGAGTTTTTGCTTTAGGACTCACTTAGACAAACAGGTCTAAGAATCTGTGCTAGCAGCCATCCCAAGTATGCTAGGGTGCTTGCTGATACAGCCCCAAAGCAAAACCTCACGTCAGGATATATATAGCTTTCCCCTGGATCAGGTACTCTCTTGACCCACTGCCTAATCACAAAGTAGTTAGGTGTGGGAAATCTTGAAGAACAAGCCTCCTACCACAGGCTCCATGTGACTACATTCAGTGTATTAAGGGGCAAAGTATACTTTCGAATCAGAGAAGGTTCTCAGAGCCACTTAAGCTTATCAAAGGGCCTAGGGACAGGGAAGATCTTCAGATTCCCATAACACCACCTTGATGGACGTGACATGGCTCTTTACATGAGCTAAGAATTATTTTAGAGATTTTTCTAGAAGAATTAACCTATGAACATATGTGAGAATAAAACAGAACATGACCCCACAGGAGTTCATTTTCCCAGTATGAACCTAGACCATGAAAGCTGAGTCCTCTTCTGAATGTCATGGGCTCTAGTTTAAATAGAAATGATTTTAAAAAGAGAAAAAAGTGAACTATGCCTCTCATATTTCAGAAGATTACATCCTAGGTTTGCAGAAAGAAACCTAGATTGTTCAAAATTTTGAGAGAAGAGGGAAAAGGTTTATGGAGTCTGTGATACAAGGTGAGACCATATTGCATTTTATAAGACCATTGCAATGAGGTGGGGGGAAGTTGTTAGACCCAGATTGATTAACACCTAGGGAATTAATGCCCCTTTTCCCAGGTGATACATGTTTCAAGTATGAGTAATGAATCTAAGCAATGCTACCCCCACAAGCGGCCGAACTGTGTCATACACAGTAGATCTGTCTTATTTTCACAAGGATTCCAGATCCAATTAATTGCATTAAGCCAAAATAATGAGGTAAATGAGTGCTTCAGCTTACTCTTTTAAAATATTCGTTTTCATCAGATAAAAGAGAAAATTAGTGAAGGAGTTTTCATTATGTGTCTTGGAAACAAGTATTATCATCACAATTTCATTCTGTTTCCCACTGATACAGAGTGCATAGTCCAGCTGGATCCCCAGGAAAAGGGGGGTTGAGATTGCTCTGAAATGACCTTATCTTTCACATATCCAAATGTTGAAATTGTCTTTGGCTGCAGTGTTGAAGGCAAGTCAAATTAGTATATCCCATTGTTGCTCAAAGTTCGTAGCATAATGGGAGAAAGGAAATATGCACAGGGAGACCCATTCAGGTAATTTATGGAGAAAATGTCTTATTTTCTTGTATGGAAAATTATTTCAGTAAATCAATATTGTTGTGGTACCATAAGACAGTATAAATGCCAAAATAAATGTTAAATCTTCTAATTACTTTTCAGTACAGGTGGTGGTTGGGAAGAGATATAGCATTTAATTAAGTAAATTAGGATTGGATGCACACAAGGAAGAGCCAAGATTCTGTTGCATTTGGTAGAGGGAGGAGAGAAATGAGAGAGGAAAGCAATGTCCTAAAGATTCACTGGACCATCACTTCTGTCATAGCATTGAAAAAAGAGTGTATTTTACAGTATTGATGGTTTCTCCCCCCCTCCACTGAGAATTCTTTTGGCATGGACATGAAAGCATTATGATAAATGCTAGTTGGAGTAAATGATGGAATCCCTCATGAGAAAGGTAAAGGAGAGAAAATGTAATTATGGAAGACTATTTGGAACTCTTTGGTGGGTCAAAGAAAACCTCTGAATTACTGACCTTTTACAAGTGAAGTATAATGAGGGAGGAAAATGATGATCTTTTTATCGGTGGTGTTGAATTGAAACAACTCATTGTGGCTGCTTAGTTTCAAGGAATGAGATCTGTGGAAAGAGTGGCCCTCTTTCATCCCAGACACTATAAAACATCTTTACAAACTTCAAGGAAAAGCTAAGATAAAACACCTTTCTTCAGAAGATGCAAAAGCAGAACAAAAGAAAAAGCACAAAAACCTATGAGAATTATAAAAGTAGGGAGTAGTGAACTGCCAAAATACAAATGAAGAGACTTCTGAATAAGAGAGCAACGCGAAAGTTAGGTCCAAGAAGAACCCAGAACTAGGACAAAATAATAGCAAAGATCTAAAAAGGAAGCAGCCATAGTCAACACACACTTATTAAGGACTTACTTTGTGCCAAACTCTATGCTAAGTACTCAGGATAGGAAGAGAACCTAAAGAGTCTCTGTCCTCAGAGAACACAAATTCTAATGGAGGAGATGATGAGTAAATAGTTTGATATATGGAAGTAAAATAGGGAATATATGGGATATGATATAAAAGAGGAAAGTACAAGTAGCTGGGGAGATCAGGAAAGGCCTCCCACAGTGTTGGCATAGAAGCTGGTCTTGGAGGATGCCAGTGAAACAGTGAGGTAGATGAGAAGAGATAATATTCTTGCAACGATTGTTATGGACACAAACAAAAGAAGGAGTGTCAGTGTGTGGAGAAGATAATAAAGAATATAAGAAAACTGGAAATGCAGGAAGGATCTGATTGTGAAGAGTTTCAAATGACAAACGTGTGATCCTTGTGGTAATAGGGAACTACTGCAGTTTCTTGAGTAGGGGCATAAGAAAGGTAAACCTGTGTTTTAGGAAAAGCACTATGGCAACTGAGTAATTGGATTGTAATTGTAATTGGATTGAAGAGAAATAAAGGAGGAAGACTGATTTAAAGGCTCCTTTAATAGTCCAGATAAGAGGTGAAGAGCACCAAAACCAGGAGAGTGATTGCCTTTCGTAGTTTTTTTGAGTTGGGATGGTAAGGCAATTGCACTTAAGTGACTTGCCCAAGGTCACACAGCTATTTAAGTGTCAAGTGTCTGAGGCCCAATTTGAACTCAGGTCCTCCTGACTTCATGGCTGGTGCTCTATTCACTCTACCACCTACCTGTCCCAACCTGTGGTACATTTTGTGAAAGTAGAAGTGATAAAATTTAGGAACAAATATCCAATATTGCGTGAGTGAGAGTCAGGAATCAAGGATGATACTCAAGTGACTGGGGACATGGTAGTGCCTTGACAACAATATAGTAGCTTTAAAGAGGGGAGGACTTTTTTTTGGAGGGAGAGGGTAATGAGTTTAATTTTTAACATGCAAATTTAAGAGGCTGATCCAGGTTAAGATCTCCAAAAGGCAGGAAGTAATATCAGATTTGAACTAAGGAGAATAACTTTTTTTTTTATTTTTATTTCTTTATTTTTTTTATTTTTT
>CM053583.1:197311287-197376689 GCA_028627135.1 Pseudochirops cupreus
TTGGCTCCGCCCCCCTGAACAGGTAATTTTCAAAGGAAGAAATCAAAATTTCTATAATCATGTGAAAAAATGTTTTAAATTGCTATTGATTAGAGAAAGGCAAATGAAAATAACTCTGCAATACCACCTCACACCTGTCAGAAATTATAATTGTTGAAAGGGGTGAAAGAAAATAAGTATATTGATGAACTATTGAAGGATTAGTGAACAGATTCAATCATTCATCACTCTGGAACTTTGTCCAAAGTGCTATAAAGCTGTATGTACCTTTTGGTCCAATAATATCATGGCTGGGTCTGCACCTAAGAGAAATCAAAGATAAATAAAAGGAATTAAATGTACAAAATATTTATAGCAACTCTTTTTTCTTAAGTGGCAAAGAATTGGAAATTGAAGCAACGCTGTCAGTTGGGAAATTGCTGAACAGGTTGTGCCATATGGCTGCGATGGAATACTTTTTTATAGAAGAAATAATAAGAGCTTTCAAAAAAATCTGGGAAGAACTTTAAGAATTGATAAAAAGTGAACAGAACCAGGACATCATTATAGTAACTAAAAGTGATATTGTAATGAGGATTAATTGTAAAAAACTTAGCTAATCTGATCTGATAATAATCTGAAATAATCCTGAAAGACTAACAATGAAAAATGCTATCCACCTGTAGAGAGAGAACTGCTGAACTCTAAGTGAAAATTGAAATATTGTTTTCTCACTTTATTTTTCTTGACTTTTTTTTTTTTTTGCAATGTGGCTAATATTGGAAAAATTTAAATGATTTCACTTGTATAATTGATACTATTTTGCTCACCTTCTCTATAGCTGAATGAATGGCTGGAGGGAAGGAAAAAATTTACAACTCATTTTTTTTTATGTTAAAAAATAAATAAATAATTAAATGAAAAAAACAACAATAGCACCTGTTTATACTTTTCCTTAGAGGATGAGTTAAAGGGTTGAGTACAAAGACATCTCATGATATTTTGTAAGTTGCTTTACCAGAATAAAAGAAACCTTAGTTCCTTTGAAATTTGGTGTACACAATCCATTGAGCTTCTCTATTGCTTATTTGTCACAATGCATTTATCTTCATCCACCTGGAACAGTAATTTGACGCTTTCAATGAATTCCAATTTGATCTTAGAGTTATTACCAGTAGCCAGGAAAGACTTAGTGAATGAGATGACCTGTTCAATCATGGTTACAGAGTGAGCTAAAGGTTGAGATGCAGGCAAAGAACCAAATATGAGTGAATGAATGAATGAATGAATGAATGAATGAAAAATGAATGATTACATTTTTTGCACTATGCTAAGCATTAGGGACCTAGATAGGAAAACAAATACAGCTTCCACTTTCAAGGAACTCACATTCCATTGGGCAAGGATGGATAAGCTTCCATTTATATGGAAATGTTCCATGACCCTTAGAGACCTACCAGTTGTAATGCACTTTCTTTAATGTTATTTCCACTTATAATGGAATCATATTCCTTTCTGATGATGAGCTAGTTTACAGGGGCAAGAGAAGTTGGTAATAACTTTCTTTTCTGATTCTGCAGGAATTGTGGTTTCTGAGAAGGCAGGGGCTATAGCAATTGCAGAGGCAGTGTCCTGAATGTATTTCCATAAAGGTTGCTTCCTGGGATTCTGACTGTGACAGATGAAGTAAAAGGAGTAGTGGTCATTGATGGGAAATGGTCAAAGGATATGAACAGGAAGTTTTCATATAAAGACATCAAAGGTATCTATAGGCATATGAAGAAATGCTCTTAATCACTTTTGATTAGAGAAATGCATATTAAAACAGCTCTGAGATATCATTTTACACAAAATGAAAATTATAAGGAGAGGATGTCAGAAATTTGGAACACTGATACACTTTTGGTGTCCAAAGTGAAACCAAACTGTGCATACCTTTTAATCTAGCAATAACACTACTAGGTCTGTATCCCAAAGAGATCATTAAAAAGGGGAAGCACCTACATGTGAAAAAATATTTATAGCAGCCCTTTTTGTGGTGGCAAAATATTGGAAACTGAGGGGATGACCATCAATTGGGGAATGGCTGAACAAGTTGCAGTATATGAAAATAATGTAATGCTATTGGGCAATAAGGAATGATGAACAAGTAGATTTCAGAAAATCTTGGAAAGATTTGGATGAGCTTATACAAAGTGAAATGAGTAGAACCAGGAAAACATTGTATACAGTATCAGCAACATTGTGTGATGATCAACTATAAATGACTCTGCTCTTCTCAACAACACAATCATCCAAGATAAGTACAAAGGACTCAAGAAGGAAAATGCTATCTTTGTCCAGATCAAGAGGTAATGGACTCTGAAAGTATATCAAAGTGTTATTTTTTTCACTTATTTTATTCTTTCTCATTTTTATCAGTTTCTTCTTTCACAATTGTCACTAATATGAAAAAAAATATAAATTTTTACATATTAGCATGTGTATAATCGATATCAAACTGCCTATCATTTTCAGGAGAGAGGAAAAAATTTGAAAATCAAAATTCTGCAGAAATGAATGCTAGCCTTCTTGGGGGCATGAAGGGGAGTAATGAAGGAAAAAATAACTAAGTAAAAAGTGTACAGCAGAGAACAAAAGAAAACTCAGAATAAAGCAAAGAAAAAATGAACAGCTCTGAAAACAATGAATGCCATTTATTACATAGGCTTTCTTGAACTGGAAATTAATTGCTGTATATTTTTAATCCTCTCCTAAATGTGCCAATGTTTTTTTTTCTTTTCTTATTTTGTATTTAAAGTTTAATATTTATGTTTATAACATGTTTCTTTTTCTTTTCTTATTGTGTATTTAAATTTTTGAATTTAAGTTTAAAATAAATTAATTTCAATGAATACTAAAAATTCTCTTGACATAAATGGGAAAAATAAAAGACAATTAAAAATAAAAATAAAATGGAGTTAATGATAATAGCACTATAGACATCATTTGAAAAAAAAAGACTTTTGAAAATCTTGAAGCCTTGATTAAAATTATGCTATTGTTTATGGAGGCCATTTATTCTCAAAATTCCCATCATTTATGCTTAAGCAACTAATTCCTCATTGTTGAGCAGAATTACTTCCCTTCCATGCTTCCAACACCATTTCTAGGAAGAAATTTTCACCATGAAGCCAAACATTTATCCTCTCCTGCTCTTGGCAGAGAGAGAAAAAACTACAACAGATGTCTATTTAATTAAAACACCTCATCCCTAGCATTTTATGTTTCTATTCCAAGCTTGTCATCCGCTTCTCAAACTCCTCATCTATTTTCTCCTGTGGCATGGTGGTCTTAGCCTACCCCTTCTACAATATCACTTCTCTTTCTTTTTCTAATGGTCTTCACCGAAAAGCTCTACATCATATCTCCTCTCTCTACCTCCTGAATTCCTTGCATATAACTCCCTAATATATTGCTCACACACCTCCCTTAATCTGTCCAGTTCCTTTTCTTAATCAGGTTTCTCTATGCAGCACTAATTTCAGTCATGGTTTTCATCTCAACATGTAGCAGTGATTAAAAGGAAGTCCGATTCACACATACCCCTTTCTTAGGACCTGTAGTTCACTTTTTTGTTATCTATACTTGAGGGTTTGTGAATAAGTATCTGAGACTATGGTTTGTTAAATTTCTGTCTTCCTTCCTGCCTTTTTGTCTTTTATGAATTGTTGGACCACTTTAGTGCTGTTGTTCTTTTTGTGCTATTGCTGCTAACATTCCATAAAAGCTGGTTTTATAAAAATGTATACATAACTGTCTTTTCTTATTTTCCATCTCTTTTCCATGCCAAGGCAATTTGATTTTATTTGTGATTTTCTAGGCAAATAAATGTATACAAATCCTTAATAGGTGCATTCCATCCTTGTCCAAGATGCTATCTTTTTATAGATTAAAGGCATGGTCAATTACATCAAGTCCTTTTCTCAGAAGGCCTACTCTTTTTTTTTTTAAAGTTTATTTTATTTTTAATTTATGGAATAAAACAAGAAATGTTTCCCCCATAACATAGTATAATAAATAAATAGCATAGTATAATAAAAAAAATGTGACTGCACGTACAATTCCAAATCTATTATGTACAACTTGCTATCCTTTTAAAATGTATAAAAAATTATCATGGAAATTTCTTTATTTTTCCCCTCTCCCACCACCACCCTAGGGATGGCTATCATTAGACACAAATGTGTGTGTGTGTGTGTGTGTGTGTGTGTGTGTGTGTGTGTGTAAAATAACTATACATAAGAAGTTCTGCTCTTAGTGAATTGTAAACTCACCTTTTCTACCTTTTTTTCTAAAAGGCAACATGGGGGAAATAGATAGACAGCCATCCATGAGTTTTCAGAACTCAGAACACCTTGAGTTCAAAATCTGTCTCTGTACCACACTCATAAATTACTCTGAGGTATAAATTTATTTTTAAAATTTATTTATTTTTTGTTTTCTACATTCACTTTTATGAGATTTTGAGTTATAAATTTTTCCCCTCTCCCTTCCCCAAGATATAGGCTATATATCTACAATCATATTAAACATATTTTCATATTAGTCATGTTGTAAGGAAGAATCAGAACCAAAGGGAATGACCCTGAGAAAGAAAAACCAAATGAGAGATGGAGACAGACAGACAGACAGACAGAGAGGGAGAGATAGTATGCTTTGATTTACATTCAGACTGCATAGTTCTTTCTCTGGATTGTATAGCATTTTCCATCATTAGTCTTTTGAAATTGTCTTTGACTGCTATATTGCCTTGAGCAATTAATTTAAACACTGTGTACTAGGAAACTGTCCAGACTTTATGTTTAAGAGTAGATGCCAATCTGTACTGGTAGATGGAGTTCCCTCATCCAGGAGTTTAACAAACCAGTGAATTCACAGGTTTGGTGACTATCCTTCCCTTAAATCAGTAGCAATGATACAAATTATGTCTATACCTCCTAGGTCTTCTATCACTTCTCCAATGCTGTATAATCCTTAGTAATGCTCATCATTTGTATCCATGCAATTAAACAGAAGTGGAAGGAAGAAAGAAAGGGAGGGAGGGAGGAATGAAGGGAAGGAAGAAGGAAGGCACATTTATTACCTATCTACTTTAGTGTGTTTTGCACTGGCTTGGCAAATATCTCATTTGATCTTCACCTTGATAGGTAGGTGCTATTATTATCTTTATTTTAAGTTAAGAAGACTAAGGCACACAGAGATTAAGTAACTTGCTCAGGATTCCAAAGTTAGGAGATGTTTGAGTTCAGATTTGAACTTAGTTTTTCTTGATGCTAGGTTTAAGACTCCATACTCTGTACCCCCTAGTTGATTCTAATGGGTAATAGTGTTTATGTCTGACGAGTCTCAGAATACTTGAGAAGTTCTCTGCCATGTTCCTGAGACATGCCATGGGAAATAGAATGCTTCCATTATTAATATCAGGCTGACGAATAGTGGCCTTGGTACCCCTCAGCAAGACTTGGTCTTTTCTTCCTCTGAGCCCTATAGGTGATTCTTCTTCAATGGCACCTGTCTCATTTTTCCACAGAGTAAGAATAGAGGTTACTATTCCTTCTTTTTTTAAAAGCACCTGGCTTCCTATTAATTTGAAGATGAGAGAGGGATCCCAGAATCCTTGGCTCCTTTCAGCATGAAAACTATCCTACACTGGAGCATAGACAGCAGGATGAACCAAACAATCAAAACTAAAGATGTCATCTCTACAGTGGGGAAGGGAGGAGAAAAGGAAAATTTTAACAAAAAGAATTTTCTATGATAATTGTGCTGTAGATTTGAAAGGAATAGAAAATTGTGCATAGCAGATTTTTCAGTTTCATGCACAAACATCTTTTTATTGTACTATGCTATGCAAATGCTTGTTTTGTTCCATAAATTATAAATAGATAGATGATTAGATGATAGAGAGACAGACAGACAGACAGACAGATAGATAGATAGATAAAATAGAGAAAAAACTTCCATTTCTAAGGTCATGATAGATCATGTTTGAAAAACACATTGAGCTGTCTTGGCATTAAGTTTTCACAGTTTTAATAATTGATGAAATGAGAAACATTGAGTAACCAATGACACTCTACTCAGAAAAAAAAGTAGAGAAGTAGACAAATTTGTTTGAAGGCTCCAAGTGAATATGAAGGATGTGAGAAAGTGGAATCACATTGGAGCACCAAAAATTTTGGAAGGGACAGGAATGTCCCACAATTGAGGTTCAGAGGGAAGAACTAGAAAACAGGCCATGACCAGGAAGGAGTTCACCCTCCCCTGAAGGGCCAGAAAAGGAAGCACTCATCACCAAACTCCTTGGCATTGTGAAATGTTTTGTTTTTTAATGGATATGATTTTACAAATGGAAATGACAGAAAGAAGATGAATTACTATCTTTTTTTGCTTTTGCACCCTAAAAAATTGGGCTTTTTTCTCATGTGACTTAAAGCTAAAAAGTCTCTAAGTGTTGTGTCTCCCTATTAAAATGAAGTCTCCATGAGAACAGGGACTGGCTTGCTTTTCTATCTGTATCCTTCATGCTTACAAGGGTGCTATTCCTAGGTTAAGCACGTAGTTTTTCATTCATTCATTTGTGTTTTCTCTCCCCACATTCAATCCCAAATTTAAGCTTCTTAAGGGCAAGACGTATTTTATTTTATATAGCATTTGTTTATGCATTTGGCATAGTGCTTGGCACAGAGTAGGCACTTAACAAATAGTTTATTTTGTTCATTGATTGTTCAGTTTGTTCACTGATTGATTAAGGGTCATAAGAACCTGAGATATTTGGGGCATTTTCTCCACCAGGTTCCTGCATTCAGCTGACCTCTTAGGGGTGTGGAATGCGTAGCTTTCATATGAAGCATATTGATATGCTGATACTTTCGATAAGGAATCTTTAGTAACTTATTCAACCATAAATTTTATGTGTGTGTTGTCTAGACTATGCTTTACGGTTGTTTATAATCCATGCTTGTCCATATTTGCAATCACGCAAGTATTTAAGCAGTCTGTACCATGCCAACCCATGTTGTATATTACTTTATGTACCTCCACACGTGATCTCTTGAAATGACAAAGTCTCACCGCTATATAACCAAGTATTTTCATTGCAACAATAGTCTCTCACAAACCAGTATGAGCTAATTTCTAAGCAGCAGTTTATATACATACATATACATGCACATATATACATGCATTTGCTCATACACAATTATATACACATGTATGTGTGTATATGCATCTATGTGCATACATACACATATGTATCTATGCATGTATGTGTATGCCTATATACACACACATATACATATATAATATTTTATTTTCCCCCTTTAAGTGCTAAAATATTTTAACTTGTTAAAAATATTTTGAGTTTCAAATTCTATCCCTCCCTCCTCTCCCCTCTCCCTGAGACATTAAGCAATCTGACACAGGTTATATGTTTGCAATTATGTAAAACAATTCCATATTAGTCATTTTGTATAAGAAGACTCAAATATGAAAGAAAGAATGAAAGAATGAATGGAAGGAAGGAAGGAAGAAAGGAAGGCAGGAAGGAAGAAAGAAAGGAAGGAAGGAAGGAAAGAAGGAAGGAAGGAAGAAAGGAAAGAAAGAAGGAAGCAAGGAAGGAAGGAAGGAAGGAAAGAAGGAAGAAAGGAAGGAAAGAAGGAAGGAAGGAAGGAAGGAAGGAAGGAAGGAAGGAAAGTTGGTAGGAAGAATGCTTCAGTCTATATTTAGATATTATCAGTTTTTTTGGAGGTGGATAGCTTGTTTAATCATGAGTCCTCTGGGATTGTCTTGGATCATTGTTTTGCTAAGAATATTTTTATCATTTAAAATCATTCATCAGACAACATTGGTCTTTACTGTGTATAATATTTTCCTCGTTCTGCACCCTTAACTTTTCATCCGTTTATGTAACTCTTTTCAGGTTTTTCCCAAATCATTCTGCTAGTCATTTCTTATGGTACAATAATATTACATCAAAATTATATACCACATGGCCTAGCAATACCAGATCTAAAACTGTATCATAAAGCAGAAATTACCAAAACTACTTGGTACTGGATAAGAAATAGAATATTGTATTATTGTTATAAGTTAGGTAACCAAGACCATTGTAATCTACTGCTTGATAAACCCAAAGACTGTACCTTCTGGGATAAGATCTCACTATTTGGCAAAAACCGCTGGGAAAACTGAAAAATAGTTTGGCAGAAACTAGGCATAGATCAACATCTTATACTGTATACCAAATAAGGTCAAAATTGGCACACAAATTAGGCATAAATTTAAACATAAATACTATAAGGAAATTAGAAGAGGAAGGAATGGTTTACCTGTCAAATCTGTGGAGAAGAAAAGAATTTATGATCCACAAAGAATTAGAGAACATTATGAAATGCAAAATGGATAATTTTGATTATATGAAATTAAGGTTTTACACAAAGTCAATGAAAACAAGATTAGAAAGGAAGTAGAAAGTTGGGAAACAATTTTTAAAAGACAGTGTCTCTGATAAAGGCCTCATCTCCAAAATATGCAGAGAATTGTTTCAAATTTATAAGAATACAAGTCATTCAGGGCCGGTAGGTGGTGCAGTGAAGAGAGCACCAGCCCTGGAGTCAGGAGTACCTGAGTTCAAATCCGACCTCAGACACTTAACACAAAACTAGCCATGTGACCTTGGGCAAGTCACTTAACCCCAATTGCCCTATTTCCCTCCCTCCAAAAAGCAAAAAAAAAACCCAAACAAAAACCAAAGCAAAACAAACAAAAAGAATACAAGTCATTTCCCAATGGACAAATAGTCAAAGGATATGAACAAGGAGTTTTCAGAGGAAGAAAGCAAAGTTATCTCTAGGTATCTGAAAAAATGTTCTAAATCTCTATTGATTAGAGAAATGTAAATTGGAACAACTATGAGGTACCACTTCATACCTATCAGATTGGCTAACATGATAAAATGGGAAAAAGATAAATGTTGGAGATATGGGGGAAAATTTATTGTTGATAGAGTTGTGAACTGATCCAATCATTCTGGAGGACAATTCAGAACTATGCCCAAAGGGCTATAAAAATATAAGTATCTTTTGACCCAGCAATACCACTTCTAGGACTGCGTCCCAAAGAGAGTATATAAAAGGGAAAATGACCCACATGTACAAAAATATTTATAAGAGCTCTGTTTATTTTATTTTATTTTTTTGTGGTGGCAAAGAATTGGAAATTAAGAAGATAGATATCAATTGGTGAATGGCTGAACAAGTTGTGGTATATGATTGTAATGGAATCCTATTGTTCCATAAGAAATGATGAGCAGGCAGACTGCAGAAAAATCTGGAAACACTTATATGAACTGACGCTGAGTGAAATGAGCAGAAAGAAGAGAACAATGTGCACAGTAAAAGCCACATTGTGCAATGATTAACTTGGATAGACTTAACCCTTCTCCTCAAAGAGAGGATCTAAGACAAATCCAAAAGTCTCATGATGGAAAATGCCATCCACAGCCTGAAAAATAACTGAATACAGATCGAAGCATACTCATTTCTCTTTTTTTGTGTTTTTTTTCTGTCTCATGTTTGTTTTTTTTTTCTTTTTGTTCTGATTTTTCTTTCACAACACAACTAAAGTAGAAACATGTTTAACATGATTACACATGCATAGCATATATCAGATTGTATGCCATCTTACAGAAGTAGGAGGAGAGGGAGAGGGGGGAAATTTTGGAGCTCAAAATCTTTTAAAGTGAATGTTGAAAAGAAAAAAAGTGCATGTGTATACATATATCCGTGTGTATGTGTGTGTGTGTGTGACACACACACATACCACCTCTTATTTAACAGCTAGCTTTTAAATTGGGCCAAAAGATTTGCAAAAGGCTTTCCACACATTTATTTAATCCTCATAATTGTCTTAAGAGGAAGATGTCATTATCATTATCATGTCCATTTAACAAATGAAGAAACTGAGGCAAACAGGTTAAATGACATGCCCAAGATAAAAAAGATTTTAAAAACCCTAGAAAATACTAAAGACTAGAATGGAAATCAGGTCTTCCTGATTCCAGGTCCCGTGATCTATTCACTGAACTACATAGTTGCCCATTCAAATGTGGCCGTTCTTTCTCTCCTTAAGTGGTCATGACACTATCCCCTGAAATATCCTACAATAAACTATTGCTGGCAAAAATGTTGGAAGAAAATGAACCACCCACTAAGGCCTATCAATAAGTCATCAAATATTTATTGAAACCTCATGTGTCAAGCAAGACAATATATACCATGGGGATAATAAAAGAGGCAAAAGACAAGGACTTTGAGTTGAATGTAAAAGGTATTTAAAATTTTATTTGCAAAAGATTATTTCCTTAGTATTCAAAGATACCCTGCCATTCCTCCCTAAAGATAAAAATTAAACTTTACATGATCCAGAAATGTGTTTTGAATAAATTATACTAATGTGTACATGATTCTTCAGTAAGAACGGAAGGGGAGGGAAAGGAAGGAGAATATTTTACCTAAAATTAGGTAGACAGGCATAAAGTTCTTAGAACTATTTATTAGTAAAGAATAAATTTACCAAAAAAATAGGATCTCAGCTTCCTCAACAAACCTTAGACCCCAAATGAGGGGGACAGCTCTTTTTTTATACTTTTAAGAGGACAGAACAAAGAACAGGAATTCCTAGTTGGGAAACAACTTATGGTTGATGAAAAGAGCTCAATATCATGAATGGAAAAATCAATATAATTGGTTACAGAGCTGAGGCATGGGGACAATGTTATTGGTTGGAAATTGAAAATGAAGGCTAGAAAAAGCAGCACCACTCTGCCTTCTCTCCTGTCCCTAAGAAATGTTGATATTTTTAGTCCACCTGCAAGGGTAGAGATAGTAGACCAGACTTCTTTGGATAGCAAACCAGACAGCCTTGAAGGATAGCTTGATGATTTAAAGATATTAGACCAGATTCTTTGGTGTCCATTTGCATTGCTCAAAGGTAACACATTTCTTTGAGGCAAGGATAAAACAGTGATTAGCAGAAGAACTGGATTTCTAAATTTAACTCATTTCAGACTAGCTGAATTTCTGAACTAAATTCAGAGACAGAGAACCATGACTTAGGCAGTTACAGGACAAAACCAATTAACTGCAAATAGGATCAATTAAAAGATAATATACAGTCAATCTGAGTATTTCAGGAGGCAAAGAAAGGGAAGGAGAGGGAAGAGGGAAGAGGAGGGAAAGAAAATTAGATTTAGTAAATTCAAAGGAAAAGGTAGGGCACAGAAAAGAGAAGAAAAGAAAGGAAAGGAGAAGAGAGGTGAGGATGGGAGAGGAGGGGAGGGAAGGAGAGAGAAAACGAGGGGAGAGGAAGGGAGAGAGGAAAGGGGATGAGCGGAGAGGAGAGGAGAAAAGGGGGAAGGGAAAAGAAAAGAAAGATAAAGCAAAATCATTAACTTTTATCACAGCTGTTCTTTTCTGAGGCTATGGCAGGCATCCTCTACCTTGGCGAGCAGCCACCTGGGTGTTTCTCTGCCGTAGTCCTATTGTTCCACTTCCAAATCTCTATGCCTGGAATTCTAGGGTTTTTAAATTTGTGCTCACACTGTCTAGTCAATCTTCCATCCAATAAACATTTATTCAGGGCCCATTATGTTCCAGACACTATGTAGTGATTATACAGGGACAGAGATTAAGGAGAGGAAGACCAAGGTTTAAGCCCTAAATCTGAAACATATTGGTTGTGTGACTAAGGACAGCTAATATCTTAGTGCCCCAGGTAATTCTCTAAGTCTAGATCACATGCAAGTTGCCAGTTTTCATCAATTAAATCACAGGTCTGAATCACCCACCCACTTACCTAGAGAAAGAAAAAGAATTCCTAAGTCCTAGTACTCAAAGAAATAACCAATCAGGAAGTGTTTATTAAGCATCTACTTAATGTACACCATACCAAGCTCTTCTGATACAAGGCAAAAACAGTTCATCATTCTCTCTCTCTCTCTCTCACACACACACACACACACATCACATTTATATGCATATAGATGAATTCTCATATAAATGTATGCAAATATATATTGTTCTTGTTGTTCACCATTCCTTCTGGAAGAGGACCAGTGACATCAGGAGGGTATGTCTTGACTTGCAAGTGAATTGGATTTAAGTGAGGCAGAGCTGTACAAAGTCATCAGCCTCCCTCTCTTCTCCAGAGTCATCAGAGTCCAGCGGGAATACATGAGGCAGAAGATGGCCACAGATGCAATGGAAGATGTTGACCTTTTTAAGGTAAGGTCTTTCCCAGGTCTCACTTTATCTGAGGCAAAACCCATTCAGTGTGATTTAAGACTAGGTAAGAAATGAGGCAAAAGATGGTGTAGCTTGCCTACTCAAAGATAAAAAAAATCACTCTGGGAGGGGAAAACCCTCAAAGTTTCTGGCCAGAACAGAAACAATTACTATTTACACTTGCTGTGAACCATCAAAACCCAAATAACGATCAAGCAAGGCGTGGGATTGGACCTGTTATTGGCTAACCAGTGAGAGCCAGAATGATTTGTGTTTAAGTCATAGTCAAGTAGCTCCATTGAAATTCCAGCAGGCTTTGTCAAAGGCTGGTTTTCCAGAGCTCTACTTATATAAATTATAAATGAAACTACATGGGACAAAAGTTAACCATCCCAGTATAAAAATAAAAAGATATAATAAATAAATAGAGACAAGAAAAAATAATCTAACCCTCCCCCCCAATCCCAAGATATCTTGTGAGGTTTAAGTGATCAAAATGTATATTCCTGTGGATAGAGCACCATGTGTAAAAGATATGATTCTCCACGTGGACAGAGGCAGAGGGAGGGAGGAAAGGGGAAGGAATGGAGAAGGGAAGGAAGGAAGGAAGGAAGGAAGGAAGAAATATATACACGTATGTGCTTTCACATGTTCATATACATACTTCAAAGATGTTCCTAATCTACCATTCTTCTGTTATGCTTAATGTTTGTCAATAACAATTGGATAAAATTATTTGTTTCAGTAATTAGACAAAATTGTTAGCATATTTTCTCTAGGCTCACTAAAATTTCATTTGGAAAAAATCTAGTAGCAGATAGGTTGACTGTAATTTTGTGTTCTGTATTTTCCTCATGTTCCCACATAGTTTTTATGTCTTCCACTGGGTCTCTATAGTTTGACAGATGTTCATTCCATGTAGGTTGAAAAGTTATAATTATTCAATACTACAATATCTAATCTATATAATGCATTGTTCTTAAATTTTTATAGGCCAGAAGATTCTGGGTTGGTCACATGACAAACAAGAGGGGGGACTAGAAATTCTCTTAAAAAATGAATTATCTACAAGAGGTAGGCCAGTTAAAGTTGTTTCCATAGTATAAAAAAAACCAGGAAATCCAACAATGTAAGAGTCTTATGAATTAACAGTGGAGAAGGCCAAATCTTAAGACATTCAGTCTACTTCTACTTCTAGCTCCTATGTTCAGGCAGGTTGGACAAACCAATCCCTTGGTTTTTGTTTGGGTCCCACTCACTAATTTCTCTCCTGTTGTAATCTTTGTAGGCATATTCCACATGGATTCTACGTAAGCATAATATGTTGATTTAGAAGTTAGGGCATGTAAAAGCAACTTAAGGATCATAGACCTTCCAGAAGAACATAAATAAAGACTTATTTTAATTTGCATTTCTCTAATCATAGTGATTTAGAGCATTTTTAAAACCACTGTAGATAGCTTCAGTTTTCCAGTTTCCTTATCAAAAAAAGGAGGAGAATGGATTTGATGCCCTTAAGTTCTCTTCTGCCTCTAAACATATGGGGATATGATCTGTCCTTCTAAAGATTTTTTTGTTGGTTTTTATTCATTAATTTATTTGTTTTTACAAGTACAGTGAGTTTTTCATCTGTTTGAGAAAATTCTTTCATGAATTTCATTCATTTTTCAGTAGTGTCTGACTCTTTGTGAGTCCATTAGGGTCACATTAGGGCAAAGGTACTGGAGTGGTTTGCTATTTCTTTCCCCAACTCATTTTATAGATGAGGAAACTGAGGCAAACAGGATTACACGATTTTTCAGGGTCATACAACTAGGAAGTGTTGAGGTCAGATTTGAACTCAGGAAGAGGAGTCTTCTAATTCCAAGATCAATGATCTATCCATGCACAACGCAGCTGCCCTTTTATTGTGATATACGACTACACTACTAAGAAGAACAACAATATAACAGTAACAACCTCATTGTACTACAACCACTTGGCTGTATAGCAGCAGTGAAGGGATGACTGAAGAATATTCAAGGAGTGATCCCTAGGCAGAATACAGTGGAATGAAAACTTGAGAATGGTGAGGGCTGAGTTCAATACTAGGGCATAGCTATAAACTGAAGAAATCACAAGAGTTGCCAGATGAGCCTACCTCAGAGTGATGAGGCATAAAATATCTTTATGAGAGACAAGGCTTCAGGTTGCCTCTGAGTCTAAATCCCAGTGCTGAGGTTCAGGATCACCCCAAAAGGCACATAGGTTGAGGTGTAAGGTGTATGTGTGTCAGGGCCATCTGGAAAGAATTCACTTAGACTGTCTCCAAATCAAGTAAAGGCATTTATTCCAAAAAGGACACCAAGCAGGCTCCTATTTAAGGGACAGCAGCTCAAGAGAGACCCCAGCTAAATGGGAGAGGGAGGCCATGGGGAGCAGCTCCTTAAGAGACAGCACCCCCCCCCCAAGGGAGACACCGACTAACCAAGAGGAGCTAGGGATTCTTATAGAGGAAAACCTGCCATAGGCAGGAGGACACATAGGCAAGGAGATAGGTGGAGTTCAGACTTTCAAGGACACCTAGGAAAATCATTATTTCATTGTTTATCCCATTTGGTGAGGGGCACATTTAGACTTGAATCTAATTATCTCCTAAAGTGGCTTTAAGTTGTACTTGAGATTTGGTTTGGTACTTTGTTTCTCATGGACCAGTCTATTTGAATGTCTTCAACAGCAGATGAGAGCAATGTTAGAAATGTCTTGTTGAACCTCACATATAACAGTTTATATACCCCCCCCCTCCAAATCAAAGAGAAAATCTGTCTCTATCAATGTCTATACAACATAATTTCCTATCATTCCAATTTACCTATTATAATTATTTTTAATCAAATCTATAGGAAGCTTTCCCCCACCCTTCTTAATTCCAGTGCCTTCCTTCTATTAAATATTTCCTATTTATGGTTCATATAGTTTGGGTTTCCTGACATGGTTCTGGTAGAATGTCCAGGTTTCACAGGCATACAACAATGAGGTCAGCACAGTGTCTAAGTAGACATCCAGTTTGATAAGCAATCTAATAACTCTTCTCTTCCATGATTTTCCTTCAGGGCCTCCAATGCATCTGCCAACCTCATCATCTATGTGTATATGGAAAGTATATTGCCAAGGTAAGTGAACTTATCCTTAGCATTCAATATTTTTCCACTTACTATAATGAGTGCTTCTACATATAGATGGTGTGGTGTTGCCTGGTAGAGACCCTCTGTTTTACTCGGTGTTAATTTTTAGGCCAAAATTGGCACAAGTAAGAAAGCATTGATCTATACTCTGTTGTATCTCAGTCTCATCAAATCATGCATGATGTATACACTCATCTATGAACAAAATGTCATGCAACAACTCTCCTTCCACTTTAGTCTTGACTTGTAGCTTTTCAAGTTAAATAACATATCATCAGTGTGGTAGCTGACCATGATGTTTGCTGTTTTTGTCCTCATTGAAAGTGTCTGACAACCTTTCTGAAAACATTGTGCTAAAAATTTACCATGGGAGCAAGCACACAGTGCTGCCTCTTTCCATTGGTGACTGGGAAAGCTTACTTTGTGTACATTTGTTCCCATGTTTTCTCTCCCATATGATTTTAAGTTCCTCGAGAGCAGGGATAGCCTTTTGCTTCTTTTTTGTATTCCTAGCAATTAGCACATTGCTGGAACATAGTAGGTGTTTAATAAATATTTATTGGTTGTTAACAGAAAGAGTATTTTGTCTTCCAGAAAGCTCAAAAACAAAATTTTTAAAAGACATTGCAAATTGTTGAAATCTCTGGCCTCTTCTCTTTAAAAGCAGCCTCAGGGTCAGTCAATACTTTCTTAGGTAGGCATTTTCATTTACTGTTCCAGGAAACTGGTAGCTATTCATGACAACAGGCACATAGACTGCAGAATACTAACTCCAGAGTTTCCCAGTTGCTGAAATAGCTGTTGCTTGGTCCTTTTCTATTTCATAACATACAGCCTCCTAAAGAGCTGGATTTGGAGTAATAATAGAGTGAATCACATTATCTTTGAGACTTATGAATCTGATTATCAAAGTTTCTTTCTTTCTTTGCTTCTGATGTAAACTACAGAGATAAAGAACACCTGATGACCAAGGGCCCTTTACCAACTAAAGGTTCTGTAACTAACATCACCTCTTGGAGAGGTCTGAGGTGAGAGAGTAAGTGACTTTTCCAAGATCATACAACAATTCTGTATGAGACATGATCCCAAGTCTTGTTGATTCTAGGGCAGCTAAGAAGGTAATGGATAGAGCACCAGACCTGGAGTGAAGAATACCCTATGTTCAAATACAGCTTCAGACACTTTCTAGCTATGTAACCCTGGGCAAGTCACTTAATCACATTTGCCTCAGTTTCCTCATTTGTAAAATGAGCTGGAGAATGAAATGTCAAAACACTCCAGTATTTTTGCCAAGAAAGTATGAAATGGGGTCATAGACAGTCAGACATGACTGAAAACACTGAACAACAAGAACAATATAGGTTACCAATAACTCATTTCCTTTTTGGGTTCAAATATTCCCCCCATGACTCAGAAGTATAACCCAGATAATGAAGAGAGTAAAAGCAATATTGACAGCAGAAAACCATACCTTTTATACAATTTAACTCACTTTATAGACACCTTAAATGAAAAGAGCCATAAAGGTTTCCAGGTATTTGTGAGGCTTCTAAGAGTTAATATATTTAATGTGCCATGGCAATGGTAGCCGCTAAGACCATTGGAGAGAAAATATTGTAATTCAGATACAATTTCCTGACCTTGGAGTCAGGAAAGCCTGTTAGAAGATCCGCCTCTGACACGTTATCTGTGAGACCCTGGGCAGATCACTACCTCTTAAGGTCCCAATAACGATAAAAACTAGCATTGATATAGGTCTTTAATGTTCACAATATGCTTTATACATATTTTATCTCATTTGATTCTTACAAAAACCCTGTGAAGGAGGTGTTATTATTATCCCCATTTTACGGATACGGAAATAAAATAAATTAAGTGACTTCCCTTCCCTTTCTTCCTCCCATAGGTATTTCAGGCAGGATTTGGATTCAGGTCTTCCTGACCTCCAGTCTAACCCCTCATTAGCTACTTGCCAAAGTCATTCCTCCTGGACCAGAAGCTGCAGATTAGGTAGCTACTGCACTAATAAATCCATCAAGGGTCTGTGACCTGAGCTGAAGCCTGTGCTGAAGAAATCATAGATCCATAGAAATATCAAAACAAAGACATAATAACCAATAATGCCAAGTTCACTGAAATAAAACCGAGTTTGGTGAGAACTTAACACCAGTGGGATTTGGCTCAGTTCTGCCAGAGTAACCAGATACGTCTTAGTTGGAAAGATAAAAAATGTCAAGAAAAGCATGAGTCACTTGGCTATCTTTTTTTTTTTCCTTCAGAGTTTTGAATGTTTCTTTTCCACAGAAAACAGCCCCAGAAGTCTCCTGTGACAAAAAGTGAGGGACATAGTGAAGTAAATCAAGAAACTGAAAACATTGATATCAGAAGGCAATAACCAATCATTCAATCAGTTATCAAACATTCATTAAACACCTACTGTGTACCATAAACCTACCATATACTCTCCTCATTTCTGCCTACTGGTTTCCCTGGACCTCTTCAAATTCTGTTTGCTTCCTGCCTTCTCCGGGAAGCCTTCCCTGATTCTTCTTAATTCTAGTGTCTTTCTTAGTTGATTATTTCTCATTCATTCTGTATGTTAGCTTGGTTACACATCATTCTTTGTGTTTGTCTTCATCATTATGCTTTAAGTTCCTTGAAAACAGGGGAGAGATTTTGCTTCCTTGTATCCCCAATGATTAGCACAGTGTCTGGCACGTTTGTTGTTGTTGCTCAGTCATATTTCAGTCGTGTCCAACTCTTTGGGACTCCACTTGGGGTTTTCTTGCCAAATTTACCAGAGTGGTTTGCCATTTCCTTCTCCAGCTCATTTTTGCAGATGAGGAAATTGAGACAAACAGGGTTAAGTGACTTGCCCAAGATCACATAGCTAGTAAGTGTCTGAGGTTGGATTTGAAATCAGGTCGTCCTGACTCCAGGTCCAGCCCTCTATCCACTTCCCTCCTAGCTGGCACATAGTAGGTGTTTAATAAATGTTTGCTTGGTTAACAAATTGACTATATAAATGAATGACTGCAACATGAAGCAGTGGGAGAATCCACAAACTCTTATCTCACCCTTTAATATTTTGATATTACTGGTTTTATTTATAATCCCATGTACTTTATGTTATGTATTTAACAAAACTACTCTGAAAGAGGGTACATTAGTATCATCGGCAAATGGGTCCATGACATAAAAAGTAAAGAACCCTTCAATTAAGGAACATATACAATGATCTTTGTGGGAATATCTCCTCTTAAGTCTAGTTTGACCTTACTAGATGATTAATGCCCACAGTCACATAGCTAGCATGTGTCTGAGGCGGTATCGAATGGCATTTCTCACTCCAATCTGAGTTCTCTGTTCATTAATTTAAGCTGCCTCTAAATGTGAAACATGCACACCAGATTATTCTCAAACCTTCTCATCAGAAAATTCTTAGTCTCAAAATATATTTCTCTTCCCCCTGCATTAGGTTCCACTTTTCCATAGGATCTTACAATCTTCCAAATTCAGTGCCACCCAATGGTTCCAACTCTTCTAGCAAGGGAAATGAGCTTGAGGTTGCTAAACAGATAACTCTCCGAAATCCCAGGGAAGCCCTCCAATTTCAGTGAGCTATCCAGACATTTGGCCTTATGGCACCACTCAAAATGCTTGGGATTGAACTATTCAAAATTTTGGAAAATCTGAAAATGAATAAAGGGAAATGTATGATGCTCTCTGGGAGATGAATTTAGGGAGCATAGACTGATCTAGTGTTTCACAGACTCAGTATGCTTGTGATCAAAGAAAGTTCCCATTCAGTGCCTTCAAATGAGGTTACAGTATCGAAAGTGGTAGAAGGAAGATGAATTCACAAATATATATCTACACCCTTAGATTAAATTTATATATCTATATATATATCTATATATATATATATATATATTTATATACATATACATATACATATACATATATATATATATATATATATAAATTTATATAAATTTAATCTAAGGGTGTAGATTCAATACACAAAGAAAATGTGAATCAGCCTCCAAAATCCACTATCTGCAGAGTCCGGAAGCAAAATGAGGTTGTTTCCAGGGCTTGCCCCAGAATACTTTATTATTCTGTGCTGCGTGTGCTACTGGAAGCCTTTGCCTGGAAGACAAGGAGCATTGTT
Organism: Pseudochirops cupreus; assembly: GCA_028627135.1. Taxonomy (NCBI): domain Eukaryota; kingdom Metazoa; phylum Chordata; class Mammalia; order Diprotodontia; family Pseudocheiridae; genus Pseudochirops; species Pseudochirops cupreus. Next base: position 197,330,931 of record CM053583.1, read on the forward strand.
CAGACAGAATGATTTCCTGTGCAATGGTGGATCATGGTCCACTTAAATTTCTTGATGACACTTCTGCCAACATTGCCTGAAGTTCTCTTTTCATTTTCAGTTCATTTTAAGCCTTTTTTTAGGAGTTTCTTGGCTTACCATCTTGCCATCACATTACTCCTGTTATTCCCTCCCACGCCCTTGCATTTTTTAATATCTACATATGCTTCTCTCACCAAGATGGAAGGATGGAGACTCGTACAAGCACAGACTGGAACTGAGTCTGCTGAGGTCTGTGCTGCAGTAACCACACTCTTTGTCTGACTGGTAATTTCCCCAGACTTGTTCTTGGCCACAGAGTAAAACAACAACAAACAACAGCAACAACCACCACAAGGCTCTGGCCAATGATGGGTTGGACAATGAGCGCATGAAGGATGAGGTGGCTGATAAGTCTTCTCTGGAAGACGGGAACATTGCCCCAATTAGCGTCTGTACCACATGGCCGTATGGCTTCAATTTGAAACCAGGAACTCAGCGACACTGCCAAAGAACTTAATACATTGTCAGATATTTTATTTGGGCTTAAAATCACACACAGATTAAGATCCCCCTCATCTGCCAGAATGGAGCTATGTCTGCACTTTGTCCTTTGTTTTTCGTTATGGGATTGGGAATATGGACAAATTGAATTTCAAAATAATAGGACTGGGAAAGAAGCCTCCGGAGATCATCTGGCCTTGTCCTCTGTCTTTAAGCAATAAGTGTGTAAATCATCCAGGAAACATGGTTGGCTTTCCCAAAGGTCTTCAGACTTGGAAGCCCTACGAGTTCTTTTAGTAGCCTTTCCAGTGAGGCTCTAGTGTGTTTAGCGTGAAGGCAGGATCCTTGGGGAATGTTCCAGACCAATTATTTATTTAATATGAACCATGTGCAAGAGACCATGTGAGATGCAAAGATGAAAAAGATATGATCTCTGCCCTCATGAAATTGGCAGTCTATTAAGGGAGATACAACACGTAACAGGAGTAACTACTGTATAAGACATTATATGATCAGTGTCATAAGAAACCATGAAAAGACAGTAAGAGAAGATTATGCTTACAGTTATAGGAGGGAGAAATCACTTTTGGATTTAGAAGCAGTATAAATTAACTAGTATTTTATATTATCATGTATCTCTTAAATTAAAGTAACTAACATTAAATTAAAATTTAAAAAAGGATGGATGTAATGTATAGTCTACTGGGTAGATGGGCAGTTGGAACAACATAGAAATCATTACAAAATATAGGGATATTAACTTGAACTATGATTTTACTGTTATAGGGAACTTCCAAATGAAGAAACTCCCTTTACCAATGCAGTTGAGTACCTGCCCAGCAACAAAAAGCTTTCAAATTTTATCTAGAACTTTGAGATGTTAAGTGTCCTGCCCTGTGTCACAAAAGTAGGATGTTTCAGAGACATATATAGAATTTACTTTTTGCTGGTTTCAGGGATGTCTCTCATACAAAATATATACAGAGTAAATATAGTTTACTTACAAGGTAATTTGGGGGTGTGAGCAAGAGTATTAATAGTAGAAAGAATTGAGAAAGATCTCTTACAAGAGGAGGGAGGAAGAATATTAATAGTAGAAAGAATGGGGCACGGGGAAGATGAACTAGAACTTCTTTTGTTTCACAACTCAGAATGTTCCCAGGTAGATGTAAGGAGGGAGAAAAGGAGATGGAATACACACACACACACGCACACAGACAGAATAGTATATAGTCCAGTTTCACTGGAACATTGATGGTATGGAGGGATAATGTGAAAGAGTCTGCAATGATAGTTCAGAACTATAATATAAAAAGTGTTTGAATATGCGACTGAGGATTTTGTATTCTTTACATTTAAGCCACCCCAACACACCTGAAAAATTGACTTGAGACATATCATACTTGAGAAATATATGTATTTGATATCTGAGTATGAATGAGATTGTTGATAATATTTCCATTTGGTCTTGCTTCATAGGATTATAGGGCAGTTAGTTGCTGCAATGGATAGAGTACTGGCCTGGAGTCAGGAAGACCCGAGTTCAAACCCAGTGTCAGACACTTACTAGCTATGTGATCCTGAGCAAGTAATTTAAGCCTGTTTGCCTCAGTTTCCTCACCTGTAAAGGAAGCTAGAGAAGGAAATGGCAAACCACTCCAGTATCTTTGCCAAGGAAACCCAAATGGGATCACAAAGAGTCAGACATGACTGAAAACAAGTGAACAACACCAAACAACAATTATAGGTTTGCATTGGAATGAACCTTAAAGATTGTCAAGTCTAACCTCATCATTTTCAGGATGAAAAATTTGATCTCTTAAGCAAAAAAAAAAAAAAAAAAAAGGAAAAAGAAAAGCTTAGGCAGCATATTTAGAGAATTTTTTAAAAAGATAATTGCCCAAGTCTCTTAGAATCTAAGAGCAAAGTGGAAATAGAGAGAATCTACCAGTTACCCCCTGAAAGAAAATGCAAAATAAAAACTCCCAGGAACATCAGCCAAAAAGCTAGAGCTTCCAGGTCCAAAAATAAATAAACAAAAAAATACGGCAAGCAGCCAGGAAGAAAGAATTCCAGTACCAAGGAGCCACAGGCAGAATCATATAACATTTAGCAGCTCCCCCTCTGAAGGAGTAGAGGGCTTCAAATACAATATTCTAGAAGGTAAAAGATATAGCTAAGAATAATTTACCCATCAAAACTGAATAAAATCTTTTTGAAATGTATTTTATATCCCCCAATTAATGTTAAAACAATTTAACATTTTTTTTTGTTTTGAGTTCCAGATTCTACCCCTCCCTTTCCTTCCCCTCCCTGAAACACTAAGCAAGTAAGATATAGGGAAAACTGAAAATTTTCTCAAAAGGGAAATTATCTTAAAGATAAATTAGAAGACTTCTAACGTGTTCATGATCACGCAAGTAATATGTAGAAGAGCTGATTCTGGAGTCAGTTTTCCTGGCTCTGATTTCAATGTCTGTTCCAATTGCTGCACTATACCCCTATCTTCAATTTTACATTCTACCTCAATGTCACCTTCCAATGTCTGATTATGAGGTGGAGGTGACTATGGATTCTCAGAGGTTTAATGCTAAAGTACAAGTTCTGTAAAAGGGGAAAAAAAAGTCTCATCTCTCCTCCACAGATTTCTTTCTCCTCCCTAATGTCAATTATTGTCATAAGCACCTCAAGGAAACAACCATCCTCTTCTCTGATCCTCTTCTTTCTTCCTAAATAGCTAACACAAAACAAAATTCTCATCTTTTTGCTGTTGCTGTCCACTTCTCTCAATAGCTTTAGGTCATTCTAAGATTTAGCACTCTTGAACCTAAATTGGTCTCTTTGCAATCTCTAATCATTACCCTCTAGTTATTCCTTCTGGAGCTAAACAGAACAATTCTGATTGCTTTTCCAAGTGACTATTCTTCAAATATTTGAAAAGTCATCATGTCATTCCTCCATGTTGTTCTCCCATGTGATGCCCCATCATGCCCAAGTTTTTTTTTTTCCTCCTTTTTTAACCTCCTGGGGATAAACATCCCCAGTTTCTTCAAACACTCTTTCAATAGCATGATTTTGTCACCCTTCACAGACATTTTAGTCACCTACTTTTGCCCATTCCTTAACCACAGCATGGCATCCAGAATTAGATTTCATATTCCATATGTGGTCTGATCAGCAGAGTGGAGCTATGTCTTCCATGTCAAGGGTACTGAATACCATTCTTCACTGTAATGGTTTGTGATTATGTAATTTCAGAAGGGCTGAGGACAAGGGATAGTTTATTGGATTAATTAGAACTTAAAATCAATGGCAAGTCTGGACTAAACAATCTTTCCATTTCCCTTAGTTCCCCTTTTGCTCAAGGAATTAAAACACTACTTCTGCTGGCTGTTATCCTCACCGGAAATGAACAGGTGAAAGACATTTGACATTTTGGATCAGTATGGCCCATGACCTTTACTATGTCCCCAGAGGCAAAAGCAATAGGAGCAAAACATTGTGTATCATCAATTACTTTTGAATAATTGGAGATTTTACCTTTCCACCTGTCACCTGCACTCTCTTATAATATTTTTAAGTAATAGTTAAATAACACTACTTGATGATCATTTTGATATAACATTGTGGTTATGGAAAAAAAAAAACCTTGTTTGAAGTAAAAGAATGTTGGTTGAAATCTTGTTTCTGCCCCTTACTTCCTGATTGACCTTGGACAGTCAATTAATCTGTTATCTGTTGCTCAGTTTCCTCATTTGTTAAATAAGATGGATGGACTCAATGCTCTCAAATATTCCTTCAGCTGTAAGTCTATAAACCTATGATAGAACAGTCAATGCAAGTAGCCAGCACCTGGGAAATCCAGCCCCAACAATTAAATACTTATATTGATCTTTTCTGGTGGTACACTTTTATGTACATATTTTAATTATTTATATTATTATTAATTATAATAATTATTTAATATGTATGTTATGTTTAATAATGTATAGTTTTTAATAGATTTGCCTATAATAGGTAGGCAGAGCAATGAGATGACCCACTTGATATATCAATTATAAGAGGAAGCACTTAGTAAAAAAAAAAAAGCACAAGTAAAAAACAATTGTGTGACTAGGCAACTTGAGGATTTAAATGACATTTAAGTTATATGATACAGGATTGCAAATTTTTGCAATTCATCCTTCTAATATTCTGGTTATTTGAGACACTAGAATTCATCAGCACAAACTGTTAAGGGAAAGTATTGTTCCAATGAGTTTCATAATTCACCCCCAAACTATGATCAATATATCTTTTGGAACTGAAATTGAAGATGAGGGAATTGTGGGGTAGTGCAAAGGGATTTAGATATGGAGTCCCAAAGTAGAGATTTAAGTCATAGCTCTGCCCTTCAGCACCTGTACAACCTGAAGTACATAATTTCCCCTCTCGGCTTCAATTTCCTCACCTGTCCCATGGCAGGGTTGGATAGAATGATCTCCAAAGTCCGTTCTAGTTGTGTCCCATGTTCTTCATATAGTAGCACTCCATGTGACCAGATGTTTCTATTGCATAGCCTACATAAGTGGGACAGCACGAAATCAGACTATCACAGCTCATCCAATATAGCAAATCTTATTGTTCTTCCTGCTCTATTGAACCTCTCATGTGAATTTTCATCCAGGTCTTGAGTGATCTAACAGCTCCTTTCAGAACGCCTCTGACGAACTCCCCCATCCATTGAGATGAAGCAAACTTTTCTCCAAACGAGGTAATGTTTGACAAGTGCTAAAAACAGTGCCTCGCACATAGTAGGCACTTAATAAATGCTTCTTCCATCCACTTTAGAAATGAATAGACAGTACCAGGAACTGACAGTCCATTCCATGGTAGTGCAGGGATGCAAATTAGAAGGCTGAAGCAATTTGCATGTGTGAGGAAGGATAACACTTTGTGTGGCACATTTTTTGGGGGGGGTGAAGGCAATGGGGGAGTGTGATAAAACCTCTGATTCCATCAGTGTAGAGATTTCATAGGATCATAGATTTATAGCTATAATCATTAGAAATCATTGAGTCCAGCCCACTTATCATATAAATGAGAAAACTGAAGCAGAGAGAAATTGAAGTGATTTAATTAACTTGATAGGGTCAAATTGTTAATAAGTGTCTGAGGCAGGATCTGAATTCAGGTCTTCCTAATTCCAAGTCCTTCCATTTATCCCCTTTAACACACTGCATGACTATAATTTTCTGGTATTAAAAATCTTTCCACCAATGCAGATTCATGACTTATCTGCAACCTTAGTCTTAGAGACTATTATAGAATGCTGAGGATTAAGTGACTTGTTTATAAAATATCTACTGAGACCTGATTTTCCATCTTTCTGACCCCACGGGAATCCATCTCTCCGCTATGTGATGATGATTATTATGATGATGATGATGGCATTGATGATGGTAGCTCAAATTTATATAGCTCTTTAAAGTTTGCAAGGTACTTTACATATACAAGGTGTCCCAAAAGTCTTAGTGCAATTTTAAGTTTATTTATTTATTTTTTAAAGCCTGTGACTGCACTAGGACTATTGTGATACCTTCTAGAACACATTTTGCTCCTCAAAGAAGCCTTTTCATGAGGTGCTATTATAAACCCATTTTGCAGATAAGGAAACCAAGGCAAAGTGAAGTTAAGTGACTTGCCCAAGGTCACTAGGCTAGTGAGTGTGTGAAGTGGGATTTGACTACTAATATCTTTTCACCTTGAAATCTATGCTAACACCTTGTTGCTGTCTAGGCATCTCTATCTATAGATCCCTTTTAAAACTTACAAAGTTTGTGGCTCTCGACCACTCTGGGTGGTAGGTGGAACATTAGTTATTATCTCCATTTTATTAATAAGAAACTAGAAATGAAGAGAAGTAAATGAAACAAGTATTTTCCATGCTCAGGTCTTCCATTTCCTCATCTAGAAAATGAGGACTTTAGACCAGATGGTCTATAATCTTGTGGCATGAGTAGAATTCCATAGCTAATCAATGCTTGAGACTGGATTTTACTTAGCCAGCAGGGTGCTGGTACATGTTTAATTTTGGGGTGATGGAGGAGGGACAGCATGAGTGATACTTTTATCTCTTTTCATTAATTCAATTTTGTTTAATCTGCTTGAACATTTCTTTCCATTACACTCTTAAATGTAGAAATCCACAAAACATTAAATCAAGCTCTGATGTGTAGCATTCCATGGTTTTTGAGGTATAAATACTCACATTGAAAATTTAACAATTAACTCTCCTAAGCCAGTATAAACTGACATTTCTGGATTCTTAGACAGCTCCCATACAAATAATAATTTTTTTTTATTATACCATGTGGCATCAGAGGGCATTATGACCAATCATTTCTTCCAGGGCTTTTTACAATCTGTGAAGCCTGCTACCCATATTGACAACAGTCCCATTTGTTTAAAAAACAGCCTCAAACACACATGTTTTCTGAGCTAGGCTTGGTCGCCCTCATTGATTGACTGAGATTTCTTCTGTGTCCATCCAGGCCTTCATGTCACATGGTTCTTATTTGTTCTCTTTGCCTCTGACATAGTTGATGACAAATGGTTTTCTTAGTTGAAGGAGGGAATTGCCAAGCTGGGCTGGGAGTGGACTAGAAAGAAAGTCCTTGGTCTTTTTCCTAAAATCTGCCCAATTAACCAAGGGAATTGTGACTCTTGAGCCCCAAGAAGGAGCCTCTGGGGATATAAAGATCACATGTTGGCAGCAGGTACCTTCTCCTAAGTCTTGGACACAATTTGGTTTATCAGTTTGCTTTTACGTCTGTTCTTAATCATGGATATGAAATCCTGTAGAATCCTGGGATGCTATGGAGCTACTTGAGAGGAATGTTTTCTCTTCTTTCTTTCTGATTTGAGTTATACAAAGCCATCAACTTTATTCCCATATTTGGAGCATAAATGCATGATGTTCAGATTCATAAGGAAATATTGAAACATGTTGGCTCATTATAGGCGATGAATAAAAGAGAAAATTAAGTTAGTGCCTTACAAATGTTCAGACTCAAAGCCACATGAAAAGAATACTGTCGACTTAGAATAAACCCAAACTATATATCATCTGGGATGGGAGAAGAGGGAACAAAATAAACTGATAATCTCAGAATTTTTAGTTGACAAAATACAAGCTCCAATGTGTTTTGTGTTAATTTCAAAAGATTTTGTTCACTAAAGCTTTTGCATATTATGAAAAATTACTCTTGGCTGTGCTAAAATCAGCATTTGAGGATAATATTCCACTCAAACTTGCAGGTCCTTGGCAGATGTTTAATTACATCAAGTCCTGAAGATAATTTGTATACATTTTAGGATTACAAAGGCAATACCTTCAATGTGGATGGATAGTATTCTGGGCCATTAATCTCTGCTAACTTGTTCCATTATTTTGTGACAACTTTGAAAAAGAAACCTAATATAGGCAAAAGAGTATGTGAGTTTCCTTTGGGTATTGGAGAAGGCTAAGAGGAGATTAATAGCTAATAACTGGGAGTTATAAAGCACTTTAAATTTTGTAACATGCTTTACAGATATTATCTCATTTGCTCCTTACAACAGACCTGGGAGATGGGTGTTGTAATTATTCCTATTTTAAGGGTGAGGAAACCAAAATAGACACACATTCAATAAATTGTCTAGCTTCACTCAGCTAGCAAATGCCTGAGTCCACATTTGAATTCAGGTCTTCTTTACTCCAGACTCGGTAATCTATCCACTGAGTCAATTAGATGACTTCAGATTGGCCTGTAGCTTAATCTGTTCATAAGATTTAGCATTAGACAGTACCATAGAGATCAACCTGCCTCAAGCCACGGATGAGGACACCAAGGGTCAAAGAGAGAAAGGAATTTGATGAAAGCCACAGCATCAGATAATATATTTAGAGCTAGAAAGAAACTTAAGAGACCATCTCTCCTTTAACTCCCTCTTTTTACAGAAAAGGAAAATGTGGTGTAGAGAGATAAGTATCATGACTTGCCCAAGGTCACACAGCAAGAAGTGGAAGAGGGAGCATTTGAACACTGATCCAACCCTCTTTCCAGCACACTATGCTGTGAAGTCTAATGGAACATGAGGATAATAATGGGGTCAAGAATTGAACCCAGCACTTTGACTCCTAAACTAATGTTGGGTTCTCTATACCATGTTCCTCTTCATCATCGCCAAAGCATGCCAGGCTAATTCCTAGTGAAAGACCAGAAAAGGACTTTTTTTTTTCTTTCACATAACTCATTGACCATGAATCATTACTATTTCTACATTTTCTTTATGGTCAGAATTCTAGAACACAACAAAAACACTTAGAAGGAAAACTCCCAACAAGAAACCAAGTTGCCTCTGTAGTACATTATATCCCTCAAGTCTAATCCATTTAGTGGAGAACTCCATGGACATTGTGCTATCAAGTAGGTTTCTGGACTTCCAACAGGAAAGTCATTTCTGTTCCTGTAGTAGTCTTGATGGTATTCTCTAAAAGCATTTCATGAGTGTTCATTTAGGCTCTTAGGATTTAGAACTGAAAAGGACTGAGACATCATATTGTCCAACCTCATAAATTTTGTGGACAAGGCCACTGAGGTGGTGTGTGTGTGTAAGGGGGCAAGGATTTACCCAAGCTCTCTTAGACTCAAACCCAGATCCTCCAACCCAAATCTCATTCTGTTAAACTAAATAACATTTTCAGACTTTCACTCAGCTATTGACACACAGACAACTTCTGCAAAAGAGCAAAAACTAAATATTCTAATAGCTCAACAGACCTATCATCTCACCAGAGTGGCCATTATCTCCAACAATGAAGACTACAATCCACATATACCTGTGAATTTTGTATCGCCTAAATACATGCACATATAGCATGTACTTAGTGTGAAAATAAAATAAGAAATACCTTTAAGAAAGTATTTTAAATAAATATTTAATTCTATTATTGGCATTTACAAGTAGAAAGCATACAGTATGTTACAATTATCAAATGTGAAAAATATGAATGTTACATAAGTAACAAATGTGAAAAAGTACTTTTCTTACTTTCCTGAAAGTAAGAAAACTATTCAGGGTAGCAAAATATCAATATCAAAACACGGCTTAAGTGTAAAAAAAATTTTTTTTACACAGTACAGAGGATTTCCAAATGGACAGGAAAAAAAAAAACAGCTTTCTTTTTTTTTATTTCGTCGGATTTCTACTTTAATAAATTCTACAAACACAGGGTATTTGAAAATGCGAGTCCACTAGGAGGCTCCCTTTATATCAATTCTTTAAAATAAAGTCAAGAATGCAGCACTTTTTTTTTCTTTTTTTACAATAAATAATCTTTGAAAAAACGATCATCTGAAAATGCTGTACTGTTGAGAACAGTGCTCCCCAGTCATGGAGATAGATGGCAGTACTCAAGGGTGACTTCTACCCAAGCTCTTCTGGGTAGAAGAAGTCTCAGGGAAAGGAGGGATGGAATAAGTACCCACAACAGTTAGCAACAGAACCTGGAAGTCTTGAGACAATTTCCTCACCAAATCCTAAAGTGCTGACCAGAAAGAATGAGTTGCTTCTAGCACCACTTCCATGGAGAAGATCCATGACCCTACTGCATGCAAACCATCCAACATATTGCTCTATAACTATGCAAACATGAGTCACAGAAACTGGACTCTTAAAGGGGGATTAACACTACTTATTCCTTCATTCAGGCATTGGAGAACTCTTTCTCATGTTTCAAAGAGGAAATCAAATCCCCGATGTTCTGGCGATGCAAAAAAAAAATGAAGTTATTGAAATGGAAACAACACAAACACTCCCCTGTTGAAACAAAAAATTCATTACCAGAACAAGATTAATTTTAAAATCACCAACCTAACAGTGCTCAATAGCAACGAAACCCTCTTCAAATTCTGCATGCTGAATGTCTAGTTCTAAAATGCAATACGTGCAGGAGAAACCAATTCATCATTCAATCAAAAGAAATTAAATCTGTTTCAGCAGCATAATGGTTATTTATTTTTAAGATCTCCCTTAACCAAAAGTTGACCATGGCCTGTTGTTGAAACATGGGCCATATTTAAGCGCAGAATGATTTGATTGCATCTAGTGTAGCATTTTTTCGTCCTGCTAGTACATAAAGTCTACACATACTGCTCTGCTTCCCCATCTTTGGAGGCAGGCTTACTGGTCCGACCAGTGCCTTCTTCACTGGCTGTTGTTTTTTCTGGGAGAGATGCCAAGTCTTTAAAAACATCTACATAATGCCCAAAACCAGGGCCCCAGTTTAACAGGTTGTCCCAGTTGAAATTTCCCGATTGCTGCCCAAGTTTCAGGGGCAATGTGCTCTCAGCCACATTGGCTGCTGTTGCTGTCTGTGTGCTCATGGCCCCTCCCTCGGCCCGGCGGCCAGGGTACCTTCGAGCCTTCAATCTAGCCCCATAATTATCTTCATCATCTGCATCAGACTCATTTACTTGAGATAATTTGGGCATCCGGGAGGTATAGACCATGGGTTTTTCCCTGTCATATTCCATCTCAGAGCAAGTGAAGGACTCATGAGAGTCACTATCAGATGAGGATTCTGGAGCCGGAATGCCATCGGCTGGATTCCTTGTTCTGGACAGCGGTCTCCTGCAATCCTCCTCTGAAGAAGACCTGCCATGGTCTGCACTGCAGATGCTTGGATTTCTAGGGCGAGGAGTGTTTAGTCTTTCAACCTCCTCAATTGAGAGGCCCACTGGAGGTGTAGATTCCAGAGGCATCTGTCCAATTGGCTGCTTTAGGCGGCTCCCCGGCCTTGAACCATGGGTTGCCATGGTCTGTGGACTCTTGCTTCTCCTCCCTAGCCTAGTAGCATAATTGAAAATACCAGGCTGGCACACATCCCCGTGCATCTCCAAGGGGCCTCCTTCCCTTATGGAAAGGTGCAATTCCCTGGCAGGACTGTTTCTGTAGAATGTTGAAGATTTAGAAAAGGGAGCCGGGCTGTGACGAGAAAGGGGGTTGGGAGTGGGGCAAGCAGAGTGGCTCAAGGAACTGGTTCTTAGACCCTGGCTATAGGAAGGTTGGTAAGTCAAACTGCTTGCACCCAAGGGCATGGGAGATTGCCTTGCAAAGCCCAGGGGGCTGTGTCTCTGGATGGAGAACTTGGGGGTGTGGCTGCGGAACTGCTTGTAATGCTGAACGATGTCAGCATCTGAAGGGGCAATGCTGCTGGCATTGTCAATGTCATAATGTTCAATCTCCTGCTCAGGGGAAGCCAAGGGAGCGCTGGGGATGGTTTCAGTATTGGGAGGAAGGTCTGTCTCATCATAGATCAGGTAGGGGTTTTCCCTTTCAATGATATCAGGTTTAGGGTTTCCTTCTGGTTGCTTCCTGACTGTCATATCATCACCATAAGGAGGGATGTTGTCAGGGTCATCAAAAGCCACATTCTCACTTCCTTTTTTCTTCTTCTCCTTAATCTTCTTCTCCTCCTTTGGTGCTTTGGCCTTCTTGCCTCTGCACTGATTGCACAGAATCAGGCTTAACACCAGCAGAACAAGAAGTGTGGCGCAGCTGCCCACAATGGCTGGGACAGCCCACAATGGCAGGGAGATCTCCTCTGGGACCTTGGTCAAAATACAGACATGGCCTCCAGCACTGCCAGCCTTGCATATGCTTCCTTGGGGGCACTGGATGCCAAGGCAGGCTACCACTGTCTCGCAAGTCCTGCCAGTGTGTGACTCTGGGCAGCTACAGGTGAATCCAGAGTATAAGACTGGCTCACAACTGCCGCCATTTTGGCAAGGTTGGGAGGCACAGTCTCCAGGAGGAACACACTTGTAGGCAAACCACTGGTTGATGCACAATAGATCCCCCCAACAGGGATTGCTGGCACAGATGTTGGGGCCCCGACAGCCCAACTTCACGGATGGATCTGTCTTGGATATAGTCGCCAAGCTGTGCTTCCCACCAAAAGGAAGGCTCTCACTGCCATAAATCACAGAGGCTATGCAGCCATCGAAACCTGCTGAGAGGACAAAAGCAGTCTGTCAGTCAGTGAAAGCCTCTGGCCAGAACCACTAGGGGCCTGGAGTCTCAAGACTCAAGGCACCTTCTATTTCACTGCCATGGAAGAAGAGAAAATGGAGGGCTGCTGAACTCTCAGAAGTCACAAATTCAGAGAGAGCAAACCCAGGCTCCTTTGCTCATGGCAGGCAGCATGCAATAAAGCCCCATAGGAGCTGACTGAACCTGGAATCATGATTCCTGGATGTGCCACATCAGCAGAGCAGGAGCCAAATGCAAAGTGGGCACTTTACTTCTTGAGGGCATGTGTGGGGGAGAGAAATAAATGAAAAATGGCAAAATGCAGGTTATCAAGCTATGTTCTGATGCTTTCACACACCAAATGAACAGGGCTAATCTCACATCAATCAAGATTCTTGAATGAAAGATCCAACAATGTTTATAACAACCTGAGAAACTTGTGACCTCTCTTATAGACAGAAGACTGGAGATAAAGATTTGGGGTCCTCCAAGACAATGGCTAAATCTTTGTAAGGGAATGGGATTGCAAAGAAAAGAAGTCAGTGTGGAAAGACTCTTGAGAGGATCAATGTATATTGAATTGCTTCCTAAGAGAGTCCAGAACTGATAAATACCTGGTGTAACACTGAATAAATTCTAGTCAGACAGGAATTTTTGAGTACATTATGTGATATTTCTCTTTAGGGGTATTTTTTCCCATTATACTTTGTTTACTGCTTTCTTTATGCCTGGGCTTGCCCTGTTCCCTTTATCACCCCATTTTCAATTTCCTATAACTTCTCAAACTAATGAGAAGGCAAAGAAATAAATTCATTTGTGGGTCATACACAAGAGCGATGGGAGGGGGAGGGTAGACATAACTATGCCTCCTTCAACATTTAATTTTTTTTTTACCTTAAGTCTCTTTGATCTCTAGAAATAAACTTTTATAGCTTTCCCTTTCTATAGTTCTGTGTATAACACCTTTAAATAAGAAATTCCCAAGTTCCTATTTTTTATCTTTTTTTATCATTTAAGATAATTGACAGACTAATTTACAGATGGTGTGTTCAGTTTAAAATAATGAGGAAATGAAAAGGTGGCTGAGTAACAAAAGGACAATGTAAAGGGACTTCTAGGTGAACAATCCTTCCATATGTTGTAAAGTAAAATAAAACAAAAGAAAAGATTAAAAAAAAAATTAAAGTCCTCTTGAACTGAAGCAAATAAATACAATTGTAACTGTGTGGGTGAATTGTAACCTATCTAAACCAAGTCTGTCTGAATTTAGTCAAGGGGAAAGTTTAAGCTTCCAAATTATGGAACAGAACATTAGTTAATGGGAATAATAACATTAATGTTCTTATAAGTAATAATTAATATTCTGTATTATAATTTATAATCTGTATTCTTAGAAGTTCCATACATAAAGAAATTTTTAAAAGATAAGGTACCCTTTATGCCATATTGAGTTTCAGAATTCACTTTTGGTCAGGACTTCTTGACCTGAAATCTGTGAACTTAAAAAAAAAACAAAACACTTTGGTAACTGTATTTCAATATATTTGGTTTCCTTTGCATACCTATGTTGTTGTTGGTTTTTCTACCTTTAAAAACATAATTCTGGAGAGGGGTCCATGGGTTTCACCAGACTTCTGCCACATGGGTCCATGATAGAAAAAAAAAATCGAACCCAATGTTTTAGATTCTGTCTTTCCTTATGACTTTTATATTACTAATAAAAACTTCAGATGAGTACACTTGTCGTTATGTGATGAAATTACCTAAAGTACCTGAGAAAAGTGGCTGAATTATTTATAAGGTAATAGTCAAGTCAATCAGACATCTTAACTACAAATTGCATCACTTAAAGATGTGTGATGGCCCACCAAAAGACTTTTTCTGAGTGAACACCTTATTTTCCATCTCTATCACAAAACATTCTATAATACAGGATGAATTGAGGAAAGACTATGTTTACCATACACTTCCATTTGGCTTTCCACAAACAGGATTCATTTCATGAATCAGTGACTGGTTTAAATATTTTCTGGCAAAGTTCTACAGGGACAGGGATCCTGCCATTAGAGTTTTCTCTAGGAAAGAAGCCACAGCTGAGCACAAGGGCCTCCAAAGATGTCTAAATATTTAAACTGGGTTGCCATTGATAAATGAAAACCATCTTTCTTTGTTATATGGTAAATATTAAAACATCACTTCAGGAAAATTTATATGTGTAATATTTTTAGAATGTTAGAGAATGTTGGAGTTGGAAGGTCTTTTGAGATCATTTACTTGAGTGGTTCCCAGACTTTTTGAGAATGGAGGCCCTTTTTTGATGTTAAAAACTTTCTTGGAACCCATCATGTGATATTTTTGTGCTTTGTCTGCTGACTGAGAAAAGTACATAATTATAAAATGCTCCCATGAATTTAGTAAGAATTGTTCTCATATTACTACTACTACTACTACTACTTTGCTAGCATTTAGGTGGCAGCTTCTTTATGCCATGCATTGTGCTAAGCATTTTGCATATATCGTCTGATTTGATCCTTACAATAACCTGCGGAGGTTGGTGCTGTTTACAGAGAAGGAAACTGAGGCAAATAGAAATTAAGTTTCTTTGTCAAAGTCACACAGCTTGTTGTGTCTAAAGCAGGATTTGAACTCACATTTTTCTGACTCCAGGTCAAGCCTTCTCTATATTGATCCATCTAGGTGCCTTACTAATCATAATAACATCTACATATATTTGAAAAATAGAGGAATAGACCTGTGATTTCAATGACATAGCAGACCTTTCTCTCTATGAATCCATGTCAACATCTTATCTGCAATTTATAATTTTCTAGCATATTGGGGGTGGTGATGGAGGAAGGATCCTTGGGAATCTATGGGGAGATTTCCAGGGGTTTGTGAGTTTGGATGGGGAGAAAAAGCCAATACTACTACATTTTAACTGTCCTTTGGGTTCCTTTGTAGTAGTATATATTTCATTTTATGCACATAAAAATGTTCTGAGAATGGAAATCTCCATAGCCTTCACTAGACTACAAAAAAGCTCTATGACACACAAATAGTCAAAGATTCCTGTCTTAGAGAAGTTTCTACAGGACTAAGTAGTTAAGTGACCTGCCCAGGGTCACATGGCCCATGTGTGTCAGAAGTAGGGTTTGAAACCAGATTTTTCCAGCTTCAAGGACAGTTAGTAAGGGTACTCTAGTATGACAAACATGTGGTAGATATAGTGTTATCTTTCCCCCTAAACCCACCGCTCATCTGGACCTCTCTACTTCTGTTGAGAGCACCATCATCCTTTTATTAAACTCAGGTATTCCATCTCACAATCATCTTAATGCTTCATTCCCCTCATGCTCCCATAGTTCTACTAACTCTTCCCCCACAACATCTCCCATGTTTATCATCCCCTCACTCCCTACTCCTTTCTCCATGCTCTCATTGTCTCCCACAGGAGGAAAACACTGGGTTTAAAGTTAGGTCTGAGTTTTAAAGGCATCTGACTCTGACTTTGCATGTTTATTTGTTCCTAATTTCTCTTTCTAGCCTTAATGGACACAATTTGCCTAGGCAAACTGACCTTCTTTCTATTTCCCATACATTATAATTTGTCTCCTCTCTCCATCTTTTTATATAGATGATTCCATATACCTGTAATGTACCAGCTCCTCAGTTCTCCCTCATGGAGTCTCACTCTTCCTCTACTTCATTCAAACACAATCTTATATATGGAGCCTTTGTAGAATGCCCGTCCTTCAAATCCTTCCTCCCAAGCTATAACTCACATTTAGTTAATTTGTTTTTTTTTTTAATTTGTATGTATTAATGAAAGGAATGGAGGGGAGAAAGGAGGGAGAGAGAGAGGGGAGGAAAAGAGAGAGAGAGACAGAGACAGAGAGGAGAGACAGAGAGAGATACAGAGAGAGACAGAGAGGGAGAGAGAGACAGAGAGAGGGAGGGGCAGAGAAAGAGAGAGACAGAGAAAGACAGAGAGAGGTACATAGAGAGAGAGAAGGAGGAAGAGAGAGAGAGACAGAGAGACACAGAGAGAGACAGAGACAGAGAGAGACAGAGAGAGAGAGAAAGAGAGAGAGACAGAGAGAGAGAGACAGAGAGAAACAGAGAGAGACAGAGACAGAGAGAGACAGAGAGACAGAGAGAGAGAGACAGAGAGACTGGCAGCTGGAGTGCGGGATCTGGAGTCAAGAACAAGTGAGTTTAAATCTAGCCTTAGATATTTACGAGCCGTGTAACCCTGGACAAGTTATTTATCCTCTCTCTGCTTCAGTTTCCTCAAATGCAGAATTGATAAGAACTCTGCCTTCCGGAGTTGGTGTGAGAATCAAATGAGATAATATTTGTAAAGTTCTTTGCAAAACTTAAAGCTATGTAAGTTCTATTCCTTATTATTGAACTGGATTATTTATTTGGTCTTTCAAAGGGGCCTGCTAGTTTATTTATCAAGTACCAAACCACTTACAATAACTTTGCATGTTGTTTTCTCCATTAGATTGTGAGCTTCTTGAGGGCAGGATCTGTCTTTTGACTCTCCTTGTATCCTTAGTGCTTAGTACAGTGCCTAGCCCATAGCAGGCACTTAAGGAATGCTTATTGACCGATGGCAGACATAATTCCAAGGAAACATTGAGTTAGCACATTCTCTTCATTTTATGGATGAGAAATTAAGACTGTTAGTGCAATGATTTATTCACCTAGCTAGTGGAAATTGGGAGTAGAAGCTAGCTCTCACTTCCAGCCCAGGCTTTTTTCATTTTGCCATTCTCCCCCAGGGTTAGAAACATTTCTTTTTCTTATGATTCCTTCAATACAGACACTCAAAGTGGTGAATAATAGGATTCAGATCTGTGCTATAAATGCTACACTGAATGATGTAAGGCAATTCTCAAAATTTTGCAAAAATAATTTAGGATTTAGGATTATGCATTTTGATTGTAGTTCATTCTCTTATTCCTTTTTATAGGAAATAGAGTGCAAACTTTGTTGGAACTAATTTTCTCTTTCCTATTTCTTTGCCTGTTCCTGTTTATTCTAAATGTGTTTCTTAAAAAAAAAAAATACATGTTGCTTTCATACATAATTGAGTCAGTATGTTGTATAATTTTGAAACACATTTTTTTGTGTTTAAGTATTTCTTTTGTTAGTGTTTAAGTATTAAGATAAGTATTTTAATGCTTTAGTCTGGCATTATGGTAAAGACCAAAATCAGATTTTGAGTGTGAGCATAAAACAGACACTGATCCTCTGCCCCAAGATGGTTGTTGAGGTGAGAGGCAATGGGGCATAGAGGAAGCAATGCTTACTCTGGAATCAGAAAACTTAAGTTTGAATTCTGGCTTTTGCACTTGTTACTCATGTGACCTTGGGGGTCACAAGTTTTCTGGGACTCAGTTTTTTTCACCTGTAAAATGCAGGGGTTGGACTAAAGTCATCTTTGGTGATCTAGGACTGAACCACAAAGGAACAGGCAATAGCAGATGACTTTCTCAAGAACTTCATGCTGCCCACAGTCCTGACAAGGACTTGTTTCCTAAAATTAGGTCATTTGACTCCCTAATGAACCACAAGTTAGAGAAATTCGAGTGATGGTGGTGAGGGAGAGAGGGTTGAATAACATCTGGGTGGAGATGAGGGTCTGAAGAGCAGTTACCACCACTATGTACTATCAGATGACTTGTTTCATGGTTCAGCAAAACAAATAAGCCTGTATGAAACTTAAAGACAAGGATTTACAGTCATCATGGGAATAAGGAGCTAGGATTGGAAGAGGCTTGAGAAAATGTCTAGTCTGATCCCTTTATTTTACAGATAAGAAGACTAGGGCTGAAGGAGTTTGTTGCAATCCCAGTCACACAATTAGTAAGTATCTAAGGGAGAATTTGAACCCAGGATTTCTGACGTCTAGTACATCAACCACTACATAATGTTCTTTCTAACTAGACATTCTGGTGCTCAGAGAAAGCACCATAAATAGTGCCTCCAAATTCTCCAGTGATGAGGTGGTGTTAGGGCAAGCGGGGAGACGACATGAGGTAAGGTCATCAGGGGTAGGAAGTTTCCTGTGTTAGCTAATGTTTCTTGTTCATTATGTGCTAATTTATTTATCTCTGTGGTCTTGAATGGATGCACCTACTCAGTTCTGGTGCTGTGGAGTAAGCCTCAGTCATTTTACCTAGTTACATCTCTGAATAGAAGCCAATATTTATTTTGAGAAAAAAAAAAGAGACATATTATTTGTCTACTCTGCTTAAAAAGACACGTATTCATTTTTTTCTAAGGGGATACATGGTTTCTATATCAGGGCTTGAGATATCATATCACTTTCATTATTATTATTATTTTAAAATTTCTTCTTTATTATGTTTCTTTCTATCATAGAAAGAATCACTTCAGCTATAAACACATGGCTATCCTGTTGTCATGCCTTTCGGTTTCACCTAGATAATGTAATACTTTTTAATAACGATGTTCTATGCTACAAAATTATTTGCAGGCATTCTCAAAGAAACATGAGACAGGATCGTGGATTCTTGAAAGCCTTCACATACTGAATTAATATTAAATCCTCAAGGATATAATATTGCAGATTCATATGTTTTGGTTTTGTTCATTTAAATTTGGTTCATAATGAACTGGTGGAATATTGAAAAAAAAAACCAATAGATTAATAGACTCATCCATCATAGTTCATCTAACACAGCTCAGTGGAACAAGTCAAGAAGAGGAAGCCATGCTAACTGCTAAAGGTCAGTTTGTCCACTCATATCCATTACAGATGAGTATACTAAAGCCACAGTCAAATGGCTTGGCCAAAATCACATATGGAATAACTTTTAGAGACCCAAGTCAAGATCTTTGGCTCCCCAAGTTCCTAATTCAGTACTCTACTCATAATATCACCATCTCTTGGTTAGGTAGAGTTGTAAGTAGAGTAGTTGGAGCACTAGAATGGACTTGGAAAGATCTGTGTTCAAATCCTTCCTCATTTGACTCCCTCTCGCAAGCCCAGTTTTCTATTCTGTAAACAGGGGACTATAGCTTTTATTTCACAGTGGTGTTTTGAGCATTGAATAAGTTAATATTTGTATACTAATGTACAAAATTGTGTATATATAGGTATACTCTCTAAGTATATACATATTCAGGGTGTTCCATGAGTCTCAATGTATTTTTAAATTATTAAAGCTACCTTTTTATGGACATCCTGTATATGAAGATATATGACTTGTGATTTAAGTATTATATGATCATAATGCATAATCTTATATGTTTGTTATGTAATTAAATAAGTAAATATTTGCATAGCAATTTGTGAAAACTTGTAAAAATCAACAATATATTTTTATATATAATATTTATGTATATAGATATATGCATAGATGTACACATATGCATATATACAGAGATGTATATAAACCACATCTATAGAAACATAAAGATAAACACATATATGCATACATATCTACACATATGCATATAGTTTTACAAATCACTACGTACTATGTATGTGTTTATATATGTGTATATGTATGTATAGAGACATACTTATATAATTCCTACAAACATCCTGCTATTTTAAAAGAAGCTAAATATTTAAGGAAGAAATGTTAGCCCATGCCTAGGCATGACCCTTTTGTCTTGATTTCTCCACCTCTAAGCCAAAGAGGCTGTCAGGAACTTGAAAGAAATGCTTCCAGAAATAGTTAGTAAGTATAAGAAATGATTGTAAATGGATCCATCTAATTTGTCTGAAGGATTGTTTTTTTTTTTTTAGACTTTGGTAAAAGTAAGATTCACTACTTCAAGGATCCTTGATTTTATCAAAGTGAACATTCATTTCAATGATGCAGATCAAAGCCTCTTCCTTTCTTTGGCAGGTTGGCTTCATGAATTGTTGTGTCCAAAAGTCGACCTTCTGGTGAAAAGGGCATACACTTCACCAGAGATGTGCTCAAAAGATGGACCTAAATAGACTAGTCACCAGGTCCACACAGGCTCTATCTAACTTGCTAGACCTTACATGAGATTTATTGACATAGTTTCTAAGAAGAAGATGGTTGGTGTCCTTTGTTTTGTTTTGTTTTGTTTTTTTTCTGATTTATTTTTTTATTTTTAAAATGACACATTTATTCATTTTATTACTCATCTTTATGCTCTGATGACATATTCAGTGCAGGGCTGATGTTCCCAGAGGAGATAAAGTTATGGCTATATAGAAGTTCTAATTTTTATGAAAAGATCCATTTTGCTATGTCTTTTCCATTTTAATTTAGCTAGGTATATCCTTTTCATTCTAACTTACTGTTATCACATTTTTGCTATCTAAAGAATTCCTTCTTTTTTTGAGAGGAGGGGGAAGAATATAGATTTTTGTTTGGAGGGTACCTTAGCTTCATCAAGCCTAAGACCATTTTACAAATGGGGAAACTGAGGGAGATAAAGTGACCTGTCCAAAGTCATACTACTAGTCAGGGACAGTGTTCTCTGGGTCTCAATCCAGCATCATTTCTACTATGTACTGTCCATCATCAGTTTTGTTAAGTAGATGTTTTTACCTGTATCAGTGTTCCGAGGGGCATGATTGGGTGGGATTCCACCAAGAGATATGGTAAGCACATCAATTCCACCGAAATCCTGAGTGGGATGCAAAATATCCCGACTATACATTCTGTCTATAGACAAAATGGTGGAAGATCCATTTTTTCCCATCAGGAGAGAATGCCAGTGACCATCAGCAATGTAAATCTCAGGGATATGCCTCTCAACTTTCCCAGAAACTCCAGCATCAGATGTAAAATGGATTTTGCCACTCTTTATCTGTAAAACACATTGGGCACTGAGTGAGCTATGTATAAAAAACAGTATCTATCTTTAGCAAACATACAGAAACAAACAAAGAAAGAAAAAGTCCTATAAACCACAAAAATATTTCATAGTTTTGACAAGTTTGTAACTCATGGAAGAGCTGGCAGACTTTGTCTTACTAGAACATGCACCTTCTGATATGTTCATGTAATATCTTCTTAGTGAGTAGCCAAGTAGACAGTGGCTCTCAATGTGGCTTTATTTGAAAGATGAGACATTGGCTAGCTGTGACTTCTTAGGGAAAATTCCTAATATACTTAGGTCACAATTTCCTCATCTATAACAATTAGAGTGGCCTCTGAGGACCCTTCTATAGCTGTAGATCTACAAAGCTTTGTTTAGTCCCAGAATATAGGGATAGAGAGTGGTCCTATGATTTCATTGGCGTATGGTACTCCTGAAGAAAAAAAACTGTCAAGTTGTCTAGAATAACACGAATTTAAGAGACTTGTTTAATATGTGTCAAAGTTAGGACTTGAATCCAGATCTTGTTGGCTTTGGGGTGAGCTCTTTGTTCATTTTTGTTTCTCATCTCCAGAAGTGCATTACTATATCTTTGTTGATACTGATTTGTTGTTGCTATTCAGTCATTTTTTAATCATGTCTAACTCTTTGTTACCCCATTTGGGGTTTTCTTGCAAAGATATTGGAATGATTTCTCCTCTCCATTTCATTTTGCAGATGAGAAAAGTGAGGCAAACAGAAATATATGACTTGCTCAGGGTCACAGAAATCTCAAAGACTGCAAAATATAGGGGAGTTGGTGACCTGCATTGGTAGAGCTTTCTTTTACATCCATCCATCCATCTATCTATCTGTCTCCCTATCTCTCTATCCATCTCTCCATCCATCTATCTATCCATCCCTCTCTCTCTCTCTCTCTCTCTCTCTCTCTCTCTCTCTCTCTCTCTCTCTCTCTCTCTCCCCCCCCTCCCCATCACCTATCTATCTATCTATCTGAAAATCTGTATATACAGAATAAATGTAAAGGGAGGGCACTAGCAGCTGGGTAGATCAGTAAAGGCTT
Organism: Pseudochirops cupreus; assembly: GCA_028627135.1. NCBI lineage: Eukaryota > Metazoa > Chordata > Mammalia > Diprotodontia > Pseudocheiridae > Pseudochirops > Pseudochirops cupreus. Next base: position 197,353,417 of record CM053583.1, read on the forward strand.
CATATTAAAGCTTCATATGAGCTTCCATCTTGAAGAAAAGGAGGGACTCTGTGATAGGAATTGTAATCAAGGCATAGGGCTTAGCCAGTGACAGTCATGGGGAATGTCATATGTGAGTAACAGAGAGAAAAGGACATATTGGCTAGATCGAAGATTGGAGGAAGTGGTGTAATATCCAACAACACTGGGAAGATGGGTCAGGGTTAGGTTGTGAAGGGTTCTAAAATCTAAACAAACAATTATAGATTTGATGATTGAGGTAATTGAGAGCCTCTGGAGGTTACTGAGTAAGGGAGGGGGACATGGTCACTCTGTGCTTAAAGAAAATCATTCTGCTAGCATTTTGGAAGATGGCCTGAGCACACACAAAAAAGATCCCGACAAGACACCACTCAACATGTGGCTGTTCAGGCCCTAGTTGAAAAATGAGGCTCCAAGAGGCCATTATCCAATTTCAGGCACAGCCAGCAATGGGTGGCCCCAAGACTCAAACTCCAGTATTTTGACCCCAAATCCTAGGCTTCTTCCCTTATATCATGCTGTTTCTCTACTTGGGGATTTCAGACAGACTGAAGCATGCGGTTTATTTATGTACTTTGCTGAAATGTGGAAAATTTGATATGTAAATGGTGAATTTTTAATAACAAGTCTGGAAAAGCATTAAGCTGGCTTGAGTTTTCCAAGTTCTTGAAGTACTCTGTGGAACTGGTCACACTTTGCCTTTTGGAGGCCTGGGTTGCAGGATGGTTCTGCTCCAGTTTCTAGGGCCAGCTCAGGGCTCTGGGAAGGATACAGGAGGAAGGGCAGAGTTCCAAGAATGTAATTCCATCATGCCTGCCAGACAGTGTTGATGTCTTGGCATGAAGGTAGAACTAAGGGAATGGCTACTCACATGACAGGAATGGAAAGATAGAGCCATAGATTTGGCCACTCAGACCTGTCATTTTTTTCATGCAATTTAATCATGTGTTAGAATTAAAATGCAACTAATATCTACTTTTGGGAAATACTGTCCAACAAACTATGGAATCATTAGAGAAAAATAAAAATGAATGTCCTTCATTTTGACACTGTAGAGAACATCAGATTTACACAATCTTCACATTGTGCCAGTAGCATTCCATGTACATAGCCTTGTAACCAAGACAGTGGCTAAGATTGTACAGTCTATCCTACTCCATTACTAAATGAGAAGTCAGTGGAATAGATATGGCCCTGGGTTTAGAAACAGGATGATCTGGATTCAAATCCTACCTGAGACACCCTACGCATGTGACCCTGGGCAAGTAAATTTATGTTTTTATGCCTCAGTTTCATCATCTGTAACTTAAAGGAAGGGGTCAGATTCAAAGGACTTTAATGTGGTTTCCAGTTCAAAATTTATGGTTAAGTTCTAGAAGGGACCCCAGATCATCAAATTAAATGCCCTAGTTTTACAGATAAGGAAACTGAGTTTCTAAGAGATTGAGTGTATGGAAGACATGGGATTTGAACCCAGATGCTCTCATTTCTTTCTCTTTTTCACTGTAAAAAAGATTTCTCCTCCCTGAAGAGAGACCGTATTAGGAAGTTGGGCTTATCCACTCATCATTGGGATTGACTTAGTCTGGAGTGGATCTGCTCTGGCTTTTGGAGGGTGAGTGAATCCTCTGCCAAATCTGCCCTCTCTCTCAAGGCAGCTCTCAATCATGTTCATCTTATCCAGTCATCCACAGGGGCACAGGACCTGGTCCAGTGGACACTGACCCTGAGCCCTGCTACTAGTGAATATGAAAAAGTCCCCTTGCTTTTTTCTCCTCTCCCCCCTTTCTACCTCTTTCTCAGAGAAATAATAAAATTAATATTCCCATTCCTACTGGAAAAACTATGACAATCTATTACTGTATGGCTCCTTTCACAATGGTATGAATTTTGGATTTGGAACCAGAGGTCTTGGGTTCCAATCCTGGTCTTGACACTTCTACTGTCAAGGTACTTCTCCTTTCTGAGTCTCAGTCTCTTCATCTATAAAATTGGAGTCTTGAACAAGATGACTTCTCAGGTCTCTTCCTATGTTCAATATTTGATTTCCTGGTTTAATAGAAGCTCCTTGATGACAGTGCCTGTCACACTTTCGTCTTGAAATTCCTAATTCTTGGCACGTAGTTTTTTGTTGCTTAGTTTTTCAGTTGGGTCTGACTTCATGACCCCATTTGGGGTTTTCTTGGCAAAGATACTGGAGTAGTTTACTATTTCCTTCTCCAGACCATTTTTACAAATGAGGAAACTGAAGCAAACAGGGTTAAGTGACTTGCCCAGGGTCACACAGGTAGTAAGTATCTAATGATGTGAAGGCAGACCTTCCTGACTGAAGGTGAAGTACTCTATCCATTGTACCACCTAGCTGCCCCTCCTGGCAAGTAGTAGGCACTTTGTAAGTATTTGTTGATTCATAGACTGTGGAATTATGCCTTCCTATTCATTCTCTTAATCCCTCATAGCTTCTTTTGTGTCCTTCTTCTTAAAGTATCTCTGAGTCATCTGGAGATTTAAGAAGCTTGATATGCAATAGTAAGTCAGGAAAACTTAGGAAGCCAGTACATTATTCATAGGCATATCTTATGAATGTTTCCCTTCTGTCTTCCTTTCCTCCCCATTATTCCAATCAAATTACCTCTTTTTTTTCCCTCACTCTAACACTTTGCAGTGGGTCTCATCTATAAGAAATTGAGGTTAAGAGCCAGCAAATCTCTAAAGTCCATTCTAGATATATTCATTTCATCTCGTTCAGAATATTACAAGTATACCTTAGTATCATTTGTTCTGTCTACATACCTGCCCAGCTTTCCTTACCATTTAACTGGTACAGTGGATAGATAACTGGGTCTGTAATCCAGAATACTCATCTTCACAAATTCAAATCAGTCCTCAGACACTTACTAGCTGTGTGACCCTGGCCAAGTCACATAACCTTGTTTGCCTCAGTTGCCTCATTTGTAAAATGTGCTGAAGAATGAAATGTCAAACACTCCAGTATCTTTGCCAATAAAACCCCAAAGTGGAGTCACAAAGAGTTGAACATGGTTGAGTAACAACAACTCCTTCTCACTCACCCTCTCTAATCATTTCTCCTGCTGGGTCTCTTCTTCCCACACTGTCAAAATTTTGAACCTAGATATCTGTACCCTTGGATTCTATTACTTGGTGTTTATTTCTTACTAACCTACTTGTTGATTATCTATAATTTCACATGTGAGGGGACTTTCTGATTCAGAAATTTCCTCTACTAATGAAGACAGATAATTGGGGAACCAGGGGAAGTTAAATCATTTGTCTAGGGTCACAGGGTCAGCATATCCCAGAAGCCAGACTCCAACCAATGTTTTCCTGTTAAAACACCCCTGGGATAAATATCAAGTGACATTTTTCTAGTGACAAAGATGGATCCAGGCATTGCAATTCTTGCATGAGGAAGGAAGATGTCATCTTGGATTTCTTTAACCACAATGAATAACACCTTGAAATATTTAGCTTAGACAGATTATAATACTGGATATGTCAGTGAATCGGTATGGGGATTTGGAACTAAATGAATGGAAACTGCACAAACTGCAAAGGAAAAAGACAAATTCAACCAACAAAAGTAAATCAAAAATATTTCCAACCACAAAAAAGCTGGATGTTCTCTCCAAATTTGTTTCGAAAATATTCACTCTCGTTTCCTTATTCCTGACGTTTTATCTAAAATTTCCAGAAAATTTCTTGTAATGTAATATGTTTTCTAATTTTTTATTTTCCTTTTCTATTACCCGATGATTTGTAGGGTCAGCACAGTGAAACGAAGCAAATGTTGGATGTTTGGGATTCAGCAGAAAATTAGGTTCAAAATCTTCTCTGACATTAAATTTCTATGTGATGTTACTTTGCTGGGTTTTAATTTCCTCATCCACAAAATGCAGATGAAAATAGTAACCACTTCACTGAGTTGCTCTGAGGATGAAGTGAGACAAGGTATGTAGTGATACTAGTACTTCTTGAGTATTTTAAGTCTTCAAGCATTTTACATATGTCAGCGACACTGTGAGGGATGAGCTATTATTATAATTCCAAGTTTACAGCTGAGGAAACTGAGGATGAGAAAAGTGAATTGACTTGTAACACAACTAATAAGTGTTTGAATCAAGATTTGAACTCAGGTCTTCATCACTCCATATTCAACATAAAGATACAAATTGATCTCATGCCTTTAGATGATTCTTCCAATGACTCAAGTACCTGCCATTAATGTCCACCCATCCTGCGTGACTCATTTTTATGTCCTTTTGTAAGATTGTACACTGATCTACCTGAGGGCCTTCTTTATTTTCTATGGACACTATACAGATATCAGTGGGTCACTCTAGTTGTCCACCTCCTAACCATCATTTCCATCGTGAGACAAGTGTGATTTATTTTTAACTAAATATTTTTAATGGCATCCTTTACTCCTGTTCTTTGATGTTCCTTATTTGTCACAACCATCACCTGCCTCTCCCTATGCTCTCTCTGTTATATTGTTGACAAGAGAAATTTTTCATCCATTTTGTTTTTCCTATTTAGATAGTCTGAGTATTTGGAGTAGTAAAGCATCTTTTTCAGGAGACTGAAATTCTGGTGTTTGGCAAAGCTAATCAGCAAAATGTCAGGCTATGGAATCACATGTAAACCACTATGAAATTTTACTTCTTTTTTTTTTGTTTGGACATGTGATGTTATGGTTTTAGAGAATTTTTTTCTATTAATACATTTAAACAACCCTCTGTAATTTATGGCCTTAGAGGATTTCCCAGTGTATTAAAATACTAAATGACTTACCAAAGGGCACAGAGCTAGTCTGTCCAGGCCTTCACCTTGGAATTTCTGACCTGCCAACTAGACTTCTATTTTGTATCACACTCTTTTCCTATATAATTGTTTGTTATTCATTATTTTCATTCAAAAATTGAAACCTGGGGACAAAGCACATGGGATCAAAGCAATGGGGCTAAATAATTTTTACAACTAGAACAGAAATGATCTTTCCAAATTCTGCACTTTTTGAGATGAGGCTTAGAGAGATAAATTAAAATGTGTGCGATTGAAGAGATAGTTAGGGATGGAGGGAGGAACCACACCCAGACCTCCTGGCTCCTATCTCAGCTGTTCCCTCTTCTTCCAAGAATGGTAGTTGTCTCTAGCAGATATCCTTTTGCATAGAATCAGGTGAATAGCATTTTGGGGATTATCAATGCTTTGTTTTGTTTTTAAATAGCTTTTAATTTTTTGTTTTTGTTCGGTCTCATAAAGAAATTTGTAATCTTCCCCATTTTATGTCTCACTGTTCTAAATCATTATAAAATGCCTGAGAAGACAGATAATTTCTCATTTCACTTCTAGTATTCCCTAAAACTGATACAGGAGAAAGAAATCTAGGACATTGTAGAAGTTAAGATTTTGTAGAATTTTGATGGAATTTTTAGAATTTTATTTAGGTCTACTCCTGTATCCCAAATCACATCTGCAATATTACATACTCCTGCCCCCCCCCCCACATACTCTTTGCTTATGAATCTCTCAGTGACCTAGAAATCATTTTGTTCAAAGGAGAAGAAGAACTCAGAAGATCTGGGTTTCTTCTCAGAACTTACCAGGATTCATTACCTATAAAACACCCTGGGAATATGTTTTCTGTATAAAGTTACATATGTGGAAACCAGACTGGAGTAGCTGAGCAAAGAAGTTAATGGTCTTACGGAAAAAAAGTACTCATTGCAGGTGACTTTTAAAAAATTTCTAGAAATTAAGGAAATTGACAGTAAACAATGCTTTGCCAAATTAAGTGCTTCCTCCAGTGATATGAGGAAGACCAAAGAAATCACTGCAACCACTGGATTGTTTTGTGAAAGGTAATTTCTATTGAGGATTCTCATTAGAGATCTCTTGGCCAACTGTTCAGAAAACTTGATTTAAGTATAAAATTAAAAAAAAAATTATTGTCATCTCTATCCCTGAATTCAATGAAATCATTAAGTTTTGCTGCATAGAACAAAAAAGAGAACAAATAAATAATATGTTTGCCTATTTTCTATCTACTGAGTAATAAGCATATAGTTCAGTTTGAAAGAAGAAGTAAAGAGAGAAGTGTTCTCCCCTTTGTCTTCTCCCCCCGCCTCCCCCATTCATAGATGTTCATTCTGTGGAGGGGAACTTTTTTCTAATATGTGTCTGTGTGTGTCTGTGTGTGTATCTGTGTCTGTGTGTGTATAATCACAGAAAAAGGAATATAAACTTATTTTATAAAATAGGCAGGGGAAAAAAAAGCAGTTATGGCAGCCTAACTGTAGTCATTTTTCTTAATTTCAAATAACATACTTAGAAACTCAGTCTTTCAGACCTTTGTTACTCTTTGTTACTGAAATGCATGCCTGGGGAATAGAGAAGACAGTTGAAATTGGACAAGCGCCCAACATTCATCTAAGATTTAATGGTTTGTAAAGAAAAGGGGCAGAAATTATGGGTAACGAGATTTAAATTATGACATTGGAGGCAATTGCATCGAATTAAGTCAGCATTAGCTCTTTACTCTCACCTTCACAGTAGTATAATTGCTGCTCTCCTGGATATGAACTAAAATCCCATTTTCACTTCTTGTTCTGAACTTCACTTCGAGACTGTTGACCCCAAAAGGTTCCATTACATCCCCTCGAATGCTCTGTCTTAACAAATAGTCCCACTTTCGACTCTGGCTCATGTGGTAGTCCAGTCGTCCTTTGCCCTCTAGAGACAATGCTGTGTCAGGAGTCATTGCTGAAGGCCGAAGAGAAGAAATTGAACTAAATTTTTCTTATAGATTAAAAATCATAAGAAAGGTCAATGAGTCCAAACCCTTCCTCTTACTGTTAAGGAATCTGCTGAACTGATAGATTTTGAAAATGAACAAAAGAATAACAGAACTTTCTATTGAATGCCAATGGAATAAAAATCTCTCTAAAAAACCCAAACAATTTTTTTTTCCACCTGTAGATTTGCATTGATTCAAATTCCTGCATTGGTTTTTGTGCCTTGCAATGAAAAGCACTTTACAAGAGTCATCATTCATTGGTGAGATAGCCATTAAAATAATTCCAGAGGTAAATCACTGACATTTGGAGAGGTAGCCACCTGTTGGGAATCAGTAGTGATTAAACTGACCTGCCCCAGGATTTATGAACATTTTTTAATGTCCCGGCTTGACATGTGGTTTCATACTTAATATACTTTGGGAGCTTTTGATAGATTCCCATCTGTTGAAAGTATGCACAGAGAGGTATCACAGCAAATAATTTCATTCTACCCACCACCTTTATCAGCAGGGTTACTCCAGGGATGCACATTATGTAGTCTCAAGATATCTACACACTTTTGGAACAAGGGAATCCAAGGAAATAATGGGCCATATTCCTGGCATCAGTCAGGACATAAATTGGAAAGTGAAAATCATACTCTGTGGGTCTTGCATAAAGAGTGTACTCAAAAAGTGCTTAGGGAATAGATGAATGATTTTTTTTTTTGACTAGCTCATCTCCCTTTCCACGATAGATATTTAGTTTTTTTTTGTTTTTTTTTTTCAGTCTGATTTTTTTTTGTGACCCCATTTAGGGTCTTGACAAAGATACTAGAGTAGTCTGTCATTTCCTTCTCTGGTTTATTTCATAGAAGGGGAAACTGAGGCAAACAAGATTAAGTGACTTGCCCAGGGGCACACTTGGTAAGTGTCTAAGGCCACACTTGAATTCAGGAAGATTAGTCTTCCTGTCTACATTCTATCAACTGCACCATCTAGCTCCATGATACAGTAATACAAAAAAGGCTGGATTCCTAAATTCATTAACTTTTCACAAAGTACTGGGCAACATATACTCTCTATTGAGATGTTTTGTCCTAAATAATTAAGCCTAATCACACCTGTTGTAACTCAAGATACTTAATGACACCTGACTTGATTTTATCAAGGGATTTTTCTTTGTTTCTTTCATGAGTTGGCAATTCCCCCTCCTCGCAAATTCTGTTGGAGTAACTGTGCTGATTTAAGCACTAGAGATTAGGCATGTAGCTGTAATGTCAGTCATCTGCTATAGCCACACCCTCTCTCCCAACCCTTGTAAGTAGTGATAGATGAGGATTGGGGTTTGAGAATGCAAAGAAATTATCTTAAATTTAATGAAATGGTTTTGAAGGAATAATCATAAGATCTTGGATCTGAAAAAATAGGTACCCTTCCAAATTACTGAAAAGGCAATTTTTAAAATCATTATCACTCTATTTACAAATTTACAAAACCCTGCTGCTGATATTATGAGTTAAATGCTCAGCGCTCTCATTTGCAGAATTTCCCACGAGACCTGAAATGTAAGCTAAATACTCAACTTTCATTTGGAACTCTGAGTTTAAGAAATCCTTCCACCAAATAGGACAACTCACCTAGAACTTAGTAGATCCATCATGAAGTGATGTCTGAGGCTCTGGCAGGGTGCATGTTTTGCTCTGGGTCAGAGTTATAGGTGCCAGAGGCAGAATTTCCACTGGGGCTTTCCTGGCTCCAACCTGAACGCTTAGTATCCATTATACTGCTTCTTATCAGTTTATCCATTAGACATAAAAACACTGTCATTTTACTTGCCAATATAACATATACCTTATTAAGCTAATTATTATCTTATAGGGAAAATGGTAATTTATTCAATTTGACTTCATAATTAAGTGCTTAACCAAAAGAAGAGTCTTGATTAATTCTCCATCTGGTTTGATGCAACTAATCAGAAGTCTAGGAATATATGCCAAGACATTTCCATACATACATTTCTCACAATATTTCCCCGTCAGTCCTTCTTTGCATTGGCACTGTTGCCATGACCAGTGGTCTGTGCATATGCCTCCATGTTGGCACGGGCTGTTGGCACAAGCTCCTTCCAGTCTAGGGCACCTAAAATAAAGTGAAAACAAATGTTCAGGACCAAGAAATCAGCCTTGGTCCACCTATGTGACAAAGAGGCAAGTCTGCAGGCAAAATTTCTCCTCTGATTTATTCACTAGATTGTGAAGTCCCTGGGGCAGGGGATTTTGTTTAATTCTTCCTTACGTCTCCTACCACTCTTAGCATGGTGCCACAGATCAGAAAGTAATATTTATTAATCCAGAGGGTATTTTAAAATGACATTAAGAAACATTGGGACTGATTTCAAGTGAATTATAATCATAAGAAGTTCTGTTAATGCATTTGTTGAGTTGTTTCAGTCATGTCTGACCCTTCATGATCCCGTTTCAGGTTTTCTTGGTGGAGATACTTGAGTGGTTTGCCATTTCTTCATTTTCATTTGAGTAAACTGAAGCAGAGAGGGTTAAGTGACTTGCCCAGGATCACTTAGCTATTAACTGTCTGTTGCTCTATTTGAACTCGCAAAGGTGAGTCTTTCTAACTCCAGATCTGGCACTGTGCCACTCATCTGCCTTGATCATAAGAAATGTGAGCCCCTAAATTTTCTGACTGCCAGGGGATTCTATTATTATTTTTAATTTATATCCCTACCCTGCCCATTCTTCAAAAAATAGCTCTTTTCACTTTTCTCATGAATCTTTTCTTAATTTCTCTCAATTTTTCCTCATGTTCTTCTTCAAGAAAACTTATTGTCAGGGCCCTCCAATTCAGCACCATGATTAAATTCAATGATGTACCCCATATGCATACTTAATTATGTATTAAACTTATCTTCTCATCTCCCTTGGAACCTCAAAAAATAAAATAGAACATATACTTTCCCCAAAGCACCTCACACAATTTCAGGTACATTGGTTTCATGATTAAAGGGATCATTGAGTTTAATTCCTCTGTTTTACAGATAAAGAAACTGAGTCACAAAGATGTTAAATGATTTGCCCAAGGTAACACAGTCAATATGTGTATGAGACTGGATTCAAATTCAAATCTTCCTGATTTCCAGCACTCTAAGCATCATGCCATCTACCTACCTGTACCTAAATATAGGGTGTCCCCCAAAGTTTTATTATAGTTTTAAACTTCACTCTAATGAATATACTCCTGAATGAATGAAAACACTTTTAAATTGGACTAAGACTTTGGGGATTCTTGTATAAAAGTACATAATTCAAAGTTTCTGAATTCATAGAATCATGGAAATTTAGTGTTTAGAGGGACAATTGAAATCATCCAATTGAACCACTGCATTTTACAGGTGAAAAAGCTGAGGCTCAGAGTCAAAGGGAGAGTTAAGGTAGAGCTGGAGTTCAAAATTCATTCTACCCTTCATCCTCCAAAACTTCTCCATGGAATAAATGGAAGCATAAACATTCTGAGTATTTCAGTATGGCAGGATAACATGTGTAAGTAAGAGGGATAACTTAACCCCTTATTTTTTCTAGCAAGTAGAACATTCTCAAATAACAGATTAAAATCTTAACTGACTAAAACAATATTTCAGCACCTTATGGAATGTGGAGTCCGGAGATATCTCCAGGCAAAAAAATCTAGGGACCAATGAATGGGAATTATGGTTTCATGCTTACTAATCCTAGGTATTATATGAGAGAGTGATAGTGAGTTGTGTAATTGCCAGAAGGCACAACTGGGTCTGTATCCCAAAGAGAGTATAAAAAAGAAGGACCCACACATACAAAAAATACTTACAGCAGCTCTTTTTTGTAGTGGCAAAGAACTGAAAATTGAGGGAATATCCATCAATTGGGGAATGGCTGAACAAGTTGTGGTATATGAATGTAATGGAGTATTATTGTGCTATATGAAAGGATGAACAGGCAGACTTCAGAAAAACCTGGAAAGACCTAGATGAACTGATGCTGAGTGAAGTGAGCAGAACCAGGAGAACATTGTACATGGTAACAACAACTTTGTGTGATAATCAACTGTGATAGACTTAATTCTTCTCAGCAATACAATAATCCAAAACAGTTCCAAAAGACTGTTAATGAAAAATGCTATCTGCAGCCAGAGAAAGATCTGTGGATTCTGAATGCAGATTGAAGCATACTCTTTTCACTTCTTTTTTCTTTGTCATATTTTTCCATTTTGCTTTGATTCTTTTCTCACAACATGAGTAATGTGAAAATATATATTTACATGACTATACAAGCACAGCCTACATCAGATCGCTTACTGTCTTCAGGAAGGTAGAGGGGAAAGAGGGAGGAAGAAAAAGTTAGAACTCAAAATCTTATAAAAGTGAATGTTGAAAACTATCTTTACATACACCTGGAAAAAATGCTATTAAGTGAGGGGGAGGGGAAAGAGTATGCCATTTACTTACAATATATCAGAAATATTGTTTACGACTATAACTGAATAAATGCACCTAAACATACAAATATAATATTTCTTTTTGCTCTTGATGTGGTGCATAATTGAGAGGAATTATAATTTCTGTAAGTAGCACTAGAAACACAGCCGGCATACCGATCAAGGATCCCATGAGCTGCCAATGCTTGACTCGGTTCCAGTGGGCGTCCATTAATGGCAAACTCCATTATGCAACCAACAAAATCATAGCTTTCCACTTGTCCTCTCCTTTGAAGCACTGGCTCCAGGGACCTGATGCCACCAACCGTAACTCTGTTTGGCTGCACGTCAAGAGTCCTGAATAAGGCAAAGAAAACACAATGTATTCTAAGTGCTCACTCAGTCATTGGAGACAGAACAAGCAGCTTATGAAGGAGCATGTGTATTGATTTTTTTCTGTATTGTTTCATTATATTTTATAGTCACTGTGGGTCCAAGCATGCACCATCCTGACAAAAAAGATTCATTAAAGAGTGCTACAGTTTGCCAATGTTTCCTAATTATGGTTGATGTTTAAATAATAACACAATCCTGTGATGATAATAACAGCTACCATTTAAATTGCACTTTAGGGCTTGCAAAGCTCTTAACATGATCTTATTTGGTCAGTCAGCCAGTGAGTCAATAAGTATTTATTAAACACCGTCTAAGTGCTAGACACTCTACTGAGTTCTGGGGATACAAAAAGAGGAAAGAGATAGTCCCTGCCCTCAGGAAACTTACAATCCAATGGAGGAAATAATAAGCAAAAAAATATGTACAAGCAAGTCATTCACTTACTGGCTGTGTGACCCTGGGCAGGTCACTTCATCTCCAAATGCCCTCAATTGACTCTCTATGTTTGCAACAAATTGTCCATATCAAGGATTCCACTCTGGGATATTCTTTCATAGACGAAATCGCAGGTACATCTAGACCCTACATTCCCCCCAAAAGTTAACGGCCCAATATTTAATTAGACCTTTATGCAAAACACCTCAACCCTTAAAAAAAAAAGAAACCCTCCTTTATTTTTTCTCAACAGTAAATGTTGCTTAAATGAAATAATAATTATAGAGCACACAGTACAGTTCTTGGTCTCCAGAAAGTGTTATATAAATGTTAGTCATTATTATTATTATTAACCATACTAATAATGTATAAAATTCAACAGCATTGACTTCTACTATCCCAGAAGGACCTGCGTTTGCCCTTGATTCCACAGATGATCTAGAGGAACGTAATTTAATTAAAGGCATCTACAGGGATCCAATTTTAGTTAGTGATGGTGTTGTGATTTTTAATAGAAGATACATTCTAAATATTCTTATAGTTAGGGAAAAAATATGAAATGTCATTGATCGGATGAAGAAATTCTCACTGTCACCATAGATCGGTACCTTCTCTACAACTTGTAGTCAGAGTTGCCTAGAGAAATTAGAAGTTCAGTGATTTGTCCAGGGTCATAGAGGCAGTATGTGTCATAGCCAGAACATGAACCTAGGACTTCCAGCTTCTGAGACCAGTTGGCCAGCCACTGTACTCCAGCTGTCATCAGTAAATACAAGATGACTGATTTTGTGCTGGAAGGGAGTCTCAGAGGCCATCTCTTTTAACACCTTCCTTTTTTAGATAAGGAAATTGAAGTCCAAGGAGGTCAGGTAGTGTAAAAAGCAGAATTTGAGAGAAGATCCTCTGACATCAAAGTCAGTTGGTCAACAAGAATTTATTAAGCTGGACTCTGGGGATATAGACAAAGGAAAAAAGACCATCTATCAAAGAGTTCCCATTCCGATAGGGAAGACAACATGCAAACAACTCTATAAAAAAACAAGATATAGTTTTTATTTTACTACACTGCCCACTACTAGATTTAACCATTAAATACAAACTTGTTTTATAGACAGATATTATGGAAATCTTAAATCATCCTTCAAGACAGCTCAAGTTTCAAATCCTTCATGGACCTTTTCCCAAAGACCATTCCATTTATCTCGTTCTTCTTTAGCTCCTCACATGTTTTATCTTTGTTGTACAATGTATACATGCTGCCTTTTTGGCTGGTATATTAAATATGTCCATAAGGTTCATGTTCACAAGGCTCACACCTTCCACCATTTCCGTTTTCTACAAGCCTACTCTGGTGTAGGCATGGGGTAGGACTATAAATATATTTGTCAAGTGGCTTTTGATGCTAATTGAGGCAATAATTTGTTTGAAATTTGTATGAATACAATGTAATGAACACAATTTATATGAAAATTGTAAATTTCCTTTTAAAAACATGAAAGAATAAGACAAAGACCATTAAAAAAAATCACCTCACCAGTCATCTGAGACAGCCATAGTACTGACAGTGCAGTAGCCTGGTTCTTGATCTTCAGAGCAGGAATCCACAGTTAGGGAAGCTGCCTAAAGAGCAAAGTGAGGAAAGAATTAATTATTTGATTACTTGAATGTCATGGGGACAATTAGCCCAGGGATTTGTTCCATGGAGAGATAACTGATGTAGACATAACTGTCTCTACATGAAGTAGATATAACTATGTAGCTATAACAAAGTATGGCCAAACAAAGATGTGCTGATTCTTAATGACATGACTTCAAATCTAGAGGCACATAACCCTGTATCTTCTTGAATGATGCGTACAGAAATGGAGAGTCAGTAGATTTTTCATCTGCTCTTCCATGACAATGGAATTGCCCTCTCTTTAAAAATTATTTGAAACAGCAAGGCAATGTCATTGTAATGCCTTTCAAAACTTGTGAAACTTTCACTATATTTAGACAGAATAGATAAAAGTTCTTTATTTGACTACTTTGAATCTGTTATTCATTTTTCCCTAAGATAAAGAAGGCAATATTGCATAGAAAGTTATATTGTAACATGATGTGTATGTAGATACACTTAGTTTAATGATATTCCACTATTTTTGTAAATCACACTAATATTTGATTTAATCCAATTTGATAAATGATTAGTGTTTTGTATGTGTAATAAACAGTTAGTTACTGAAAACAGGAAGACAATGTGAAAAACAGTACCTGAATTTAAGTTTTTGTTCCATTAGGGATGTGCTGTATTTGTATGCCTACCACTTAGCACAGTAAGTCTTTTATTTTTAATTAATACTTTCTGAATTTAAGTTACTAGATACTTGTTAAATTGGACTGAATTGGTGGAAAATTAAGGGTTTGGATATTTCAGTCTCAGGCTCCAAATGGTTGAGCTACAATGAGTCTAATGGATGGTATTTCCCATTCTGGTTAGTTAATGCTCCTGATTTTTCAAACTGTCTTCATATCTAGGACTATCTTTCATTCTGTCAGATCTGTAGAACAGGCATGTTTCTTTTGAAATGACCTGCCTACTCAAGAGCATGGTATAAGTTGGGCGAGAAACCAGAACCTAGGTCTTCTGGCTCTTCCACTGTAGTAGGAGAAAACACTGATATTGGAAGGAAAGCTTCTGTTTCCAAATTCTCTCCCCTCCTAATGTGTGATCTGGGGCAAGTCTTAATTCTCATTTCTTACAGATGTAAAATAAGGAAGATATCTAAGGTTTCTTCCAGTCCTAAAGGCTATGATTCACATTTATGGGTATGCTTATTGGAAATAATCCCTTTCTTTTTCCATTTTTAGGTGTTTTCCAACTACTTGAGTTTGTGAATTCTTCTAGGGCAGGGAATGTGTTTTGTCATTTTTCTATCCCCAATGCTTAACACAATGCCAGGCACATTAAGCACCAGCAGGTGCTTAATAAATATGTATTGACTATAGTTAGAAACAGGAGAATTGCAAACGTATTCTCTAACAGAAAACACACAATTCCTCAGACTCCACAAATATCAAATCAATTCATGGTAGACATCCCACTTCACTAGCTGAAAGAGATCTTTATGTTTCTAGTTTATGACTTTGTTTCGCAAGATATATTAAAAAAATAAACTCTCATTAAGCCCATGTAATGCATCAGATGGATTTTTTTTATGTGTCTACTTCTTAATAACATGCTCTATATGATACCATTTGGGGTAAACACTCAGACTTTTATTTCCATGACAAATCGCCAGGATCTCATCTACAAGTTCTTTTGATATACTGTACCCTTGTGATTTTCTAAATGGTGCCTTAGTACTCTGAAAGACTTAATGTACTTCCCAAACATGAGTGGCATTTTGTTCTCAATAGAGGGATTAGTATAGGATGATTCATTCCTGAAAATTCTTAAACTGACTCTATGCCATGATTGATGAAGCAATTCTTTTGAATCTGTTTTCAAAATGTAAGGCTTAAATCACATCTCTCCTTATGAAACAAAGGTCATATCTCTTCTGGAAAAAATCACCATGTTTCCTAGGAACATCACCCTCTGGAGCCTATGGAACACACTCATGTAGTTAGTTTATAAGGATGCATTAAACCATGTTTGTCAGGAGAAACAAAAGATTTGTAAAAGAAAATGACTTTTTAAGATAAAAAGAAAGGAAGGAAGGAGAAAGGGAGAGGTGGAGAGGGAGGGGGGAGAGGAAGAGGAAAGGGAGGGAGAGAGAGACATAAAGAGATAAAGAGAGACAGAAAGAAAGAGAGAAAGAAAGAAAGAAAGATAGAAAGAAAGGACAAAAGAAAGTAAGAAAGGAAGGAAGGAAGGAAGGAAGAAAAAAAGAAAGAAAAGAAAGAAAGGAAGGAAGGAAGGAAAAAAGATGGGAAAGAAGGAATAGAAAGAAAGAAAAAACATTTTAGAATTCACAGAAGTAAATTTAGAAGGAAACAGAATAGCAGGTTGACTTTGAAATTAAATGGCTGAATTTATCAGATTGTTTAATAAAGCTATATATAAGGGAGATAGAGAATTTCATAGTTAATCTCTTTTTCTGCTATTCTTTGTATATTAAAGTATTCCTACTTAATGATTTTTCTTAAGCTGAGAATAACAAAAAAAAGAGTGTTTTCACAAAGGGGGAAACATAACACACAGAAAACCTGGAAAATTGCCATTTTGATTTTAGGTCTTCCAGTAATCTTTATTTTCCCCAAATTTAATCTTGACTTTCTACATTCTGAAAGCAAGCACAATGGCTGAACTTCTGTCCAATCAATGGACATTTGAGATCATGTTCTATTTGGATCAGAGTCCTTTTAATTTAATTTCTACAGTCAAATATTCCTTCTTCCTAGAGTAGCATTTCTCTACAATTGCTTCTTTGAGATGAGATGTTTCTATTATGTTGCTGCAATATTTCAAAACTGAAAAGTTAATGACTTTACCATTTTCCAACCAAATCCCTTTACACAGTAAGACATGACAGATGCAAAATCCAGTAGGGGCTTTATTTTCTATGCCTTTTGACAAAAAGGAAAAAAAAAATCATATTCCAGAAGCACAGAAAACTAGGATGAATCTTTTTACATTTTGCACTGCCAAACTGAATTTGGCACAAGATGACAAAGAAAAGGGAAGGGTGAGCCCTCCTATGAAAGCATTTTGATTTTCTCTTCTCCTCCTTCCCTTCCTACACACACACACACACACACACACACACACACACACATTTTGTAGAATCTTGGAAGCTGAGAGATGAAAGAGGCCATAGACTTACCCAGTCTATTCTTTTACTTAATGAATTGACTTCATCTGCAATATCTCTGACGCATGGCCTCTGCCTGAACACTTCCAGTGGCATGGAACTCTCGACTCAGAGGCAGCCTGAATCATTTCTAATTAGGTCTAATTTTTAGGAACTAAAAGGATCAGAGAATCACAGATTCAGAGATTGAAGGGACCTCAGAGACCATTGGGTACCACCATTACATTCTTCAGATGAGGAAATGGAGTCATGTGGAAGTTAAATGACTTTCCTCAGATCACAATTATCTAAGGCATGATCTGATCCCAGGTCTCCCTGGTTCTAGGTCTAGTGCCTTATCTACTGTGTGATACATCTCAGGCCATTATTTTAGATGGACCTAAAATCAGTTAGCATGTGATATCAACTCAATGTTTATAATTCCGATTTATGAAGTGATATTGAATAAATTGATTCCTTCTACTAGATGAGAGATTCTACAGTACCTGATTTTGGCTATCATACCCTTTCACTGTGATCAAAACATTGTCCATTTCTTCAGGCATTCCTCATATGGCATGGCTCTCCTTCTACACTGGCAATCCTTTTTCTGCACATGCTTTACTTTAGCTATGTCCTACTTAAAATATGGTCTCCTGAGCTAAATCCAGTATTCTGGATGCTGTTTGACCCATTGAACCTTCAGAAGGACTCTTGGTCCCAGTGATCTGGGTGTTCAAATTCTATTTCTACTTTTTCAATTGGCATGAGCTTTTATAGTAGCTACATCCCATTGCTGGCTCATGTTCAACTTGGGACCAGCTTAAATGCCAGGTCTTCATCATTCCAACCACCTTAAAGACAAATGAGACATCTCCCATCCTGGATTTCCAATTCACACCATTAGCCTTACTTTTCTTTAGCGAGGTCTGCAAAGTACTTTCCACATAATGAGCCTGTGGGTTGTTCCTGGCAAAGAAGTCAATGAGAAAGGTTATATCTGAGTCCATCTCCCTTAAGAAATTTCCCAGAAAAGATTAAAAAGGGTTCCAGATGAATCAAGTATCAATAAAAAGGAAAGAAAAATACCAGTATTCCTCTTAATCTAGTCTGGAACTGGGCAAGGTAAGGTAGAGTAAGAAGCATTTCTTAAACATTTCCTGAATGAAGGTACCTGAAACCAGAACTACTTCCAAAATTCGGGAGCCATAAGAGAGGACCATGGAGGCAGAGACAAGGCAGCTAGCAATGTTCAGCCCAAAATAAGGAAGACTTCTCTTTTCAGGGCATACATCTCTCTCTAAGAATTTGAATGGTCAATCTCTGGAAATGGGATTTGACCCTTCTGCTTGACTCCAGAGTGCAGAACAATGAGTGAAGGGTTCGAAGAGACAGATTTCAGAAAGATGTATTGAAAAAATGTCCCAACAAAGCAAGCTGTCTAAACATGGAATGGATTGCCTCTCGAGACAGTGAAAGACTCAACGATCATTTGTTAGAGATAGGATTAAAGAGAGATCTGCTCAGGTGTGGTTTAAAGTATGTGCCTTTTGAGATGTCATTTTTTTCTGACGTTGTTATTTTTGATACGTTTAAGGGAAATAATTCTTTTAAAGGCACAGGCTGTAATTTCCCCAAATCGACAGCATAGTGAATGCATGCAATTTTACTCAATTTGAAGTCTAATTCAGGCTAATCTTTCAGGCCACACAGATTTGGAAGGCAATCCCTTTACTGATTATGCACCAATATCTTCACTGGAAAAGACCCTGATGACGGGAAAGATTAAAAGAAAATAAAAAGGTGATGGCAGAGGATGAGATGGATAGTTATAGTGACATGGAGGCAACAAATATTAGCTTGGGCAGACTTTGGGAGATAGTGGAGAACAGAAGGGCCTAGCATCTGTGATCCATGGGTTCACAAAGAGTTGGAATAATGTAACAGCTGAACAACACACTCCTGCCTTACCATGCCAGCTCTTCGGGCGATCACAGTATGGAAATGTCCATCAGACACTTTTTTCATCGTGGTCAGTTTATATGTACCGCTGCCAATGTTATAGGAGAACCTTAGTCGCTCTTCTGCTATTTCCAGGGCCAAGAACTCAGCCCGTTCTCCCGTCTGGTTGTCATAGTTATATAATAGCAAGGCATGGCTTTTGATGGTTGCAAACTTGACATATATGTAATTGTTGTTGGGGTCCAAGCTGGGAAATTCCATGTATGACAATTCCTCAAATCCATAACTATTCAATTCACAGTGTTTTCCAAAGACTCCTAGAGTTGAGAAAACACATACATAATCAAAGAGACAATTTGAACACACCAACCTGAGTCTGAGGAAGCTTTTTTTTTGAGGTTAGATTTAAGGATACTTTTATGCAGAACTGTGGTGGAGCCAGATCATATGGACTCATGAGAGCTGATTGTAAAGTTGTTAGTGTGAACATTTACACCTCAAAAATCAGCAAATTATATAAACCAGGGCTGGATTTATCATTTTCTTGATTATATAGACTTAAAGTAATGGTGAAAATACTAATAATGAACATTAAACTTAAAACAGTGTCATGGCTACATTTATTTTTCTACATTTTTTTTCTAGAGATCTGGTTGTTTAACTTTTGCAGGTGCATCTCTTCATTTATATGGCTAACTGAATAGCGGTGATAGAAAAAGTCGATCAACACATATTTGCTAAGTGATCCAACTGTGTGTCAAGGGTATAGTTACACTGAAGCAGTCTCTGTCTTCAATGAGCTTTTATTCTAACGAGGAAGATAATGTAGACCCTAATAAAGTACTCATGTAGAACGATAAAGGACTGAAGAATTTTTATCTGATGATCTCTTTGGGGGTGTCCTGAACACAGACAGAAAGCATTCAATAAACACTCATTTCTACACTTCCCAACTTAGCCTACTAGGTGGCACAGTGTACAGAGTACTGGGAATGGAGTCAAAAAGAGCAGAACTCAGATACAGTGACCCTACGCAAGTCATTTAACTTCCGGAGGGCTGAGTTTCCTTGTCTGTAAAATAGGATCAATAAGAGCACCTACCTCTCAGAGTTGTTATAGGGATAAAATGAGATTATTGTATATTTGTAAAGAACTTAGCAAGAAGCACTATTATGGAAACATATACAATGTTTATCTTATATATGTCCTATAAGTAAATCATATATATTTAATATTCCATATTATATAACATGAATATAGCATAAAATACACTTCAGTATAATATAAATTATACATCATGTTTATATGTTTAATATTGTATTTAATCTAAGTATAATGGAAATATAAGTATCATATACATAATAATTACATAATTTATATTATATATTTTATAATGTAAGCATTATGTAAGAATATAATGTTGATCATTATTGATATTGATTACAGTTATTGTTATTTCAGTGTTTGTGTTTTGTTTGGTGTGATTTCCCTCTCCCAGCCCCTTGATTCCAATCAAGGAATTGCCTTAGAGATCACATGTATGAGCTTCTACATTTGAAGCCTTTGTTCCCATGGGACCAGTATAGCCCTTAGCATCTTCAAACTGAGCCAGTCTTGGATTTATCAGATTGATAGACACTCCAAGATGGGAAACCTTTCAACTTCCTAGGATTTAGATGGGGGGAAAGGGGCTCTTATGATGTAGTTTTCTGTGACCCAGAGTCATCTCAAAGACATGATGAAGCATTGAATCACTACAATTAGTTGATATACCATACAGATTTCACAATCCTCAGTTCCCCAGTGATTTTATTTTATTCATACTGCTATCACTGCAGGCATTTTATACTCTCTCAACAACTCCAGAGTCATTTCTAACACTAATACTGTTTTGGGGAGCAGCCAGAACCAATCTTGAAAACTGAACAGACAAACCATACTCACCAAATGGACAATGACAGTAGTAGGATTCCACTCCACTCTGGCAGGACCCCCCATTAAAGCAAGGATTGCATTCACAATAATTGACAGAAGATTCACACATTTTCCCTGAAAAGTGACAAGGAAAAGAAAATGATTTTAGAAAGCTAAGTATGGAATTCTTCCTCAAGTAATTATACTATGATCACTTAGAATACATTTATTTTCCCCTTAAACTAGAGAAAACTTGTCTTTCTACATGGTGTCCTAAAAGTCTTTGTACAGTTTTAAACCATATTTCCAGATGCCATAAGACTCTGGGAATGTCCCTTATTAGTAAAACCAAGAGAAATTATTTTGTGGGATTCATTTTACTTACTATTTTAAAATGAGATTTATTTATTCATTTCTCTATTTATTTATGCATTTGTTTATTTGAATGAGAAATTTCTAGCATATTTTAAGAAGAGATTGTTGACTAAAATTCATTATTTTCAGACTGCTTATTTATGCCTTTGTTTATTTGAGTGAAGAAATTCTAATGTATTTTTTGGAAGAGAATGTTGACTAAAACTTATTATATTTTCAGAGAAACTGTGCAGTAAAGGTGTGGTTTTTTTAGACCTGGGTTCAATCTTTCTTTCATCATTAGTTGTTTAGCTTTGGATGAGTCCCTGAACCTCTCTTAACTTCATCAAGTATCTAAGAAAGGGGCTCTAAGATCATTTCTGTGTTATGGCCTTGTTTGCCAGTCTGATTAAGTCTATGGAACCTATGTCAAAATAATATTCTTTAGTAATTGAAAGAAATGCTAAATGGGACAGCTAGGTGGTATAGTGGATAGGGCCCTGGAGTTGGAAGGACCTGAATTGAAATGCAGGTGCAGATACTTACTAGCTGTGAGAAAAGAAAGAGAGAGAGAAGAAAAGGAAAGGAAAGGAGAGGAGAGGAGAGGAGAGGAGAGGAGAGGAGAGGAGGAAGTCAGGAAGGAGGGAAGGGTCTAAATTTCAGTTAGAAGTTAGTAAAAATAGATACAACTTTTTTTTTCTCCATCCAAGTTCATAGACCCTCTGAAATTTATCCATAGATCCTAGACACAAGATTAAAACTTTTGCTCTTAGATTTCTACTAAGTTATTGTTAGGAGAATGTCTCTCCTAATCTATAATGGAAATCACAGATCCTCAAAATCTGAGACAAATGAAAACTTGTGAAAATTATGGGCATTTGAATGTTTCAAATGTATCTGCGTGTTGCTGTGATCTCATCTCCTGCTACATTTTATCTCCAGTCTGGGGAATGTGCTGTGTTCTTTGCCCTGCATTTGTTTTCCAGACACTGAGATTTTTACATTATCCATAACACATTCATAGACCAGATTCACCTCTATCTGCCAAACATTTTCCCTTTAGATTCCAACAACCTTTCCAGAACCACATGAACTTAGTGCTAAAGTCCAAGCAATCAGCATTAATCCTCTGCATCAAATATGCCCACTGTCACTTCTCCCCTGAATTTTAATTTGTCATTTCATCAAAGGTGGAGTTTGAGTAGAATTCAAGCCTCAGAAAATGTTTATAGTTATTTTTGGTCAAATTCTTGTTGACTTGGCTTGAATAATCCTTAGAGTAGTAAATTAAAAATATGTTGGACCATTCTAAAGACAAAGTAATTATAGGGGGTCCTTCTAACATGCTGGAGAACTTTTCTTGCGTTTCCCTGGCATTGGGTGGTATCAGTGGAATGAGTGTACTGTCCCCACCAGCTGTCTTTTGCTCTCCCTCTGTGATTAACACATCATTGGTTTCATACAGTTACGATGTCTGCGGCATGACACAGACTGCTTTCTAGTTTTCTAAATCTAACAGTGGTTCCATGAGGTTTTCAAATGATAAACTCACACAGAATTTCAGAAGGGACCTTTAAGCCAGGTTCACATGCATTTTTCTCCAAGGCTACAGTTGTCTTATTTGTGTTTTTACTTCTGCCTTTCCTAGAACCCAGAATTGTGCATTGTACTAACTTAAGAAATGCTTGTTAAGTTAATTAAGTGATTAATCAGGCAGCTAGCTAAATAGTCATTACAAGGCTTGACTAACGATACGTGTTCTCCACCAAAAAGACTACAACGTGGGGGCGGAGCCAAGATGGCGGCGTAGCAGCAGCAACATATCACAGCTCTCACATAGCCACCCCAAAATACCCATAAAATAGGACTCTAAACCAATCCTGGAACTCCAAAACGCACACAAAGATACTTCCCACTAAAGTCAGCTCAGCTAGGAGGAACCATATCAGCACTGCGAACCAAACCAGCCTGGCCTGAAGCCGCGGCTGTGCCCCAGGGGCGGCTGGACAGGAGGAGCTGAGGAGTCTCTCAGGTGA
Organism: Pseudochirops cupreus; assembly: GCA_028627135.1. NCBI lineage: Eukaryota > Metazoa > Chordata > Mammalia > Diprotodontia > Pseudocheiridae > Pseudochirops > Pseudochirops cupreus. The sequence continues at coordinate 197,376,573 of CM053583.1, forward strand.
CCAGATTAGCAGCAGCTGCAAGTGGGAATTGTGAAAGGGGGAGATAAGCAGTCCAGCCAGAAGGCCTCCAGAGAAGAAAAGCAAAAGGCAGAGGTTTTGCACCCGCCTCGGCTTTTT
>CM053583.1:197377189-197392785 GCA_028627135.1 Pseudochirops cupreus
TGCAAAAAAAAAAAAAAACCAAAAAGATTACAACGTTCAAGCCAATATGAAATCATATCTATTGAACATGTGTGTGTTTAAGAAAAGCTAAAAGATGACACCTTCTACTCCAGAAATGGCTTGTTCTTTTTTTGATCCTTCTATCTAAAGATATAAGCGAAGCTCTGTGAATCTAGCACTCTGTTTCTATTACTGAATCCTTCTGTCATGAGGGATATGGTTTTAAATGTGGATAAGCCACAACTCACAATACTTTACTTAACATATATCAGTTTCACCCTTCCTTCCTTCCTTCTTTCCTCCTTCCTTTCCCTCTTCCCTTCACTCCTTCCTTCTTTTCCTTCTTACTTATCTTAGATGGTACTGGAAACCAACTTCCAAGGTGAAATTCTAAGCTGGCCCTATCAGATATCATACAGAATGGGGGGTGGGTGTGGAGATGGAGATGAGTAGGGAAGGGGAAAGTTGTTTCCAGTAACAATGATGACCTGTGCTTTTTAAAAAAAAATTTAATCCAAATAACAGGGCATTTATATTTAAATAAAATATAGATGAGAATTTTTATACAATAATATTAATCAAGAGAGGTCACATGATGTTGAATAGGAATCAGCAAACTATGGCTTGCAGGCCAAATGCATCTCGTCACGTGGTTCTTTTATGGACTATGAGTTTAAAATGTTTTTTGGATTAACTTTTTTAAATATTTTTAAATGATTCAAAGAATTCAAAAGAAGAAGACTTAATGACACATGAAAAGTATATGAAATTCAAACTTCAGTGTCTATAAGTCAACTTTTGTTGGAATGCAGCCTTTTCATTAATGTATATATTTTCCATGGCTTTTTTTGTACAACAATGGCCTGGTTGAGTAGTTGCATGAGACCCAATGTGGAGTTCCCATCATACTACAACCTGCAGTGATGCAATTACAACTCAACAGTTTTTAAAGGGCCAGATATATTACCATTACCTAATGAAACTGAAAAAAAATTAACTGTGTATACTCATCATGTCAAAATAAGAGGAGATAATGCAAAAGTTGTTTTGTTTTGTTTTTTCTGTTTGGTCTCAGAGCCAAGAAAGAAAATTTTCTGAAGAAGAGTCATCACCCTCAACAGCTATGATTGAACACTGACTGAATGGATCTGGAAATTGTCTCTTAATGTGAGTTGTTCGTGTTTCTTAATGAATTCAACCTAAATTATTAGGCAAACAGCGCTTACATGTGAAACTTATGCTATGATAAAGTTGATTCAATGACTACTAACATTGTTTGAATCATAAAGAATTCCAAGCTGCTTTATATACTTCTCATGTTGACAGAAGCTAAAATGAGAAGAGAGATTGCTATTCCAAAGCAAATGTTCAGTGGATATATTTTCCCAGTTCACACTACAATTTAAGCATCATTTTCTTTCTTTCTTTTTTTTTTGGAATTCAACTAATGTGCAGAAAAAAAAAAGATATTTCAGTATCCTTTTAACAGTGCGGTAAAGTAGCTTCTACCGAACTTCAATTGGAAATGTTTAATCTTCAATGTAATAACATACTAAAAGGCAAATATTTTTAAAGAAATGAATCTAACAGAATTCTATAAATGACTTCCAAGCAATAAATATACTCAATTAAAATCAGTACAATGAGAGGTGAAGCACGCATGTCCATTCCCACCAGTATTATTCAATATTATACTAGAAGTGCTATTGATGGCAATAAGATAAGGAAAAGAAATCAAAAGAATTAAAATAAGCAATAAGCAAACAAAACTATGACTCTTTGAAGATGATAGGATGGTATACTTAGAGAACCCTAGAGAATCAGCTAAAAAAAACTAGTTGAAATAATTACTTTAGCATAGTTGCTGGATATGAAATAAACCTGCGCAAATCACCAGCATTCTATAATCATCAGCAGGGAGAGAGAGAAAGAAAAATTCCTTTTAAAATAACTGTAGATAATATAAAATACTTATATTCTACCTGACAATAAAATCCCAGGGAATATATGAACATAATAACAAAACACCTTTCACACAAATACAGATCTTAATAATTGGGAAAATATCAATTGTTCACAAGAAGATTGAGTCAGTACAGTGAAAATGAAAATTCTACTGTAATTTTAATTGTTCAGTATAATATTAAAGGATCAAAGAATATTCTTATAAGGATAGAAATAATAACAAAATTTATCTAGAAGAACAAAAGGTCAAGATTATCAAGGGATTGATGAAACAAAAGTTTAAGTAAGAGGCCTAGCAATGCCAGATTTCAAGCTATATTACAAAGTGGTAATCATCAAACCAATCTGATACTGGCTAAGAAATAGAGTGATGTGTGAGTGGAATAAATTAGGTACACACTATAAAGTAATAAATGATAATACTAATCTAATGTTTAATAAACACAAAGATCTGAGTTTGGGAGCAAAGTGTCACCATTGGACAAAAGTTTTTTTTCGGAAAATTGGAAAGCACTTTGGCAGATACTAGGCATAAGACAAGATCTCACAACATATACAAAATTAAGGTCAAAATCAATACCTGATTTAGATGTGATGGGTGATGTACGTAAATTAAGAGAGTATGGAAATTTTTAACTATCAGATTTATGGATCAGAGAATAGTACATTTCTAACCAAGATGGAGAGGACCATGCATAGTTTTGATCACACGAAATTTGAAAAGTTTTTGCAGAAACAATACTAATGCAACCAAAATTAGAAGGAAAGCAGGAATCTGGTGATGGGGTGGGGAATTTACAGCAATATTCTCTAATGAAGGCCTCACTTCTGTTTTTTTTTTTCATTTGTTTATGTCTTTTGGAGGGGCAATTGGGGTTAAGTGACTTGCCCGAGGTCACATGGCTAGTAAGTGTCAAGTGTCTGAGGCAGGATTTGAACTCAGGTCCTCCTGACTCCAGGGCCAGTGCTCTATTCACTGTGCCACCTAGCTGCCCCATGAAGGCCTCATTTCTCAAATATTTAGATAACCGAGTCAAAATTATAAAAATATAAACCATTATCCAGTTGATAAATAGCCACAGAATATGAACAGGCTGATTTCAGAAAGAAACTAGAGCTATCAACAGTCATATAAAAATGTTCTAAATCACTATTGATTTGAAAAATAGAAATTGAAACAACTCTGAGGTACCACCTCACACCTATCAGACTGGCTAACACTACAGAAAAGGAAAATGACAAATGCTGAAAGGTATGTAGGAAAATAGGTACACTAATGTAGTATTCATCAGGTTGTGAACTGGTCCAACTATTGTAGTTCAAAATTCAGAACTACTCCTCAAGACTGAAGAATTACAAAACCATGCATATATCCTTTGACCCAGCACTACTACTACTAGTTCTGTGTCCTAAGGAGATCAAAGAAAAAGAGAAAAGATCTTATTTGTACAAAATACTTATTTCAGCTCTTTTTCCATACTGGCAAAAAATTGGAAATTGAAGGAATACCCATCAACTGCGGAATGGCTGAACAAGTTATGTTATATAAATGTAATAGAATGCTATTATTCTACAAGAACTAAGGAGGAGGATGGTGTCAGAAACACGTGGGAGAACTTATATGAACTGATACAAATTGAAGTAAGCAGAACTAGAAGAATATTGTACACAGTAACAGCAATATTGTAACAATGATCAGCTGGAATAGATGAACTCTAAGTACAGGATGAAGCATACTTTTTTTCACTTTATTTTGTGAGTGTTTATTTTGCAACATTTTTTAAAAATGTATTTATTTACTTTGTTTCCAACATTCAGTTCCAAAATCTCTTGAGTTTCCTATTGTCTCCCCTTCTCTTTCCTCCTCCCTGCCCCCGCCATGATGGCATTTTTGCAACATTTCTAATGCAGGAATGTTTTACATAAGTTCACGTATCTTACTGATATCATATTGCTTACATTCTCAAGTGCTGGGGGAGAGATGGGAGGATTTTAAACTCAATTTTAAAAAATGAATTAAAATGTTTTAAGTGAATTTTAGAAATATTTAATGAAATAAAAAATCATATACTCATGCATTGATATCGGTATTTGGCAGTACCTATCTTGACTGAAAGACATTTTTAAAGAGGAAGTACATAAAATCTCATGATAGATCAACATTAACAGATGAATATTGGTAATATATTTTAATGATAAAGAACATTGTATTTGAACCCCAAGTAGATGAAGTGTTCCCCCCCAAAAAAACATTCTTCACATTATTAGGTCCATATGTGTAATAATTATTGCAATTATATGAATTTTATCAAAAAATGTGGAAAACTTTTTTTTTCTCTCATTTTATAAATGCCTACATAATGTCCTCAAATTTACCTCTTTTCCCAGAAAGTGAAACATATTTATTCTCTTACCCATAGTAGGAAACATTTAGTGTAGAACACAGAGGTTTTATGGCGGGTCTTGGGGTCAAGAAGACTTGGGTTGATATAATGGGAATGGGAATTTAAAGATTTTCCCTGCCCTTAATAGGCCAAATGTAATCACATGGAGTCCATGGTGGGAGGAGCTTGCTGACAGGGTGGAACAGGAAGGGTAGAGCAGGAAGGAGCAGAGGAGAACACATGCAGAGCTAGGAGTAGCCAGAGTAGAGGCAGAGCTGCTAGTGTGAGAGAGGGACATTTTTGCTTAAGGGAACCTGTTTTGTTTTGAAGGCCTGATGGAGAGAAGGCTTGGGGATGCTAGTGTTTTTGTCACACTAGATATGTGTACCAGCTTCTTGGTTATTATGATGGATTTGGTTTTCTGGTGTTGGGATTCCGGCTTTCTGGTGCTTGAATAAATGTTTTGGTTCTGTCTTCCATGTGGAGAGCATGTTACATTTTGTGATTTAGAACTACAGCAGCATATTCATAGGCACCATGGGCACTGTGACTATCTCATTGGTGTAATAGTTGAAGTCTTCTGACTTGATTGTAACCCTAGACAACTCACTTAACCCCTCAGTGGCACCAGATAACTTTCTAAGACTGCTGCAGATGAGTTGTTGTTATGTGTCTTTGGAAGAAGCTTCCATATGAGGAATTCCCCATTCAATGAAATCATGGGTCAACCAATGAATAAACTTTTACTAATTATCTCCCACATGTCAGGCACTGGGTTGAACACTAGGCAAAGCACAATCCCTCCCCTAAAATAACCCACAAGTTCATGGGGCATATAACAAACCAATATAGAAACAAAGAAACAAGAAATGATCACATATTAAGAATCTAAGACTAACGTGAATATTTTTATCATTTTGGCATAGTGTTTGTGCATGCTGATGAAATGGGCCCCTACCTACACTGTGCTTTGACCCAGTCACTATCCCTTTAAATTTCCATCTAAAAGACTGTCTGAGTCACTTTTATTTTCATATATTTTCAGTATATACAATAGGCCAAAGAACAAAACATTTTAAAATGGACATGATGCTGCACTTAAAGTTTTCAGGTGCTAAGTAATGTGTTAGAAGAATGGACACCAAACATGCCCTTTGCAAGTACTTGACTATCCAATTATCAAAATTGAAATCGCGGAAGAGGCATTCATTCCCCTATCTGTGGTATCTTTTCCTATTTGAAAATAAGTTCCTTGAGGGCAGGGATTGACTTTCATTTGCATTTCCAGAACTCAAAATAATTGACAATTTTTTTCCCCTATTGATTCCATTCATTCTTCTATTTATTCACGCATTCTTTCATTCAGGGTCTACATCCACTGGATGTGTGAGGGGATGTCCAAAATTCCCTCCTAATCAAAACAATTCCAGAATGCATGTATCTCTTTTAGGACATTCTTTAACTGGATTAAGACATGCCACCTGGGAGGGGTAACTTGGCAGAGATCCATAGAGATGATTAATCCATGACGACTACCCATGTTAACTAGCAAAGACCAGAGTACTGGGGCAGTAATGAGAAACAGGCCTGAGAAATGATCACTGAGAGAAGGAAAAGTCTGCAAGTCTTTGCAGGAGGTCAGGAGGCTCATTTGGGTAAAGGGAATGCCAGAAAGGCCTGGGAAAGCACTAAAGACAACATTGGGCTGCTTCATGTTGTTTCTTCCTGTAGGCCAGAGCTGCTCAGGACTCTAGAAGTGCCCTATTTCTCTCTTTAATTGAACCCCCTCCTCCATAACACCTCCAATTTTCCGCTAAGCAGGCAAAAGATAACAATTTTTTTTATCCAAAGCTGTATCTTCTCTCCCACACGAAAGTATAAAATAATAAATATCAGGATTCAAACCTTGTATATTTCCATAGGACTTTCCAATTTTCAAAGACCTTTCTAATCTCCTTTAATCTTCATGGCAAGCCTGACCGAATGTCAAAGGCAAAACTCCATCTCTTACCATCTCATCTTCTGCAAAGCAGAAGCCCTCAAGGGTACTTGATTTGTATTTTCTCCACCCCAGCTATTTTTTTAAGGGCAACGGGCTATAGTGGATAGAGAAAGGAGCCTAGAGCCAACTAAATCTGACCTCTAGAGGCAATAGTTATGTGACCCTGGATAAGTCACTCAACCTTCTCAATATTTCAATCAACTCTCTAAGAGAGGGGTTCTTAACCTGGGGTCCGGGGTCTGTGGACAGGCTTCAGGGGGGTCTGTGAACATATATTGAAAAATACATCCTTATCTTCACTGACTTCTAACTGAAATTTAGTATCGCCTTCCAACATTTAAAAACATGATTCTAAGAAAGATTCCAGACTTCTTTTACAACTAAGGTTAACCCCTGATCTAAGGCTATTAGTTGGCAAGAAAATGCCTAACTGCCTTGTAGAGTATCGTCATTTGAAGTTTTCTATATCAATGAAATCACAGGTCGAGACCTATCCTCAAGATGAAAATTCATGCCTGGGTATGATAGCGGAGCCAACCCAAGTCGACGACAACTGTACTGGGAAACAAGTGAGGGCTTAAAACTAAGGTGATCCTGGGCTCCATTCCGAAAGGGATGGCCTCCAGGAGGATATGCTTGATGCTCCCTTTGTCTCTGCCCTGGTCAGACTATATCCAGAGAACTATGTTCAGTTCAGAGAAGCACCACTGTTTAAGAAGGGTGTTAATAAACTAGAAGGCACACAGGGGAGTACATTCAATATGGTGAAAGATCTACAAATAGTGTAATATTAGGATGTATTGAAAAAATAGGATGTTTAGATTAAGGAAAGGTTAAAAAAATCTTGGGGCCAGGATAACTGTCTTTAGGCCATAACTCCTTGCCTAGAGATATCATTGCTTAACATGGGGAGGACCACTGGCTAGCTAGCATGCGTGCTATGCGTGACAAAGCTTCAAGTGCTCCTGATTTTTGGTGACCTCAAAAGGAACTTTTACAGAGAAGCAGGCAGGTGGAAAGAAAGAAGTGTTGTTCCTAAAGTGTCTGCTGGCTAACTACAGGTGCCTTGGGATTGCGTTTGCTTTACAGGATGGGCAAGGGAGAAGCAAAGTTATGGTTGATGGTCTCTGTTCAAGCTGATGATGATGAGGAAAGGACACTGGAGGCAAGGGGACCCTGAGATTATAGACTTAAAGCTGAAAGAGACTTTAGAGGACATCAAGTCCACCCTCCACTCTTTTATAGAAGAAGAAGGGAAAAAAAAACCCTGAATCTTTGGAAAGAGTATGTAATTTGCCCATGGTCACACATTAATACATGTAGGAGGCAGGATTGGAGATGAAGTTCTGATCCACGACCAGCAAGATGTGGGTGGACCTGGACCCCTCAGAAGACTAGACCATAGACTAGGCCAAAATACACACAAATGGTTGCCATGGATCCCATCCATAGCGACTTTATTTTCCATTTCCCTCATTAGGAGTGCTATCCCGGGGATATCATAACCCCCTTTATCTGTCTGCTGCTTCTACTTTGCATGATTTGGAAAGTGAGTGAGGGATGGGAGTGGGAGGGCAAGTCAAGCTGTCCACCCACCTGACTCTACTGGGATCCTCACTACTTGAAACTAAAATTTGTGTATCTTATTAGTGCTTGTTTGTGCACCTTTTAGGATTTATTTGCGTGCTTATGCTAGTAAAATATTCAAAACCTTAACCTCAAAGTATTCAGACCTTAACAATGAATCTTGTCAATCAGTGTGTGATTTGATATCGAAAGATGGGAATCGAATCCAAAGGGAAATGAGATTTTGCCCAGTCCAGACTGCTTTGGGGGAGAGCCAATAAGAAAAATTTTCTGCATTTTTGATAAACTTGAAGATATCCATACGTTAGACTACCCCTATGAACCTGGGAGTGACTTAATAAGGAAAAGAGCCTGGAAGCAGATTGGAGAGGGTGTTACGAGGATGTGTCTTGGCATACTTTTGTCACATCACTCTGTACTTAGCACAGAACCTGGGACATAATAAGTACATAATGAATGCTCTGTCTGTCAGTTAATCAATCATCTATCTTCTGTCCATCTGTCTATAGATTGGTCCAACTGTCTTTCTGTATATCTTTCTGCTTTGGACCTCTAGACTTGCACTACGTAGGAAGACTTTTAAGACCATACACCTTATATATCCCCCCCTTAGAGGAACTCCCTTCACCCCTTTACCCAGAAATAGCCTTGATGTAGAGGACTGAACTAGGAGCCATGTTTATATGTTACAAATGAGTAAACAAGCAGAATAGAGAAAAACAAAACCAGAAATGCCTCCTGTCAATTAATCCTGTGTAAAAATGGAGGTAGAAGACCACGCAAAGTCTGTGTGTGTTGAGCGTAACGTGAAGGGGGTGCTTTTAGGAAGCCATTAAACTAGATGGCCTCCAAAAGTGGCCTTTGGTGTTCAAATCTTGCAATACTACAAACCAAAGCCTAAATACCTTGGGATTTCACATTATTGGAACATGAATTTTCACTGAGAAAAGGTGTTTGCAAGAAGCTTAAAAGTCTGACACGGGTCAATTGGGATGGTTCATTAAAAAAAAAAATAAGTGTGAATTTATTGTTATTTGTCCACTATATTTGGCATGAAAAGTAGCCGTAAATGCTGATTTTGAAGATCCAGTGATTTTTATCTGGCCTGAGGAAACACAAGACCATTTGCTCTATACCCATAGACAAAAATCATTAAAGACTCAGTTCAACTGCTTTCTTAGAAATGTCTCCATTTACTTTAATTGCACTGGTGAGTTTGGAGATGTTTGAAAAAACAACACTCCTCAGGCAGTCTTTTTTTTTTCTTTCCCTCTACGAGATCTTGCAGTTTGTAGATTAAGAACACATGTATCCCGCTGCAGAGTCAGATGAGGGAGAATGCTGATTGGCCCGAGGAACCCATGTTTGTTTACATTTGGACCTGAAATTAAACACGGTGCCAAGTGACTCATTTTACAAACTTTCTCCCCCTTCAGAGTAATTCACCTTGTTTGAATTACCTCTCCCAGCCAGGGGGTGGATTACTTTTCATTTGAATACACAGTATAAAGAGAGGTTACTGTCAACTTTACATGCCTGGGAGCCCCAAGATACCAAACATAATGAACACCTAATGTAGTTGTTCTTTTTTTAAATGTAGAAATATAGTTCGTGTGTGTGTGTGTGTGTGTGTGTGTGTGTTTTAAAGGAGAGAGATGACTTAGAAAACTAGGATTCAAGTCCCAGTTTCATCCTCATAGCTATTACTTATTCTTGCAAAGGCTCATTTTTTAAAAAGTCTATAAAATGGGAATAAAAGTTTTAAAACATGCACTCCTACACTATAAGTACTTAAGCTACAATGATTATGAGATGAAGAGGCCCAAAAGTGTTTCTCTAAGTCAAAACAGCTCACATACATTATATAGAATTCTGCATTTGGAAAGATCACTTTTTAGACTTTCTGGTGTTCTTATTACTTTGGCTAATTAGCTAGCTTCATAGAGAGGGCTTGAATTGCCCAGAGCTGAGCAATGTGGAGAGCCTCATGGGGTATGTGACATGATGGATGGAGTAATGGACTACAGTCAAGAAGACCTGTGTTCGAATTCCACCTTTGACACTTATTAGCTGTGTGGTCATGAATATGTCACTGAACGTTGTGCCTTGCTTTTTCCTCATCTGTAAAATGAAGTGGTCGAATTTGATGGCTTCTAATGTGCTTTCTTGTTCCATATCTACATTCCTATGTTCTGCTGTCAAAAATGGTGACTATTATCTCTTTGTTTTTGAAGCTTTGTCTCTGCGTGCTGCACATCATGAGACAAATCCAAGTATGAAAGGGACTCAGTCCGGAGTGAACCTGAAAGTATCCATGAGCAAAAATATAAAGACTACAATTTGTGACGATGGGAATCTTGGAGGTAAAAACAATCAAATGAGACAGGTATACTTTGAAGTGTTCAATACCCTCTCTTGAGAAAACAAAGGTGGGGAATTCTGAATTTCAGATACGTCAATGCCTTCATCATACAAAGAAATGGCAAACAAGATGGAAAAGTTTAAAGCAAGGGCAGAAAAATACCACAAGACTTATACCATAATCCATCAAGCATTTCTTATACAAAGTGATTACTAATTAAAAAGCTGATCAACATTTATATGCATGGATCTATAAATATGTATCTATGCAGATATACACTTACATTTATATATACATACATATATGTGTGTGTACTGTGCATATGTTTGTAGGTTTGTAGGCATATATGTGTATATAATACATGTAATGTCTATATAATATATAATGTAATACGTGGAAGTGTGCATCTCTTAAGTATTAAGTACATATTAAGTTACAGGTATTGTGCCAAGCACTTTACAAATATTATCTCATTTAATCTTCAGAAATCCCTGGGAGGTGGATATCATTATGCCCAACTGAGGACACTGAGGCAGAAGGCATTGAAGCAAGTCCTCACTTGCCCAGGGTCACACAGCTAGTATCAGAGGCAAGATTTGAACTCAGAACTTCTTGACTCAAGGCCAGCATTCTATCCATTGTGCTACCTAAATCCTTCTATAACAATACATATGTTTAGCATCTATCTATTGATCTACCTATCTATCTGTCTGTCTGTCTGACTATCTACCTACCTGTCTGTTCTATCTATCTATCTATCTATCTATCTGTCTGTCTGTCTGTCTGTCTGTCTGTCTGTCTATCTATCTATCTATCCATCCATCAATCCATCTATCCATCCATCCATCTATCTGTCTATCTATCTATCTATCTATCTATCTATCTATCTATCTACATACCTACCTACCTACCTGTCTATCTATCTATCTATCTATCTATCTGTCTGTCTGTCTATGTCTGTCTGTCTGTCTATATATCTGTCTATCTACCTACCTACCTGTCTGTCTGTCTATCTATGTATCTACCTATCTGTCTATCTATCTATCTATCCATCCATCCATCTATCTGTCTATCTGTCTATCTACCTACCTACCTGTCTGTCTATCTATCTATCTGTCTGTCTGCCTGTCTATATATCTATCTACCTACCTACCTGTCTGTCTATCTATCTATCTATCTTGATATATATGAGCATATCTATAAACATATATGTGTGTGTATAATTTTCCTGTTGTTAATGAGGCTACTTTGTGGTTAATTTGTCTCTATAAAACTGTGTTGCGGAAGCTGTCATACCTACTATGTGAAGACAACTGACAAATTCTTATCAAAATAAGCCAACTTCTCAATGATTTCTGTTCTGATTTAAGTCATGGTAAGGATGAATAGTTGGAAAGTATGTTTTAATATATGGATACACTCATTAAAGTAGTATAGGATTAGAATTTCCTATTGATGAATATAGATCAATTACGAAAAAAATTTTTTTTTGCTTTTTGGAGGGTAATTGGGGTTAAATGACTTGCCCAAGGTCACATGGCTACTTTTTGTGTTGTGTCTGAGGCCACATTTGAGCTCAGGTCCTCCTGAATCCAGGTGCTCTATTCACTGTGCCAGATAGCTGCCCCTAATTATGAAATTTTTTAAAACTACAATAGCAATCATCCAAATTCCAATGCCAATGAATCTCAGTGTTTACTTGGTTAAAAAGAAAAATTAGAATCGTATATTGCCTTCTAGACTTTCTAATGATTAACAAATGGGAAGGGATGACATTTGCTTCTGTCTACCAAGATGGCTGCCAGGATTTATTCAGATGCAGTATGACTGTCTTGTGGTCTGTAATAACAATGGAAAGCATTTGTTAGGATATTTTCTTGAGGCATGATGGGACAGTGGAAGACACACTGGATTTAGAATTAGACAATGTAGGCCTAAATCCTGACTCTGCCAAATGACCTTGGGTAAATCACTCGATGTCCCTGGGCTTTAATTTCTTCATTCTAAAATGAGGAGAGAGGCAGCTAGGTGATACAAAGGATAGACTGCCAGGTCTGAAGTCAGGACAATTCATCTTCCTGACAAATCTGTCTTCAGACACTGACTGTGTGACCCTGGGCAAGTCACTATCCCTGTTTGCTTCAGTTTCCTCATCTGTAAAATGAGCTGGAGAAGAAAATAGCAAACCACACTCGTATCTCTGCAAAAAAAAATCTCAAACGAGGCCATGAAGAGCCAGACATGACTGAACTGTATACAACAAACAATGAGGAAGATTGAATTAGGTAGACTCCAAGGTTTCTCCCAGGTCTAGATCTCAGATCTATGATCCCTTTAATTTTAACAGGGTTAGACTAGAGAAGTGGACAAGACTATACTCATTGACTGATAACATGGTCTTAGTTAACAGACGACTGGACTACATTTGTATACCTCCTTATAGCATTCCTCTTGATTGTTTCTGTTATATCATAAAAACAACATGTTTAATTATTTCTATGAATTATTACAGCACTGGCAAATCAATTGATTAACACGCATTAATTTTATACCTACTCTGTGCCACACACCTTGACAAGGATTGGAGCTTCAAAGTCAAAGAAGAAATAATTTCTATTCTCCAAGTGATTACATTCTAATGGTGATATGGTTATTCACTGTAGTAGGATGAGTTTCAACCCTTCCACTAATTTCTACCTATCTTGTGTGATTCTCAGCCATATCTATCTGCAGATCTACCATAAAGAATCTATCCAAAATTTGTGTACCTCTGTCTATATGTCTCAGCTTTATGTGTATACAGTGGAATACACAGGCTATATGATATCAATAAAACCATTGCCATCAATGAAATTCCTTTGCAATTTTACAGGAATGAATATGGTCAAGAGTTCACTTAAAATCATCCAAAATTTGCTATAGAAAGGTCTATAGAAAATAGAACTTTCTGTAAGCATGAGCCAAGTGTACTCTGTTCAGTCTTACAATACAATGGCGAAAAGGATAGAGGACAAACATTAATAAGTTGAAATGGCAAATAATCTCAAACATTAATGGAAGTGACAAAATTTTCAAAAGAAGTAGAAATGATAGTGAAATTAAGATATTGAGACACATTAAAGACCTTTTAAAAAAGCCATGAGAATAGTGAAACCCCTAAAATGGCCCCAGAAGCTATCATTGATGGGAACAACCCTTACTGTAAGGGTTTGTTATACACAGCACTACCATCAAATGATTATGTATTGTCATTAAAGACCTGTTTTGCTCCCCGAAAAACATGGGAAAAGCAATGTCCCCCACTCACCATGCTTCCAGTCCCATACTGCACAGTCGTGATACATGGGAGTAATCGGTGTAGAGAAAAGGCCAGTAGGCGGAGCTAAGATGGCGGGAAATAAGCAATAACTTCTCCAAGCACACCAAGAATTTTGTCCTTAAAAGCTAAAAAGTAAATTTGAGTGGATTTAAGAGTGACAGAACCCATTGGGAGACAGAGAGTGACAGATTCCCAGCCCAGAAAAGTGCCTACTCAGGTCTGGGCAGGGAGAACGCAGAGCACACAGGAGTGGCACTAGCGCGGACCAGAGAGTGGAGTGTAGCAGACTGAAAAGCCCCATCCAGCAGACTCACCCAGCCAGAGGCTTCTGCAGCTGTCTCCCTGCAGATCCGAGGACCAATGGAATTGGGTAGGAGGGAATGCAGGGCACATAGCAGGGTCAGTGGTTTTTCCTGGGGCTAGCAACCCAGGGCCTGGATTTTTGAAGCTACATGCCCAGACTTTCAGAAGTTGGGATGGAGGAATGAAATCTAGGGGCCCTCATCCCCCTCCCTGACACAAAAAAATCAAGAAGTAAAAGCCCCACCAAGAGTACATTCTTGCATAAATATAAACAGCCCCAGGCTGGGAAATCACTGAGGAAGGGGGAAGGGAGATTGTAAGGAGCCTAAGCCCAGGTGGGTGGAGCCAGTGAGCCCTAACAAAAAAAGACCAGGTATGCTTTACAACCACCTGGCCAATCAGCAATCTACAGCCCCGCCCTTCTACTACAGTTGACCCTGCCTGAGAAGCACCCCAGAGAAACAGGTGGAAACCTGAAACAGACCATCCCCCCCTCCCCCATAATTTACTCTGTCAGCCTCAGGTAACTCAAGGGAAACACCGAGAATCCTGGCTCTGGCCTCAGTCCACATACTCAGAGGCCACAGCTCACTAAGTCAACAACCAGCCTGAGAAACTCAGTACTCCTGCACCCCGGAAGCAGATATCCACTCTAAAAATACAGGATATAGGCAACCACAATGGGGAAGAAGGAAACTGTAAAGGCTAGAACCATCAAATCATTCTATAGTGAGCAAGAACAACCAAACTCAGAAGGCACCACAGACTCTACACACACACTGGAGACCACAGAAGGAAATGTGAATTGGTCTCCAGCCCAAAAAGCATTCTTGCAGAATCTCAAGAGGGATTTTAAAAATGAAATTAGAGGCCAAGATGGTGGCGTAGAAGCAGCAACACATCGCAGCTCTCACATAGCCACCCGAAAATACCCATAAAATAGGACTCTAAACCAATCCTGGAACTCCAAAACGCACACAAAGATACTTCCCACTAAAGTCAGCTCGGCTATGAGGAACCATATCAGCACTGCTAACCAAAACCAGCCTGGCCTGAAGCCCCGTCTGTGCCCCAGGCGCAGCTGGACGGGAAGAGCTGAGGAGCTTCAGGTGAGCGGATTAGCGGCAGCTGTGAATGGGATTTGTGAAAGGGGGAGATAAGCAGTCTGGCCAGAAGGCCTCCAGAGAAGAAAAGCAAAAGGCAGAGGTTTTGCACCCGCCTTGGCTTTGCAGCTTCCCGCCCCGGGGCCTGCAGGCAGCAGGGGGACTGAGCAGTTTTTCTCGGCCAGCTCTCGTGTTGAGTGGCCTGGATCCGGATCGCCGTCTTGGGCCTCGGTCTTGGAGTCTTTATTATCCAGTCTGTCGGAAGTATATAGGAAGAGTTCCCAGCCTCTCCCTAAGAGCTACAGCAGCTGGGAGGACCCCAGTGATTTGGGACAGAGCTTTCCCTTCTGGAAGCAGAGCCCCACAGAGATTTAAAAAAAAAATCACGGTCTGAAGAACCATGAGTAAGAACAAGCATAAGAAGCAAAGTAAGAACAGCTCCCAAACCCTTGATTCCTTCTTTGGGGAAAAGAAAGATCATGGGAGAGAGAGGGAGGAGGAGAGCGCAGCCAGAGCACCCCCACCAGGGGCCTCCAATAAACATGAAGAATGCCTTAAAGCTAGAGATGAG
>CM053583.1:197393285-197420785 GCA_028627135.1 Pseudochirops cupreus
GGGAGGGGAGAAAATCTGAAACTCAAGTGATTGTGGAACTGAATCTTGTAAACTAAAAGTAAATAAACAAGTCATTTAAAAAAAAAGAAAGAAAGAAAGAAAAGGCCAGTGATCCCAACCTACTGCAAATCTACAGAGAAGATGAACTAATTTGGTTGAAACAACAAACCAATCCATCAATCATCTATCTACTTCCTCTGACCTAGATGGTGATGATTTAGGATCTTAAGCTGAGTCCTGAGAACAGGAGAATCACCCAGATCAACAATTCTACTTTCAATTCAGTCCTTGTAGCAATCATCCAAGGAATAAAGCCTTATGGAGATGTGACCTGCTGCCTTTTCTCCAAAAGTGCCACTGTCCCTGCGTCATCAGCAGCCACAGTGACTAAAGATCAAAAAAGAAAGGTGTGTCCACCAAATTCCTTGGCATTGTTCTATGGTTCAACACCAGAAATTTCTGTGTTTATGTGTTATCAGTGGAAGTGCCAACAAAGAAGATGAATAATGACGTGGTTTGGCATGACACCCGAAGTACCTTCTGACTTGCAGTTAAAACCTCCTATGTATGTTGCCCCTTCCTTAGGGTGGGTGAGCTCCTGTAGAGAAGAAACTGCGTTGCTCATCTGGTTGTATCCCCAGTGCTTCCTTAAC
Organism: Pseudochirops cupreus; assembly: GCA_028627135.1. Classification (NCBI taxonomy): domain Eukaryota; kingdom Metazoa; phylum Chordata; class Mammalia; order Diprotodontia; family Pseudocheiridae; genus Pseudochirops; species Pseudochirops cupreus. The sequence goes on from CM053583.1 coordinate 197,393,939, forward strand.
ATAGTACTTTGCTCATAGTGAATATTAAGCACATAGTAAGTGTTCAGTAAATTTCCATTCACTCTTTCTTTCATGAGAATAGCCTTTATATCCTCAGCAAAATAGAGGGGACTGTACCATTGAACTGACTAATTACAGGGTGGAAACTGGAAGGGAAGAAAGTGAAATCAGAGCAGGGTGAATGACCTGGGAGATTACTAAGGGATGGAGAGACTGGAGGTCAAAGTCAGAATAAAGGCTAGACTTCAGAGCAGAGAATTATAGAGAGAGTTGAAATGACAGGAGGTCATTGGAAGGAGCCCTAAATCCCATGACCTGTTGTCTCTAGTACCAAGGAGACTCTGAGAGCTACAATCTTTCAGTGGATTAGTGATCTCATCAATGTGGGTCTTTTTTTCATGGGTGTCAATCAAAGCATGTCTGAGCCTTTTCATTCTGGGCTTCTCCATGCTGAGGCCTTCCCCTAGGTCTCTTAACATTCTGTGGCTACAAATGCAAGATTACAGCTGTATGTCTGCTCTTTCTTAGTCTGGCTACACAAAGACACCACCCCGTTTTCCCATCATGCATCTCCTACACATCTTTGTCAACACTGCTAATATCTCATATCATCTGCTAATACTTTAGTTGCAACATCCACTAACCCACATGGACACACAAAACTGAGGGAAAGGTTTTTATCATAAAAGCAAGTAAACCAAAATCCTCCTCGTTGGAGGAAATGACAAGAAAACAAACAAACAAAAAAGAAACAAAACAAAACAAAATAAGGTTCAATTTTCCTAAAGAATCAATCTTGGCACAAATTTCCTTTGGATATTCATAGGGATTGCGCTACTGCATCTTGACTCCAAATAGTATTTAACATCAGATACTGATAAAAGAAAGCAATCCCTGCTTACTAGTTAGGTGACATTGAATAACCAAGGCCAGTTTTATCTATCAGGATAATATGGTCCTTTCTACCTCCAGATTTCTAAGTTCAGTGAGTGGTAATGAGTCAATGAGTTGCAATTTGTATATCTTGTAATTAACTTCTTCATTAAAAATAACCTTATATTATTTTTTCTGCTTCATTGATACAGCTAGGTGGTGTGGTGGATAGAGCATTGGGCTTAGAATCAGGAAGATTCAGCTTCCTGAGTTCAAATCTGGCCTCAGACACTTATTAGCAGTGTGACCCTGGCCAAGTCACTTAGCTCTGCTTGCTTCAGTTTCCTCATTCATAAAATGAGCTGGAGAAGGAAATAGCAAACTACTCCAGTATCTGTCAAGAAAACTGCCTTTTGGGGTCCTGAGGAGTCAGACATAATTGAAAAAAAAAAGACTGAAAATGTGGTGGATAGAGGGCATGGGATCAGGAAGACCTGAGTTTGGCTTATGCCTCACCAGCCTGCGTAACCCTGGGGAAGTCACCTAACCATTCAGCCTCAGTTTTCTCATCTATAAAATGGAGATAATATCTACCTCATAGGGTTGTTGTGAAATGAAATACTACATGTAAAGGGCATTGTCAACCTTAAAGCACAATATATGTAGTAAGGGGATGAGGATGAGGATGAGGATGGAGATGATGATGACATGGCATATGGGATAGAATGTTGAACTTGAAGTCAGAAAAACCAGTATCAGAATCCAATCTCAGCTATTTTCTAGATGTGTAAGCCTGGAAATGTAACTTAACCTAAGTCTCAGTTGCTCCATTTGCAAAATGGGTCACAAGATGGTTTGGGTGATCGAGGAGTTAAATGATGTGTTTACAAACCATAAATGAGCATATAAAGGGGTGGCACTATGATAACAATCATCATCACTATTATTGAATATTATTTTGACTCATTACTTTCAGCAAAACCCCTTCACTTAGGCAATCGTCTTAACTCTCAAAATGCTTTGTAGAGAAGCCCCAGAGTGGTTTCTAGGATAAGACCCAGTTTCACAGGAGCAATTGATTTAGCAGTGATGAGGAAAAAACAGAAGAGCAATATCCAGGACAACTAGGAGCTAGGTGAGGCAATGGACAGATCACTGGTCCTGGATTCAGGAAAACCTAACTCAAGACCTCCCAAAAGAGTGAATATTTGTGAAAACCTTAGTACGATGCCTGCTTCAGAATAAGTGGCATATAAATGTTAGCTTTGAGGTTTACAAAGCACTGTACGTGCGTTATCTCATTCAATCCTCACCCAAACCCTGGGAGGTAGGTGCTTCTATTTCCTCTATTTTATAGGTGAGGAAGCTGAGGAAGAAAGAAATGTAGGTGACTTGTTCAGGATCACAGAGTTAGTAAGTATCTGAGGCAGGATTTGAACTCAGGACTTACCGATTCCAAGTCCAGCACTTTGCCAACTTTGCCACCTAGCTGCAGCAGTATTGACTTTTAATTTTTATTGTAATCAGATAGGATGACTCCTATGAATATCCAAAGAAAATTTGTGCTGAACAGTATTCTTTGAGAAAACTGAACATGGGATTTTTCCATTTGTTTTTCAAATTAAAAATATTTTTCCTATTAAAAAAATATTCACTGGGTGATTTGGCATTAAAAAAAAGATCTTGTATTCATTTACTAGGTCACTGAGACTTAATAATAAGAGTTACACACTCTCTCTTCACGTTACCATAATATTCACTAACCAAACCATTATATGCCATAAGATTTCACTGAATGACTCCACAGGAAGACAGACTATATTTAACATTATTTGGCTTTGTGGGCTAATGACTTAAGGAGTTTCAGACGCTGTGGAAGCTGGAATTAGCCTGACATACTCTTGGCCACACAATCTAATGTGGTGCTGCCTTGGGAAACAAAATCCTCCGATCATTCACCTAATTAGACCTGCCAGTCAATTAACAATAAACTGTCAGTGACCTGAGGCTTTAAAATATGTGGATAGCATTGACTGTCTTTTGAACTCAAGAAGCCCTTTGCAGGGAACATATATTAACTGAGGGAGCTATTTGGAAGTAGAGAGAAGCAACAAGGGGATCTCATTGCTTTCACATCCATCAATTTGTCTCATTGACATATGTTCTATCTCTGTGACAGGGAGCAGAGGAGCCGAGGGAATTTGAGATCTTAACACCCTGGGGATGCTGAAGAAAACTGAACGGCTCAAGGTTGAATGGCATGAGAGGTGTTGAAACTGACTTGGAGAGATAAAGCATGAGTTCAAATGATTAGGATGAGATGAGGAATAAGAAAAGTGTCAAATGCTCTGAGAGGGAAACTGAGGTTGGAATTTGATGGTTAATAAGTGCTCTGTCTTCCTTTGCTGTGCCCTTTAGGGAAGTCTAATGGAGGTTACCTCCCATTTTCGCCTCTCCATGTTGGAGCAGGAACAAATATTCTCCGATGGCTTCCCATAAGCAATGAGGACCCTTACTTGGTTACTAAGCTGGAATTCTGTGAATATGCTAATAAAGTGATGTTCCCTATCTGACTCATTGCTTCTCCTTGCTAGCAGATAGGATGTTAAACATGGAGTCAGACAGACTTGGACTCCATTCTGATCTCAAGCATTTATTAACTGTGTGTCTTTGGATAAATCCCTTTACCTTCTCTGTTTCTTTATCTGTAAAATGAGAGAGAGTTGGAAAAAATGACCTTTATGGTCCCTTCAAATTCTAAATCTATTATACTGTGATCTCCCAGCCCCAGCTCATCCCATTTTCCATTACTCTAGAATGTCAAGTGAGTTTTTGTGATGACATGAGCAAGATTCACACTAGTAGAAAAGGCTTTGACTGATCACAACCAAGTAATATTGGAAAGAGTACACAAGACCATGAAAGAATCTAAATATTAAAATGTATTACAAGGGGATGGTAATTCCAAGAATTCCATAGGCACCTCTGAAATTTCTTTTTAATCTCTTCAAATGACTCTTTGTGTCACTTGGGGTATTGACTCAATATCAACTATCTACTTTAGCACGTCTAGTCCCTATAGTAGTGAGTTCAAATCTGGCCTCAGACACTTACCACCTGTGTGACCTTGGGCAAGTCACTTAGTCTCTTTCCCTCTCAGTTCTCTCTCCTGTCAAATGGAGATAATAACAGCACCTACCTCCCAGGGTGGCTATGTAAGAATCAAATCTATCTAAATTTCATGAAGCTCTTTTTGCAAACCTTAAATTAATTTATAAATGCAAGTTGTTATTGTTACATGGAGATGAAATATGGAATGTGGGCTCAGAGTAAAAGCCAAACTGATAACCTTGGCTCTTTCTTGATTATGTCTCCATATATTCATAAAGGCTTCATCCCTCCCTCTCTTCATCTCTGTTTCTTACAGTGTCTAGCCTCTGCCATGGCTTAAATTATAGGCCTGTAGGAAGCATTCCTGAACCCTAATGCCAAGGGGGTTGCTTTGTCTTCCTATTTGTACTGTATTTATTTATCTGTTTAAATGTTGTATCTTCTCTACTAGAATGTAAACTCTATGAGGGTAGGAATTGACGGTATGTGTGTTTTCCTCCCATTCTGACTTTGTACAATAACTATCATTGGGGGAACAAAATGTTTGTTAAATTAAATTATATATTTGCCTCATCCTCCCACTTAGATTCTAAATTCTTTGAGGAAGGAGCCATATCTCCCTTTGTCTTTGTATTTCTTATCCAATTTCTAGCATAGTGACCTACATATACGACACAATGGGGAAATGCTTAAAGAATCAAAAAAAAAATTGGCAAAACTCCCCAACCCTTACCTCCAACCCCTCCAAGCATCCCCAACAAAGTGAACTGGGTTACTTAGGCATATTACTATGTAAAGAATGTAGATATCTTTTTATGTCTGGAAAAAAAAAAGAAATCCACACTCACTGTCAAATAATGCAAAAGTGATGAACAGCCAAGCTGCCCCCTTCTCTGAAATTTCAGGGCTTACTTTAGTACAGAGGAAAAATTCTTTATATAGCAATAATCCCCTGGCCCTACTCCTAATACCACACCTAAAACATATCCAGATGTGCAAAAGGGAATGGGAGAGGTTAAGCAAGACTGTAGAAAAACTCTGTTAGGGGAAATCCAGTATAGAAATGGGACTTTTATACATTGTGCCTTTTATAAGACAAATCCTATCTTTGGAAAACCTACCCCTACGAATGATATATGTTTGTGTGTGTGTGTGTGTGTGTGTGTGTATGCGCACACACACTAAGAATTTGGTGCTATGAAGTGTAGGGTTACAATGCATATTGTTATCATTATTACCGTTACCTACTTTATTGTTAATAACAACACACACAGCATGTGTGTATGTATATGTCTGCATACACACACACACACACACACACACACACACACACACACACCTATATACACACCTTTCCTCATTTCGATTTCATGACTAACCTGTGAGGTAAATATTATTATTATTTCTGTTTTACAGATGAGGAAAATACAACTTGGAGACATTAGGGAAATTCCTGAAGGTCGTCAAGGCAGTAAAAGACAGCAGTGGGATTGGAACCCCTTGCTTATCCAACACAGAGCCCTGAATGACATTGTCTCCCTCATTAACCAATATATCCACTTGTATTTTTTGGATTCAATTTAAGACCTGGAGAGGTCCATTTTGGCTGATGTTTTGTTGTTCCTTCATACACTTCTGAATCATGAGTTGTAGGAGGGTTATCTTTCCTCTCAATGAAGGGGTCCTTCTTCAGGCCCATGGGGTTACCTGCATTCTTCTGAAATTCTGAAAAGCTGTAAATTATTTTTTTTTACCTGTCTCAAGTAGCCTAAAGAGAATCAAATTTCCCTTTCAAAATAGACTACATCACAGCAGATCAAAACTCAGCTTTGGAATGTCAAAGTTGCCCATCAACCATGTGAAAACAATCATTCCGACAAAATACGAATCAACTCTATTTGGAATATTTGGTTTTGGACATTTTCCATCCCTTAAGAAAATCCATATATTATAGTTTCTTATTTTGACACTCTCCTTAGAAGATGAGAACTGGGAGAATAAAAATTGGTCTCCCAGGAGTTGCTTCCTCCCAATCATTTATTCATTTAACAAATATTTTTTGAGAACCTGTCATGTGCAAAGCCCTCTGTAAAATGAATGGTATGTTGCTGAAGAAACGCATTTAGGAATAAACCACTAGACATGTTCTAATAGCCAAATCAAGTCTACTCACTTTGTGAGTATAATTTTTTCATGTTACTGTTGTTTGATCATTTTCCAGTTGTATCTGATTTTCCATGACTCTATTTTGGGTTTCCTTGGCAAAGACATTAGAGTGGTTTGCCGTTTCCCTCTCCAGGTCATTTAACTAATGAAGAAAGTAAGGTAAACTGGGTTAAGTGACTTGCCCAGGGTCACACAGCTAGCATATGTCTTAGGCCAGATTTGAACTCAGGAAGATGAGTCTTCCTATCTCCAGGTCTGGTACTCTATCAACTGTGCTGATTGTGATTGTACTTTTCAATATTAATTCAGTCTTCTAGAAAAGTGTGATCTAGGTGAAATCCTTCTGTTTGAATATCAGTGAATTACTTCCTAACAAGATTCACAAACCACTGGTTACTAATTAGTTATTAATGAGGAAGAGTCATCTCATCTAGAACTTCAATTGATGTAAAAAGAAATCCTTATTTTTTAGAACAGAAAAGGAGACCCAGAGAGGAAGTGAGCATGGAGTGGAGGTGGGGTTGGAGCTCAGCTCCTGGCAATCCCAATGCAGACTCCTTTCCATGGCAACTGCTACATCTAAGCCTTTCACCCTCTTCCACCTCCTGGGAAAGTCTAGCTCTTCCTGCAGTTCTGCGATAGACATTAAAGTTTGTGAGTGGCATAAATAATCATTTCAAACAAAGATTTGGGAAATACTTTTCTTATGTAAGTTCATACTGTAAAATGGAGTATGGGCGAAACCATGGAAAAAGCAAACAATTTGAAGTCTGAGGACCTGGCTTTAAATTCCATCCCTTACCACCTATGTGACCTTGGACAAGTCACTTAACTTCTAGTCATGATAGCTCCCTCCCTGCAAAATAAAGTTGCTGGACTAGATGGCTTTTGAAGTAGCATTTTAGCTCTAATTCTATTATTTTATGGTTTTAATGAAACTTGAAATTCATGGATAGAATGCTTCAGATTTCTACACTGGGAGTTCCCTCAACCAACAGTTCTAGACTAAAATGAACAAACAAAAACAGCTCTTTGACAAAATTAAAAGAACACTGTAGTTGACTCCAAAGCCCTGATATAATACAGTTAAAATCCGTGCTTTGTGCAAGGTAAACAGGAACGAATTTATCTACATAAAGGCTGTTCAGGGCCCACGACTCACTAGGACCCAAATTTTAGCCCATTCTCACTGAAATCAAACCTATGCAACATTAGCGGTTTTTCAGCTCCATGGTATAAGGCATACACACATGTGTAAGTATGAATTATCTATGGGCTTCAGGAAATTATTTCAAGATGTTGTATCTTATTCACTCAGCCTTCCTGAGTCAGGCTTCTCCAGCTGAGAATGACTTGAAAGAAAAATTTAAATGTCCCTTCAGGAATTCCACTAAAAACAGCACAATAGACATATAAAGAAATTCATAACAAGACATTCCTGATTGTATGAATTAACAACTCTGTACTGTGTATGTCCCACGTCCCTGAATATTAATAGGACTGTAGCTCTGGAACAAGAAGGAATCTAAGAAGTCAGCTGGTCATGTTCTTTCATTTTACAGATGAGAAAACTGAGAACCGGGAAGATGAAATAACTTTCCCAAGGTAGAAAGTATCAGCATTGGTACTAAAAATGAGGTCCTTTGACTCCAGAATGAAAGCTCTTTCTACAGTAACTTCTCCTGATTTTTTTAGCCTTACTTTCTTAGGATCAATGCTGACTAAGACACACTTGATTCAAACAGAAAAAAGGAATCTTTTTAAAAAAAGACTATAGTGTGTACATCAATGTGAAATCTATTCCAGTTCTAGTCCATTCAATATTATTCAATTAAAAATACCTTGGATGCTGTGTGTCCTTGACACTGAGCACTGAGGTAAAGGGTATACAAACACGTTATTATTGTTCAGTCATTTCACTCATGTCCTACTCTTTGTGACCCCATCTGGAGTTTTCTTTTTGTTTGCCTATTTTTTGGAAGACAGTTGGGTTTAAAAGACTTGCCCAGGGTCACACAGCTAAGTGTCTGAGACTGCATTTGAACTCTGATCCTCCAGATTCCAGGACCAGCATTCTGTCCACTGTGCCACCTAGCTGCTCCCTCCCATTTGAGGTTTTCTTGACAGAGACACTGCAGTGGTTTGCCATTTCCCTCCCCAGCCCACCTTATAGATGAAGAAACTGAGACAAACAGGGTTAAGTGACTTGTCCAGGGTCATACAGCTACGAAGTGACTGAGATCAAAATTGAACTCAGGTCTTCCTGACTCCAAACCTGGCACTATCCATTATTCCACCCACATCTATATACATGATATACATATACATATGTATGTATATAAAGGAATAAATCCTATGTGAGTGTGTGTGTGTGTGTGTGTGTGTGTGTGAATTCTCTGTATCTCTGAACAGAAATCACTGAACTAGATACAGTTAACGATGTGAACAAAGCTGACTGAGCAAAATTCTGAAACTAGAGATAAGATTTTGCTTGGCAAACTTTTCCTAAAATCATACCTTGACTCTGTTTTTGTTCAAAATGTCCTTCTCCACCTAGGATCTCCAGTCCTCTACACCTGCCTTCTGAAACTCTGGCTATCCTAAAGGCTGCATTATAACATCACTGTCTCTTGCACAATGCCCCATATCTCCCTTAGCTAGAAATAATTGCTTCCTCTGGCTCTTTGCTGGCAATCTGTTGATACCTCTGTTGTTTCCTTTCTTATCTAATGTTTTCTATCTTAGAATTTGCATATATCCCTGCCTCTCCTCCTAGGCATTAGGCTTTTCATAGGCAGGACACAAGATCATTCATTTGTATGTGTACCCCTCCCGCCACAAACCTGGAAGGCTTTCCCTCCTCATCTCTGCCTCTCAGGATCCTTGGTTTCTTTCCAGATTTATTTCAAACACCATCTTCTACATGAAGCCTTTCCTGATTCCCAATTATTGATGACTCCCTTTGGAGGCTACTTTACAATTTATTTTGTATGTTTTTGTACAGACAAATACGTACATGTTACCTGTCACCCCCCTAAGGCAAGGAATTCTGATTTTTGTCTATTTCCCCAGAATCTATCCATAGCAGATATTTAACAATTTTTTTAAACATATGATATAAAATATAAAATGTTTCGCAAATTTTAAAGTGCTACATGTTAGCCATTATCATCATTTTGATTGATGGTCTAATAGTATATGGTATGTACTTAATAAATGACTGTGAAATCTAATTGAATCTGGCACTCCAGGCTCTTCTTTCTTCCCTTTTGGTCTCTGCTCCTGAAGGGGCTGCTGCCTTAGCTAATGTAGATCTAGAAAAGAAAGTTCTTGGCCCCAAAGCCCTTGGCACTGCCAAAGGCATCAACAACGGAAAATGATATGACTTTATTAGGGGCAGTTATATTAAGCAAGATTCATTAGCATCTGCTTGTCATTGGACGCCAATGACACATGGGCCTTGAGCCTTTCCATTGGACTTGAAGCCAACACTGTCTGTGGACATCATCTCTTCTATTAGAATGTGAACCCCTCTTTTTATCACTAGAGCTTTGTATCTAGTAAACACTTAATAAATGATTTTTGCTTCATCATTCACACATTCTTTCATCTGGAGTCTCACCTCCCTGCCTCCCCTCAGGTTCTCAATGACATTTCTGCCCTCTTTCCCTCTCCTTCCCCCATACCTGCTCTCAGGAAAGGCTATAGAAAAACCCAATTCATACTAGGTAATAAATCGATAAAGCTTTATATGGTGCTTTCCCAGGGGTACAAACATTTTACCAAGATCAATAACAGACCTTTAACTGTAAACTTTTTAGAACTAGTGGACCAGTTTAGAAACCATGGGACCAGAGAGGGCAGAGAAAAGATATTCTAGCACTCTTAAAATATCAACACCATTTAAACAGTTATTTCCTTTGGTTACTTGTAAAGCCCATTTGGGCCTTCATCAGACTTAAATTTTGACCTTGGGCTTTTTGAGGCGTATATGAGAATCTTGAGGTCCTCCTTTCTCCTTCTACATTTCAGACGCAAATCTCCTCCAGGAAACATTTGGAATTCTCTCCTTACATTCAAATGAAAATAGCCAAATGCTGAGATATCACCAACAGGAAAGGTCCACCAACGACACAGAATGTGATTCAGCCTCACCTGCCAGGCAAGTCAAATTCTTACCAACATCTCCAGCTTTTCTATAGAATAACAAACAACTCATTGGTTTTCAGTATAATTTATAATTTTGGTATAATTTAAATATGACATTTTACTGAAGCAAGGATCTTGTCTTCTTTTTCTGGTTGTCCCTCTGTCAGGTACATTTTCTTTTAAGAAAAATGTGGCAGTATCCCAAAAGATGAAGGGTCAGAAAACTATAGTCCAAAGGACAAATCTAACTGCTGCCAGTTTTTGTATAGCCAGAGAGCTAAGAATGTATTTATTTGCTTGTGTATTTAAATTTTCAAATACAATAAAACTATTTTGAAATGTAAAAATTCATTCTTTGGTCACTGGCTGTACAAAAGGAGGCAGTAGGCTGGAGTGGATCTTAATTTATCCATCCATGCTTATACATCATATCTTAGGCCCTAGGGTAACATGCTAGGGGCAGAACATGAAGAACAAGCATTTCATTTCTTGTGGAGAATTCATACCTTGTTCAAAAGAGCTCTGTGTGAAAATTCTATCCTCCAATTAATGTGGAAATGTGACGACTATTTAGGAGAGTAAGGCACTGCAGTAATTAGAACGCCAGGTCTGGAATCAGGAGGACCTGAGTTCAATTATGGCCTCAGACATTACTAGGTGTGAGACCCTGGCCCAGTCATTTAGCCCTATTTGCCTCAGTTTCCTCAGTTGTCAAATGAACCAGAGAAGGAAATAGTAAACTACTCCAGTGTCTTTGCCAAAACAAAACAAAACAAAACAAAAACAAAACAAAAAATAATGGGATCACAGAGTCAGACATGATAGAAATGACTGAACAACAACCACAAAGTGAACAAGTTGGAGCTCAGAGATCATCCAGTGGAACTTCTTTATTTGACATGTGACAGAACTGAGACTCAGAGACCTTAAGGGACTTTTTACATAGTGAATGGGCAAGAGAGGGACGATTTGAACCCAGGACTTCCTTATGTCTCATACCTCAATCTAGACATTACTCCACACTGCCTTTCTATCATAACTCAAAGTTTATTTAAAATATAAACGTGCTTTGTCAGTAGATATAAATAAACCACAAAAATCTCAATTTTCAAACATGCCAATGTTATAATTACCTTTCTTATTAGAATATCAATCACCAATCATTTTCCTGATATATATATATATATGTATATATATATATATATATATATATATATATATATATATATATATAATATATATACACACATACATATACACACGTGTATGCATGTATGTATATGTTGAAGAGGACTTACAGTTGGTCCATCATAAAGCATCTCTTGTATTGTCAGTGAGTAAAGCACATTGTGAACCCTAAACGTCTACTTAATATTTATATAAAGAAAGGTGAACTGCTGTAGCTGTCACTATGGCTATCATGATTATCAGGGCAAATATCTTAGAGGCAGCCAGGTGGCGCAATGGATCCAATGTTGACCTTGAAATCAGGAAGATTTGAATCTGAATCCTCCTTCAAACACTAGCTAGTTATGAGACCTGGGCATGTCACATCAACTCTCTCAAATTTTCTCATCTGTAAAATGGGAACAACAATTATATGAAACTTACAGGATTGCTGTGAAGATCAAATCATCATCATCATCATCATCATCATCATCATCATCATCATAATTGATGATGATGATGTAAAGTGCTTCTCAAAACAAAGCATAATAATGGTACTTATTATTATTATTATTATTATTATTATCATATCTTGCCTTCCAATTCAGGGTTCTTCTATACTTCTATACTACTGGAAGGTAGGTATATTTTTGTCCTAAGTTCTAGAGAGTTTGATACTTTCTCCATTAATACAAATAAAAGCATTAAAACACACACACACACACACACACAAACACACATACACACACACACTCACACTCACACTTTAGATCCTGTGGATTCAAAGATAAATTTCTCAGAATGCATTCTCTATGTTTTCTCCACTGTAGTCCTGTGCCTGAGGGGAAGCATGGTGGTCTCTCTAGCACTTCACCCTATTATACAAATGTCAAGGTTGTTGAATTCTCAAAATCAATCCAGAAGAAAATGATGACCCTACCTGTAAATCCAGCTTTGCAGACACAGTTGAAGCTCCCAGGGAAATTCTGGCAGATGGCCCCATTCTTGCATGGGTTGGGTAGGCATTCATTGATATCTCGCTCACAGGCCCGTCCAGTGAACCCTTCTGGGCAGCTACAAGAGAAACCTCCCACCAGATTGTGACAGGTGCCACCATTGTGACAGGGGGATGGCAGACACTCATTAATGTCTGTCTCACACCAATTCCCAGCATATCCTGGCAGACATTTACAAAAGAAAGGCTGGAGAGGTTCATTGGTCACAATAATGACTGGGAGACTTTCATGACTCTTCATAGTAGGACTCACTGCCAGCCTCCTTAGACAGCTCCCTCCATTCTGACAAGGGCCATGAACACATGGATCATGGTCAACAGACTCTACCCTGACTCCACTTTGCCGGAGAAGGATTTCCTTGATGCTCTCAAAGAAGGTGGCCACACCGCTTGGATTCACATACTGGTTGGTATTTCTCTTTACAGCGGCCAACAAGAAGGTCCTATTGTTCTCTTCATAGGCTCCATACAGCTGCACAGCAGTCCCAAGACCTGTCAACTGGGAACTAGCAATGCGCAGGAAATGGAGGTAGTGATTGGTCAGGAAATCCCTCACAGTTGGCACACTGAGGCGAAGGAGGATACTGTTATCCACAGTAGCATTGGTAAAACCAGCAAAGAAGACCCTGATATTACTGCTCACTGCACTGTGCAACCCATCATTACTCAGGACGGTCAGGTCAAAGGTGCCATCTGTGGACCTGGCTTGGGAATTCAGGTCACAAGTGCCACTGGGAATGCTAAAAAGACTCGTTACTCCAGAAGTCAGGGAACAATGAAAACTATCCAGCACGTCTGGATCTTGAGGCTTCACACTGCCTAAAATCCCACCTGGGAATAAGTTACTGAAATAATGAACAAAGATCTCAACAGTTCTAGGTTCAGATGGATTGTCATTCTGGTCTATGACCCGGATATGGACAATTCCTGTGGAAGACATCTGAGGAATGCCAGAGTCTCTGGTAATCACCGACAGATAGAAGTCACCAATTTGTTCTCTGTCAATCTCTCTGGTTGTAGTCAGAACTCCTGAAGTGCTGAGACTAAAATAGCTGGTGGCTGGCCCTGTACTAAGCAAATAATATGTAAAGGGACCTTGATTTGGAGGGAGATCAGGGTCTGTGGACTGAAGGGTCATCACCAGAGTTCCTGCACGCTTGTTTTCCATGACCTCACCTTCCCTGGTGGATAAGGTGGGTCCATTGTCATTAATATCTTCCAGGATTACCAATAAGGAGGCACTTCCTGTAGCTGAGGGGGTCCCCAGATCCACAGCTAAGACAGTCAGGTTATAGATAGGAAGGGTTTCTCGATCAAGCTCAGCAGTCACAGTAATTTGTCCTGTCTGGGGGTTAATGGAAAAGGCACCATTTTCATTCCCTGAACCAATAAAATAGGAAAATCTGCTCCAGCTGGGCACGGAGTCTGAGTCGAAGGCACTTACAAAGGTCACATGAGTTCCTATAGGCACACCTTCACTGATCTGTACGTTATAGATCTCCAGGCTGAAAACAGGTGGGTCATTGGCATCGAGGATGGTGATATTCACAGTTACTTCATCTACATCTGCACCACGGATACTCCCAGAATTTTTGGCCAGGACTTTCAAAGAAATCCTCTCTTCTTTTTCTCGATCAAGAATTCCAGAAACATAAATCTGCCCAGTCCTTGAATTAATCTGGAAACCTTTCTTTCTGCTAGTACCAAAAATCAGGTAATGGACTTCCCCATCAGCTCCCATGTCACGATCACTAGCAAACACTTCTCCAACGATAGTTCCTTTGGATGCTGCCTCAGAGATTTCAAAATAATAAAGTTTAGAAACAAAGCGTGGTACATACTCATTGGTTCCTTTCAACTGGATGTTCACAGTAGCAAAGCTGCATCTCTCTTCATCAGGGACATTGAAGGCCTTGACTGTAAGATGGTAACTCTGCTTGGTTTCATAATCTAAAAATCCTTGAGTAGTGATGATTCCAGAGTTCGGGTCAATGACAAAGAGGTCACTATCTGAAGACTGCAAAGAGTATGCAGTCACAGCATTGCTGCCAGAATCAGCATCTGTTGCATTGAGACGCATGACTGTTGTCCCACTGGGGGCATTTTCCAACACAGTGGGAGAATACTCCTCTGGGATGAATATGGGAGAGTTGTCATTCACGTCAAGAACATTAATAACAATGCTGCAGTAGCTGGTCCGTGCCATCCATCCTCCATCTGTCGCACTAACTGTCATTTCATGTTTCTGTTGTAGTTCATAGTCTAGGGGTTTGGCTAGGGTTAATGCACCTGTTGAAGCATTAATTGCAAAAAGACCATTTTCATTTCCTGAAGAAATATGATAAGTGATTAGGCCATTCATTGCCGCATCACGATCACGAGCAGACACAGTTCTGATAACAGAACCAACACTCTGGCTCTCAGGGACCATTGCACTCATGTGACTTTGAGAGAATTCTGGGCTGTGATAGTTTTCCTCAGTAACGACAATTTGAACTGTGGCTTGAGACGAAAGTGGAGGGTTTCCTTTGTCCTTGGCAGTGACTGTCATCAAAAAGTTTTGGTTTAAATCAGACATCAGAGAAGAGGCAACAGAAATCCACCCCGTGGTGCTGTCCAACTTGAATTTGTCCACAGGGCTTTCACTTGAAATGAAGTATTCAACCTCAGAATTTACCCCAAAATCTTTATCATCTATGGCAGTGACTTTGATGAGCTTTGTCCCAACTCTTACATTTTTGGTAACAGGAGTGAAATATTTAGTATTAAGAAATCGAGGAGCATTATCATTACTGTCCACAATATTGATGGTGACAGTTGTCTCACTCAGCAAAGAAGGACTTCCTCTGTCTGAAGAAGTCACAATAAAACTATGTCTATTAATATTTACATTACTGGAACCTGTGACATTTCTGTATTTTAAGGGCTGCTTATTAAAAATTTCTCCTGTGGAGGCATTAATCCTGAAAAATTCAGATTGGGATTTTATGAAATAGAAAACCTGGCCATTGGACCCTTCATCAGGATCTGTTGCAGAGACCTGAGCCACTCTGGCACCAATTTCAGTGAGCTCGGGACAGTCTAGGTAGTAGGATGGCTTCTTGAATCGTGGGGCGTTATCATTGACATCTGTCACAAAGATAGCAACATCTGTGCTGACTGTCCACCCAGAGTCATGTGCAGAAACTCTTATCCTATAACGATCAGTATCTTCCCGGTTGAGAGGCCGACTGATGATGATGTCTCCTGTGCTAGGGTTGATGGTAAAAGGAAGACTTGTATCTATTATAGAGTACCTGCTAACAGCATTCACACCGATGTCTTCATCAGAAGTCGTGACTCGAGTCACCGTGTAACCTAGGGGGGCGTTTTCAGGCACAGGGGCAGTAAAGATTTGAGAGAACCTTGGAGCATTATCATTTTCATCCAGAACATTGATGATGACTGTCACTGTGGTGCTCTGAGAAGGAGTGCCTTTGTCTGAACATCTCACTGTGAGTACATACTGGGATACTTTTTCCCTATCCAAAGACCTGATACTTCTAATTTCTCCAGTGCTGTGATGGATACTGAAACTATTTTCGGTATTACCATTAATTATGCTGTATTCTAACTGCCCATTGGGTCCACTGTCTTTATCTATTGCAGAGACAGTAAGTATTGTGCGAGGGGAAAGATTTTCTAGTATTTCTGCCACAAACGGGTCATCCTTGAACACTGGTGAGTTATCATTGACATCTAGCACTGCTATTGCCATTTTCTCATAGGATGAGAAAGGAGGGAAGCCTGCATCCCTGGCCTCTATCCACACCACATATTTCTGGACAGTTTCAAAGTCCAGCTGTTGACTGATGGAGACTCGTCCACTCAGTTGGTCAATGTGGAATGCACCTCCAAGATTGCCACTTGCAATAAAATAGGACAAAGGTTCCCCTCTAGAGGAAGACCCAGTAATGGTGGTAATGAGAGTGCCAACTGCTTGGCTTTCAGGAAACAGAAACGTTTGTTGTTTAGCTCGAATTTTGGGGAAATCACCCTTATTCCCAAATCGGACAGTCACTGTAGTTGAATCCATCTTTGGAGATAAGCCACCATCTTTCACATGTACAAAAAATGTCATTTCTGAGGCTGTGTTTAGGAGTTCAGTTGCCATAATCGCACCACGCAAAGGGTCGATGTGGAATTTTTCAGAATTTCTGCCAGTAAGGGAGTAATGGAGTTCAGAATTGGGCCCAGTGTCAGGATCAGTGACAGTGACAGAAAAGACAAATGAACCTACAAAAGAGAGACTAGAGTCATTATCAAAGCTACACAAATTGAACATTTGAGAGGTAAGATGTCATTGGGAGAGTAAAATATTGCATTTTCTCCTTGAACTTAACCCTCCTCTTTGGACTGAGGAATAATAATGGATCTTTTCTCTACCTAGTTATCCTGGGTTCCAATGACCACAATACTTCTTAATGTCAAGGGAATACATTATGCTGGCCCACATTCTTCACATTAGATGTTATGAAAGATACATTCCTATTTTCCAAAATGTCACTTTTGCCTTTATTATGTATAAAGAAGCCTGAGCCTGCATAGGCCATTAGACGACTATTTTCAATGCCTCCTTGAAAAACGCAGAGGGGAGCAAGAAGAGATCCTTGGGAATCAAAGCTTCTAGAAAACTATCTCAGAATACTCAGCTGTCCACAAAATATGGTCTAAATGAAAAAAATTGGACTCCTGCACAGAATTCAAATAATTTTGAAAGCCGCTGTGTTTGCGTACACACAATCTTGTTGAATTAAAATAAACTACAACATTAATGCAGCATCATCTGTTTTCTAATTTGACTGGGTCATATCATTGGGTTACCTGAAGGAGTAGGTGATGGGATGTGAGTGACATAGGGATGATGTTGGAATCTTGGTGGGTTATCATTGACGTCTGTCACAGTGACAGAGACACTGGTGGAACTGGAAAGGGGTTCTGGGAATCCACCATCACTGGAGACTACTATCAATGTATAGTTTTCTTTTATCTCTCTGTCCAATAAGGCACTGGTGATGATCTGTCCTGTAGATGGATTGATTGTGAACTGAGAATTGCCACCGATGAGTCTATAGCTGAAGAACAAGGGAAGAAAAAGAAGCACATATGTCATGTAATTTCTTCAACAATGAAGGCCCTGTAGAGTACAAAAGACTTGGGTTTAAGTCCTGCTTCCAACAGATATTAACTATTTGAGTCTCACCAAATCACTTTCCTACTCAGTGTCCCAGAGAACTCTCTAAAACAACAAATTACAGATGAGCTGCTGATCTGATAAATGGAGGAAATTTCCATGAGTTCCTTCACCATCCCTACCTCTGCTGAAGAAATCATAGATAAGGGTTAAAAAATAATTTTAGCACAATTCTTAAATGGGTATAAGCAGCGGAAACTAATAGACACAATATAAGTGGTTCAACACACAAGTAATTTCATGTAAGTAAGGACTATTACTATAAGAAAAATAATTCTAACAAAGAAATGGTACGTTGAAAATCTTTATTCAAAGAAAAGTCTAATGTCCTGAAATAGGATTTCACCGAAGTTATATAGTCATCTAAATTGTTCAGTGTTTCAAAGTGAGTTTCTTGGATTTATTTTATAAAATCCTGTATCCATAAATTAATTTGATTTAAGAAATGTACATTTGCAAAATAAAGATTTTTGGTTTTGTTTTTGTTTGAGAAAAGAGCTGATCTCAAACAGGAAGATCTAGGTTCAAGTGCCACTTCTGAGACCTCAGGACACACATACTGACTGTGTGACCCTGGGCAAGAGACTTAACCTTTTTAGTACAGTAGGCAATTCTCTTAAGATGATAATCTACAGAAAAAGTGCTGCCCTGTATTAGCAAAGTGAATTCTTTCATCCATGGACTTCTCAATACCCGTGAAATCATATGTCAATCCCTATCCCTACCTAACAAAGGCATACAACTCCACAGAAGATGTAATAGAGTCTCATCTTTCAATGGCAAAGACCTCTAGTTGCAACATTTATTGCCTAGCAAATGTAAAGTTATGTATATTCACACAGATGCACTGCTAACTCCCTTACTTGGCATCCTTCCATTGACTTCTTTTCAAGAAAGATCACGTATCTTCCTACATATTTTTTTATATTAAGCAAAATGCTTAATTAAGGTTTTGTGTGTGTGTGTGTGTGTGTGTGTATAATGACAGGTGGCAAGGCATCATTCCCTTGATTTTTTTTTTTGTCTTTCTACTTGTCCAAGTACATGTTTCTTCCTGTTTCACAGGCTCTAAATTGCTTTCATTGTTTTTCACATGCATTTTAGTTTGAATCCATGGAGAAATGGTAAAACCAATCAATTAATCAATCATCATCAATATGTAAAATATCTGCTAGGCACCCACTATTGTGCTACCTGCTAGGGACAGAATTAAAAAGCACTATACATTTTCTACTTACATCTTCAAAGAGCTATGCAAATTCCAATCCTTATCACAATTGTTGTTGGTAGAGATTTGTCTAAAGTATGGGTATTGTGTTACATTTGTTACAATCATAAACCAAGAAGATCGCAAACTGCTCCCTTCACTCTGCACTGAAAGGGGGAGAGTCCACACGGATGAGATAACAAATCAAGAAGAGTATTAAGTGCTTATTATACCTTGGGTTCTTGCCAGTGATGCCTTAGTCCTTGATCCCTCTCCCCTCTTGGTGATCAAGGCTCTAAAAAAGCAGATATGGCCCCAGTGTGATTTCAACTCTGTGAACACTGTTACAATACAGTATGATACAGATTTGGAAAGTGCCCAATAATTTTATTGAGAGAGAAAAAAAATTGCTACGCTGCATTATAACTTTCATCACAACCTCTAACGACAACGAGATCAAGGACTAATCAGAACTCGTGTGTTGTGAATAGCACAGCAGCCTGCTCTGTTTACAGATGAATCTGAGGAAAAGAATGAAGCCAAGCCAATGCTGGCCAGGGTAATTTTGAGCTATTTTAAAATTAAAATAGTGATAAGCATGACATAGCCCAGAGTTGTTTTAGAGGTTTAATGACTCACTGGATAAATGAAGATTCACTTCTTCAAGGTCCATTAATCTCCCATAAAAACCCTACTATCAAAAAACATTATCAGCTAATTATTTTCAAGCATCCAAGTGTATTAGCCATTCCATACACATTTTCACATGAAATTGCTGTGCTATATTACAGTGTGTTCTGAAGGGAAGGTCCCAGCCCTAACTATGCCTCTACCAGCCATATGATTTTATGCATCCTCCTGGGGCACTTTGCTTTCCTCATTTGTAAAGCAGACTCCCCTATTTAATGTGTAAAGCTCTTCATAACCTGGCTTCAGAGTATTTGAAGTTTACAAAATGCTTTCCAGATATGATCTTATTTTAACCTTACAACAAACCTGACTTAAGCAAAACTGCTCTTTGTAGACTTAACAATACCCTCTCAATTGAAAAATCTGACGGTCTTTTCTAAGTCTGAATCCTACTTCATTCTCAACTACGTTTGACACTGTTGACTAAGCCTCTGTTCTTGGATACACTGCCCTCTCTGGATTTTCATGACCCTATTTTCTCCTCCTTTTCCTCCTATCTGTCTGACACCCATCAGTCCCCTTTGCTGACTCATGATCCATATCATGTCCCCTAACTGTAGTGGCTCCCCAAAACTCTTTTCTAAGACCTTTTCCCTTCTTCCTCTATACTTAAAGTTTTGGCAAACAACAGCTCCCAAGGACACAGCTATCAGTTTATTACTCTTAGATCTATACATCCAGCCCATCTCTCAGTCTTATATCATCATTTGTCCAACCAACATTTCAAACTGGCTGTCTCATAGACACCTCAGACTTAACATGTCCAAAAATCAAATTCATTTTATTCTTTCCAAAATCCTCACCTTTTTGAAGCTTCTTATTTCTGTCAAAGGCCCCAGATTGATTTCTTAGCAGTTGTGCTGTTAGTTTCTTTCTTTCTTTCTTTCTTTCTTTCTTTCTTTCTTTTTTTTTTCTCTTTCTTTCACAATTGGGGTTAAGTGACTTGCCCAGGGTCACACAGCAAGTAAGTGTCTGAAGCTGAATTTGAATTCTAGTCCTCCTAACTCTAGGGCTTTTGGTCTATCCACTGTACCACCTTACTGCCCTTTTTGTTAGATTTCTAAGGCATTATCGAAGTATATTTTAACATACATTTGTAGGCATACAATAACCTCTTCATGTTTATCTACTCTTTAAGGGTCTGTTAAAATAAATATTATACAGTTTATGCACTGTTTAAAATAGATAAGTTAGTAGCACATTAAAACTCACATAGACTATAAATATTCTTTGCATTACAAAATTTTCTTTTTCTTCTTTCCCTCCTTTCTTTTCCTTCCTCCTTTTTTCCTTCCTTCCTCCTCCCTTCTCTCCCTCCCTCCTTCCTTCCTTCCTTCCTTCCTTCCTTCCTTCCTTCCTTCCTTCTTTCCTTCCTTCCTACCTTGGGTGAGCAAAGGTTCTGTGATTTTCCATCTTGATTAGCTATTCAGTTTCTGGAGGGCAAGCATCTATAGATGTCTTGTAAATATGAGTAAATATCTTTTCCCATCATCACAACACTCAACAGTGTTATTTATTTTCATCATGAGTCTTTGCAACTTAAATGAATATGAATTTTCCAAAGATATATTCCTGTCATAAATTGGCGATATTTGGGAAACTTTATTGTTGTTCACTTAAATAAATGTTAAATATGGATGGTTCCTAAGGAATTGCATGTTTCATAGCCCCAAACAATTTATTTCACCTTTAACATAGTTAGAAATAAGAACTGTAGTGCTAGATGTGGTAGCATGTGCCTGAAATCCCTGCCACCGGAAAGGCAGAGGCTAGAAAATCTCTTGGGAGTGGGAGTTTTGAACTATAGTAGGCTAAAACAATCAAATGTCCACATTTAATGTCGTCTTATATGGTGAATTCCTGTGAACAGCAGGGCCGTCAGGTTGCCTAAAAAGAAGCCAATTGGAGCACGTTGGAAAAAGGATAAGTCACTGTTTCCATGTCAAAGTGAAACCAGGTATATGAGTGGCTACTGTTCTTCCAGTCTGGGGGAGCTAGAGAGACCCATGGGAAAGTAAAAGGGAAAGGGAAAGGGAAAGGAAAAGGGAAAATGAAAGCAAAAGCAAAAGGGGAAGGGAAAGGAAAAGGGAAAGGGAAAATGAAAGTGAAAGCAAAAGGGGAAGGGAAAGGAAAAGGGAAAGGGAAAGGGAAGGATTGATGGTGTGGGTAAGTAAACAGTGACACATTACAAATAAGGATTACGTAGGAGGAGTTGAGTAAATTATGCCAGCAATAAAACATTAGGTAAAGAAAAGATAGGCTGACTGAGACTAAGGAATGAACTGATAGTCTGTGGGGCTTCATTGTTATACTTGTGATATCAAGAGAAAGAGAGAAAGGCCCTCAGTGTGTTGGGTAGACTCCCTGGGGCATAATACTGGGGGTTTTGGACAGGAATCCCATGGGATGGACAGATATAGATGGGTTGCAAAACTATCTTAGTGGGATTTCAGGTCTGCTAGATTCTTAGAGTACCATTCTATCCTGCTCTTGAGTATTTGGCTCTAATGCTTGGAAATTCTAAAAGTTCATATCTTTGAGAAGAAGAAAAGTGGAAGAAATGAGAAGGACATTTTTGACTACATCATGCCGGGCTGTTTTCTGCAGGACTGAATTAAGCAGCATTAATAACTAATGTAAACCCATTTTGAATTCCCTGAAGAATTCATCAGCCCACAGTAGGTAATGCTGAAACTGCCACTACCATTTACTGTCTTCATTATGTCATGCAGGAAAAGTTTTGCTTAGACAATAAGAACTTATTTAATAAAACAAAACAAAATCTAGAAAAGAGTAATATTTTTGGTAAATAAAATCAAACTAACATATTTAGATTGGCTTCAGGAGGAAGCCCACAGTCTCATTTTGGCTTTTTCTGTTTTGTACTATAACTAGTAACTCTGGGATATTACTACAGAGACTTGGCGGGGCAGGAATGCCACTGGCATTACCCAGAATCTCTCAGATTTTCGGGGCTTTTGACCTTAGGAAAACTTCCTTCTGCTGAGAAGTTATGTGGCTGAGATACAAAGAAGTCAGGCTGAGAGGCAGGGAAGAGAGCAAAGGCTGTAAGTCTACTATTCCTCCAGGTTTTTTTGGCTGGCTCTGCAGGATATGGAAGGGGATAGAAGCTGACTTTGCAACAGAAAAACAAAGAAAGCAAGTGGAGGCCAAGAACTCATGGCTTGGTAATGCATGAATGTATGTAGAGACTGGTGGACCAGCAAGAGTGGATTAGAGAGGTAAATAGACTATTTAATGTGAAGGGAGGGGTTACTGAGATTATTACATTCTAGCCTATAGTACCTTTCTCCCCCTTAACTTCTTTGAAATCTTCTTGGAGCTCCCATATACACACTCCACTTTACCTGCCTGATCAATTTCTGCCTTGCTCCCCCTCTCACAGGTGGAAAGAAGAGAGAAGGTGAAGGAGAAGGAAAGAAATCAAACTCCTCTTGGCTTCATATAGCATTCCACCCTGTCTCATTTCCCATGGTTGTTTGTGTTCTTATATTCTTTGAAATTTCCATATGAGTCCATTGGATGTGACCAGTTGCAATTATTTTAGTCCAAGCCTAAAAGTTTTTATTTGAAACTGTGAGACAGTAAGCTAACCCAAAAGTGAGTAGAGATTTTGCTCAGTTTACAATGAAATAGGCATGAAATTTGATTTGAGAAATTTCCTCAGTTTAATATGTTCTACCTCCATTCACACCCCAGTCAGCTTTATGAACCTGGAGAATGATTTAACAAGGAAATGAGCCAGTAGCAAGAAGACATGGCGGCTGGTGTGTTTGTTCAGGTAACTCTCTTGCAGACATCACCTCAGCCAACCTCCTGCCCAGCTACAATATGTCTCCATAAATTCAAACGTTAAATTTAAATCTCAAATAATCCAGGAAACTGCAAAACCACAAGTACTGTACCACATCATATCTGCCAACACAGAAAGAAGTCTGAGAACCCCATTATAGCTGAGTGCCTCCAACCCACGGATATTACTTTCCATGCTTAACTATATTGGGCTCTCCCAGTATAACCAATTCATTCACTCACAGTGGATTAACAAATTATAACTGACTACCTGCTTTAGTATACAAGGATGGGTCATCTGTCCTTAAACTATTTAGCAGCGGTGCATTAAACATGGAAGACATTGGTACTTGAGAGTAGCTAGCAACTTAAATAGGTTGTACAAGAATATTGGATCTGGAGTTAGGAAGACCAGGGTTCAATCCTACCACTGCTCTCCAAGACTGTGTTTTTCCTAGATAGAATGTAAGGTTCTTGACGACAAGGACTACTCTATTTTTTTTGTATTTGTATCCCTCACACCTAGCACAATATCTGATGCATAGTGGGTGCTTCATTAATGATTGATTCTGTGTGCACATGCATATTTAGGTAAGTCACAATCATATTGAATCTCAGTTTTAAAATCTTTAAAATAGAAACAATATTTTCAGTACCATCTCTTATGATTGTTCTGAGGTTAAAATAAAGTAAGATATATAAACTGATTTGGGGCCTTTAAATCACTATTTAAACATTGGAATTTTGTGCCTAATAGCTACAAAGGAGGAAAGAATATAATAAAATTGTATTAGCCAATGCACATAAAATAGTTCATGCATATGAGATAATGGATGTAAAACTCTTTGCAAATATTAAAGCATCATGTAAATACTGACTTTTATTAGCATTACTCTTCTTGGTCTCACTGGAGTCAGCTCATTCTTCTTATCTACTCTGATTGAGACCAAATGAAATTATTGAGGATTGGGTTTCCATGCTGCCATTATTCTTTCATATTGAATGTTAACTGAACATTTGCACAGGAGGATAAAATGACTACTATTTTTGTATTTGAATAAAATATTGGGATGTAAATATATCTTGTATTGTTTCATTGAAAATATTTTCAGGACTTCTAGTATCAAACAGGATGATAGGATGGCATGTACCATATCCTGCTCCCACATGGTTTTAATTTCTTCTGTTAGGTCTTTCTGCTTTGCAAGATTTACATTCCACATCGAGTATTTGGCCTGGCGATACCTATTAAATATTCTTCTAAAATGTTTTATGGATCATTGTGATGTCTGGGTCACTGTGGGCATGAATTCTGTCAATAATAATGGTCCAGTTCAAGTACAGTTTATTTTTAGGGATATTTTTCATCTGTGTTTGTAGTATAGGCATTTCTTATCAGTTTACGAAAGACAGTGATGTATGATTCTAGCCACTAGGTTGTGTCTTGTTTTGTATTCAGTGATTAAAGTTTTTAGTCTACAATGATGTGTTACACAGTTTCCATTTCCTTAAATGATGTGCATTGATTGTTGTATCTGGACTCCTTTAAGAATAACCTTTTGTTTTGATGATGTTAATTATTATCTGTCACCAAAGACAAAGAAATGCCTGTTGGTCCAGCCCTTCCTGTAATAGGAAGTCAGTCTGCTTCAGAAGAGCTGTAACTCCATTAAATGTATTAATTACTGTCACACAACTTTAGCTGACATTTAAAGCCCATTACAAAGGCCCTGAAGAGTTGTTCTCTTTATATTATTTCTTCTTCCTCTGAGTATTTGTGCAGGGAAACCTATAGGCCTTGCATGTCCTCCTTCCTCACCTCTATCTCTTGAAATTCTTTGCCTTCTTCAAGGCTCACTTCTGATACAACCTCTTGTGGGAAACCTTTCCTGATCCCTATTCACACGTCTTTTTATTTTCTCATGTTCATGTTATACACAGAGCAGTTGGGTGATACAGAGGATGGAATGCTGGGCCTAGAGACAGAAGGCTGAGAGTTTAAATCTGGCCTGGGGAACATAATAACTATGTGACCCTGGGCAAGTCACTTGACCTTTTTTGCTTCAGTTTCCTTATCTGTAAAAATGAACTTGAGAAAGAAATGGCAAACTACTCCAGGATCTCCGCCAAGAAAATACCAAAACTCATGAAGAGTTGGACACAACTGAGACTGAGATGATGTCATAGCACTTTTTTTAATCCTTCTTAATTGTATTTCTTCCCTCTTTTGCTTATTTCTTATTTGTCTTTAGCTTTTCTTTGTATATTGGTTTGCATGCTGTCTCTTTCATTACACTGTGACCTTCTTGAAGGTAGGGGCTTCCTTTTGCTTTCACTGTATCCCCAGCATTTAGCATAGGATTTGGCACATAGTAGGACCTTAACAAGTGCTTATGGACTGAATAACACACATACAATTGTAATCTCCTTGAGGGTAAAGACTATTTATTCTCTATTATGCCTTTGGATCCCCAGTGCCCAGCAAAAGATCTTCCACACCTTGGGGTGATTAATTAATATTTGCTTAATTGAATTAAATAGATTAAATATTATTCCACATTTAGCTTGTGTTTTATGTTGATGATACTATCCCACTGAACAGGAATCTAATATAGCAAAAGTTAATCTTAAAGTGCCCACACTACCTAAGCAGTAAGTGGTAGGCTTAGTCCTTGTGTTAGAGCCAGTAGTAATCTAGAGGAGAAACTAGCACTTTGGTTTTCCTTTGGAAAGAATATGCTTTGCTAACATCCAGCTAATCCAAGGTTATTTAGTTTTTATTTAGAATGGGAAAAAAACAAAACAAAACAAAAAATCTGTGATAATCTATAGAATAGAGCAATACAATGGGGCCTCAAGATCAGATGATAAGAAGGTTAGTTGGAGGATTAAAGAATGGTTCACCTGGAGAAGAAAAGACTTGGTGGTACTGGTGGGTTAGGGGAAGGAAGGGCACGTTAGACACCTTCAGATACTGTCAAGAGCTGTCTGGTAGAAGGATTAGTCTTTTTCTTCCTCACCACAAATGGCAGGAATAATAGAAATGGCTGGAATCTGTTTCTAACAGAATCTAACAGATGAGAGTCAAATGGAGACCTGAGGTCAGTCAGCCAATAAGCATTTCTGAAATACTTACTATGTGACTGGCGTTGTGTTAAATGCTGGGAATATAAGGAAATGCACCTGCCAATTGGTTAAGGAAAAATGAAATGAGCCACTTTGGGAGGTAGTGGGTTTCCCTCACTGGAGACCTTCAAGAAAAGGTTGGATGCCACTCATTAGAGATTCTTTGGAGAGGATTTTTATCTGACTCTGAGCTGGTCTTGATGACTTCTGAGGTATATTCCAACCTGGAGATTCCATGATTCACCAAGATACAGTGATCAACATCCAGGAAATTATGTTTAAAAGTTTCTGTATGAT
>CM053583.1:197425785-197485077 GCA_028627135.1 Pseudochirops cupreus
TCATAGAGATGACCCTTGGTATATCAAGTTGACCTGAAATTTTCAACAAAATGGTTAGGCAACTCTTCTGCCAAGCATTAAAAGACAGAGGAATAAGGAAGAGTGAGTGACTGAGCAAACGCATACGTGTATACATACATAATACTTACATAGTTTCATATGCACATGTATATTTATACACACCTTTGTATACATATATACAGACATATATGTGTGTATATATGTCTGTATATATGTGTGTGTAAAAACACCTGCACACATATGTGTTATACACGTATACATATACATGTGTGTGTGTTTGTAACCAATTTTAGATATCTTTAATGTGGAAGATCATTGAATTTAGAATTAAAAAACCTTGAATACAAGTCACATCACCCTCTCTAATCCAGGTATATGGCGCTAAGAAATGTGCTCAATTCAGAGAGAAGTTGGGTTCATATACTGCCTCTGATACTCACTACCTGGGTGACCTTGGACTGCATGCCTCAGTTTCTTTATCTAAACAATGAAGTGATTGACATACTCTCTCTCCAAGGTCCCCTTCTAGCTCTAAATCAAAGATCAGAAAGCTACAGACCAAGGGGCAAATACAGTCTACCACATGTTTTTATATGGCCCATTAGTAGTTTTTTTTTTACATTTAAAAATACAGCTTTATTGTATTTTAAAATGTAAAATACTTATTAAAAATGTCAGCTGATTTGGCATTCAGCTAACAAGTAGTTTGCCAACCCCTGCCTTAAATCTCTGCTCCAAAGACCCAGGGCAAGTCCCAGCATGAGACTCAATTTCCTCTACAAAATAGTAATTGCAATACTTTTTCCTGAATTGATCCCAGGATCTTGTGAGGGGGAAAAGCACTTTCTTTTTAATTAAACACCGAATGTGAATTTACATTATTGTTGTTTATTATAATTGTCATTTTCACTGATTTCATTTTCATCTTTTTCCATGGAACACAGATTTAAAGTATGTTGGGGAAAGTTGCTGTGTGCGTGTGTGTGTGTGTGTGTGTGTGTGTGTGCGTGTGTGTTTTGTGTGTGCGTATATGCAAAATACTTAATGTTCTGTAGACATTTGCACAGGCAGATGAATCAGCTCCTGTTCATAATAGAATAAAAGTATTACGATGTAAGCACATTTTCTGTGGGCTCACAGAAAGCATCCTTGGTACAACCCCCATAGTAGACAAAGCAGCAAGGATAACTTGGACTTCATCTTGTTCCCACATGATTTTGATTTATCCTGCTATGTCTCTATATTTTGAAACCTTTTCATTCTATGGAATTTGGAGATTATAAGTAGTTGTTATAGCAGCATCTATTAAAAATGTTGTTCTTAAATTTCCGTGGGTCAGTGCTATGTGAGGGCAATTGTGGGCAACAGTTATGTCTGTGGTATTAGTCCACTTCTTGTATAATTTATTGCTTAAATTCTATATTTGTAATCCTAGAATTCATCATCTGTCAGCACATAAGAGATAGTAAGCTTCTGACATGGAATTCTAGCCTCCAGGTCATTCCTTTCTAGGTCCCAAGCAGGGGCCACTTTTTTTTTTTTTATGGTCTGCGCTCATGGTACACTATCTTTACCATTCCCTTGTGAGATCCACATTGATCACTAAATTTCAGGTCCTTAAGAATAAGTACTCTTTCTGCTGGCAAAGATCTTTTACTAAATTGCCATTTAAACCACTCATTTCCATTTTTAAAAAAATTCCTAGAATTTGGCCATTTGCTTGATGCTTCAATGTCAACAGGCCAAACACCTGTGGGAAGATATTTGGGAGCAGACAAGATATCATCAAATGATGGTTAGAATTCTTGCAGATTTTTGACCTGATTATCATGTTCTCTAAGTATATTTATCAATCCTTTTTCTCCTCTTTTTCTCTGGAAGCATTCATATTTCACTAACTATCCCATTGGGGCATAGGTTTTCTTAATATCTGATTTTTTTTTCTTTTTTCCCTCTTTTTTTAAAGACACTATCCAAATCTGTTATCATCTATTTTAAAAGATTAATAGGTCACAATGAGACCATTTCACCTATTAATTAAATACAACCAAGTGAAGAGAAACTCAAAGCATTCAGCCTCTATTTTTCTTTGGAGTAAGGATTTAATATAATTTAATTTAAAAGCTTAAGGATTTTATACTCATTGAGTTTAAATGACATTTGATAACGATGGAGAGAGTGTGCAAATTGTATTTTGGTTGAATGACATGACAAAATCTATTTATATATCAAATGATTAATACGATGTTTTGGTTCAACTCCTTTAATTTGGAAGCCATATTTAGTTCTATGGAGGACATGATGTAGTCTAGGCAGAAATACAACAGGCTTAAAAGATTTCCTTGAAAAATGTCATGTTTTACATGATTGCACATGCATATTTCTATCAGATTGTCTGCCATTTTAAGGAGGGGGAAGAGAAGGAAAGTAGAAAAATTTGGAACTCAAAGTCTTTCAGAAAATGAATGTTGAAAATTGTCTTTATATATAATTGGAAAAAATGAAATACTATTTAAAAAGAAACAAAAGGAACATTAAAAAAATTTGTTTCATATCTACTGTTCTTGATAGTATTGTATGGTGACAGAGTTTAAACAGAGAGCATTTTCCCCCCACTGGAAAATCAAATACTGTAGGTTTTTCACTATATTTGAATCTATTTTATATATTTGTATAACACAAATAAGCCATTATGTGGAACTGAGCCAAACATTTTACAATTACTAAGGCAATAATAAACCG
The DNA here is from genome assembly GCA_028627135.1 of Pseudochirops cupreus. Taxonomy (NCBI): domain Eukaryota; kingdom Metazoa; phylum Chordata; class Mammalia; order Diprotodontia; family Pseudocheiridae; genus Pseudochirops; species Pseudochirops cupreus. Next base: position 197,428,549 of record CM053583.1, read on the forward strand.
CCTGAGTGCTTTTGAGTCGCTTGTTAATACCTGCCAAAGTGATAGGCAGTTATTCTTTACACGCCAGAGAATTTCTGGCACACCCTTTTTGATCCTCAGGAAATATATTGTTTTCTTATAAATGTTTGCAGGTTTTTTAAATAATGTAATCTGTGAATGCTTTGTACAAATAAAGTACATAAATGTAATTAGACTATTTTTGGAGGCAGCACTGGTGTCATTGTTTTTATTATTATTTGACTAAAGTGGGTATCTCATCGTGGTTTGGAGCTGGTCCTTGACAGTTATGCCTGTCCTGCCAAGTTGGAAAGATTTCTTTTGTAGGGGACTAGGAATGGATTCTGTGACTGTTGTCCAAGGGCTAGTCTAGCTGAGGGCGGATGAGCCCATCTCAAGAACTGGGAAGACTGAGATAACTGTTTTTTTTTTTAAAGTTACAGAAATTCATATTGACTACTAATTTAGACAGTCACCTGTATTGATAGAGGAAGAATTCATGAATGAAATCACATATTCTTAAAGCATGAATGACAAAGAAAAAAAGTATAGGAAGCATAGTATTTTTCATGAATTGTATTTGATGTAAGTTAGTTCACTGATATTAGGGAGATGCTAACCTGGTTAAAGTGATATTGCAAAGTAGACTGGGAGGGTACTTATGATGGACACTATTTAAGAACAAGTCTCCTTAGTGTTATTCCAAGAATACTGAAGGGAAATACAACCAGTTTCTCATCATGGACCTGGTTTACTAGTATGAGTATAAATTGGAAGAATGAGCCCAGTGTCTGTGCAAATTATGCTCATAAAATATAAGGAATTTGGAGGGAACACTAGTAGCCAAGGGGAGGTTGGTAAGAGATTTATGTGGCACGAGTGAGTTTTAAGGTACTCTAAGATGCAAGGGTGAGGAGTGAATGCATCCTTGGGGATAGCCCTTTGCCAAGGGACAAAGATGGGAGATGAAGTGTGAAGAACATCAAGGCTCTTCCAGGTGGATCACAAAATGTAGGAAGGGCAGTACAAGAAGGCTGGAAATGTACATTTGGATCACTTTGTGATGATCTTTAAAAGTTAAAAAGAGGAGTTTATGTTTGATTTCAAATGTCATAGGGAATCAGTGGAGTTTCTTGAGTAGAGGAGTGATGTGATCAGAACTATATTTTAGAGAAAAACATCATTTCAGTGTCTATGTAGTAGATGGCTTAAAGGGGGAAGATTTTTGAGGCAGGGTGACCATTTGGGGGCTATTAGAATAGGACAAGTGAGAGGTGATGAGAGCTTAGATTAAGGTAGTAGCTAAGTAAGTTGGGTGAAAGGAACAGATTCAAATAATGCTGTAGATGGAAATGACAAGATTTGGCAATAGATGTTAATGTGGAGGTTATAAGTCTTGATGACAGGAAATGTGATGGTGCCTTCAACAAAATAAAGACATTTAAAAGAGGGAACAGTTGGAGCAAAGGGTATAAAATGTGTTCTGTTTGGACATGTTGAGTTTGAGATGCTTCTGGGACATCAAGTTCATGATGTCTAAAAATAATAGGTGATGTGAGAATGGAATTCAGGAGAGAGACTATGGTTGAATATACAGAACTTGGCATCATCAGCATAAATGTAATAAATGATCCCATGGGAACTGACGAGATCATCAAGTGAGATAATATAGTATAAAAAGGGAAGGGATCCAAGAGCAGTCTTAGGGAATACCCAAGGTTAGTAGGTATGACTGGAATGAAGGATGAGAAAAGGGGAAGGGACTGTCTGACATGGAATAGAAGAACCAAGACAGAATAAAGTTACTAAAACCAAGAGTGGGGTATCTAGGAGGTGCAATGGATAGGGCATCAGCCCTGGAGTCAGGGGAACCTGAGGTCAAATTCAGTTTCAGACACTTATTCTAGCTGTGTCATCCTGGGCAAGTCACATAACCCCTATTACATTCAAATTAAAAAAAAAAATTAAGAGAGGAGAGAGTAAGTAGCCAGGAAGAGGAAGTAACCTTCAGTGTTGAGGGCTGCAGATAGCACAAGAAGTATGAGAACTAAGAAAAAGTGATTAGACTTGGAAATTAAGAGATTCACTAGTAACTTTGCGGGGAGCAGTTTCAGTTGAATTTTGAAGTCAGAATAGAGATCACAAAGTGTCCAGAAAAGAAAGTAGAGAGGGAGATATCAAGTATAATTGACTGAGAAGGGAAGAAGAAATATAGGATGATAGTATTAGGGATAGTGTGATTAAAGGAGTTTTTTGTTTGTTTTGATTTTTGTTTCTTATAGGATGGGGGAGAAATAAACCTGTTTATAGGGAGCAGGGAAGCATCAAAAGATAGGGAGAGACAGAATATGAGAGAGAATAGAACTAATAGTAGGGGAAGTCTGCTGAAGCAGATGGGATAGGATCAGGTTTGCTTGAAGAGAGGTTTGCCTTGGAAAGAAAATGGGTCACCTCTTCATCGGAGAAAGAGGTGAAGAAGATAGCGGAAAAAATGTTTTGGGGAATAGGAGATGAGGAAGAGGGTAGAAAAGAGGGGTAAATGAAGTTATTTCCATAGACAGATCCATCATAGAATCTTTCATGTTATTAACATTCCCAATAAGCATCTTATTAAAGGATGGACAACCTCCCGGGCTGTCTTGTGCCTACCAACGTTAATCTAATATGACTCATATTGCTAGTTACTTAATGTTTAGAGTATCTAGAGTTTTGTTCACTTTCAGTGTATTGTAAAAGAATTCTGACTATAAATTTGGAACTCTCCTAATTTTAAATTTCATTCCTAAAAGTCATTGTTTTAACATTTACTTATTGGATAAAAGGTGGGAATGTTAATTCTTTTATTTTTCTTGGGGGTTGAGGGTGGGGTGAGATGTGGTTCTGAACCAGTGATTTCATCGATGTAGGCATCTCTCAACATCAAACTATGTCTACCACTGTAGAATAGCAATTTATTTCTAACATAGAGTCCAAGACACAATTGTCTGAGGCCCAGTAAGAGCATAAATGGCTTGTATGTGCTCATATGGCTAAGATGTGTGAAAGAAAATGTGATTCTTCAGTTTTCCAAAGTCAGTCTTGTTAGGCACCATGCCATACTCCCTCTCATTTGTCCACTGTTATATGTAAAATATGTGAAATGACTTTTTAAAATGATCATTCCTTTAAAATCCATGCCATGAAGAGAAAGGGTATACCTTTGACCCGGGAGGAAAAGGCAACTACAAAAGATACAGTGGAAACAGCTCTAGGTTGGGAATTCAAGGTTCTGGATTTTCACCTTGGCTCTGCCATTCAACTGGCTGTGGGAGCTTTTGGCCAAGTCACTAATACCTGAGAGCTATTGCCTAGATAGCCTCTCAAATCTCTCCCAGTTTAAAATTACATGATTCCAGAACATCTGTCTCCTTCAGAGTTTGGATTAGGCTGAAATTCTCATTAAATAATTCTCTTTTTGTTGAATTCCTTTTTTAAAAATCCATTCACCCTTCCAACTTCCCTCTCCCCCCCCCCACATAGACACACCCTTACCACCATCACCACCAACAATAACTAGTGCTTGCCATATGGCCTTGTTTTATGGGTCTTACTCTTGTAGTTAAACTTCCTAAAATTGTAGTGGTTGAACTGCAAAATTAACTTGCAAACAATGACTTTATAAGGTGTTATACACTGTTTAAGTAAGAGTTTACCTCATGACTGGAAATTTTTATTATTTCTCAGGAAAAAAAAAACAACCAGGAAAATATATCTATTTAAAATTATGTCTCATTTCATAGGCTCATAGATTTATAGCTGAAAGGGACCTAGGAGGTCACTGAGTCAACTTGCTGATTCTGTTCAGTCATTTCGGTTATATCCAACACTTTGTGACCCCATTTGGTGTGTTCTTGGCAAAGACACTGAAGTGGTTTGCCATTTCCTTCTCCAGCTCATTTTACCTATGAGGAACCTGAGGCAAACAGGGTTAAGTGACTTGCCCAGGGTCACCCAGCCTAGTAAGTGCCTGAGGCCAGCTTTTCCTGACCTCAGGTCTGGCACTCTATCCATTGTGCCACCTACCTGCTCATCTTACAGATTAGGAAACTGAAGCCAGGGAGGTGAAGTGATTTGCTTGGGATCCTACCATCTGAGGTGGGATATGAGCACAGGTTCTTCAGACTCCAAGTTCAATGTCCTTGTGCGTGTCCAATGCTATCATATGCCAGAAGGTAGAATGCTCACAAGAAAGTAAAACACAAACACCAATATCTCATGGAGTTTTCCTGAATAATGCTAATGCATCTAGAATCTATCCAATTCGATATTTCAGTAAATTGGCTACTCACTCCAATCCCTAAAATGTGATACTCAAAGGTGACTGCAAGCCTTCTACACCATTGCATTTCAGATTAAATCCCACCATACAAAAATATTAGAATTTGACAGCTGGAGAATGGTGATAATGGGTAGTGACCATTTGACTTGGAAATCCAAGGTATCAAGAATCCTCTCCCTAAGTCAGTTGTCTTGAAAGATGTTTTCCCTGGGATGGCTGGCTAAAGGGTAAACATGCTCAAGAGCCTTGACTCTCTTTTTGTTTCCCTGCCAAATGTGGCAATTATGAATTCAATTAGTGAAGTGGGGAATAAAACAGAGGGTAAAAGATGAGATCAACAGGCTACTTATTTAGAAAGATCATTTGTGGAGAGAAAACAAAGAAAGTTTAAGGGAACATAGGGGAATGTGGCTAAAATCATCTCCCCTCCCCCTTCAAGTACTAAAAATTAAATCAAGCTTTAAAAAATGCTCCAAAGGGTCACTGCCTCCTAGCATATCCCATTGAGCCCATCTCTCTAGAAACTTTGAACTTTAGCAGACTGCCAAAGGGATCTAACACACACACACACACACACACACACACACACACACATGCATGTACACGTACACCTGCACAAACTGAGTCCCTTAAAAACCCTGCACCACAATTCATCCTAACGTCTCTTTTTGCTCAAAACCTATGGTCTTAGGACCTCTGCATTGAAGGTATAACCATTAGAATTTGACCAAGCACTGATCTTTCAGAAATATTGTGCAAGGATGGGACGGCAGGCTTGACGGAATTTTCTGTAAACTCTGTAGGTAATAAGAGATAATGGAAAGAGTGTGGGGCTTGGAGCCTCTGGTCCTTTGAATTGCATGAAAACTTCATGACTCATCTTTTCCTATTCTGATAATAAACATTTAGATACACACATTTTCTTCTGAGGATACTTTAGTGGCATCCTATAAATTTTACCATAAATTTAAATACGATCATTTTCTTCCATGTGATTATTATTTCTTCGATTTGCTCTGTGACCCACTTTTTGATGTGGTCATAGTTTTGTCTCCATTTTGGTTTGTATCCTTTAATTGTATTTCTTTTGTTCTTTACTATTTTAACAGGATTCTCTATTTCCATTACCATAAACACATAAACAAAATTGATTAGTGATGAATAATTAGTTATGCTATATAATAAATATTATCTAAATAAATCATCATATTTAATTGTATTGATTGTATTTAATTATCTTCAAATACTATGGGTATTCTTTTTTGATTCCATATATTTGACTATGGCTCCTTTGGAGGCTAGCACATTATCTTGTCTGAGTGTATGCAACATGGATTTTAGAAATATGTGCAATCTGTCATAGTCCCATTTCCAGATGGCCAATGGTCTAATCTAGGGTTCTCAACAATATATTCGATATTTTCCTTCTTATTTAGGTCTTTGTTCAGTCGTCTCTGTGCTCCAAATCTTACATGCCAACCATGTCCTCATCCCCATGAGAATTAAGACCAAGATATGTATTAGTATTCTAAAGAAGTCAATCTCTTTACACATCCAAATCAACCATCCCCTCTCTATCATTTCGTGAGTACACAGACCAGATAGGAATACAGATTTAGGACCAGAAAAGACGTTAAAGGCTACCAAAGCCAATTCCCTCATTTTATCGGTGAGGAAGCTAAGGCCCAGAGAGAGGTAAAGTTGTTTGATCTGGCCAGGGTCAGACAGCTAATAAATAGCAGAGGCTGACCCAATTTTTTTTTCCTTCAAATCCACTAGTCTATCCACTGTGCATACATATACATTATGTGTGTGTGTGTATACACACACACACACACACACATACACACATGTATGTGGTTTGTGGGGCAAGAGTCACTTAAACCAGGGGTGGGGAACCTACAAGTTCAAGGCCACATGTTGCCCAATAGGTTCCCAAGTGCTGCCCTTTGACTGAATCCAAACTTCACAGAACAAATCCCTTTAATAAAAAGATTTGCTCCGTAAAACTTGGACTCATTTAAAAGGTCATACCCAAGGACTTAGGCCACATGTGACCTCCAGGCCACAGGTTCCCCACCCCTGATAAATTCTCAGTCACCCAAGCAATATTCTAAGATGATATAATACTGAAAAATTCCTGCTTTGAGACCTTCAAGGAAGCTTCTACATAGGGAATTCCTACATTAATGAGGCCACAAAGGCAAACTAATAAACAGACACATAGAAGATACACTTCCATCATCAAAGATCTAGCCTTCATTTTCCTCTATTCTCTAAAGCAGAAGGAAGCCTCTTCCTTTCTGGTGGAGGTGTGACCTCATATTATTAGGCCCTTGAAAACTGATATGACTTTAATCACAGACCTGACGATTGACTGTGGTGCCTGTCACCTAAGGACCCACCTTCCTAAGCAGCATGAAAAAGTAGACATTTTTGAGCTTTCACAAATGTTGATGACCACCTTCTAAGGCATCGAGAGGTGGTGGCCATCAGTAGAGGCAATATTCATCACCGATCATGTGGGTCATTGAATTAATAAGAGTAAAATTCCTGTTTCACATCTATTTACATTCATCGGGAAGGGGAGCCAAATGTCCAAGCTTACAGAATCACATGATTCAAACAGACCTTGGCAAGATCTTTAGCAACCTACAAATCACTTTTCACTGTCTCTCCATGGCATCCACAGATCATTCTTGTTTTTTGCAAAGCTATACCAATTTTAAATCAATTCTATCAGAAAGACACCTTTAAAAAAATCCTATCTGCTAGACAGCTAGAGATGGAAACTCTAACAATACGGCCGAGATATGAAGGACAGCATTTTTGTTGTGATTTTTTTCCTTTATTATCATGAAACTCTTTAACACTTTGAACATTTTTTTTTCTGGAGAAAAAGTTAGCATTTAGACCATCCTAATAATGTTATTTCTGGGCTGCATAAAGGTAGAGCAGTATCCATGAAGAGATATCATTTTGGTCATCTCTATACGACCACAAGCTGTGGTTATACACTTTCTCAACTAAGTGAAACCAAGTGCTCAAGGGACCATGAGCAGAACTACAACTCAGTTTCTGTTTCTCTCCATGGAAGTCAATTATACAAGAGAACACTAATTAGTAAAAGATTGCAGTAATAAATTGTATAGGATTGATTTCATTCCTGATCCTGTGATAATTGGCATTTTTTTTCTGTCCCTTACGTTCAGGCTTACGTCACCAAAGAAAAAGTCCTACCTCCTTTCCTATAATCACAAAAGACCCAATAATTGAACACCATGCATTCCATGTTCTAATTAGTGGGTTATTGGAATTTCTACTGCTCCACATGTTTAGTTTCATAGTTACCATGGGGGAAAATAATTCTAGCTCTTTGTTTTGAGAGCATTGCAATCAAAATTTATTAAATCTTTGAAGAAAGGTTATGCTTGGGAGAAGACAAAGCTTTCTTTCTTTCTTTCATTCTTTTTAATAATAATAGTATTTATAAAGCATTGGAAGATTTGCAAAGTGCTCTATAAATATTATATATTTGGTTCTTTTAACAACCCTGGGAGGTTATTATCCCTGTTTTACAGATGAGGAAACTGAGGCAGATAGGGATTAAGTAATTTGTCTTCAGTCACATAGCTAATAAGTGTTTAAGGCAGGATTTAAAATGAAGTCTTCCTGACTTCAGGTCTAGTACTTCCACATTTATAGGTTTTTATATTTCATCCAGAGCCACTGGAGTTTCTTGAGTAGAATAATGGAATGGAAATGCCTTTAGTCCAAAAAGTTCACTGTGATAACTAAGTGGAAGAAGGACTAAATTGAGGATAGACTAGACCATTCAGTAGGGTAGAGGTGATGTCAGAGGAGAGAAGGAGTATGTAGGAGAGATGTCATGAAGGTAATGTCAGTAGGAATGGTAACTTATTGCATATGGAGAGGTAGAGAGATTGAGGTATTGAGGATGAGACCCAGGTTGGGAATATAGGTGGCTAGGGGGTTGATAATGTCCTCCACACTAACAGGAAGATAGGAGGGCTTGGCTAAAGGTGATGAGTTTTGTTCTGGACAAGTTCAGTTGAATATGTCTACAGGAAACTCACAATATGACTGGTTATTTTCATGCCTGACTTTACTGTGCCAGGGCACTGTCATTCACCTTGTTTCCTTATCATCTGGACTCTGTTTTTCCTCATTTCCCAACTCCAATCAGCTGCTATGTCCCATTCATTTTACTCCCAAACTACTTCTTGTATCTGTTCCATATTCTCCAGTCCCACACACTGTAACCATAATCTTTAGCCTGTAGCATCTGCAGCTTAGGCTTATGAAAGAATTCATCCACCTTCACCATTCATACTTTCCAATCAATCAATCAGCATTTGTTTAGTACTCATCTACTAGGAAACAAGCTAAATGCTGAAGATGCAAAGGAAAGTAAAAACAGTCATTGACCTCAAGGGGTTACCAATCCAGTGGGGAAGATGACACACAGATAAGGAGATACCTGTGGGGGGGGGGGGTCCTAACAGTCAAGGGGGGGTAGAAAATGCTTCCTGCAGAAGACAGCATTTGAACTGCATATGGAAGGAAACCAGAGATTCTAAGAAGAAGGAAAGCCCTCTGAGTATGGGTAATAGCCAATGCAAAAGCACAGAGATGGAAAATCAGTGTTTCAAAAACATTAACTAGATAGGCATGAGTAGATCAGAGAGTGTATGGAGAAAGAAAAATGTGTGAAGACTGGAAAGGCAAGAAAGAGACAGATTATGATGAGTTTCAACGTCAGTCAAAGAATTGTAGATTTGATCCTGAGGGAATAGAGAGCCAGTGAGTTCATTGAGCAGGGCGGCTGACGTAGTCAGACCTGAGTTTTAGGAAAATCAGTTTGGCAGCCAAATGAAGAAAATATTAAGGAAGGGTAGAGACAAAGCGGGATGACTAATCAGGAAGCTATGGCTATGATCTGGCTGAATGGGAATGAGGGACTGAATTAGGGTTGTGGCTGGGTGAGTGGAGACAGGTGACCACCATGAGATGCTGGGAAGGTGCTTCTAAATTTCTGAAATCTCAGATTTTCTAAGCACTTCCTAGATTTCTCAACATACTTCCCAGGGTTGGCGCATGGATTATTTTGTAAGTAAGGCATTCTTAAATCAGGGAAAGTCTATTCAATATAATATCAAAATAGTACTTCATTTAGAGAATAAAGAATATCCATAAAATATGCAAGAAAGCTAAGTGCCCATCCACCTAGTCACGATGACTGCCTTGCCCACAGAGACTGTGTTAATAAGAGGCAGAATAACGTGGGAGTGCAGATTGTTGGATTTGGCATCAGGATGACCTGAATTTAATTCCTACTTGATCCTTTCTCTGCAACCATGCAAATAAGTAGCAAATAATTCTATGAGCCTCACTTTGGTCATCTCTGAAATAGGGCTAACAATATAAGGGTGTCCATCCCTACCTCGAGGGTATTGTGAAGCTCAGTAGGTTAATTAATACTTGTACAATGCTTTACATAATATAAAGTGCTACAGAAATGTCTGCTCTCAGTAAATGTTTGATGAGCTGTAATGAGTTGAATTGAATTGCTAACAGATGATAAACCATCACTTTGGAAGCAATCTGCAAAGCAAGTGGTAGCCATATCATATTTCCTTCAGTGACAGAGTATAGCTCAGTATCTCATCCTTGTACGGAGAAAGGATACAGGAGCTTTCTTTTATCTCTCTCAGCCCCTACACACACACACACAAGATACGGCTAATGCGGGAATCTGTTTTATTTGACTAAGTATGTATGTTTTCAAGGCATTTTTCCTTCCCCTCTCCCAAGTTTTCTTTTCTGAGGGGACAAGGGATAGGATTGCATGTAGGAAAAAAAAAGAATGAAAAAGGAAAAAAAAAGATGGGTCATTTTTTAGTGCAAAAAAAAATAGCATAGAAGAAAAGTCAGAGAGTCACAGACAGGAAGGATAGCTTTGAAAGTTACATCTTGACTGTATTGTTTAGTGTAAAACTGTCTTTTACTGTTCTGATATGTGTAGGGGAGGTCCTGGTTAATTGTGGCTCATATATGGAAATGCTCATTTGAATTGTTTTTTGTTCTTGCTGCTGCTGTTGTTGAGGAAGGAAGGAAGGAAGGAAGGAAGGAAGGAAGGAAGGAAGGAAGGAAGGAAGGAAGGAAAAAGGGAAGGAGAGAAGGAGGGAAGGGGGAAGAGAAGAAGGAAGAAAGGAAGGAAGGAAGGAAAACCCTGGCTTTGGTGTCAGCAAACCAAATCTTGCCTCTGATGTTTACCGGCTGTGTGTTATGTGACCTTGGGCAGGTCACAGCCTCTCTGGTTCTTCAGTTCCTTATTTATAACATGACTGGACTGGAGTAGATGGTCTCTAAGTTCCCTCCCAACTCTAACTTTTGATCTAGTTTCCTCTATCGGTGACTCTGACTTCTTAGCACCTGTGCCTGGAAGGGTCAAGCTTCCACATCTGTCCCTGCAGTCAGAGCAACAGCCACATATGAAGAGCTTAGAACCCTGAGTGATATTCATAACCAAAGCTGTAAGCCAGATCTCCTTGACTTGGCACGGGTTCCTTCGGGAGAAAAGAGCAGTGTTGGCTGCTCACTGGTGGAATGTTCATTGTCAATCTTTGCGGTCTCTGAAATAACTTTTAAAATGGAAATGGTGAATCACACTAGCAAGTGCAGTGAAAACGCATCCCTGCCTTCCAAGTATCGCTGCCCTCAGGGAAAGCAGCACAGCAGGCCTGGGAAGAAGACAGCCTCCTTTTCCCTTAGGCCTGAGCTTCTTGGGCCAAGGAATGTTTACAGCACCAAAGGCCAATGGAACCACGTCCTCAAGACTTGTAAAAATTCATAAGCTTCTGGAATGGCATTTTTAGGATTTCTAATGTTAACATTCCAAATTTAACCAGGTAGAAAGGGAAATTAGTTTGTGTTACTACATGAGGAAATAAAAAAGATAAAGAACTTTTAACCTAGCAGACTTAACATTACCTGAGGAATTTTCAGAATGATTTAGTTGAAAGAGCTACAGACCTATCCATGTAATAACAACAGCTGACTTTTCTCTAGCTGCATGTGTGTATATGTCTGTATGTGCATGTGTGTGTGTATGTATGTATGTGTATGTGTGTGTGTGTGTGTGTGTGTGTGTGTACCATGGATGCCTGTGGCAGTCTGATGAAGCCTCTGGGCTCTTCTGAGTAGGAGCTTGCATTTAAGGTTTGCAAAGCACTTTACATGTGTTATCTCATTTGACATTTGACATTTTGATAACAACACTTCAAAAACAGATATTATTATCCTCATTTCATAGGTGAAAAAACAGAGGTACAAGCAAGCTAAGTCAGTCTTGTCAAAGCCAAATAGAAATAGGGGCAACTAAACCATGCACATAAGTTTCCCTGAAAATCACATATTAACTTAGAAAACCACATAGTAACATTATCTATGTTTTATTGAATTTTTACTTATTTTGTTAAATATTTCCTAATTACTCTTTGATCTGGTTTGGGCTGATTATAAAAATAACTTGAATTTATATACTGAATCAAGATGTAGAAAACCAAACCAAAAAGAAGTTCCATAAAACTTGTACTGTTAAGCATTATTATACTCATTTTACAGAGAAAGTGTGTGTGTGTGTGTGTGTGTGTGTGTGTGTGTGTGAGAGAGAGAGAGAGAGAGAGAGAGAGAGAGAGAGAGAGAGAGAGAAACATTTGCAGGTGTTATTTTTCCAGGGACTTAATTCACCCAGGTAATAATGTTATAAACAGGATTCAAAACCAGATCTCTTTGACTTTAACTGCATGTTGCATCACGGGAAAAATTTAAGTACAGACTGAAAGGCAATGAAGGAGTGAGCCATTATGACAAAAACTCTCTTGCCCTTCAGGGATCAGTTACAAATCAGGAAAGGAACTTTCAGTTCATCTTTTTCCAACTGGCTTATTTATAAAGAAAACAAAGCCTGAAGAGGTTAAATGTTTTGTCCAAGGTAGAAGCCAGCAGAGCTGGGATTTGAACAAGGGTCCCATGGTGTCATCAACCAAAGTCTAGAATCTTCAGTTTCTGGACAGAATATTATGTTCACAAAATAGATTTTGATCAAAAAAGAAAGAAAAAAATTACTTGCTGGGTTTATTATAATTAAAACTAATTCCTTTTTATTATCAGAAATTTAGTAAAAATTATAAAAAGAATAGCTCTTCAACATGTCTATTGTATATGAATGAGTTCTTAGAATAAGGCAGGTAAATCTGGATATGCGCTCTAGTCTCATCCACTCACCTGAATCAGTCGCTGTAACCAACAAGACGCATTTCTCCTTCTTTTCTCTATCTAGGCTCTGTATCACTTTGAGTTCCCCGCTGGCTGAGAGAACAAAGGCATTATCTTCATTCCCACCAATGAGTGTGTATGTCAGTTTGCTGTTGGAGCCTTGGTCATCATCTCTTGCTACAACCTGCAAGAAGGAACAACATGTAAGAAAGCTAATAGTGAGAGGAAGAGTGGAAAAGGAAGTAGATAGAAAAGGAAGGTTATAATAGATGATGCAGGTATCTATCATGAAAGGAAGGAAGGAAGGAAGGAAGGAAGGAAGGAAGGAAGGAAGGAAGAAAACAAACATTTTAACCAGAGAGGTTGTGAGGATGAAATGAGATAATGGATGTAAATAAAATACTTTGCAAACTTTAATATCAGATAATTATTTATTATTAAAATTAATGGGTTTTATTTATCTATGCATTTGTTCATTTATCTATTTGTCTACAGTTACCATTCTGATGACAACTTCATTCTGTGACCCTTCTACTGCCCTTTGGCTGAGCTCAAGCTATGCTAAAGGAACTATCCTTCACTTTGCATCTGCTGCTGATTTCAACTGCACAGGAAAAGCTGTCTCTCTCAAGACATCTCATCTCTTCTAAACTCACCAACATGCTCCTAACTCAAGCCTTGATTGACCCCACCTCCTTCAGGCTCCCCTCACCTCTGACTTAAAGTGTTCTCCTAAACAACAAAATTCTCTGGAAAAAAATTACATGCATATTATTTTCAGTTTAATATAAATTATTTTTTTAAAATCTTTACAATTAATAATATAATAAATCAAGTCCTGATTTGTACCAGGTGCCTATTTTTAAATTATAAATGCTGAAAATTTAATAATTAGTGGTTAGAGATGGTTCCAGCATATGCCTTATTTAAACCTACAAACAAAATCACTAGGTATTTTCTAGTAGAATACACGTTTCTTGAAGGCAAGGATTATTTCATTTTTGACTCTGTATACGAAACGCCTAACAGTTTATTATGTAGCATTAAGTGCTTCTTATATCTGTTAAATTTGATTTGTTGAATTTAAATTGATTACTTTGATTTAAAGTTCTTATCTTTCATTTTCAGAAACAGACAGAGAAATATGTGGGCATAGATTATTATGTATATACACATACATACATACATGTGTGCACATACTTATATGTGTATATACATATATGTACACATGTGTGTATGCATATATGCATATATAATAAAGAGGAAGAAGAAAAAGTAATGAGGGATTTTTAAAGACTGATTCCTTCTATCTCACATAGGATGGAAGTGTAGGTACTTATGGCTCAGTCTCCCTACTATTTGGTATGAGAGCTTTCACTTGATATATATCCTAACCAAGCCAGATCACAGATCCTTAGGCAACCTGGAAAACCCCCACTCTCAGGGGCTCACCATATTAATGCCAAACTTAGTTCAGGCACCTGATTGACTCAGTCCATTTTAGTTCAGAATTCCTGAGCCCAAGAGTATCACCAGATGCCTCTCCAGTAACTGGACTCAAAAAAGACTTTGCTAACCATGCAGGGCACAATAGACATATTTGAGAGGGAAAATATGCCTTAAAATAGCAATAATTCCTTTATTTCAGTGTACTAACCTGAAGAATTGTCTTTGGCAGAGTTCCTAGATTCTCGGGGACATTGATGGAATATGGTGACAGCTCAAATACAGGAACAAAATCATTGATATCCAAGAGAATAATGTCCACGGTGGTGGTGTCCATCCTGGGGCTGCTGCCCCGATCTGCTGACTGAACTGTTAAGGAGTATGTCGGTTTCTTCTCTCGATCCAAAGGCTTAGCCACAGAGAGGATCCCTGTCACAGAGTCAATTCTAAACTCCTGGTTTTCATTTCCACTAAGGAGGGAATAGCGAACCTGTCCATTGGCCCCTTCATCTCCATCAGCAGCATAGACTTGTACTATGTCAGTTCCAGTCAATGTGTTTTCATTAATTTCCACTTTATAAAGGGCCTGTGCAAAAACAGGGCTGTTGTCATTGATATCAAGGACGATGACTGCCACTTCTGTAGATGAAGAGAGAGGTGGCTGACCTTTGTCAGTTGCTACCACAATGAGAGTATAGTTAGACACTTCTTCCCTGTCTAGTTCCCCAGTGAGTCTCACTTCTCCATCAATGGTTCCAATACTGAACTTGTTTCCCAAAGGGTTCAGTAAAGTGTATTCAATATAGCTGTTAGGGCCACTGTCTCGGTCAGTTGCTTGAGCTTTGAATACAACAGTATCAGTGGGGGTGTTTTCTGGAACATAGGTCAGTTTAGGGGAAATGAAAGTTGGAGCATTATCATTGACATCCAATAGAATGATAGACACTTGAGCAGTACTGGTGTAGCTGGAGGCTGGAGGGAGGGGCATATCATGAACCTGAATAACCAGGTTGTAGAAGGACTGACTTTCCCGGTCCAAAGTCTGCCTGATTTTTAGAATACCATTCTTGTCAACAGTAAACTGACCGAGGCTGTCCCCTGAGGTAATGCTGTAAGACAACTGGGAGTTAAGCCCTGAAAGAGGGGAAAAAGAGAGAAAACGTATTACTTCCCTTCAAAGGTATTAATCCAGATTATAATAAATATGTTGATACTTTTGTATTCTTGTTAAATTCTGAATCAAGAATAATAACAGAGTTGAATAGTTGAGCAACCCCACTAAATACATACGTTAATAAAAGTAGTTCTATGCTACATTCTGCTCTCAAGAGATATGCGTAACAGCTGTGCATATCACCCTACTTACTACTGTAGGATTAAAACACTATTAATGATTTCCAATAAACAATGATAAAAAACACCACAGAGTAAAAATATATTAACTCCAATCTTCTTTAGTTCTATGACCACGGAAAAATCCCTTACCCTCAGCTTTATTATCTGTGAAATGGGGATAATAACATCAGTAGTACTAGTTTCATAGGCTTGTAATGAGGTTCAAAAGGAGATTTTATATGTGTGTGTATATATATATATATGCTTTATATAGATATCAGCTATCCAACAAGTTCTTCATCAGATCCTGTTAAGCAAATGAAGTTAATAGAAGGTATATAACAACCTCAATAATTTCAGTCTGACACATTTTCAGGGATAGGTAACACAATTTTCTGATGTATGGCATTAGTCATGGATGTTTTTAAGTTTGTTTGTTTCTTAAACACGTCTAGGAAATAGTCTTGGAGAAGATTATTTCTCTCGAGTCAAATTTTATAGAATCAAGGCATTTTAAAATATTTTTTGAAGGAAATGGTAATAGTAAAAATTATACTTTAAAGTCCTTTTTTTTCTTTAAGAAGCTTCTTCCTTTAATATGACCATTTATTAATTTGTCCCTATTTAGAGCACAGTTCAGTGTGTCTTTTGAAAGATTTCAGAATGAATAATTTTATGTCAAATAATTTCACAAATGAAATTTAAAGTACTTGACCTGTGTTTTCATTTACAAAGAGACTGCCTAGGTGGGGAAACTTCATCACTTAACGGAGGTTAATACCTTCTCTATAACTGAGTCCTAGAGTGTTGCCTACAGCATTGAGTTTAAGTGACTTGCTCAGAGTTACAGTTACAGAACTCAGTATGTGTCCTAGGTAAGACTTGAACTCAGGTCTCCCTGATGCTGAGGGCAGCTCTCTATACACTCTCTATACTCTAAACCCTACTTCCGAACTTCCTCCCTTTCATAAATGAAACCTAATTAATATTGATGGAGACATCAATGAGAAAATAGTTAATCTAATTCTTCTGCTAGAAAAGGAGGCAGTTGACCAGGTGCAGAGATGGTTGGGGGAGAAGGCACTATGCTAGAAGAAAGAAAACTAGATTTGGGATCAGATAACCTGAGTGCGAATCCTGGGTCTGACTTTTATTACATATGTCCTCTCTGGGCAAATCACTTAGCCTTTCTGAGTCTCAGGATCCCTCTCTTTAAAAGGAAGAGGTTTGATTAGGTGCCTCTAAGGTCCCTTCCAGGCTAAAACAGAGGAGTCTATGGAATCACTCAAAGGATGAGCAGCTAATTTCAAATGGACAGTACAAGTGTGTATGGAAAGCAGATAAGGAAGCCTGGTCAATTCACCCTCAGGGCTGAATTTTTCTCCTGAGCTTCTGAGGCCAGAGGGACTTGATTTTAAGAATAAAATAGAGCTTGGAATTGGGCTGTGAGCCAGCACACAAATCAAATTCCTGGTGATCACACCAAGAATCGCAGCTTTAAATTTCAGGGAGTAAAATCCAAGCGCTCATACCTTCCTACAAGGCAGATGTTGTTAGGGCTCCAACACTCAATTTTTTTAAAATACCACCTTGATCCAAGAATCCACTCCAACTAGCATTTATTAAGTGCCTACTCTGTACAAGACACAGGGGAATCTGGGTAGATGAACACGAGAAAGAACAAAGTCTCCCTGCTCTGCCCAGTACTTACATTCTACTGAGGAGGAGATATGAACAGAGAGAAGGGGTGGCATATAATATATAAGCCATGAATAAACACAAGAAGATCTAATGATGGAGAAACAACTAACAACTTGGAGGATAAAAATTATAAATGTCTTTCTCTTCTCTGTCTCTATCTCTATTTTTGTCTCTTGTCTTTTTATCTCTCTGCTTCCTGAAGTCCCATGGATAGTAAGTTTT
This sequence comes from Pseudochirops cupreus, assembly GCA_028627135.1. Taxonomy (NCBI): domain Eukaryota; kingdom Metazoa; phylum Chordata; class Mammalia; order Diprotodontia; family Pseudocheiridae; genus Pseudochirops; species Pseudochirops cupreus. The sequence goes on from CM053583.1 coordinate 197,445,869, forward strand.
AGAGTCACAATTCAAATTCAGGTCCAAATTTAACTACACATGCAGCCTTCTTTATGCTGTACTATGGTCCTTCACCATTAACATTTGATCCGCACAATATGTAATTTAAATATACAGAAGACAGATATATATATGTATATATATATATATATATATATATATATATATATTAACAATTAGCTGGGTCTAGAGCTAATTAGGAGAATGAACTTGAAGTGGATTTCTTATTAGAGTTTTCTAACACTTCTAATGATGCCAAACAACTCTGAGTCAAAAGCTACATGATTGACACTTGTTGAATGATGCTATCTTGGAAGAATCAAAACTATGAATAATTCAAGGGACATGGAGGCTCATGGTTGGTGAAAGTCATGTGGAGGTAAGAGGGAGAGATTTCCAGGCATGAGAAATGCACATAAGATTATTCTTCTGATCATATGGATTTAGAGATGGGAGGCAGATGGTCCTGTGGAGTGGACATTGGACCCTAGAACTTTTCTCAGCACCTGGAGTCTTCTCAGCCTGGAACATCTCTCTACCACTACAACTCCCTCTGAAATTGATGAGTTCTTTTGGGGGTTTTCATTCTAGGGACAGACCCAGGTTATCCGTAGCTTATTCCGCAGCTAGACATGATCCTTATAATTTGACATGATATCTCTATCTACGTGACTTCCCCTGACTCCCCCCACGCACCCCAGCTTTTTTTTATGTGTTGTCTTCTCCCATCAGAATGGAAGCTCCTTGAGGTCAGGGCCTCCTTATTTTTGCTTGCATTTGTATTCCTAGCTCTTAGCACACTTCCTGGATAGGAAATGAGATAGATCTTTGTGTAAATTCCTCTTTCGTACCCATGAGTTGCACGACTACCGTCAAGACTCTGAGCCTCTTTCCTCATTTATATGTGTTGTACTGACTGTGTAGGGTTGCTGAGGATCAAATGAGAAAAATAAAGCATGTAAGGTATTTTGCAAAATTCAAAGTGCAATAAAAAATATCAGCCATTTATATTATTGAGGTAGAAGAAGGCTTGGACAAGCACCCCCAGGAGAAATAGCAACATGCAAAAAAACCATTAAAAATCTAATTATATTTCCAAGCTGTCTGTGTTTAGGTGGGTGGTCACAACTTGTCTTCAGAATTGATACACGACATTTGGCTACGAAAGGCTGGCCACCCTGACACGCATAAATGAATTCATTCAGAACCCTCTGATGGATTGATGGTACTATTTCCATTTCACCATTTTGCTTCAAGCTGTGTAGTATGTTTCTGTTGTGAAAACAAATAATAAAAAGGTGGAAAAAAATTTTAAATTGTCAATGTTATTTAAACCAAATGGGGTTAGATTCTAGAAGACAAGAGTCAGAAAACCTGGGTTCAAATTTTGCTTCTTCTACATATGCTTAAATGACCTTGGTCAAGTGCCCTCACTTCCCTGGGCCTCAATTTCTCCTTCTGTAAGATGAGGAAATTAGACTAGATGGTCTTGAGGATCCCTTCCAGATCTCAATGCTCCAATGTACATGTCTGTGATCAAACAATGCTTTAGGGTTAATGATATTTAAACTATATGTGAAAAAATTGGAAGGGACAGTTCAGTCAACTGTTCAGTCAACTAGCCTTTCTCAAAACCCTAGTATGTGATTAGAGCACTGGCCCTGGAGTCAGGAAAACCTGAGTTCAAATTTTCAAATCTGGCCTCAGACACTTAACACTTACCAGCCATGTGACCTTATGCAAGTCACAAAACCCCAATTGCCCTGCCTTCCCCCCTCCAAAAAGAAAAAAAAAAGCCTAGTATGTACCAGACACTGTGATAAATGCTAAGGATGCAAAGAAATTAAAATAATGACAACAACAAAGCCCCAGTAACAAAATAGTCACCATCCTCAAAGGGCTCACAGTCAAATGGGGGAGACAACAGGCAAGCAACTATATAAAACCAAACTGCAGACAGTGTGAATTGGAGATAATTGACAGAGGGAAGTTCCTAGGATTTTTTTGGGGGGGGGGGCAACTGGGGCTAAATGACTTGTCAAGGGTCACACAGCCAGCAAGTGTCTGAGGCTGGATTTGAACTCATGTCCATTGTGATGTCAAGGCTAGGGCTCTATCCAGTACAACATCTATCTATTTCTGGATTTATATTATAAGAGAACTTAGAATTATTAGAGAACTTAGAATGAAACTAGCCCAATTCCACCACTAAGTGCATAATTAAACAAGATTAGGACCTGCCCATGGCCACAAAGAAACAAAAAAATAAAGGCAGACTTAGAACCAAGTCTTCTGACTCAAGTTTGGCTCTCCCCACTAACTAGAACAAGCAGAAAGTGACTTGCCCAGCATTTCTAGGAACAACAGCAGGCCTGCTTGTAGTAGAACACCATTGGCTTGGCCTCAAAGGTTTCCTTCCAGCTCTACCCTCATGATCTTAGAGTCCCAAGTTACTGAACCTCTATGTGATTCACTTTTCTCATTTGTAAAGTGAGGACATTGGACTCAGTCTTTGTGACCCTTTCTGTCTCTAAGTTTATGACCCTATGAATCCAAGATGGCATCCATTCTTTAGAGGTGACAAATTGTGATATTATTTAAAGTTTTTGAAGTCATGAAAATGACATCACTAATAACCCTGGTTATAGGACTAAGCTTGGAAGTCTTTGGTATAGGGAGAATTACTTTTCCTCTATGGGTCTTAGTTCTCTTATTTACAAAATGGGGTTGTGGGGCTTAGATTAGATGAGCTCCAAGGTCCCTTCTATTGATAAATCTAAGTTTTATGACCTGATCTTGCTCATGTCAAGAATGTGTCCTCTGCCTCATAAACTCTCTAGTTTTTTTTCAAAGCAAAGTTCAAGTGTTACCTGCTCTAAAACATCTTTCCATGACACCCATTATCTCCCTCTGGAAAAAATTTTAGATACAATTTTTAAAAATCGGTGTATAAATTTTGTGTCCTCAATAGAAGATAAACCCATCAATGGCCCAAATTGTCTTGTTTTTTTTATCCCTAGGACCTGGCATTGAGCCTTGTTCATATGGGGCACTTACTATTTTTATTAGTACTTACATTCTGCTAAATTGGATGGATACGATAGCATTCAGCAGATCAAAGGAGAGAGGCACTTTAGAACAAGCCGAAGCAGCCATGCATGCAGACAGAAATTGCTGTTTTCCTTAACTTGGGGTTACATTAGGGTAACAACACAAACACCAAAATAATTGACAAGGGGAGAAGGAATTCCCTGTGTTTGAATCACATTTGTTCAAGCAAGTGACTTTGGAAGCTGCACTAATTAGAGAAAGAGAGTCTGAGAGAAAGTCAACCAGTGGAGAATGCTTCACAAAATTCTCCATTTCCATAAAAGGAAGAGTCAACAAAGGCATCGAATGAACAGCCCTCATCCCGTGACTGTAACTGAACCTCTGCAATTATAGGGCATGAAAGCCATCTCTTTTTTTCTTTGTTTTTTTCCTTCTTTCTTTCCTTCTTTTTTTCTTTTTTCTTTTCTCTTCTCTCTGTCTCTGTCTCTCTGTCTCTGTCTCTCTCTCTCAAAGAAAAAAAGACATATCATCCCTAACCAGGTTAGTCAGTGACTCTGGACATGTGCTAGACATCTAGAAAATATATGTTGACATTTTAAAACACAGAATTACTTGTGAACTTTTGTGTTATCTTTCAAAATGTGATGCACAGAACCATTTTCTTTACACAGAATGCTCAAACCACAAACAGAATAAATGTATTGTTTTGAAATTCTATACTTGACCCATCTGTGCTAGAATTTGGTGGAATTTTAGCCGTATAGCCCTACTGGAAACAATACAGTTTTGTACATTTGCTAGTCTGTGTGCTGAAAGCATTCCACTGAACGATCATTCCGATACCTTCTACATCACCCATTGACTGAATTTGTCGTATTTTGGAAAGGGTTGTATATAAAATTATGAATACTTGTTATAGTACATTTTATCATAATTCACACTTCAGTAGATTTTAAGATTTAAGACTTATAAAGTGGTTTTCTTTGATGTAAACAATGTATTACTTTCATCTCCATTTATACCAGTAAGGGAAAGTGAGGAAAATGGAATGGGTACTTTTTGAGTACCTATTGTGTGCCAGTCAATGTGCTAAGCACTACTGTCTTAACAACCCTGGAAGAAAGAAATTGTCATTATCCCCATTTCGCAGATCAAGAAACTGAGGCAGACAAAGGATAAGTGACTTCATCACTGTCATATAGCTAGTAAATGCCTGAGGAATATATCAGCTTGGTATTTCTGATTCCAGATGCAGTGTTCTTTCTATTTGGGAGCCAGGATCTTCAGAGACACCCTACTCCAAGAGGTAGCTGACCAAGAATTCTGTGTAAGTGGGCTTCTATTGCTTCCACTATTTAGAACAATGTCATACAATCCACCAAATGCTGAATTCCTGGTCAGAAATCAAGGATTGTCATTTTGTCTCCATCACACCACCAAGTATGACATTAGGGAAAATAATTCAATCTCTCTGAGCCTCCATTATATTTTAAGGTTTACAGGGACCTCATCACGTCCAATCAATTGACAGATTTGTACCTGCCAATGTGAAGAAGATTCTACCTGTATTATCTGGTTACGTTCATTGGCTAAGGAACTCATGAAACGCAACTAATTTACCCCCATTAGGTCTCTGGCGACTATGAAATATGATGTCTACACTTAGCGCCCCTAATGAGGGCCAGCTATGCAAGCATTCTACCATGACAACTTGACTCTCCCATATTTGAAGTGTATTTATATGTTGACTTCTCTGTGGTCCTCAAACATATAACATCTAGAAAATTACTGCAATGTTTTAAGACTCTTTTGATTCAAACAACCCCACATCCCTGGCTTCAAATCCCACCACTGACACATCATGTGTGATCTTGGGTAAATCACTGAATCTTCTCGGGTTTCAGTTTCCTCAGCTATAAAATGAGAATGTGGACTAATATAGTACCACTTCTCAAAGAGAGAACATGCTGACTAATGTAACCGAGTGGTCAATTTTCAGTAAACAACTTTATCACAATTCTTTAAAAAAAATCATTATCTTTGAATATTATAAAGAACAGGAAATCTGTCTTATAATTCAGGTCATTTGGCAGGAAACTATTCTGATAAAGTATTCAGCACTGAAACAATGATACAAGGTTGCTTGAAATATCAGTCAGTCACAGTTAAAGAAATAGCACATAAAAAGGTGGCCTATGTTAAGTAGTCTACCCAAGTGATATGACTGTATTTGTGTGTTTTAGGAAGGTTCATCACAATGTCAAACAAACCTTCTTATCTCCTCTAGCAATTGCACTTTTAAATTTTAATTCTGAGACAAAATGCATTCCAGTTGAGTGACTACATCTATGAATCAATGTACTTTCTGTAATTCATGCTGGATAAATCATAAATCCTTCTCCCTGATCTTAAATTGAGACCTGACAACAAAAATTTTCCAAACAGTAGGTCAAAGGCAAATTTTGAATTCCCTCACCAGAGCTCTTCAAGCCAAGGCTGGATGATGCCTTGTTGAGAATGTCAAGGAGATAACTTGATCAGGAACTATTTGGACTAAATGGCCCCCAAGGGACCTTCTAGACTGAAGAACTCTTAATTAAGTAGTCACATTTTAAAACCATTCAAGAGCCAATAAAGATATCCTAGTGCATTTGGCTGATTAATTATTCAATTCATTGATTTCTCAATTTTTGTAAGTGGTTGTATTGGATAACAGATTATAACTCATAGTCTTTGAGAGACAGTTGGATGACTACTTTCACCTCAGAGGGTTAATGGATCTTTCTCTTCAATAAGGCTAACCTTTTTCTTCGTCGCTTTGATCCGATCACCCTCCCTTTTCTCTTCTGGGAGGCTGCCCCATAGATTACCCTTCTCTTTGAAGAGAAAATTGGTCAACCTTCCTTATGCTCCTGACTTTGTTTCTGCCTTTCTGGACTTTATACCACATCTCCATATAACTTCCCTTGCTACTCCCCAAATTTTACCAACATTCTCCTTCCCCCCACCCCCCCAACAGAAACAGACACTTTTCACCTCCCTCTTAGGTGTCATCTTTCCCTACTAAACCCCCTCAAGAGCAGGCACTGTCCCATTTTGTTTTTCTGTTTGTTTCGCCTGTATCTCTAGTGCTTAGCATTGTATCTGGCATACAGTAAGTATTTAATAAATGTTTGTTGTCTTGTCCTGCCTTACCTCATTTCTAACTAATCAGGTAAACTAGAATAGAAGGTTTATTCTTGGACCTTCTTGGCTATTGATTCAAGCTAATGTCTACTACCTCTCATTCATTTCACCAAGAAAATCCTAGAAAGACTCATCTATGTCCATTACCTCTGTTTCCTCATCACTCAACCTCTTGAAACATAACTCTGTAAAGAAACTACTTTCTCAAAGCTTCTATATGCTAAACCAAATGACTTTGTCAGCTCTCATCTTCTTTGAACTATTGGAAATTTTGGACACTACTGAACAGTATTTCATTGTGTACACTCTTACTTCCCTTGCTTAGAAGGCACTTATTTTTTCCTAGTTCTCCTTCTTCCTGTTTTACTCCTTTTCAGCTTCTTCTGCTGGATCAATATCCATTTCACATACTCACTTATCCTCTGAGTAAATGTATTCCTCCAGAGACAGTCCTGAATCTCCTGGTTTTCTCTCTCTGCCTTCTTTCATTTGGTGATCTCATCTTCTCCCATGGGTACAATTATCTCTACATACATGATTTGTAAATTCCTACACACACAGCCTGTGCATATATCCTAAACTCAAGTGTGACATCTCAAAATACCTGTTAAACATCCTTGTCTACATGTCCTGCTGCCTCCTCAGCTTCACCATCTCCCAATATGCTTATCACTGCCACCCCATAATCACAAACATTTCTCTCTCTGTTGATTGAACCTTTCTCTACCTGGGCACACAGATTCATAGCTTTCGATGATATCATTCATACCCGTGGCCTTATAATCATGCACCATTTCTCACCTTTCAGAGTAGTTGAAAGACTTGACCAGGGTCACAAATCTTATGTCACAACTGGAATTTGAACCCAAGTTTTCCTGACTCCAAATCACTCTTATCTACTACATCTCATAATGAAGTGATTTTATAATCATAAATAACATTAAAGAAATCTGATCCTGTCTTAGAAGAATAAAATTTACCGTTATAGAAATTACCATCATCAGCATCAGTGGCACTAAACACAAAAAGAATGGATCTAAGAAATGGGTAATAGAAGGCAATTTGGATTCCTTCACGTCACTATCTCTCTCTCTCTCCCCCTCTTATCCCTACATTAAATGAATGCTAAACCTAGGTCTGACTGCAACACTTCTCTGCCTAAAAACTTTTTTTGTGTCTCCCTATTGTCTTCTGGACAAAATTGAAACTTCTCAGTCTCACATTTAAAGCTCTCCACAATCCAGATGCAAATGACTTTTTGAGTATTACACTTGTCATATACTCTGTATTGTAGCAAAATGGAATACTTGCTCTTCCAAGAAGCTGGCATTCCATTGCTTCCTTTCAGAACTCATCTTCTCTTAAAACTACTGATACACCCAGTTTTCAGCAATCTTTCCTGCTTTAAACTTTTCTAAATTTCTTTGTCTGTTCTGATGTATGTTCTCATCATTTTCCATCATTTATTACACTTATTAGGGTATAGAATATAGAATATATCTTTCCAGGAGCATGTATATTCCTTGAGTACAAGTTATCTTATTTTTGTCTTTCTATTGCTGAGCTTAACAGAGCACATACTTTTAAGAACTGTTGATTCATATTTAATTAAGAGTTTTCCTTACATAACAGGATATGTTGGTGGAGGAAGACCCGAGTTGAAATCCTGTCTCAGATATTTATTAGTTCTATAACCCTGAACAGTCATGAAATCTCTCAGCCTCAATTCCCTTATATATAAGATGTGTGTGTGTGTGTGTGTGTGTGTGTGTGTGTGTGTGTGTGTGTGTGTGTACTTGATGAGCCTCTAAGGTCCGAATCTATGAGAGACATACTAGAAGTCATTTATTCTAACCCAACATTTTACGCATAAGATAACTAAGATGTAAGGAATTTAAATGATTTGCTAAGGTGACATGTCAAAAATGGAATTCGAATCAGGTAAAGAATCATTCTACTTTGCCTCTCTGCCTCCCTCTAGGGAAGCTTAAAACATTTCAAACAGTACACACATCCTTTGATTTCAAATTGTTCTATAGCCCCATCTTTCCTTGTCTTCAAAAATTGTACTGCCTTCTAAATGACACTTACAACTGACCCTGAGAGGAAACAGAAGAGTACAAAATCACAAAGATAGAGTACAATACTGAGATTGCCTAAAGGTCATCCCAACCCACAAGAGGCAGAACAGTCTAAGACAGAGTTGAACCTGCTTTATTTAGACTGTCCTGGGACTCTATCAAACATCTTTCCTTCCTTCTGGAGGCTGAGCCTCTATTCATTCTTCCCAACGCAGGACTTACTCCAGTGGGACACATGACGGAGACAATAAGAACCTCTCTCTTCCTTGACTTAGGGAAAGTCACCATGTTTGCCTGGCATATTCTAGACTATCTTATTCTTTACTGTTGTATAGTTGCATTGCTGGAGAATGACCCGTGAAGTCTGGTTTCAAAAGAAAATTTGAAAAGTTCATTTGCAAACATGTCAAGGGCCAGTTCTGACTCAGTCCATACATGTGAAGAGTCTTATCCAGGATTTCTCCCATGCCAGCTCCCCATGAAGGCTATATTATGTCTTAAGATTGGCTCCCCATTTCTTCCTGACTTGCAGGAGTTTAGGACATGATAACCAAGCAGTGACCCAGACATAGATGTGTACAAGGGAACAAAGACATTAAAACACATGGATGTACATAAGTGAACAAGGACATTAAAGCATACAGCTGTATGTAAATGAACAAGGACATTAAACATTCTCTCATGAGAATGTAAGGGATAATTGCTTTACATTCATTATATAAACCCTGCTCTCTGAACAATAAATTGGAATTGCTACAACACAACCTCCCTGGCTCGTATCCAATTATTCTACACTCTTTGGTTCGGCCCATGTCCATTTTGATGCATGCATCACAAAGACGTCCAAAAAGATCAGATTGTTACAGGTCATAAATTTTAAGGCTAGGAAGGCTCTGTCAAGATCACCTCATCCAAATCCTTTCATGTCACAAATGAAGAAACAAAGCACAGATAATTTTATGGGGTAGCAGAAAGAGGGCCACCATTAAAGTCAGAGAACTAGGGTTCAAATCCTACTTCCAAAGTTTAAAAACCTGTCTGGGTCTCAGTTTCTTGATTTGTAAAATGAGGAGGTTGGACTAGGTGAATATTGAGAGATCCCTTACACTTGAGATCTGTAATCCTATGTGAGTTGCATAAAGTAACATAGGTAGTTAATAGCACATCAGGATTTCAACCCAGATCTCATCTAAAAACAAGAGGTTTGGAAATGATGGTCTCCCTTCCAGTTCTAAATCTAGGATGCTCACTTTTTTCTAATTCTAACTCTAAATTCTAAATCCAGAGGAGCTCTTTGTGATGCGTGTATTCCAAACAATTCAAAGATACAAAATCTCAGTAGAATAGAAACTCCTTGAGGGCAGGGCCAGCTCAGTTTTGTCCTATACCCCAAGCACCTTGCATAGTGCCTGGAACTTAGCAGGTCTTAAATAAAGGCTTGCTGGATTGAATTAAATCAAACTGTTAGCATCTGGGCTCTAACAGGACAAAGAACATGCTCAGAACCAGGGAATCTACATTTGAGAAATGATCATGATGGTGAACTGTGTTTAAAAATTTGGTTATGCTCCTAAGAACTATTGACTTCCAATAGTCAAAATTAGGCCCCCATTTGAAAATATTTCCTTGAGGGTTTTCTCTTTATTTCTTCCCTTCTGTGATCTTTATTTATCCTTGGCATTTTATTAAAGAACTCCAATTCATAGAATTTATAGCTGTCAGAAATCCATACAAAAGGTAGTCATTATAGCTCTTACTTTGATAAAGGGAACTCCTGTAAATATGTGGTATAGTAAGTTCACAAAAGGCAGGAGAAATGCTTTTTAATGAGGATGAACAAGAAGAAATTATTTTATAACAGCTAATAACATGTCACAAATAAAGTTTAACAGTACACCAATTACTCACCGTCATCAGCATCAGTGACATTAAATGTAAGAATTGTGGAGCCAAGAGGTAGATTCTCCATTAAGGATGTGCTATACGAAGTCAAGCTGAAGACTGGTGGATTGTCGTTCACATCGAGAATATTAAAATAAACTCGGATGGTCATGAATTGTCCTCCACCATCTTCTGCGCGGGCAGTGAGGATATAGTATTGCCGTGTTTCATAGTCTAAGCTTCGAGTCAAATTAAAGACTCCAGTGACTGGATTCAGGAAAAATATCCCATCTTCATCATCTTCACTCACAGTGTATGTAATTTCTCCATTCACACCAGAATCATCATCCGTAGCTAAAATGGCAGCCACTAAAGAACCTGGAAGAGAATTTTAAAACACCCCCAAATTAATTCTCTAAGGATCATTATTTTTGGATAGGTGAAATCTCAACCTGTAATTTCATCATTGTGGAGAACTCCATCAGGGTGGAAATTCTATCAGCTCAGATCAGTCATCTGCCAAAATGTACAGTCTTAGAGAGTTTCATGGGGCACTTTTAAGTTCAATGATTTACTTGTGACATTGGCTTCTGGATATCCCACAAACAAGATGCTCCATCTCTCAGCTCTGGGATTTCTTCTGTCTGCCCCCTATGCCTGCAATATTCTTCCTCTTCTCTGTTCTCTGCCTTCTCTGGCTTCCTTCAGGTCATAACTAAAAATCCCATCTTCTACAGGAAGCCTGTCCCAACCCCACTGAATTCCAGTGTTCTCCCTCCATTATAGCCGATTTATCCTCAATACAGTTCATTTTTGTATATTTGTTTGTTGTCTCTCCCACTAAACTGTATTTCTTTTTGTATCCCCACACTTAGCACAATTCCTGGCCTACAGCTGTTGCTTAATATTGATGGATTGACTGATTGTGGACACATTCAATTCAGCAAATTAAAAAAAAAAAACCATGAGTCACCTATTACATTTCAGCTGATATGCTAAGTATTGAGTAAAAAACAAGGGCACAAATGGAAAAGTACCCACTCTCTAAGACTTTGCATTGTATATAATATGTATTAGAGGTTATACTCAAATCTAGGCCTCCTGGGGTACAAAGTCAGCTGGTCTTCCTACTTTTACTACACTGCCTACTGGAAAAATGAAATTACCAAAATAATGCCAACTTTGTTTTTTGAGGTTTTTTTTGTTTTGTTTTTGCTTTTTGGTGGGGGGAGGGCAGGGCAGTTGGTGTTAAGTGACTTGCCCAAGGTCACAGGGCTAGTAAGTGTTAAGTGGCTGAGGCCAGAATTGAAGTCAGGTTCTCCTGACTCTGGAGCCGGTATTCTATTCACTGTGCCATTTAGCCACCTCAAGAAGTTTTAACTAAATAGAAAAGTCCTCATTCCATCCTAGGAAGAGAATGTATTTATTTATCTAGTGTAAGAGCCTACTGAGACATTTGCATTCTGGAGCTATTTTCTATATTAATAGAGGAAGCTTGGTGGCCCAATGGATAGAGTGCCTACCTGGCCTGGCGTCAGGAAGATCTGAATTCAAGTATGACTTCTACCACTAGTTGTGTGACTCTGGGCAAATTGCTTAATCTCTGCCTGTCTCAGTTTCCTTAGCTGTAAAGTAGGGATGCCTATTATATAATGCCTAATTTATGGGATATTTATGAGGATTGAATGAAAAGATAATACTTATAAGCATCTCCTATGTGCAAGGCACTGTCTCAATAACTCTACAGATGTTTCATTAATTAGTAAAACATTTAGCAGAGTGCCTGGCACATAGTGGGCATTTGATAAATGCTTCTTCCTTCCCCATTAATAGTGTCTTAATATTCCCAAATGGTACACAAAACATAGTATCTATACCCACATTGAAACATAGATGCATGCACACAGACCAGACCTCATCTTCGTAATAGATGGAAAACATTCTCTTTGGAATACAAGTAACATTTGGACTCATGCATGGTGTTATTTGTTACAGCATGCTATCTTAATATAGTGGAAGGAAAAACTTGGTCAGGAGTCAGAACACTCGGGTTCCACTGCCAACTCCAACACTTCTTAGACCTATGATTTCCAGTGAGTTATTCAACAGATCTCAGCTTCAGTTTCCACATCAGCAAAATGGAGATAAGATAACAAATAGGACTTTCCTGACCTGCCTCTTGGCATTATTAGAAAAATTCACAATTTGGCTTCAACCTCCTTTTTATCCAGATTTATCTCATATTACATAATTTCATGTATCCCATATGACAACTACACTGGAATCTGTCAGACCCTTCTCCCCATTGCCCCTTTCCCAAGTCTTGTCCTCCATCTCTGTGACTGGATGGAATGCTCTATCTCTTAAAGTTCCTCCTTTCCTCCTAGGGACAAGCCCTCTTCTATGAAGCCTTTTCTAACATTCTCACTCCCTTCCATTTCCCTGTCCAGAAGAAGGTAACCTCTCTCCACAAATATCTCATAGAACTTTTTCTTTGATTTACCTTTGAACTCATGTCATGACATGATCCCTTGGATCAATCATTTGTGTACGTGCACCAAAAATCTCATGTGGAAAAAGGATGAGTTCTGTGGTCCTGTCCATTACTGAAGTAGTACCTTCAAGGGTACTTTAGGTTAATCTACAGACAATGAGTTGACATAATACTTTTTGTGATTGTTAAGTCATTTAAGTCATGTCTGACTCTTCAGATACTGGAGTTGTTTGCCATTTCCTTCTCCAGCTCATTTTACAGATGATGAAATTTACACAAACAGAATAAAATGACTTGTCCAGGGTCACACAACTAATAAGTGTCCAAAGCCATATTTGAACATGAAAGAGAAGTCTTCATGACTCCAGGCCCAGCACTCTATTCATTGCACCACCAAGCAATGCCATGATACTTTTAGTCAACAGCAAAAAGCAGTGTTTGTCTATGTATGCAATAGGACTTTAGACTACAGTAACAGCAGGAGAACAGCTCATCCTAGGACACCTTCTACCTATTAAAAAAATATGAGAGCAAGAAAACAACAAATGACCCAAACAAAATAGGTTGAGGTCTGCCAAAGGTCTTACATAAATGAGTACATTTGATTCTCATAACAGTAAAGAATGATTACTCTCTACTAAACACATACACAGACATAAATCGAAATATGCAAAGAATTCATTAAGAGCACTCTTAGAATTGTTATGAAGAACCTTGCACTTTGTAAATCTAGAAACCTCAACTTCCTGTGTTTCCAGAACCTACAGTTCTAGGAAGATGTTTCTTTTTGGGTTTAGTCCAATCTCATCACTTGACTTTGGATTGGGGTACTATTATTACTCTGACTTTCTTTGCATGTTGTTAAAGGAAAGATGAAAGTTCAGAACTTCTACCAGGTGATAACAAGACTTCTATTTGGGTAAAAATCTCAATTACCAAAATAATATTAGAATAAGCCATTATCTTCAAGTACAAACTGACAAGTCGGTGTGTGTATTGTGAGAATAATTGAAAAGATCAACCTATCTCAAACTCTCTTCTAAAACACTAGGTAAATTTAATTTGGTCATTTTTACTTCTATTTCAAATGAAGTAAAATGTCAAGTGACTTTCATACTTAACAACAAGTTGTATTGCTCTTTGTGCTTTTTTAAAATTTACTTTTTTCAGGAAAAAAATTTATTAAAAATATTATACTCAATAATCTGTAGCCAATTTTTTACTTGTAACCCTGTATTGGAACTATGACTTCATGCAATCACCATTCCAAGTTAGGATTACCCATTAACATCCTCCTGCAGAGTCTCATCATGGTAGAAGGCTAACCTGAAGGTCCTCCAGGCTTTGTCAGCAGAACACAAGCTCTGAAAGCTTCTATCATATTGGAAATACTTATAGCAATGACTGGAAGATTTGCTTTGTGTCTATTTCTCAATTGGCCAAGGACTGGCCTGTATTAGAATGAAGATGCCCTTCAAATGTTACCTACAGATGGATGGGTGATTTTAGTTGTGGCCAAGTGAAAAGTTAGTCTTAGGGAATAGAAAGTCATATAAGATACATAAATGTAGGATGTTAGATGAGGATAAGTCCACACTGTTGAAATCACAGTACTCTGAAATATTTCCATAGTAAAGTAAGAAATGATCCAAAATCTCAGGCACTTTTGTGTAGCAATTCTGATTGAGGTATAATGGACTAATAAAAAGAAGAATGATCTCAGCACATATGTGATTTCCCAAACCCTGAGTATTCTTAAACATCATGCTATTTTTCAACAAAATTTCATCATAGATAACTTCAAGCAAAATTCCAGATTCAACCTTTGGTTTCATCTGTTAGAAAATGTAACAGACATTTTATATAGTAAGTAATTAAATGGTAATTCCAACTCCCTTATAAGCTGCTCTAGGGAAGGGATAACATTTAATATTTTTCTTTTTATCCCTGTTGTCTAGGAGAGACATTATACATGCTAGGAACCTGACAAATTATTACTAAAGTGACCTTTAAATATTAGAAGACGTTCTGAATTAATTCTAAAGACATAAGAATTCAGTATCTAAAAAAAGTGGTCGTAAGTGTAATAATTTATGCAAGAATACACTGAAAAGTTAAACAGAATTTTGCGGCAGGTAACAATGCCCATGAAAGATTATTAAGCATCTCAAGGGAGTGATAATTTTTGTGGCAAATAGTTTCTATCAAGATTTGATTAAAATCTGTTATCAATAATAACTGGAGATGTGATGGTAAGGGTCAAAAAGGATAGTGACAGAAGAATGAGAGTCTGCCTGTCACATACCAGGTGTGGTGTCTTCTGGAATGTCAAAAGAGTACATGGGTCTGGAGAACTTGGGTATATGGTCATTCACGTCACTGATGGTAATGTTTATCCTCATATCTGAAGACTGCAGGCCGTCATCTGCTCGGACCAGCAGGGAGTACTTGGAACGGCGTTCTCTGTCCAAGCGCTTGGTGGCGATCAGTTCTCCTGACTCAGGATCAATATGGAAGCTGTCATCTGCACCACTAATGATTGCATAGGTGACAAGAGCATTGGCACCCTGGAAGAGAAAGAGAAGGCACCTAAATTAGCTATGAAAGAAGAAAAAAAATGAAGATCTTTTCTTGTGGCCAAGTCAGCAAAATAATATTTATCCTGTCAGACTTTGGCTTAAGTATTATTTTTAAGTCTTGTTGTTCTCATTCACCCTTTGTTTCTGAAGACATTCAATGACACCAGGAGATGACGTCTTCACTTGTGCATTAATTGAGCTTAAGTGAGGCAGAGCTGCACAAAGCATTCATTGTCACTCTCTCATCAGAGTCATCAAAATCCAGTGGCAGGACAAATGTGAAGATGACTGGAGATGGCCCAGCATGCAGAGGGTGACCTTTGCATCTTCAATCTCTGAACAAGCTCTAAGAGCTCCACAGCACCTGCTTTAGCTGCCTTCACGGCTTTTGGAACAAATTATTCTCATCTACCCACTCTGATGGAGAAAGTCTTCACAGACTTATGGTAGACATTCCCCTTAATTCACAAATGGGACTGAGGCTTGTTGGTTACTTTCAATCTGGGTTAGCCTGTCTGCCAAGACAGTTTTACTAAGGTGTTGTCACTGTACGTGCTATAGCTTCTTGGCACCACAGATGAGAGATGGATGAAGGTGAACACCAAAGGTGAATGAGAGGCCCTGAAAAGGGTTTGACAAGCCCTCACACCAGAGGTGCTTATCTTCCCTTAACACCCCACACACCCCGTAAAATCTCAAACTTTAGAAAAAATGGATGATTAACCACTGTTTCATCTAGTTAATAAAAAAATGAAACCTCTAAACCATGTGTTAACACTTTCATATATTCAGCAAAGATATCTAGCTAGGTAGCTATGATAGAAATATAGTTTGATGGCTACCATACAGAACCTGGAGTCAGAAATCAAAAAGCACTTACTAAACACCTACTATGTATCAAGAAAAGTGATAGAATTTGGAAGAACAAATGCAAAACTGAGTTATTCCTTGACAACCAGGACCTTAGAGCTTACATTTGGTGGGACAATATTTCACAGATAACTAACTGTAGGGTATGTAGAAAATCAAAGGCTTTTGTCTGATTTTTTGGGGGTGGGAGGGAAAGATGATGAGTTCATCAATACAGAGGTGTTAGAAAGAAGAAAGGACCTGTGACAGAATCCAGGAATAAAACCGTAGAACCACACTTTGGGGTGGAGTGCGGATGAGCATTCTACAAAGGAGACTGAAAAGTCTCTGCTAGATAGATAGGAAGAGAACCTTTCAAGACAATGCCATGAAAATCCAGAATATGAAGAAGCAGAATGTGAATCATGGAGAGGTCAAGAAAAAAAGTCACTGGCTTTAGCAATAAAAACATCATCAATAACCTTGGAGGGAGCAACTAAGTGGAGTAAGGTGGATGTGAGCCCAATCACAAGGATTAAAAAAGGAATAGGAGAGGAGAAGACAGAAGCTATAACTGTGGAGAGCTATTTTCACTTGGTAGTTTGTCTTTGAAAGGGAGAAAAGGTATAGGGTGACAGCATAAGGGCATGGTAGGCTCCAATGAGGGCTTTTGTTTTCTTTTTTAAAGGATGGAAGAGAACTGCACATGTTCATAGAAAACACAAGAGGAGCCTGTGGGTAAGGAAAGGGTGACAAATATGGAGAAAATAGTGAAAATGAAGGAGCAAGCTCCAAGGAAGATGGGCAATGAGACAGGATCAAGTATGTAAACAGAGATGCCAGGATTATCAAAGACAGGGCCACCTCATCCTCTGAAAATGGAACAGAGGAGAAGAACAAGGGGAGTAACAAACTCACGCAGGGAGGATGTGAAGTGTTTATGTAGAAAGGACAACACGAATGATGAGGTAGTATAAAGGATCATGTGTCGGACTTGAGTCATGAAGACAAATTCTAAATCCAGCCTCAGACAACTTATTAACAATTTGACTCTGGGCAAGTCATTTAACCTTGCACATCCTCAGTTTCTGCTTCTATAAAACGGGAATAATAGTACTTCACTATTTTGAGTATCAAAAGAGTTATTATAGGTAGAATGTTTTAAAAACCTTAAAGAACTATGTAAATGCTAGCTATTATAGGAAGAGTGCATGGAGAATGCCCTCAATTTTTTCAATGAAGTATGAAATTAAGCCATCTGTCAACAAGGTAGGAGGAGGGCATGGAGCAGGTGGTTGGAGAGAAAGCTTGGAAGACAAAAATTCCAATGTGTGACCACAGACAAGTCGCCCACTCTCTCCTAAGCCAAGACAACTTCTTAAGATGATATTATAGATGTTCTGTGGTCTACAGAGGTAGTTCATAAACCTACAGTATCATATGCCATTTGGGGTTCAGATGGCCCTGAATGAGTTTTTATACCAGGGTAATGATAGACCATTGACATAATAATCTATGTGCCAGATTGTTGGCATTGGGGATAGATGGATAGAGAGATAAACAGATAGACACACAGACAAACAGAACCTTATAGATATAAATATAGATGCAGATATTGGTAGATATTTATATCTGTGTACATGTGTATATGCTTATATGCATACATATATGTATGTCTGTATACACACACATCTCCTTCAATGGCTGGAGCCTGAAAAACATGTCATTAAGTGTGTATGTATATACACATATATGTAAAACACATAGACATATATGTGCATGAATACATATTACAATTGTGTGTGGACATGTATCACTCAATTTCCTGGACCTGACATATATGTGTGTGTGTGTGTGTGTGTGTGTGTGTATATATATATATATATATATATATATATATATATATATATGTGTGTGTGTGTGTGTGTGTGTGTGTGTGTGTATGTATATATATGTATATGTATATGGAGAGAGAGATCATCATGTATGTATGTGTAGGTATATACATATATGTCTACATGTGTACATGCGTATGCACCAATACACACAGACATATACCTACATATATGTGGGTATGCATGTGATTTCAAGAAATTTATAATTTGTGAGGGAAAATAAGCCATGCATGGAAAAATAACTAAAAATATGAATGAAAGTATCTTATTGACAAATGAGTGTTGGATTTGGAAGGCAGAAACAGACAACCATTCAAGAAAAGAAAGCATCATGAACAAAGCCCCCAAACAAAGTCAATTAGACTTCTTCATCTGGAAAATGGTCTTAATTCAGGGTAATAGTAAGAGGCAGAAAAAGTAGATAATAGATTTTTTTTTTGAGAGCAATGAATTTCAAGCTAAGAAGATCTGACGAAATGTTTCATCTGTGGCAAGTACAATATCTTGTACATAGTAGGCATTTCATCAACGTCAGTTGAATGAACAATCACTATTTCTCTGGGCCCCCATTTCCTCATCTGTAAAAGGAGTTACACTTGACAATCTCAAAGGTTGTTTCCAAATCCAACTTGCCAAAGTCAGGGAGACTTTATCCTGAAGGAAAAGCATAGCCATTACTAGATTATGAGGCAAGGACTGCTGGATTGACAGAGGTATTTTAAGAATAAGAATCTGCCAGCAAGATGGAGGGGTGATAGCTGGGAGTGAAGGGAGGATGAAAATAAGAGAGGAGGAAGGAGTTCAAAGGCTCCTTTCCTTGTTCTGGTATCAGATGATAAGGGATTAAACTCTACCAAGGATTGGTTACCAATTAGCAGGCCATTAGTGTCATTTGAAAGTATACTTTTGATAGAGTGGAAGTCAGATAACATGGCTCTTAAAGCTATTGCATCAACTGCTACTGTTGCTGATTTTTAGATCAAGGTCAAGTCCAAAACAGTTCCATTTTCTAATTTGTTGACTATGTTTATTCTCCTTAAGTAATCACACTCAGGGTGCTTTTAATATTAAAGGCTTTAGAATTGACTAGTGTGTTTTGTTCACCTCCACAAATTAAAAAATGAAACCAGAAGATTAAAACAGGTTTGTAAGGCATTTGTCTCAAGATTCCCTTGTAACTGATTGTTGATGATCTGGACTTGTTCTGGTTCCACAAATTGAACTAGAGTTAGTGATGCCTCCAAAAATCTCGATAGCTATTGTCACAGTCATGGCCACAGAAGCTCGAGGGGAGAGAGTTTGTGCCACCAAAGTCCTTGGCTCTGTGAAATGGTTCAGCATCAGAAACTGATATTTCATTGGTGGAAATTACATGAAAGAAGAGGCAAGACCATCTTTTTTGGCATTGTCCCCCAAGGACCACGGCACCTTTCCACCTGACTGCTGAAGAAGGCTGAAGCCTTCTGTCTGTGTTATCTCCCCCATCAGAAGGTGATTTCCTGGAGATTGGGGGCTCCATTACTTTTCTATTTGTACCCCCACTACTTAACACAGCTCTTTGCTCATCATAGGTACTTAGTCAATGCTTCACTGATTCATTCATTCACAACAACTTCCAGAATTCCTTTAACTGGAAACAGGTAGGAAAACAAAGTCCAGGAATTCTCAAAAGCTTGTTAAACAAAGCATGGACATTTGCCGAATTCTAAATGTAAAGACTATCCTCCTCATAAATAATTTATTTCCCCATAGACTTGTGATTCATCTACCATGCTAAGAATTCATTAAGACCTGATATTTTGAAAGCTTAAAGAGTAATCATTTGGTACTGAAAATGGCATCACTTGGGAGCAGTTCTTGCCACTCTCCCTTAGGTGCTTTATATTCCATCTCCTGCCACTGTGGTCCTGTATAAGCTGAAGCCCATGTCTGGAACACTCTCACTCTTTACCACCACTTCTTGGAATCTCTTGGTCCCTTTGAGACTCCACTCACGAGTGCTACCTCCTATACAGGTCCCTTTTAGATATTCTGCACCTTAGAAATTATGACATATTTACTTAATAGATTAAAAGTGCATTAAGACTTTTTTCTCTCTCTCAATACACATATGCACATATACATATATGTGTATATTCATGTCTATATGTATTTGAAATAGATATCATATATACACCTGCATGCATAAATACATACATACACTTACATATATGCATCCATAAATATACACACATACACATATACATATATATATGAGAGAGAGAGAGAGAGAGAGAGAGAGAGAGAGAGAGAGAGAGAGCTAGCAATACACAAAGAAACTCTTAAGCCTCCAACCCTGGGGGGAGAAGATCTAATAGAGTAAGGTTTGCATTAGAGATGACCTGGTTGTGTATCAGAGGGTGAGTACTTTGAACAGCCCCCAAGACTGAACTGGCTCTCCTTGGCTTGAACATTATGCAGGACCAGGGATTTCCCATGTATCCTGCTGCTAGCTGTTGCTCAGGGAGTGATAATTACATCAACATTATCTTTTGCTGCTGTTTCAATCTACTGCCCTGTGATTCTCAAAATGCTGAGTTGTAGGCAGCTTAGGTCAAAGTTCCATTCCTTGGTACCTGCTCCTTTATCTTTCATACCCTTCCATGTTAGCCCCATCCTCATCATGTCCCTATCTCACACCTCACGATTCTTCTCTCATGTTCTCTGAAACTCACTATTTGTTATTACTAAACTGGTCTTCATTTTAGACCCGTGCCCTCCCCCAGTACTTACACTGTAAGTTCTTTGTATTAATGGTCAACTTGGGATAGCATAGAGAGAGACACCCTCAGATCCAGGAAAAATTAGATTCAAGTCTTACCTCTGACACCTACTGACTGTGTGACCCTGGGTAAGTAACTGAATCTCTGTGTTCCAGACAGCTCCCTAAGACTGTCATCTCTGGAAGAGATGCTCACCTTCATTGGTAGAGGGTGTTTTCTCATCCAGAGCTCACAGGTCATATCCCTATTCCTATAGTTTATATTTATATGTTCTGGTTTATATTGTTACCCCTAATAACATGCAAACTCCTTGAGAGCAGAAACTCTTTCATTTTTGTCTTTGCATCACTAACACCTAGTCATATATGGTTATACAGTAGGTGCTTAATATGTGCTTATAGGATCAATTGAATTGCCATATATATATATATATATATATATATGTATATGTTTTATTTTGTGACAGTCTGTTTCCAATATTCCATAGGATGACTTTTCTAGCAGGATGAACACCTCAAAGTACATTTGAAACTAGGAAGGAGAGATAAAAGCCGAAAATTCTCTCACTCTGTCCTTCACCAGCTATGTTTAACCTCCTGCCCCATACAGTGCTTCTGTGCTCAGGTGTGTGGGGCATGTAAAACATTTTCCTTTAATTTTGTGGTTAAGCAAAAATATTCAAAGAGAATTTTAGATTTCTCAGCTGGTTGCATTTTTAAAAATCATTTGTTCCATTTAACAATACATTTCACTTTTGCCTTAATGTATTCCCAGCGATCAAATCACCAGTATTCAGGACTGAGTGGTAAAGCTGGTGAGCTCTTGTAAATTAGGTAAAAAGCAAAGGAAACAATGCAAAAATAGTATCTATTAGATGCATTTTTTTTAGCCGTGGAAAAACCTTGCCAACAGCCTGACCCTAAGAATAAGGGAGTTTTAGATGTACAATAATTAATTCTAAGGGGTCAAGGAGGTTGGGTGATGGTGGAGGTAAAGACTTCTTCCTTCCTTCCTTCCTCCCTCCCTCCTCCCTCTCTCTCTTTCCTTTTATTCCATTTTTCCATACTAAAAGGCAACTAATGTGGCAAAGTAAAAAACATTCAGTGGATGGCTGACAAACTTCTGGGCAGGAGCAATGATTTAATTAGCTCTTATGAAAGGTCTCCTTATTTATTTCATATCCCCCAATACACAACATCAGCAATACCACAAAGAATAAATATCATGTTTCCCTTGCCGAGCATGGAAATAATGTTGCTTGAAAACATTCTGCTCTCCAGAGGAAACCCAGAGACAAAGGCATAGGGGAAGGAATTCTCAAAGTAAATAGCTATAAATTGTAAATGCATTTTACAGCTTTAAGTAACATTTTCAATAACAAGTCGAGCCCTAGGAAACACAGCGCAGTCAGCCCAGTCCAGTCCATTAGGATCTGAATCATTCTGTTTATACAGAGAGATTCAAAGAGCAACATGCTTCCTTAAGGGTACAGGGGCAGGGGGAGGAAGGAGGGTAGTTCCTGAATCTGCATCCAACACGTGTTTCAAATGATGTTTAAATGAAGTCCTACATTAACACTTTGCTAAACTAAAGCCATACAATCCCTTTCTTCCAAGGTCCTCCTGAAGTGACTTGGATGTATTAGCTTCAAAGACTTAGAAAATCATATCAATAGTGAAATGAGAAATAAACAAACAAAAGTAAAAATTTGTCCTCATTGACCTGTGCAATGTTGGTAAATGAGCCCTACGCTATACAGCAGCGACTGTTTGGCTGTTTTCATGTCAGACTCTTTTTGACCCCACTGGAGGTTTTCTTGGCAAAGACATTGGAACAGTTCGCCATTTCCTTCTCAAGTTCATTTTGCAGATGAGGAAACTGAAGGAAACAGGGTTAAGTGACTTGCCCAGAGTCACACAGTTAGTGCATGTCTGAGGTTGGATTTGAACTCAAGAAGATGAATCTTCCTGACTCCAAGTACACTCCTTTATCCACTGAGTCACACAGTTTGCCAATAAGGTACAAATTG
This sequence comes from Pseudochirops cupreus, assembly GCA_028627135.1. NCBI lineage: Eukaryota > Metazoa > Chordata > Mammalia > Diprotodontia > Pseudocheiridae > Pseudochirops > Pseudochirops cupreus. The sequence continues at coordinate 197,468,676 of CM053583.1, forward strand.
CATACAAAACATGACTTGTAGAAAGAAAAGCTGGGTGGCCTTGGACATGTTATTTTGCTATTATTATCCCCATGTTGCAGATGAAGAAACTGAGGGAGGCTGAGGGAGGTTAGAACTAGCATGTGTCTAAAGTGTCTGAATTAATTTTTTTTCTGAGTCCAAGTCAAACATTCTCATGAAAGCACATTGTATACTGTCCCAATTGAATAAAAACTTCTTTAGGGCAGATTTTATTTCATTTTCAACTATGTATAGCTAGTGTAACCTAGCACCATATCTGATTGCAGAATGGAATTGATCTATTAATAATTACTGAGATCTCAGCCATCCAACAAATACTGACTCGACAAAAAGGTCCCTTCCAGCTTCCAATCTGTGGTCCAATGTTTCAGTGTGTATGAGTACACCCAAGAGAACACACGTGGATATTTGTATAAAACACAAGAGAAAAAGGATAATGGCCTGCCACATGGGTGGGGAACCTACACCTTCAAGGCTACATGTGGTCCTCTAGGTGCTCAAGTGTGGTCCTTTGAGGATCTAGTGGGTCACATATGGCCTTGAGGCCACAGGTTCCCCATCACTGGCCTCACATTTATAGATAACTCTAAGCACTGCAAAGTGTTTTACAATTATGTCGTAATTACAAGCTTGGGAAGTAGGTGCCATTTTGATGGCCTTTTTATAAATGAGGAAGCCAAGGGGCATGTAAAGCATGAACATTCGAATGTTCTCTCCATGATGGCTGTTACAGAAGGAAGAGCCTTGGCCAAGTTCATATAGCTTTTAAGCGCCCAAGACCAGATCAAAGGTCAAGTCTTCCTGAAGAAATAAATATTTTCTTTTGAGCTTCTCCTTGAACTTCTTTAGGTCTTCAAAGGGGTGGATTGAAAGAGAAATTGAAGAAATGGTAGGATGTTTTTCCCCTTGAGGCCATTCATTTGATTAGTAAGCATAGGAGAATAGAGCTCAAGCTCCATTGACTCTCATCCACACACACATTAATGTAAAGGCTCAGAAATGCTCTTCTACTCCTTTGTGCCCCACTTCAAATGGACCTGCAATGAGGACTCTCTCCACCTTAGAACTTTTTGTAGTGGAGATATATTTTTGTTTGGCACATTTCAACAATGAGCATTGTGACTCCACAGCAGGTTAACATAGGTAGTGATCTATACTCCTGATTCTGGAGCATTACATATGTTGGGATATCACTCAACTGGGTCTTAAAGTGGTCAAACAGGGCTTGTATTTGTATCAGCTGAGCTCCTTCATGGGCTTCCCTTTCTTCTGGTGTGTCTTCAGAGAAAGCCTTTATGCTGAGCTGGGACTGCAAGTGTGTCTCCAGCCCCTGAAGGATCCATCCACCATTTTGCTTGTTTGAAACTGTCCCATGTAGAAAGCTACTTCTCAGTTCAGCTCCTCTGGCTTGCTGGTGAACCAGCCCTCAGGATCTCTCCTAACCTTATATCAATTTCTCATGTCAGTAAGATTCTTGCACAAGTTGATGACTCTTTATGACAGCCTGGTTGGCCATCCCCTTGTCCATTAAGAGGACTCATTTCCTCATCCTGATTGTTTTTAAGGAAGGCCAGTTCAGCTTTCAGGCCTTCAACCTACCTGGCCAGGTTCCACTCATCTAGCACCCTGAACAAACCACTGGTGTAAGCCTCTACTCTCAGATATAGCATCTGCTCAGCCTCAAACTTGATTCAGAACAATCTGTAGAATGATGCTAGACTTCTCAATGATGGTAGCAAGCCAGCCTCTGATCCTAAAGTTCTCAATAGTCTTGAAGCAGTGGAAATGATCCCAGGTGGGCCCAGGATCTTGAGCTCCAAGTTCCCCTCAGCCTCCTCCAGAGTACACCTTATCCATAAAGGAGGCCAGCAGGTGACTAAACCTCTCTTTGTTCACTTCCTCTTTGCTAGTGAAAACCTGCTGGATTCCCCATAGCCCACACTGAAGCTATGGCTGCTATTACCCTATGCAGGCCTCCCTCACCTCTAAACAGAGAAACCAGAAAGGACAAATGCCCAAGTCCCAGAAGGTCCTATGGACTCTGGGTACATAGAATTTAGTTGGGCCTCCAAAGTCAACATCAAGATGGGAAGAACAATTAGAATTACACAAGACCTAGCAGCAAAGACCATAAAGGACTGCAGGTCTTGGAACACCACATATCGAAGAGCAAAAGAACTGGGGCTCCTATCAAAAATATTATACTCTGCAAAGTAAAGTATTATCCTGAATTAAAAAAAGAAATGGACATTTGAAAAACTCTCAGACTTTCAAGATTTTGTTTAAAAAATCCTGAACTTAATAGAAGATTCGACATACAAGAACCAAGAGAAATATAAGGTACATAACAAAGACTGAATATAAGGGACCCATAAGGACAGACTGTTTACTTTTTATACATGTAAAACACATGTCTAACATTTCTTATCAATAACTGGAGAGTTCATAAGAAAGATTGGGGTAAATCTGAGTATGATAAGAATTTTAAAAGTAAAGTCATTTAGGAAAAGCTTAAAAGAGTAATTATTTTACACAAATGAGGTACAAGAGGAAGAACTGATACAGAAGAGTTAGAAGAGGGAGGAGGGCTATTAGTTCTGCTAAGTTACTTTCATTGGGAATGGGTTTAAGAGGGAAGAATTATCTATCTATCTATCTATTGTATAGAGAATAAATACATATTTATATGTATGAGTATAAATATATATATATATATATATATTCAGAAGATTATAAAAGTCTTCTAAATTGAGAAGAAAAAAGCAATAGGGGTAGGGAGGGGGGAGAAGACAAGGGAGGGACCTTTAGAGGTGAGGGTGAGAGAACAGGTAAAATAACAGTATAGAAGAGTGTTTAGACTTATGAGAATGGAAGGATAGGGGAGGGATCCTTGGATTAAAGCAAGGCAAGTCATAGGAGGGCAAGGTAGTGGGTAGAAGTAAAGTAGAGGAGGCAGGAGGGATAGGTAACAAGAGATAAGCACAAACATGAAAACAAAGATAAGGAGTAGAGTAGGTTTGGGAAAGTATGTGTCTATGTATGTGTATATGTATATGTGTATATCTATTTCTATAAAGAAACACATCTAAACTTTACTGTGGTCTTCTGGGGGGATTTGGGAGAGGGAAAAAGAGAACAAAGTAAAAAAGTGCACAGCAGAGAACAGAAGAAAACTCATAAGGAAGCAAAGAAAAGATTCTCAACACAACAAGTATTGTTTCTCATATAGGCTTTCTTGAAATGAAAATTTATTGTTACATATTTTGAATCCTCTCATGTTCTGCGATGCACACAGCATGCTTTTTTTTTCTAACTTTGTATTTAAATTCCAATATTTAAGTTTATGACGTTTTTGGTTTTTTTTTCTCTCTTCTGTATTTGTGTTCTAGTGTTCAGTCTAAAATAAAATTTTCAAAAAGGAACAATAAAAGATGGAAGGAGAATTAGAGATTACCTAGTCCTAAAAGAAGAGAGAACTAGGAGGTACAAAGAATAGAGCACTTTACCTGGAGCCAGGAAGACTAGGGTTCAAATCCAGCCTCATACATTTGTTAGCTGTGCAACCCCAAGCAAGTCATTTTACCTTTGCCTACATCAGTCTTCTCAGCTGAAAAATGGTGATCATAATAGTACCCTTCTCACAGACTTCTTGTGAGGATCAAATGAGATAATAGTTGTATGGTGTTTGGCAAAACTTAAAATACTATAGAAATGCCACTGGGTATTAGTAGCTATTAGTCCAATACTGTCATTTTGGAAATAAGGAAACTAAAATTCAATGAGGGGAAGTGGTTTGTCTAGGGCCACCTGGCTTGGCGTGGGAAGAAAACAAACATTTATTAAACCAATTTCTATGTGTTGGCTCTGTGCTAAAAGCTTATATATGGAGTAAATAGCAGGGCAGGGGCTCTAACCCAGATCTTCTGACTCCAAATTCAATGTTCTATTTACTACATCATTTTGCCATCCCTTAGCATTTGTCATTTTAGGCCTTAGCTATTAACTTTTATTAACAAAATGGAACCTAGTACATCATGAGATTGTGTGTTCTTTCGGAGCAGGATTTTTTTTTTTTGCCTTTCTTTGTATCCCCAGTGCTTAACACAGTATCTGGCCCAGAGTAGGCCCTTAATAAATGTTTGTTGATTTGGCTTGCATAGGAAAAAAAAAAACATCGTATAAAGCATTAAACCCCTAAGGTACAGTGAGACATAATGAAGGTTCTAATTCATAGCTCTCATGTGCATGCAAGCAAAGCAGATCCCCATAACACAAAGTTAGTAGGCACAATTGTCCTTGTTTTTTGAAAATAACAGTAGTGTGAAAACAAGTGGAACCAGGCTTGCAGTGAACTATGTCATGGCTGGCAATCAAAGAGAAAAGAAACAACTTTATCTTTTTCCATCATGGGCTTCTTCCATCTGGCTTCAGAAATTAATGGTCTTTGGAAAAATACACCCAATCTTTAACCTTAATGAACATGCCCATAAGTGCCTCAGACCATTAATTACATGGGGACCTTAGGAATCAAGCTTAATGCTACCTCATCAGCATCCATGGCGGTCAGCTGCATTATCCTGGAGCCGTCTCCAATATTCTCTTCTACCGTCAGATCGAGCGTATCTGTTGGAAATACTGGTGGATTGTCGTTGATGTCCTGGAGAGTTATTTCTACCTATAGGAGAATAAATGGTGTAATATTTAATACTGATATGAATGTTGTGCTACGTATTTATATGTAATGATCATATATTTTAAAAACATTAATACCACGTTAAATACCAGATAAACATCCACACCCAATGAATGACCCCAATTTCACAAGAAGCATCCATGATTTGACCATCCAAAGGAATAAAAACCTTCCAGATCCCAGGCAAAAGAAATATTCCTGGTTGTGGTGCTAAAATCTCCAGAACAAAAATCTAAAAGGCCTAAAATCCATACTTTATAAGGGTTCTTTAAAGGATCTGGGAATGTTTAGTCTGGAGAAAGGAATATTTCAAAGGAAATAATGCCTATTTTCAAGTAATTGAAGTTCTGTGATGAGGAGGAGGTATTAGACTTGTCCTCAGAGGCCAGAACTAGGAATGATGGATGGAAATCACAGATGTAAATTTATCCTTGCAGTAAGAAATATTTCCTTGCAATGAAAGGTATCTTAAAATGGAATGGACTTTCCTAGGAGGATATGGATTTCCTAACAACAAAAGTCTTCAAGAAAAGATAGATTAGTACTTGTCACTATTGAGACAATTCTCATTCAGGTATGGGTCATTGTATAGACAAAGCATTTACTACATGTTTACTACATTCCAGAAACTGTGCCAAATGCTAGATTACAAATATAATCAAAAGAGAGTACCTGACCTCAAGGAGTTATAAAGGTCTTTTTTTTCTTTTTTTTTTTTATTGCACATCACTCCTTTAGTTGGTTAAGACAAGATATGAAAGGGATGAAAAGTAGAGGTAGAGAGGATTAGATTATATGTCTTCTGAGAGCTCCTGCTCTAAGACTTTGTCATACACTAATAAATATACTCTAACATGTTTCTAGGAACTGATTCAAATGATCTTCCCAAATAAGTTCCACTTATCAGCTGTCATTGTCATCCCAAATTTGGACCACAGAGGAGACCCACTGGGGCTGAAAACCACAAAGCCTTTAAAAAGGCACATGGTATAAAATCATCTCCAAGACGGACAATCATTGGCAATATAGTTCGGAGACAAAGGAAAAAAAAATCACATTTTTAATAGTTGAAAAAAATCTGCATTTCCCCCAGTTCTCCCTAAATAGCATACCTCAACTTTGGAAAACAAAACAAAACATTTTCTTTTCCTCTCTCCATTTTCACTTCCATCTCCAGCGCTGATTTTCAACTCAAGCTAAACAAACATTCCTTTTACATGTAGTGTTTATAGATTTTTACAAATATTAGCAGCTTTGTTTGAGCGATCCAAGCCAGGGTTATTTGCTTGGTGCCCTACCTAAGCAAAATTGTTTAACTCAGAAGATTGCAGAAGTCTGAGTAAATACTGGGAGCCATGTGCTTCCTCTTGGAACTGGGCCCTAAAAACTCAGACCAGAATGGGAAAAACAAGGACCAAGCTTAATTACTGAGAAAAAGTAAAAGTTGCCCAAGAAAAGTAAAAAAGAAAAAAAATTATTCCAAGAAAGCCCAAGTTGCTTTGATCAAGTTACTTCTCCTCTATGGGCCTCAGTTTCCCTGGGTGAGTCCACCCTGGGCCCTCTCATCATCTCCCCACAGTCTCCTGGTGATGTCACCAACTTCTATAGTATCAACTGCTATCTCCAGGGGGACTCCCAAATCCATATTACTAGTCTTCATCTCTCTCATGAGCAGCTCTCATTTCTTAACTTGAATCTCCACGTGAATTTCCCTTAGGTATCATAAACACAACATGCCCCAAACAGAAATCTTTAATTATCTCCCTAATCTCATCATTCTTCCTAACTTTCTACTTTGAGGAAACCACAGTTCTTCTGGTCAACCAGACTCTCACCCCACAGTCATTCTAGTGTCCCTCATCTCTAATATCCAATTGGTGTATTTCATATCTTAAACATCAATTACATCTGCCATCTTCTCACTGCCCACATCAAAACTACCCTCCACTAGGTCTTTATCCCCTTTTGCCTAGATAACTGTAACAGCTTTCTACCTGAATTTCTTGTATTGAATAAATTAGACTTTAATTTCATCCACATATCAGTACTTCCTCTATTCTAACAAACTCACTATTTCTTAGTATTCAGTTTCCATGAGTTGTGGGTTTTTTTTTTCCTTTGTAGAGAAGGGAACAAATTTATCGATTTGGGTTAGCCGTCTGATGCTGAGCTTCTCAGAACTTACCTTGGTTAGTTCTCAGAAAGCAGAAACTCAATAGGTCTTTCATGCTTGGTAAGACCTACTAGAGACTGAGCTTCCTAACATGGCTTTCTAGACCCAAGCTTACTGATACATTATATCAATTATCTGATCAATCAAACACAAAAAAATTGTTAAACACTTAATATGTGCCTTGCCCTGGGAATACAAAAACTGAAACAATTCCTACTCTGAAGGAGCTTATCTTAAACTGTCATAGTAACATTTTTAAATAAATAGAAAAAAGGGCACACCAACATTATTGGCTGAAAATAATTCCTAGTATACAAAATGTTTTTAGAATAGCTTACATTTCTCCAAGTAGCATGGAACCAGCATTGTGCCAATGTTAGTATTAACCATTTCAATCAAATTGGTGGTATCTTTGAGAGACTTGGCAACAGAAGCACGATTAAAGACAGCCTTTATTAACTTGGGATCTGATCTCTGCTTGGGATGAGGGTTTCCTTGGCCTCCCAAGCCCACTTCCAACTCCTCTTGCCTGAGTCTACTATCTAAGATTACCTCCTATATACTTTATGTGCGTGTATGTGTGTATAGTATTGTGTATATGTGTGTGTGGATGGATAGATAGACAGACAAATAGGTAGGTAGGTAGGTAGCTAGCTAGCTAGATAGATAGATAGATAGTATGAACGTAATTATTTCAATGTTATCTCTTCCCATTAAGATGTGAGTCTCTTCAGGACAGGCAATATATTTTTGCCTTCCTGGTACTCAGCACATAATATGTTCAAATAAATTCCTGTTGATTGACTAATAACCCTAGAACCTAAGTTCTTCTGTTCCTTACCATATAAAAGGACCAGAGCACACTTGGAGCTACATTGTGTCCATTAGGTGCTCTCACTTTCTTAATTTCTCATGCCCATCAAGACATAGGAGGTCAAAGAACAATCTCTGACCTAAGCTCCTATTATATTTTGAGTCATTTGGACCTATTGGATTCTGGTACTGACCTATAAAAGACCTGGTTACTCTTGCCAAAGTTTCTGACTCCAGGATCTTTAATCAATAATAAGCTGCTTATCCTATCTAACTGCTCACTCTATATTCACTGACTCACAGGTCGTCAGCACTTTTGTCCTGATCTCCCAGACCTTTGAATTAGCCCTGATGCCTGCCAGCCTTTCTATTAGTCCTGGCTAAATCTTGACTGCCCTTCTGTCACCACCAGAGCCAGACTTGGGCATTGTGGATTTAGAGCTCTGGTTCTAGTATATACTTAGATATCTATCGGCCACACATGTCCACACACATACACATGACTGACATTTAAATAAGATTTAGACAAAGGAATTATGATGCAAAAAGGAGTAGATCTAGGATTTCAATCATCTAGTGGGCACATGGATAAGAAAGCTACCTCTACCAGCAAAAGTCAGGACCTTATCTCCCAATGTTTAGTCTAGGAGAATTGCCTAGATCACTGAGAGTCAAGTGACTCTCCTGAGGTCACACAACGCTATGTGTCAGAGGGAAACCTCAAACTCAAGTGTTCATAGCTCAAAGGCCACAGTGCCATGACTGCCTCTTAATGAGGCAACAACATATTAGAGGGATCTTTTAGCTCCAAAGTATTTTTTTTTTAGGATGTATCCATAATGAATCATTGTGGTTTACTTTTAATCTCCAGAATGCTAAAGCAAAGCTTTAAGGCTTATTAGAAAATTTAAACCTTAGACGCTGTGTACCACATGCACTATTCTTTGCAAAGGCAAAAGGGATGAAAATGTAGAGCAGTCCTCATTCCTATTAATCCCCCTGTATGTGTTTACATGAAGTGAACACGCACACTGGCTTTCTGGGAGGAACTCAGCCACTAATTGCATGGCTGACCAACTGGCAAGAGAGCAGATTGCAAAATTCAAAGATGCCTTTTCACTCTCTTACTGGGATGGAGATGATCCTGAGAGAAGGCTTTAATGCAGTCATTTGGTTAGAGCTCCCATTAACTAAAGTAAAGAACTTGGTTAATGAAAAGGGTACTGATGGCAAAGGCAAAATTGACTGTCAAGAAATTTTGACAGTGATGCCAAGAAAAATGAAAGAAACAGAAGGAAAAGAAGAAATTGAAGAAGCAATCATGTGCTTGAAGATGGTAATGGTTACAATACATACAGCAAAACTTTGCAAAGTGATGAAAAACCTTAGAGACGGTTTCATAGATAAAAACGTTGATCACAGAAGAAGAAAAATGACCAAGGAAGCAGATCTTTATTATGAAGTCAAGTAAACCATTCTGTGTTTGTATACATCATGACAGTAAAGTAAAGAAATCTTACAAAATGTGTTAAAGTTTTGTACAAGAAAGTATAAAATTCTTTGTCTTTTCTATGTAAGAGCTATAAAAACTTATCTATCTCTCCACCATCAAAAGGATATCTATGGATGTTAATTAGATCTTCATTCCACCATGATTTTCATCACTTTTCTTTACCATTATTGTCTGTACCATTTTCTGTACCATCATAGGAAAAACAAGTTACATGTTGTCATGTGGTTCACTCTAGAGATAATTAAACCTTCCGCACATCTAAACTAAGACAAAGTTGCTCAAATGGAGGAATACCTGGACTATACCTTTTTTTTCTCCTTTTTTTCCTTATTTCTTCTCCTTCTCTTTTTTCTGTCTCTCTCTTTTTTCTTCGTGAGTTGTAATGCTATATTGGGCTATAGATAATCAAAACTATATACTTTAAGTTGCACTGTTTGCATAATGAGTCTATTAGCCAGGTACTCATTTTTTTTTCATATTGATGTTGTACCCGAAAATATTTTCTTCTTTCTTACTTTTAAAACTTTGTTTAGCCACTTTTTTTTTTTCAATTTCCTAATTGCATAATTTTCCTCAAATTCATTGTTATATATTTTAATTAAAAATACAATTTTAAAAAATGCTCTATTGATCTAATCAAGTAAAGAAACTTTTACTAAAAGATGGCTAAATAAATTTCTATATGTGCATATGTATATCTATAATATACACATATACATATTTATATATAATATGTATATTTTTATCTGTGTTTGTACACATACACACAATACATATTCATCTGACATAAATTTTGACCTTGGAAAAGATGTTTCTCACTATGTGGCACTATTTGAAATCCAGACAAAGTAGAGAACAGTTAATATTAATAATCACTTAAAACCTATCTTCCAAGGTGGGATTGATACTAAAGGTCAGGTCAAACTATACCTTTCAAAGGCTATGGCAGACTAATGTTGGTGAAGCTAGAGCATTCTCTGTGACCTCTTGATGGGAATAATGAGCAGAAGAGCAAAATGACAGATGAAGGGAGTGGCTAACAAGGTCAGCTGGAGAGAGCTATCGGGTCACTACTGGAGATGTTGGTCAGTGAGACCACCTGGTTCCTGCTTGCAGCTCATTTTTTTTTAAATTTAATTTATTTATTTTCTTGTTTACATCACTCATTTCCATGAGATTTTGAGTTACAAATTTTCTCCCCATTTTTCCCCTGCCCATGACCCCAAAACAGTGATCCCATTTTATAGCCCATCCCCCAATCTGCTCTCTCCTATGTCCTCCCCTATCACCCCTCTGACTTTCTGGTAGGGCAGGATGGGCCTCTCTACCCCAGTGCCTGTATATCTTAATTCCAAGTTGGATTTAGTTGATAATAATAACAATAATATATATATATATATATGCATATGTATTTTTAACATTTGATTATAGAACTTTAAATTCTAGATTGTTCCCCTTCCTCCCTCATCACCCACCCCACTGGAAGGACAAGCAATTCAATACAAGCTGTACATGTGTAATTACGCAGAACATCTCCACAATGGACATTTAGTGAGACATTGATTATATGTCCCTCCTTTCTATACCCCCCCCCTTGTTCTATCCTATACCCTATTGCTGTCCCTTTACTTAAGTGTGTACTTCCAGCAACCCTTCCCCTTCCACCTTGCCCTCCCCTCCATCATCCCACCTCTCATCCCCATCCCCCTATTCTCTTGTTTGGCAAGATACCCAGTTTAGAGTTTATGTCATTCCTTCCCTAAGCCAAATTCAATGAGAGTAAGGTTGATCCTTTCCCTTTTTGCCTTCCTGTTCTTCCCCTCCATTGCAACAATTATCTCTAGCCTCTTCTATATGAGATGACTAACCCCATTCTGTCTCTCCCTGTCTCCTCTCTTTCTAATCCTCTGCCACCTCAGAATTTCACCTTTTAAAGTATTGTCTCTTCCTATTCAATTGATCCTGTGCCCTCTATGTACACATACATACACATACTCAGATATGTGTTCATAAGCATATATAAACCCTCCTACATAGACATATGTGTATGTATATGTATATATACATTTGTATTCCCTTCACCTATCTTCATATTGAGAAGAGTTTCATAAGTTACAATTATCATTTTTCCATGTTGGCATATAAATAGTTCAACTTTGAGAAGTTCCTTATGATTTCTTTTCCATGTTTACATTCTCATGCTTCTTGTATTTGAGTGTCAAATTTTCTTTCCAGTTCTGTTTTTTTCAGGAAGAATGTTTGAAAGTCCTCCACCTCACTGAATGGTCATAATTTCCCCTAGAACATTACACTCAATTTTGCTGGGTAGGTGATTCCTGGTTTTAATCCTAGCTCCCTTGATCTGCGGAATATTATATTCCAGGCCCATCAATCCCTCAGTGTAGAAGCTGCCAGATCCTGGGTTATCATAATTGTGTTTCCACAGTATACAAACTGCTTCTTCTTCACAGCCTGTAATATTTTCTCTTTGATCTGGGGACTCCTGAACCTGGCTATAACATTCCTAGGAGTTTTCTTTTGGGGATCTTTTTCAAGAGGTGATCGGTGAATTCTTTCAAGTTCAATTTTTGCCCTCTGGTTCTAAACTATCAGGGCAATTTTCCTTCAGAATTTTTTGAAGGGTGCTAAGTTCTTTTTCTGATCATGGCTTTCAGGTAGTCCAATAATTTTTAAATTGTCTCTCCTGGATCTATTTTCCAGGTCGGTGGTTTTTTCAAGGAGATATTTCACATTGCTTTCTATTTTTTCATTTGTTTGGATGTGTTTAATAATATCTTGATTTCTCACAAAGTCATTCGCTTCCATTTGCTCCACTCTAATTCTGAAGGAATTATTTTCCTCAGTGAGTTTTTGAGATTCTTTTTTCCATGTGGCAAATTCAACGTTTTAAGGCATTTTTCTCCTCATTGACTTTTTGGCCTCTTTTGCTATTTGAGTTAATTTATTTTTTAAGGTGTTATTTTCCTCAGTCAGGTTGTTGACTCTCTTTTCATGATTTTCTTGCATCATTCTCATTTCTCTTCCCAATTTTTCCTCCATTTCTCTTATTTAGTTTTCAAAATCCTTCTTAAGCTGATCTATGGCTTTTAGGAAGTCTTCATGTTTCTTGGAAGCTTTTGGTATGGGAGTTCTGACTGTATTGTCTTCCTCCTGTTCCATATTTTGATCCTTTTTGTCCCCCAAAAAAGATTCTAGAGTTTGGTTGCTATTCTTACTTTGCTTCCTTTGCCAGCTCACGTTGCCAATGAATGACTTGATTTTTTAGCTCTGTGGAACTCTGCTTCCAGTGGGGAAATATCTGTCCCAAATTACTGGGGTTTTCACAGCTGCCAGAGTTATTGGGAGGCTGCTTCAGCCCCCACCAGCTTTGGCTCACTTAAAACACACCCCACAACCACCACCCAAGAGCACAATCCGGATCCAGACTGCTCAACACAAGAGCACTTAGCCTCTGAACAATCACTTGGCCCCCTGCAGTCTGCAGGCCAGGAGCTCTGAAGCAGCCATGTGGAGGTGGCTGCAGGGCCACTGCTTCTTCTGCTTCCTTGCCTTGGAGGCAGTACAGTGGAACTGCTTTTCTCCCCCAAATTTATCTGAAATCCATTGACCTTTCACTTAGTCCTTGTTTCTTATGACTTGATAATTTTGGAAACTGCCACAGCTGCTGCTGATCCTCTCTCCTGAAGCTCCATCTGTGGCTTGTCCTGGCTGCCCCAGGGCCAAGCCTTAGTTTCATGCTTGGCTGGTTTCAGCTCCCAGCACGTTGTGCTGAGCCCTTTGTGCCAAGCTGCCTTCAGTGGGAGACATGTTTTTCTATATTTTTATGTGAGTTTTGGAGCCCTAAAATTTGTTTAGAGTCATATTTGATGGGTATTTCAGGTGGCTATGTGCAAACTGTGAAACCTTGCTGCTTCTATGCCACCATCTTGGCTCTTCCTGCAGCTCCTTTTCTATTTCCTCATCCCAGACAAGGAAGCTACTTTTGTTACCATCCTATCCCATCTTCCCCTCTGACAATGAGGTAATGAAGAAGATATAAACAAACAAACAAAACCAACAGTGTAGGGGGGAGCTGCTTTTGACAGACTTAGACCTCCTCAACAATGCAAGGACCTAAAACAATTCCAAAGGACACAGGATGGACAATGCCATCCACATCCAGAGAAAGAACTATGCAGTGAGAATGCAGACCAAAGCAGGCTGTTTTCTTTTTTGATTTTCTTTTTTTTCTTTCTCATATTTTTCCCCATTCATTCTAATTATTCTATGCAACATGACAAATGTGAAAATGTTTTTAATAGGAATATATATGTAGAACCCATATCAGATTGCAAATCGTCTTAGAGATGGAGAGGGGAGAGAGGGGGAGAAAATGTAAAACTTAAGGAAATGAATGTCAAAAACCAAAAATAAATAATCTAAAATATTTTTTTAAAACTCAAAATAAAACAAAACACTTTTGTACTTTCACAATGACTAGAACAAACAACTAGCATTTGGAAGCTCCATTTTTAATACTTCCTTATTTTCATTTTTATGTTATTTGAACTGTTTTAATGAAATTAGGTAGCTACCAAGCTTGATTCTGTTTGTCTATGAATGTGTGCAATGGAATTAAGAAAGGGAAAACTTGAATCCAATAGGAGTGATCTGGATTCTCCTTTTGCCAGTAAATCAGAGACTGGGTGACCTAATTAGGGAGAGAGTTTGTGTATTGTATAGCCATATAGTGAAGGCTATTCAGACACTAAACATTTCATTTGAATTTGTTATGAGAAAAGGTGTTTAACCAAAAAGCCCATGAGTGTTTGGGGTAGAGGGTAGGAAGAGAAGGGGTAAAGAGAAGAATTCTGCTTCTGCTTAGGGGTTTGAGGCAACTGGAGCTTATTGCCACTTTTGACCTAAGGACACTTTCACACCAGCTTCTCTTTCTTACTTTTGACCTTGCCGAGGTGAAGAGGGGGAAGTTATGGCACACATCTATGCTTTGCAGTAGTCATGACTGACTAGCTGGCCTTGCAAGGAATTAAGGAGCTAAATACGGGAGCCAAGGTGGCAGAGTGGAAGCACAAACTTGGCGTGAGCTCCTGCTCCAATCACTTCCAATGCATGTAAGAAATGACTATAAACAAATTTTAGAGCTACATAACCAACAAAGTGGCAGAGAGAAACTTATCTCCCACTGAATGAAGTCCAGCTGGCCAAGGGCTATAGCACTGAGCTGGGAGTGAAGGGCAGTCCCCTGTGGGCCAAGGTTCTGGCCCCAGGGTGACCCTGAGCAGAAGAAGCCAGAGCAGACTTCAGGAGAGTGAATCACCAGCAGCTGTGGTGGTTTCCAGACTTCTTAACCCATAAAAACCAAAGACAAAGTACAAGGTCGGTGTGGAACTCTGTAGGAACAGGGTGGGAGAGGGAGACTGAAGAGCAGGTCAGCCCCTGCCCCCAAGGTGAGAGGTGGCAGAGGTGGAGGCTGTGCAGACTCCCCTGCATGGCTGCCTCAGGAGCTCCTGGCCTGCAGATCATAGGGGGACCAGGCAACCATTCATAGGGTAATCTCTCTTGTTTAACTTGCTTAGATTTGGATCACAGTCTTGGGTGGTGGTCCTGGGGTACGTGGCCAGTGATCTAGAGCTTATTGGGGCTACAGTGAGGGCACCCCCCAATAGGTCCAGTAGCTGGGAAAATCACAGCAATTTGGGACAAAGCTCTTTTCATTCTGGAAGCAGAATTCTACCATGGCAAAGAGCTCAAAAGTCAAGTAGTTGGCTGGCAACATGAGCAATCAGAGGAAGCATAAACAGACCATAAAATCCTTTTTGGGGGACAAAAATGATCAAGGCATGGAGCAGGAGGAAGACAGCAAAGTCAGAACTCCTGCATCTAAAGCCTCCAAGAAAAATATGAACAGGCCATAAGGAATTCAAAAAGTATTTTGAAAATCAAGTAAGAGAAATGGAAGAAAAATTTGGGAAGAGAAATGAGAATGATGCAAGAAAATCACTAAAAGTGAGTCAACAGCCTGCTAAAGGAGACCCAAAAATACCTTGAAGAAAATAGCAACTTAAAAAATAGACTAACTCAAATGGCAAAAAAGGCCCAAAAAGCCAAACTGAAGAATGCCTTAAAAAAGCCAAATTTTCCATATGGAAAAGAACTTCCAAAAACTCACTGAAGAGAATAAATCCTTCAAAATTAGATTGGACTAATTGGAATGTAATGACTTTATGACAAATCAAGATACTCTAAAACAGATCCAAACAAATAAAAAAATAGAAGGCAATGTGAAATATCTCATTGGAAAAACCATTGACCTGAAAAATAGGTCCAGGAGAGATAATTCAAAAATTATTGCTCTACCTGAAAGCCATGGTCAAAAAAAAAAAACAAAAAAAATAAGAGAAAGGTTCTAGACAGCATCTTTCAAGAAATTATCAAGCAAAATTGCCATGATAATCTAGAACCAGAGGACAAAACAGAATTTGAAAGAATTCACTGATTGCCTCTTGAAAAAGATCCCAAAAAGAAAACTCCTAGGGATATCATAGCCAAATTCCAGAGTTCCCAGGTGAAGGAGAAAATAATTCAAACAGTCAGGAAGAAACAATTTGAGTATTGTGTAAACACAATCAGTATAACACAAGATCTAGCAGCTTCTACATTAAGGGAATGGAAGCTTGGAATGTGATATTCTAGAGGTCAAAGGAGCTAGGACTAAAACGAAGAATTACCTACCCAGCAAACCTTAGTATAATGCTACAGGAAAAAATATGGTCATTCAATGAAATAGAGAATTTTCAAGCATCCTTGATTAAAAAAAAAAAACAGAGCTGAATAGAAAATTTGACTTTCTAATACAAGAAGCATGAGAAGGTAAACAGGAAAAAGAAATCATAAGGAACTTATTAAAGTTGAACTATTTACATTCCTACATGGAAAAACAATAATTGTAACTCATAAGACTTTTCTCAGTATGAGGATAGTTGAAGGGAATATATGTGTGTGTATGTATACATATATATATATATATATATATATATATATATATATGTATGTATGTATGTATAGGAGGGTGTATGTGTATATAAATATATATGTGACTGTGGGCATATGCATGTTCATATATTCATAGACAGAGGACACAGGATGAGTTGAATATGAAGGGATGGTA
>CM053583.1:197485177-197490177 GCA_028627135.1 Pseudochirops cupreus
GATAGATTAGGGTAAATTATCTCATATAAAAGAGGCAAGAGAAAACTCTTATCATGGAGGGGAAGAGCAAGAAGGTGAAAGGGAATGGAACTACCTTATTCTCATTGAATTTGGCTTAAGGATGGAATAACATACATACTCAAATGGCATCTTACCCTGCAGGAAAATAGGGGGGTAGGGGATAAGAGGGGGGATGATAGAAGACAGGGCAGATTAGGGGAGAGGGTATCTAGAAGCAAAGATTTTTGAAAAGGGACAGGGTCAAAGGAGAAAATAGAATAAGTGGGGGGTGGGATAGAATGGAGGGAAATATAGTTAGTCTTTCACATTATAACTACTACTGAAATGATTTGGGTAACTACACATGTACAACCTATATTGAATTGCTTATCTTCCAAGCAGGGGCAGGTGAGGAGTGAAGAAGGGAAAAAATCTGGAACTTAAAGTTTTAAAAACAAATGTGTAAAAAAAAAAGTTTGGTTTTTTTTTTTACATGCCACTGGGAAATAAGATATACAGTACAGAAATCCATCTTGCTATGCTAGAAAGTTAGGCGGGTGATGGGGGTGGATATAAGAGAGAATAGATTGGGGGAAGTGATATTCAGTAGGCTCACTATATGAGGGTGGGGTAGGGGAAAGATGGGGAGAATAATTATAATTCAAAATCTTGTGGAAATGAATGTTGAAAATTTAAAATAAATACATTTTTTAAAAAGAAGCTAACAGATTTTGACTACATGTAAAAAAACCTGTCATCCTTTTGTATGACAGTAAGTACAGGTCACATTTCTGCAGCACAGAGACAGTTATAAATTCCTTTCTCCTCCATGCCACGATCATCCTAGAATTAGCTCTTTTCTCTTGCAACAAACGAAGAGTAACATTCTACGTTATATTTGCTCATTGGTAGGAAGAGTCAGTAGTATGCATTTCCATTCAGTAGGATGCAGATCCCATTTCTTTTTGGTATGTCAAATACATATCACTGCATTCCAAACAGCAAAGTGAATGAAATTCCATAGTAACTACCTTGCATTGCCAGTTATCATTTAAGATTTAAATCATCTTGTTTTCTTACCCAAAATGACTACCTTTGCTATAAGAAATGTCATAATTTGTATCATTCCTTGTTTCGTGTTCCCCTCCCTCTCTCTTTCTTTTTGAAAACACCGGAAATTCTAAAACCATGGGCCTGGATTCACTGTTCCAACATAACTAATACACTTCACCATGTAGCATAGCCAGAATCTATTATGGCTTGTAAGTGACTCATTCTTCTGCTATGAGAAAACCAGAATAAAGAACGTTTACATCTTTAAAAACGTCTCAGTGGTCAGTACAGGTAACTTGATCTTGGATTCTACTAGGTATGTAAGGGATTTTGATTCCAGCATACTCCTACACAAAGAACATGACGTCTTATTATCTAGGCATTGATGTAAAATGAGGGCTACCTCAAACTGGAAAAAAATAAAGCATTTGGGGAAAAAAAGGAGAAAAAGAGTGTTTGCATGGAGCTTCGGCACAAAGATCTAGGCAGCTTTGGGTGAGAACCATAATTGTCTACACAGAAAAAAAATAATACTGCAATTTCTCTCTGAGTGCAGGAACTCTTTGGAATATGTGTGTGCGTGTGTTAGAGAACTAAGTTTTCAATATGTGATGGAAAAGACATTCAATCCAATTCGATAAGCATTTATTAAATGTCTATTACATGCCAGTACTATTCCAGGAAGTGGGGAAATAAATCCACAGAGAAAACAGTCAGGACCCTCACGGAGTTCTGTTCTATTTACATTTCATCTCATCTAAAATCTGGTTTTCTCTCCCAAAGACCTCAGTCAGTCATCTAGCCTTTATTAAGTGTCAGGCACTGTGCTAAGTGGGGATGCA
The DNA here is from genome assembly GCA_028627135.1 of Pseudochirops cupreus. NCBI lineage: Eukaryota > Metazoa > Chordata > Mammalia > Diprotodontia > Pseudocheiridae > Pseudochirops > Pseudochirops cupreus. Next base: position 197,487,073 of record CM053583.1, read on the forward strand.
AAGAGAGGCGATAGACAAGTTCTGCTCTCAGGGAACTGCCAGTCTAATACATTAATAAGCACATCATTGCTATTATACTGTTTTTGTATTCTATAAGACAGTAATCTGAACTTTAAATCATGTTCTACTAAAGACAACATCAACATTTCTAGGATGTGAACCCATAATTTTGTAAATATTGATGGAGTGAAATCCCTCTATAAATCAACAGAGAAGCTAGTTTAGACAGTATCCTGGCCATCAAGAAGATAGGTGACTTAACCAGAGTTGTATGGAAAATAAGTCAGACTTGGGATTTTTAAACATTCAGTGTAGTAAAGTGGAAACTGGTCTGGTCTGGTCTGGATTTGAAATCAGAGGATCTGGGTTCTGATCTTTCCTCTGTCATTTACTGTGTGACCTTAAGGAAGGTTACTTAACCTCTCTAGTCCTCAAGAAGTTAGATGAAATATTCTCTGAGATCTCTTCTAGCTCTGAGTCTGAGGTGCTAAGACTCCAAGTCAGGTTGGCTCAAATAAACTAACTTTGAAATCCTTGCATTAATAAAAACAAACAAGAGAAACAAGGATAGCTGAGGATGTAGCACTTCACTTGGAATGAGCGATCCTTACTAACTGTTTGGTCCTAAGCAAGTCATGGCATCTCTGTAAGCCTCAGTTCCTCAACTAAAGAATACGAGCTTTGGATACAATGTCCAAGAAGGTCCGTCCAAGCTTATAATCTGCAAAGTCAGTCAAAAAGGATTTTAGGGCCTGAAATATTCAATTATAGATGAAGAAACTGAAGAAATGACATACATGTAATTAATGGCATAGCAGAACTAGAACCCAGGACTTTTTTCTCCTGGTCTGATGGTCTTTCTCTTGTACTAGAATGAATTCATCTTAGAGAATTAAGTTCAGAGAATCTTGTACATCCATTGCACTCTACATTGGCGCCTCAGCTAAAAATGGATTTATCTGTATTTTTTAGAAAAATGCACTAAATAATTTTAAAAGAAGATTTGTGATACATATATGATACATAGAAGAATTTGGAATGATGGGAGGCAAAGGTTAGATGCTTCTATTTCATGTTTAGTTGTGTTTAATTTTAAACAACAAAAACTCAGTCCAGTTGATTTAATAACTAGCATTTGAATGATACCTTGGAGTTTTTAAAGCACTTTACACATGTTATTTCATTTAATCTCACAACACTATGAAAAAAGTATTATTTTTATATGTCCACTTTACAGATGAGGAAACTGAAGCTTAGTATGTCAAATGACTTGCCCAGAGTCATACAGCTTGTGAGTATCTGAGGCAAGATTTGAACTCTGACTCCAAGGGCAGCACTATATCCTAGTTGCCCCCACAAACAAATATTAATAAGCTGCTACAAGTCACTAGGGAAAAAAATTAAAAATAAAGCAGTTTCCCTCCTCAAGTAGCTTACATTTTTCTGGACTGAAAATAAAACAAATGACAGGTGATATATTTTAGAACAGATCATTCATGTAAGTTACATGTGTATCTATTAGATACGGCAAAGTAAAAAGCCTTCTCAAAGCCAATGGTTCGACTTTCTGACAGCCAGTAACATAAGCTCATGGGACGGCAATGTATTTATACCAGGAAAGGATGTATGAGCAACAGGGAAGCCTGGAGGGGAGCCAGGAGGGGAGTCAGTCTTTACAAGAATGACCAGAATGGAGGGCAACTCACAAATAACTCCACTCTCGATAACTGAATTCCTGTGATGGCTGTCTGAGTGGGTGGTGACATAAGAGATAGAATTCATGCGCTTACTGTGTTGCTCAAAAGTCAGAACCAAATAAGGATATTTATTTTTGAAAGCAGAGACCATCATGTGCAGCCACATCAACTTTTTTTTCATGAATCAGCGCTGTTTATGTGTTGTGTAATTGACTATGCCAAAAAAAAAAAGTTTTCAATTGTAAACTAAAAACAACAATTAGGTTGAAATATGCATAGTATGGGGAAATTTATGGAAGTTATGACACTACTTAAAAACACACACCCCAGATTTTGTATACAAGCCAGCATTCATCTAAATGTGGACTTTTTTTCACATGCAAAGCATCCTATAAGAGTTAAAATGTCAAAAAGATGTCACAGCATTTTTACAGGGTTTTGATTGTCTCCCCCTCACCTCTTTTTCATTCCCTCCCTCCCTCCTCTCTACCTTGTCCCATTCTCTGTCTCATTCTCTCCCCTCCCCTTCCTTCACCCCCATCTCTCTGTTTCTGTGTCTCCCTGTATCTCTCTCTCCGTTTTTCTTTCCTTCTTGACCTCCTCTCTTTTCTTCCTTCCTTCTTTCCATATCTCAAGACTCAATTCTATATCTCTGTAACATGAAGGAGAACAAGGCTAAATAATCTTTGACAAGACATTCCACATGTTTTCAGAGATCAACCATGTAGGCTAAATAAGCCTACTTCCTTCAATCAATCTTTGTATGGTATTGGGGGTTCAGCCTTGCTGACCAAAATATCCTAGGAATCAAACACCTCCAAAATATTTTAGAGGAATCGATAGGAGAGACTTTCTCTGATCCCTCATTTCATTTTCCCAATTTCATTAATAAGCTCAACAATTGTATCTGTCAGTAACAGAGAATATGATTCATTTGAGCCAGGTGACTTGTATACAACAAGGGTAAGGAAGTCTTCTCTGATCCCCATATCATGTAGATACATACATCACAGTAGACACTCTGTGGTGAATCTGTGGGACTGCATAGACAAGAGTCTTATAAAATAGGGAAATATGTATACTTTGTGGTCTGAATAGTTGAAGATGGAATATCCAAATCAAAGGGATCACAGGTTCATTCATGTCTTTGCATGTGAACAATTCTGATGATGATGATGATGATGATGATGATGATGATGATAAGTGACAAAGCTTATTGATTCTATTTCTAGTGATCTTTGTATTCTGTTCAACTCCAATGAATTAAGTGACTCAGAATTTAGAAATTGCAGTATTTAGGAGAGTGATCCATTACAAATGATGAATAGTCAAACCAACCTGCCATCCTCTCTACCGTTGATTTTGTCAGCAATGAAGACAGAGCATGCACACTGAGCTATCTATGGTC
>CM053583.1:197495177-197539367 GCA_028627135.1 Pseudochirops cupreus
GCACACATACTATGTTATTCTGTGCAATGCTATCCTAGAATAAAACAATGTGATGTGATAGGATGTAATAATAGAGAGACATTTCATACCTTGCCCTCAGCACCTTGTCAGTTTGACTTTGCTTTCGGTAGTTTGGAACCCAGGTGGGAGATGGCAGAATTAAGTCAATAACATAGGATACTATATAGAGAAAGAGAATGAACCTCCAGAGTCTCAGTAGGGTCTTGGCTTTGCAAATGGGGAAACTGAGGTAAGGGGAGTTAGATAACCTGTCTGATGTCATACAGATTCTGTCAGAGGCAGAAATGGAACCGTGATCTTCCTTGTTCTTAAGCCACTATGGCTTAGCAAGCCACTCAGCCCACTAAGCTAGCAGTTCTCAAACTTTTTGGTCTTAGAACCCCTTTACATCCTTAAAAGTTATTGAATTTTTTTGTTGGTTATAACTATTGACAATTACTGTACTGGAAATTGAAATGTCTCCATGTTATTATAAAAATACTTTTGACCTTGAGAAACCTCTGAAAAGGCCTGAGGGACTCCTTTTGGTCATTGTTCAGTTGTTTTCAGTCACGTTTGACTTTTCCTGACCCCATTTTAGAGTCTTCTTGGCAAAGATACTGGAGTGGTTGGCTATTTCCTTCTCTAGCTCATTTTCCAAATGAGGAAATTGAGGCAGGCAGAGTTAAGTGACTCCACCAGGGTCATACAGATAGCAAGTTTCTGAATTTGAACTCGGGTCTTCCTGACTGCAGTGCCAGTGCTCTACCCACTGTACCACCTTGCTGTTCCAAAGGTCCCTAGGCCACTGCAACATGTCATGTACTTAAGGCTCAAACATAAAAAAAATCAGTATTTGTGACATTCTTTTGTCTTTTACAAAACATGAGATCTTTTTAAAAATACTCTCATCTTCTGTAGATTTTTGCTATTCCCATAAAAGCCTAAATATTTCAAGTCATTTTCTCACATTTCTTTAAAGCAACACATTGTTAATATCTACTGTTATATACAATTGCTTTATGAATCAAATGTTGAGATGCCATGGAGGAGTGAATAAAAGGCTAGCCTTAGAAGGGGAAGGAATAAAGGAAAAACAGCCCCAAGAGGTAGCAACTTATTACCCCCATTTGACAGCTGAGGAACCTGAGGCAAATCAAGGTTAAGTGACTTGCCTGGGGTAACAATGGTAGTAAGTGTCTGAGGCTGCATTTGAAGTTGGGTCTTCCTGAGTCTAGAATCACAACCCACTGAGCCACCTTGCAGCCTGGGAATCAGGAATGATGATGATGATACTTCATATTTACATAGTGACTATTTTGCACCAAGCGCTTTAAAAATATTATTCTCATTCTCACAACAACCCAGGGAAGTAGATACTATTATTGACTGGAGGGAAAAAAACAGAGGTGAAGTGACTTGCCCAGGGACACACAGCTAGTTGGTGTTTGCAGTTGGGTTTGAATCCATGTCTTCCTGACTCGAGGTCTAGCCACTGTGTCACCTAGTTACCTCTAGGAAGTTTGCATTGGGTCCAAATCTTGCATGAATACATATTTTGTGGGCATAGTTAATAATCTCTCAGTGACCTTAGTAATTTAATAAGAATGTAAATTATTGGAACATTACCAATTTGCCTCAGTGGCAGAGTCTAAATCCAGAGAGTTCCTTAAACTGATAAATCACAGGCCTAGATGAAACAATAAATGGGGGGGACTGATTTCCAGGGCTACGAGAAGATTCTACTGAGGTTTCTTTTCTTGAGAGTTTGGAGCTCGAATATGTGAGTGTGCTGTGAGTGAGGCCATTCTGGAGAAAAACCAATTATGATTGTCACCCTACTATCAATGGTTAGGAGGAACGCCATAAGTACAAGAGTGGCCCCTGCTGGAGAAATATAGGCAGTATTAATCTGAAACCTAGAAGACAGCTGAAGAAGAAAGGAAAAAAAAACTTTAAAAAGCCTTACCAAGTGTAATCATACGTTCTCCATTCACATCTATGTTTATATGTTGCTTGAATTTTATAATAAAATGTAGTTGAGGGGAGAAGAGTCAGGAAAACTTAGAGTTCCCAAAGTATCCATTTTAAGAATGCAATCTTTTGATGCTCTTCATCCTTGTGACAGGGTGGGGGTGGAATGGGGGGAACAACGAGATAGACCTCCAGCTCATTAGCTGAATTTCCTAGAGTGACCATGTGAAAGTATATGGAGAACAGTTAAACCAGGCTGGACAGACCTTGGTGAGTTGTGTGATCTCAATCACTGGAGGTAACATCCTAATCATCACCATCAAAGATCCACACATCCAGCCCCATTTTCCCCCTGAGCTTCAGTCCCACATCACCAACCACTAATTGGACATTTAAAACAAAACGTTCCAGAGACATCTCAAATTCAATATGTTCAAAATAGAAATCTTAATCATTCTTCTCTCTCATGAGTTTCCCTATTTCTGTTAAAGGTCATACCATCCTTCCCAGGTTCATAACCTTACACTCATATCCAATCAGTTGTCAACTACTGCCTTTTCTGCCTCTATTGAGTCTCTCACATCCAACTCCTTTTCGCACAACTGTTGCCTTGATTCAGGCCCAAATTTTATCTTACCTAAATTATTGCAACAGCTTCCCAATTGGTCTCCTTTCTTCAAATCTCTCCCATTCCCAATCATCCTATAGGAACTGTTGAAGTGATTTTCCTTAAACACAAATCTAATCATGCTATTCCGCTACTCAATTAACATCAGTGGCTCCCTATTATCTTTACATAAAGTATACACTTCTGTTTCAGCTGCTAGAGTCCTGCTCAACTTTGCTATGATCTACCTTTCCAGACACATTGAACATTACTCCTACCAAATTTTCCAAACCTGCCAAACCAATCTTCTCTGTATTCTTCATACAGGACATTCCATTTCCCATCTTTCTGCCTTTGCATTGGCCATACCTCATTTCCAAAATACATGCTGGGATTTGAGCTCAAGCATTCCTTAGTACAGGCCCGACCCTCTACCCACTACATCATGTGGCAATCACAGATCAAAGATCATCATAGATTTAGATCTGGAAGGGAACTTAGAAACAGACATGTCCAAATCTTTCATTTTATATGTAGCGGAAATGAAGCATTGAGATATGGCACGACTTGCCTAGAATCCCATGGCTAACAAGGATCCATGGCAGAGTTCAAACTCAGGTATCCATGAGACCAAGTTCAGGATTCTAATCAATGAGCCACATAGACTCAGAAGTTCCAAGTTCAGTCTCCACTCTTCTCCAAACCACTTTGGCAGCCCACTTCACTACCCTGGGATTAGTGCTCCATTCTACAAAATTAGGTAGTTGAATTCTGATGGTCACCAAAGTCCCTTCCAACCTGCAGTGAAGATAATAAGAATCACTTTATGTGAGGGATTCCATTTTGTAACTGGAGTCCATTTTAGGACTAAATAATCCTAGGTAAAGTAAGCAAGTCTATTTCTTTTCTTTTATGAGTGGAGAGGGAGTTGGAGATAACCATTGAATCCCTAATAGTGATGAGAAATAAACATATGTGTATCCTCAGATAAATACCTGTTGATGATGAAAAGAAATGACAATTAAGAATAGATGATGCAGTAAGCCACCCATCAAAAATAAGGTGTAATCTGTTAACACCCTTAGCCAGAGCCATAAAAAAATACTGGAGGCCTCAGGGTTACTGGGTGGTCAACAGAGCTGACATTTGCCTTTTCTGCAGTTGCTGAAGGATATTACAGCATTCCGTATTGGCTAGTTAGAAGTGCTGATCGACAGAGACTTTCCAGATCACCACCCCAGAGGAGAGACATACAGTTTCCAGCTGGACGTGGAGGGAACCTTGACTTGAGAGTCTTTCAAAAATACACTTACTGGAAATCTTAGGACATAGATTGGGGGTTCATTCCTAGAGGAATTGGTGTTTGTACTTTTTTGTGTTGAATAAACATTGATTTATGCATTGATAGAAGCCTGAGTCTGGCCAGCATACTGTCGATCCTCATCAGTATATAGAACAGTACATTGGCTTTGAGAATGCACTATGGATTACAAAGCCCTATGTCCTTACCCCGTTTATGTACAGTCAAATAATTTATAAAGCACAAAGAGGCATTTGATTCCAGATAAGAAGAGAATAAAACATCCAACAATGATTTTTTTTTGGTTAATGATTAAATATTTGTTTGATTCAGTAACACACAATGATACCTTAAAAATCCTCCTCCAACAAAAAGGTGTATCTTGTGCATACTTTTAAGGTCATGCAGGATTCCTTGAAAAATGAGACCACAGAGGTAACTTTCCCCAGTGACACACTGATTATCAGTATCCAGTGAGGTATAAAACAGAGGGAAATAAGGAGTGAGTCATTGTTACAGAGGAAATCCAGCTCCCAGTTCATATGGACGAGTGAATGCCCTGTTGAGGGTGAAAGCTTCCAGATGCCCCTGTTTCTGGTTGGCTCTGTGATGGTTATATCAAGGCCTGGAGGACTGCTGAGCCTTCTAAATGAGATGCATCAATCGTCCTCAAGCATTCCATCTAATTGTCCACTTGGGAAAAGACCAAATGGATAGAGGATGCTTATTGTCCAGACTCTGACACAAAGTTGGATGGAAAGTCCAAAGAGCTGATCAATTAGGATATATATCTTATACAGACATCACAGATGGACAATACAGTGGGCCAAGTTAGTAAGTGGGAGAGTCAGAATTCCAACCCAGGGTTCTGTGTCTAATGCTCTTTCCACTAAATCATAAGCTGTAGAATCCCCAGATATTTATTATATTTTTAAAATAAAAAGTTCTGACAGTTGAATGTTTTCTTCCCAATAATCTTTCTTTAAACAAAAATGTTGTCTCCGTCCCAAAAATGTCCCCTCCTCCCAGTCATATTCTTAATTATGTCAGATCTTTAAAATGTCACTTTTCACTACTTCTACTACCACCACCACCAATACTACCAGAACTACTACTACTACCACTACCACTACTACTACTACTACTACTAATGCATGTAAGTAGCAATAATCATAATAGCTACTATTTATATGAAGCCTTAACGTTTACAAAGTGTTTTGCAGATATCTCATTAAATTAGAAGCTGGTAATTTTGATTTAAAGCCCTCCTAACCAGTCACTACCAACATTCTCAAAAGCATCAAGCTGGTGCCATCTGTTGACATGGAATGAAGCGTCTCCTGAAAACAATTAGCTCTCAGTTAGAAGTGCTATGGCAAAGGAATAGTTGCGAGGACAGAAAGCTAAAGGATCTGAAAAGCAAAGTGAATTATCTGGAAACCAGGAACAAAGAGAGAGCAGGAGGGTGGATTTAATTAGATACTCAGATTTATTGAGTGTGTTTATTGAGTTTGGTCGCTTCTGTCTATATTAATCAATCGATAAACACTTATTCAGCACCAACTGTATTCCAGGCTCTGTGCAAAGTGCTGGGGATAATGATAATCAAGCAATATAAATCTTTATTAAGCTCTTACTGAGAGACGGGCACTGTGCTAGTTTCTGGGGATCAATAGAATCCATCGATGCATGTTAATTAAGCATTATTATGGCTTATTATTTTTATGCTCCAGGCAATATGAAAAGTAGTAGGAATTTTTTTTAAGGCAAAAGACCTTGCAGGATGGCGCTAACTACTAATTAGGGATGGCTGGAGAGATTACCTGCTCATGACCCCCAGCAACGAAGACTTCAATAGGTTTGCAATAGAATTTCTCCAAGAAATGTATCATACCAAAGACTTTTTCAGTCAGTCATTTTTTCATTTGTGGTTTTCTAGGCAGAGATACTGGAGGGGTTGGCCATTTCCTTCTCCAGCTCATTTTACAGATGAGGAAACTGAGGCAAACAGGGTGAAGTGACTTGCCCAGGGTCACACGGCTGGTAAGTGTCTGAGGACAGATTTGAAATCAGGGAAAGGAGTCTTCCTGACTCCAGGCCCAACCACCATCTGGCTTCAGGTAAACGTGAGAGGTAAGAATCTTGCAGTGAACTACGTAGCATGGGCTGGGTGATCTAGGAGGTACCATGTTAAACTCAAAGTGAAGGATAAATCAGTTCAAATCCTGCCTCAAATGCTTTCTAGCTGTCATCCTTTCTCTCCATGACTCACTTCACCATCCTCAGCCTCATCCGCCCAATAGAAATGATAGTAACACCCACTACATTCACTGGGAGATTAATTGATCCCTTTTTTTTTACTCTGTTTGGTCTGAGATCTATCATTTGCCAAGTGGAAATCTTCCACTTTGTTGGACTCTCAGAAGGTTGCTGTAATGATGACTATGCAAAGCCTCTTATAAATCTTAGAGAGCTGTGGAAGCATGGTGCTAGTCATTGTCCATGTGGTTATTGGTGGTGGTGGTGGTGGCCGTGGTGGGGTTGGAAATGGTCACGGTGGTTATTTACCAAGCAGCACATGTGATGCACAAAATAAAAACCGTTCTCCAAATGGCTGCAGGAAGTATGAGAAAGACAGAGAGCAAATTCTCTACCCTCTGAGTCAACAGAGCAAACTAAGTACTTCTTGAAAGAGGTGACTCAAGGAAGAGAGAAAGGAGAAATAATGGGAAGAGACAGAAGAAAACATTTGTCTCTTTCAATAAATTGGAGAGTGAATAAATATGATTTAAGGAAAAGAAGGAAAAGAAACAGAAGAAAAGGAACATTCAGAAAGAAACAGAAGGACTCAGCTCTGCCAGTAGAAGAGAGAGCTGCGCCATCTCAGAAGGAATCAGCTCCTGGAGTTCTAAGGGATGTACCTATAGCTCCACAGATGCCGTTAGGTCAGAGGTCATTCATTAATGGCCAGAGGAAGAAGAGATGAGGAGTCAGGATTGCCCACTCCCCACAGAGGGGCACTGATGCAGCTGATGTGAGCAATAAATGGGTCTTCTGCTTTCCAGGGGCACACATCTGCTGCATAACCAAGGGCCTGCTGAGACTTGTCAACTTTGATGAACACTACCCACTCCCGGCAATTCATCGGTGAAAAATGGAGCCTTCAGGAAGATCCTTGGATGTGATGCTAGGGCCAGAGGTGGAGCCTGACTGAAGGGAGAGAAAGGCAGAGAGCAGCAGGCTAAGAAGATGCCATTTGAAGGGAATGTGAAGTTTTAAACCATAGTTGGCTGTCATCCAGGGATGGAGTTTGCGTAATAAGGGTCAGTATTTTTCCCCCTAGAGCCTTAAGAATCAGAGGGAGGACTTTAATAGGGAAAAAGGAAAAGGGAAGCCCTCTACCAAGGTCTGCCAAGCCACATGCTGGAAAGAAGAGTTGGTTGGTGCACTATGTTTAAAAGCTTAAGAGAAGAGAGAATCAGCAAATGATGGCAGACAACATCTTCCTGAATTAGTGTCATTTAGGAAAATAAGGTAGACGTTCACAGTAGGTTTAAGTGAGTGTGACTCATTCCACACTCCTAGAAGAAATCTACAATGCACTATTAAGAGGAGAATTTGTGTACACTCAGTAAAGGAAATCGTGATTATTATGACCCAACACGGGTTCAGGACAAATGGTAACAAGTCTAAGCGAGGGTAACTGAGATGGGAAGGGACTCAAAACCAGGCTATACGAGGATTGTCTGAAAGAAAAGAGGAGAGGTTTAGAATGCCTAAAGTAAGATTCATGCAGGGCTTGTGAGGAGGTTTCAATTCAATTCAGCAAACATATGGAATGCTTGCTGTGTGTCAGCCCGTGACGCAACTATCTTCAAATATGGAAAGGGCTGCGATGTAGAAGATGGATTGGACATGTTTTGCTTGGCCCCAGAGGGCAGAGTTAGAACAATGGGTGGAAGTTACAGAAAGGCAGCTTTTGGCTCAGAGTAAGAAAACACTTCCTAGGGATCAGAGCTGTTCCAAAGTGAAAGGGCCTGGTCTGACAAGCAGAGATTTCCCCATCAGCAGAAGGAAAGAGAAGGCTGGACGACAGGGGGAAGCTGTGGTCTGTTGGAGTGTAGATATGATTTTCTCCAAGGTTACTTTGAAAGCTGATGTTCTATGATTCTAATATGGGATTAGAGTAAGAGGGAGGTGATGACTGGCCCAGAAGTCATTGTGGCTCTTTATTCATTGAAAACATTAAATAATTTCATATTTAGAATTAAGTGTCATGAAACACCTTTTCTGACCTTCCTCAGTTGGTTATCTACACACACCCCAAATTATTTTGTGTTTATTGTAAGTGTGTTGGTGGCACAGTGTTAGAGTGTCAGGCCTAGAGTCAGGAAGACTCAACTTTCTGAGTTCAAATCTGACCTCAGACACATACTAGCTGTGTGACCCTGGGCAAGTCACTTTACCTGTTTGCCTCAGTGTCCTCATCTGTAAAATGGGCTGGAGAAGGAAATGTCAAAAATCACTTTTGTATCTTTGCCAAGAAATCCCCAAATGGGGTCAAAGAGTGTTGGAAATGACTGAAAATGGATGAACAACTAAATGCATGCATACATTAACATAATATATGCTTGGCATGGCATAACAGAATAATTTAATGTAATATAATGTGACATATAAATATATTATGACATAAGATAAATTATATATCACATGACATGATGTGATATAACATAATGTAGAATAACATATGATGTGATATGATATAATATAATGTGATATATTATATTATATAATATAACACAATATCAAGTGAGATTCCTCACACTCAAAAAGTATCCTGCAAGGCCGTTTGTTCTCTCTCTTTGTATCCCCAATACCTAGCACCAGTCTGCCATATAGGAGGTATTTTAAAATGTTAATTGAATTGAACTGAATTGAAGTAAAAGGAAAATGAATGTGTTAGCTAGCACTTGGTAAAGTACTTTATAGATATCATCCCATTTGATCTTTGAAATAACCCTGGAAAGTCGTTTTGTTTTGGTTTTAAACATTTTACAAATGGGGAAACTGAGGCTGAGGCAGGTCATGTGACTTCCCCAGGGTCATACAACCAGTATGTTTCTGAGGCTGGATTTGAACTCAGTTCTCCCTGAGTCTAGGCTCAGGGCTCTATGCACTGCACCAACTAGAGGCTATTTCTGCTTAGAGTGTCTGATTTAGATTGTCTCCAAGGGAGGTGACTCTGGACAGGTACGGTCCACAAGGATATAAGCTGAAGTACTAATAAGTAACATAAGCCTCCTCAAGAATCTCTCTCCTGAACAAACTCTGGAGCTAAAGTTTTCAAGGTTTTTGTTGTGGACTTAACAGGCTGGAGAAAGCCATGATCCTCTTCTCTGAATTAGGTCAGAAGATGAATAAAATAAAACATAGGTTTTACTGAGGAAATACATTATACTGAAATAATATCAGAATGATTTTTACAAAATGCAGAGGCCAGAGTCAGAAATCCTGCTCTCAGGATTCATTTGAGTGAAAGTGTTCTTTTTAAAAGACTGAAATTGTGCCTGTAAGGTTTTTGGTTTTTTTTTCGGGGCGGGGGTGGGGAACTACATGAAAAGGTAATTGAATATCATTTGGGATCATATCCAGGCTTTTTAAAAGAACCAGGTAGAAAGAAGTCTTTCCAGAAATTAAAATCATTGATGATCCTTAGGGCCTTGGCCCTGAGACATATCAGACTTCTCCCTGGTGCTATTGGCCATTCCCTCCATTGTGTTACATGCATTCTTATACCTTTGTGTCAGACAGGGCCCAAGGACAGGCTGATCATACAGGAAGGGCACAAGCAAGTTGGAGACTCTCCAGAAAACCATGAACAGGGTAGAGAAGAACGAGGACCATGCCAAGCGGGGATATGTTGAAGGATCACAAGATCGTAGGGTTAGAGTGAGAAAGGGGCCTTGCAGATACTGAGGTCAATCCCCTCATTTCACAGACAAAGAAATGGGCCCAGGGAATGCTTGGGGTGATGCAGCTAATTAGCATCTGAGACACACACACGTTTCCTGAGATGTCTGTATAGACACACGTGTGTGTATGTGTACACGTATATACATACCTTTCCTCAGATGTGTGTATATACACATATCTCCATGTGCATAGATGCATATATGTGTATACATATATACACGCACATACACCCCTTGCCTCAAATATATAGAAGTGTGTGTGTGTGTGTGTGTGTGTGTGTGTGTGTGTGTGTGTGTGCAGACTGAAGTAGACTAGTTTTCTGTTTAAAAATTTCTGTGGTTGGATTTTCTGTTGTTCATGTTCTCTTTCACACCATGGCTAATGGGAAATATGTTTTGCATGATTACACATGTAGGACCTATATCAAATTGCTTCCCATCTTTGGGAGGGGGGACGAGAGGTTGGGAGGTAGAGAATTAGAAGCTCTAAATTGTGAAAAATGAATGTTAAAAATTGTTTTTCTATGTAATTAAGAAAAAAAAACATTATCCAACTCTGGGGGGGAAAAGAAAAGACTTCTTTAAAGCCCAAATGCCTGTCATCATTATTGTCCCCAGGTCTTTCATTTCCTTGCTCTCTGTTGGTTCTCAGAAGGTCGAAGTACAGTGGATTCCCTTCTTTCTGTAAGAATCAGCACAGGCAGAATTATCACACAGAACCACAGGCCCTGGTGGGAGCAGTCCTGTGTTTGAATCTCAGCAGTCTCACATGCTGCATGAGTAACCAGGCAGGCTCCATTCCTTCCTCAGTTTCTTCATCTGTTCAATAGGTGGGTTAGACAGACTTGAATAACTCTAAGGTCCCTTTAAGCCCTAAATATCAACCACTCCTCAAAACATTTTATTGGAAATACTTAAAACATTGAAAATGCCTATGATCAATCAGCTTTATTTATGGGAGGGGGCATTTAGTGGGCCCTGAGTAATGGCCATCTCTGCTTTCTCAGCCCCCATTCCATGTTCCAACTGTGGATACCACAGCTGGCCTGAAATGTGTATACCTCTCTTGGAGAGACAATCAGTTATGGGACCCAGAGAATAGTCTTCAGTAGGAGTCTGTTTGGATGCCTGGGCCTGCAAAGTCCATTAAAATTCAACAGTTCCCAGCAGGATTGGGGAAGGCAGTGATCTATGAGGAAAGCAGGTTTCCTGACTCTTTGTGTTGGTGGCAGGAATTTTGGCCTCCTCACCAAAAGCTCACCTGCATGTGAATGTGGCCCCAGAATGCTGCACTGTTTGTGTTAACTCACTTAGCATGAATTCGAGCAACGCACTTCAGTGAAGCATCCTGGGGCTTGTGTTGGAATGTACTTTCTCAAAACATGTACACTCCAGAAGGAAAGGAGCCAGGGAGGAGGGAGATCGAGGAGGGAAGGGCGTGCGTGCGCATGCTTGTGTGTGCGTATGTGGGTGTGGGTGTGGGTGTGTGTGTGTGTGTGTGAACGTGTGTGTATGTGAGAAATGTGCCTTCACCCTAGAAATTCCATTCAAATGTAATTCAATAGACATTGATTAAGCACCTACTGTGTGCATGGAGGATTAAAAAAAGAATCCCTGTCTTCAAGGAACATTTTGTGTTTTTTTATTACTGATTTGTTTATATACTAGGTGTTTCCCTTTATCCCTACACATGTCCCCCCCCCCACACACACACACTGAACCCTCCTTTGGTAACAAATAAAAGTATTTAATCAAAACAAAACAACACAGCTTCTATTTCCAACCTTGCATACCACCTTCCATGCACATACCCCACCTGCCTCCCTACTAAGACAAGGAAGGGGAGGGGTGTTTCAGCATGAGTTCAGGAAGCTTACATTCTACTGAGAGACTCAAAATGTAGAAGTGTATCTGTGTATCTGTGTGTCTGTGTCTGTGTTTGTGTGTATGCACAGACATTATAAAGAGATTGCGTGACCTGCTCCTGATCCTGTGGCAAGGAATTATCAAAGGTAGGACATGTATGTGTGTCCGTGTGTGTGCATTTTAAGTTAAAAACATACACGCATTTTATATATACATACATGTGTGTATATATATTTTATATACTGAATTACCAAATTTAAGATGAAATTTATTAAAGCAATAGCACTATGATAAATTATGTAATGCAAAACCCAATACAAAACCTGTAGAAAAACTTCAATTAAGATTTGTGGGTTTAGATAAAACTTTCTCACATAAGCTAGAACATAATTTGTACCTAATGTTCTAGGTTATAATAATAGTTTAAAATATATTGCTGATGAATTTTATATATACATACATATAAAATGCAAAGTGTATATATAATTTTCTAGATAGAGAGATAGACAGACAGACAGGGAAACAGAGGCAGAAAGAAAAATTAAAAACAGAGGGAGCAGGAAAGGCTTCCCTAAGGAATTGGCACTTGTGACATATCTGGAACACAGAGTGTGTCAAGGAGTATACAAAGGAAGCCTGGAGAGTGTACGGGGCCAGATTGTGAGGGGTTTCAAGGGCCATGCTGAGGAGTCACAGATGCGATGGCAGAGGCCATTGAAAGAAACGCTGTGTGGTGGATGGAATCAGGACTCGGGGGTCAGAGGCATTCTGTCTGGTTACTATTGATTCTGTCCCTGCAACCTGTGTGTCCATACATAGGTTAGCCCACATATGGGCCTAACGTGAGAGGGTTAGACTAGATGCCTTTAAGGTCCTTTCCATACCATGTTCCTATCTAGCAGCTGGGTGACCAGACCTGGAGGCGGGTAGATCTAAGTCCAAATCCTGCCCCAGACACTTACTAGTTGTATAAACTTGGGCCGGTAACATTATCTCACTCAGACTCAAGTTTTCTCATCTGTAAAATGGAGGTAATAATGGCACCTACTTCATAAGGTTATTCTAAGGATCAGAGGAGATAACATTTGGAAAGAGTTTTGCAGATTTTAACATGTTATATAAATGTTAATTATTATTCGTGCGCTTCAGGAAAATCATTTTGTCATTGAAGGGAGGTTGCAATTTATCCTAGAATCAATAGAGAATCCCAGAAGTTTTTGAGAAGTGAGTGATGGAATCAGATTGTACCTTAGGGGCAAAAACATACTTTGAATGGAGCATGGAGAGTAGATTGGGGGAAAGGAGGGTGGAATCAGCAAGACCTTTAGATGCCTTTGCAATATAGCACAAAGGGAAGGAAAGAGAGTCTGGATGAGAACAATGTCCATGTGGGCGGAGGGAAGGGGCCAAATGAGTCAAATGAGAAAGAGAGTTGGTGAAAGCAGAATTGATAAGTCGTAGAAGTTATTAGGTGCAGATCGAGGTTTGCAAAGGAGAGGGGCAAAGGAGGATATCCACATTGAACCTGAGGGACTGGAAGGATGGAGATGTCCTTAACATAGAGTAATTAAGATGACTAGGGCGTGGATAGATAGACAGACAGATGATAGAGATAAGTAAGCATAAACATTTACCCTTTTGGCTAAAGTGTGAGATATTTTATACACACACACACACACACACACACGCTCACATACACACACACACCATATGTATTGATCAGCACAAAAAAAAAAAAGAATGAAGTTTTTATGACGAGAGCAATACCTATGCAACCATGTCACTCCAGTGTTCCAGTATTGACTGGACTGGAATACTAGGGCAGAAAATGCAACTCCTTCTCCGATTTCAACTGCACTTCCAATTGCATCACCTTTTCAAAAAAATATAATATTCCATTTTTCTTTTTTTTTCTTTCTTTCTTTTTTTTTTTGCTTCTTGGAGGGGGGAAGGTGGGGCAATTGGAGTTAAGTGACTTGCCCAAGGTTACACGGCTAGTGAGTGTTAAGTGTCTGAGGCCAGATTTGAACTCACATCCTCCCAACTCCAGGACTGGAGCTCTGTTCACTGTGCCACCTAGTCACACCACCAAGAAGTTATCTTTTAAAAAGTTTCCTAGGGTCAGAGGCAAAATTTGAACCCAGATCTCTTTTGTTCCTAGGTTGGCTCACAATCTCATATTACCTCTCCAAATTTGGTGACTGCTTTTAATATGCTTAGGATTGTTTTTGTCTGTTTGATTGTTTTTGGTTCCTTTGTCCCCCCTCCCCCACGTAGTAAAGAGTTTATGCTGAGTTATCTATCTCTTTTATTGCATTATATGTTGCTGTTGTTTGTCCCTCCTTCTTGAGGAGGACCAATGACATCAGGAGGGCTATGTCTTGATTTGCAAGTGAATTGGATTTAAGTGAGGGCAGGGCTGTGCAAAGTCACCAGCCTCAGTTTCTCCTTCGGAGCCATCAGGGTCAAGGCAGCCATGGCCCTAGATGCAGTAGGTGGCTCAGGTCTTTTTAAGCTAAGGTCTTTCCCAGGTCTCAGTTTGTCTGAGGCAATGCCCATTCAACACTACTCAAGGTTAGTTAGCCTTATGGACCTGTAGTGACTCTTTTCAGAGATTGTGTAGGGTTAAATCCCATGGATATGGGTCTCATTGGCACTCCTAGCCAAGTAAGTATAACTAGGTCCATGAACACCATCAATCAAACCATGAAAAGTAAGTTTTCTCCTTGTCCATTTCACATTTTATCCACAGCTTCACCATTCCTTAATGAATTCAGGCATAATGGTCATTTAACTAGTTAAGTTAATGTAAAAGCTAATTGAATTTCTACTTAGCCTAAATTGAACCCCTGTAGATATGCCCTGTATCATGAGAGACTCCTGCAGAACATGCATATTTAATTGCCTTCTACTTTCTAAAAGTTCATTTAAACTTTTTAACAAAGAAAGAGAATGTTTGTATGGAATTGCCCACAGATAGAGCCCTGTCATACCACACACTGGCAGAGAGGATTCTGCAAACACAACGGGACCTCTTTGCTGTCTAACTTCATGAAGAATTTTTGAGATTGCACAGTGCCAACCATAATATTTTCCTTTGTCATGGAGCCAAAATCAAACATCCCCATTGAAGTCTAGGAGGAAAGCACTCATCAATAAAGTAAAAAAGGGTGAGTGCTTCTCAGAGGAATGCTTGGGGCAGCCAGAGTGATTGGAACAAGCATGGAGAACATGATTACCTCAGAGGGTGCCGTTTCCAGAAACTCGCCTAAGAAAGCATCAGCAGGAACATGGCTAGAGTCCAATGTTCCCTCAGGGACAGGGGCTTGGAGAAGGGCTGGAAGTGTTCTTATCTTGACATTTTAGAAGGAACTAATGTACAACCAAGAATCTTTCTTATTTTTTTTTTCCCTTCATGGATTTGTTTTCATTTTATTTTGTTCTTGCTTGCTGGTTTTTGGATCAGGTAAGACTATTTTATCAGAAAGAGTTAACATTTATTTTTCTTACAATAGGAAAAAAAAATAATATTGCAGAGCTAAGCAGAGAAATATCACAGACTTCTTGGATTCTCTCCCAAAACTCTACCAACCAGGCTCATTGGCTCAACTCCCAATTTGACTTTTAAGTCTTTTTTTTTCCCCCTCTCTTCTCTCTCCTGCCACCTCTACCCTAAAAGGCATTAAAGGTTTCTGATTGGTCCTTAAAGTGATTCAGGTATGATTCAACTCTGCTGTAAAAGCACAGTCATAGAGACAAAGGGGGATTTCACCACCCCGCCACAAACTCCATTCTACCAAGAACAGACTTCTCCCTAGCACCAACTCAGGCTTTTTGCTTCTTTAAAATGCAGTTTCAGGCTCCCAGATAAAGTGCCAAATTCTGTCTATAAATACTTAACACTTCATCTTGGCTCCAGAAAGAAGAAGAAAAAAAATTCTAAAGTAGGCAGAAATACTGAACTGACCATTTAGAGACTCCTGTGAAAAGCAGGACCAGAAAGACAGAAGAGTGTTGGCATATTTAGAGAGTTCAACACCTTCACACAGGAAATTTCCTTTTCCTCATTTGTCCATGATGCCTACCTACCTGAGGCAAGATGGAATATTTTTTTCCCCCAAGGGGCAGGCCACAAATGAGAGAATTGATTAAAAATACAAACCCTTAATGATGCATTATAAACATGTGTTCAAGTCCAGTGGTAAAACTCCTTAAGATTAATTTCATGCTGACCTAAAAAGCTCTCTTCATAAAGAATTTGCAAATAGTAGTTTTCAGTTCAGATTAATGTCTTAGAAAGCGTATATTACAGGGGCATTCCTTCTATAACCTACTAACACACTTCATATCTTGATCAGCTAATTTGGCCATTTTCTATGTCTTGTTCTCTAATTATCACGTGTGCCCATATGTGCCCTTTCTCCGATAAGAATTTAAGATCCTTGGGGGCAAAGCCTTCATCCTATAATTAATAGGTTTACTGATTCATTAATAAGTCTTTCTAATGCTCTCAGAAAATGAATTTGAAATAGAAAGACTTTGTGGATCTTATCTGTTTTGATACATTTAGATTTAACCCAATTCTATTCTGAAAACATTTATTAAAGACCTACTCTTTGTCAGGCATTGCACCAGGTATGAGGAAATACAGGAACAAAAAGAAAAATGCTTTGTAGGAGCATTTTACCATAATATTCTTTGGGAAGAAAGCATGTAGAACTCTGCCCTCTTCAAAAGCAGAAAGGCCAGGCTTCAAAGCCTATGTCAGACACTTCTAGCTGGGTGACCCTGGTTAAGTCATTTCCCTCACTGGAAAACAAGGGGGTTAGATTCAAGGGCCTCACAAGTCCCTTATGGCTCTAAATCTACAGTCTAAGTTTACATTATTTTCTCAACTAAAAATAAGTCTTCTATGGCTGACTATGGATTTTTTCCATTATTACGAAACCCAACCAGACCACATTGAAAAGTGGAATGTTGCTAGTTCAAGCTGTGGCTGAGTCGAGTTAAAGAGCTGTTGGGTTAATGATGAAATTGTTGTTTCATTAAAGAGGAATAAAACAAAATGTTTTTATTCCCCCTTTGCCTGAGAAATGGTTACTATTTCTCGGTGGGTTTTACATATATGCACACATACATATCCATATATGCACATGCACAAAACATACAAAGGCAAACCAAAAAATCTTAATAATAACAATAATAATGGAGCTGAAGGAGAGGTTGGAAGGAATGGACCTATGAATTCTCCAGCAGGGAAAGTCCTGCTACCAAACTGAGGTCAATAGCTCATCTCTAACTCAGAGCTGTAGAGAGTCTCCAGGGGACCTGAAAGGATTTGCTTCTGGCTTATGGTCACAAAGCCTTCATGGGTCAAAGGCAGAACATGACTCCACCTTTTCAGCTTCAAGCATCACCCTCTATGCATTGTACCAGTCTACTCTCATCTGCAAATAAGCCCATTATTATAAAGGCTTAATGTCATAGCCATTTTTGAAGAAGAGATAACTTATATGCAAAGATATATAAAAAAAAGAATTCTTAAAATAACTGTTTTCAATTTGGTGTAGTGAATATAGTGCTAGACTTGGAATCAGAAATAATTGAGTTCAAATCTCACCTCTGTCAGTAGAGAAGCCACCTAACTCTGAGCCTCAATTTCATCATCTGGGGATAGGGGCTGGGGATAAAGGCATAAAAACCAGATTAGTGTACCCACTTACCTTGTGAGGATCAAATGACAGTTTTGTTTTTTTTGGGGGGGGAGTTAAATGACTTGCCCAGCATCACATAGCTAGTAAATACCTATTCAGGGTTGAGTGACTTGCCCAAGATCACATAGCTAGTAAGTGTCTGATGCTGGATTTGAACTCTTGAAGCTGAGTTCCAGTGCCCTATCTACTGCCCCACCTAGATGCCCCCATGATGTAATTATTTGGAAGGGCTTTGTAAACTCAAACACGCCATATAAATCTGAGCTGTTGCTATTATTGTTGTTGTTGCTGTTATTATTATATGATTTAAGAGCCCTTCATACAAGTTAAGTAAACAGAAATAATTAAACAGCTAGCAAAATTAATGAATCATTCGTAACTTTGGGAATTCCTCCAGTCTGCAAAAAATGAAAAAATCAAGTAAAATTTAAAATCTGCCATGTCTTAAAGTTGAAAAATTAGTAAATTGTGGAAAATATTCTATTAATTCTGAAACTTGAAGCTAATTTTAGTTTATTCTCCTTACTCATCCTCCCTGTAGGAAGGGGGGGGGGAGGAGGAGAAGCAGCCAGTAGTTCCAACAGAGTATAAACCAATATTCAGACACATGCTGAGGAAATCCTGATGATGGATCAGCTTTCTCAGTTTAAGGGAGTCAAACAATGCAGGCAAAACCTTTTTATGTCACTTTACATAGTTGGATAATTCCTTTAATACACTCTGTTCCTTCAGCTGAAGTGAGCTGACCAAGGAACCCACGCCAGACTTTGATAAAACAGCCAGTAAGTATGTATGTATGTATGTATGTATGTATGTGGATATCACAGATTCATATAAACATACATACGTGTGTATACATTTATGTATGTGCATATTATAGACACATGTAAATATATACACCCATGTGTATACATGTACATGTGTTGCTCCAGACCTGTGAATTTAACTTTTTAGGAAATTCCTAGAGTGAAAATCCCTCTCCTTATGGAAAGTGACAACTCACCCATAATAACTCACCAAGTGCAATGTCTGGTGTGTGTGTGTGTGTGTGTGTGTGTGTGTGTGTGTGTGTGTGTGTGTTTCTCAATCTTTATTCTCTTTGACCTTTCTGTCACATTTGAGAGTGTTCTTCACACTTGTCCTCCTTGATACACTTTTCTCTTTAGGAGACCACTCTCTCCTGGTTCTCTTCCCTAATCTTTGACCTCTCCTTCTGGTCTCCTTTGCTTGATCCCCCTCCAGATCATACCCTTTAACTATAGGCATCCCCCAGGGTTCTGTCCTGGGCTCTCCTCTCCTCTCCCTCTGTACTACTTTACTTGTGATCTCATTGATTCCTCCTGGGCTGACGATTCTCTTCCTGCCCCCAAATCTCTGATGATCTCTAAAATCGCGTCTACAAAGCCTTTCAGTCTCGTCAAACTGGATATCCAGTAGACATATTAAATTCACTATGACCTAGACAGCATTCATTCTCTTTCCCACTAAATCCTCCCTCCCCTCCTACCTTCCCTGTTACTATAGAGATCAACACCATCCTCCCAGGTCCCCAGGCTCCCAGCCTAGGAGTCATCCTGGATTCCTCATTATCTCTCACCCCCCATATTCAAACTGTGGCCTAGACCTGTTGATTTCACAATTGTAA
This sequence comes from Pseudochirops cupreus, assembly GCA_028627135.1. Classification (NCBI taxonomy): domain Eukaryota; kingdom Metazoa; phylum Chordata; class Mammalia; order Diprotodontia; family Pseudocheiridae; genus Pseudochirops; species Pseudochirops cupreus. The sequence goes on from CM053583.1 coordinate 197,514,259, forward strand.
TATGTCTTGAATCCGGTCCCCTTCTCTCCTTTGACACGGCACCCATCTAGTGCAAGTCCTCATCACCTCATGCCTGGATTATTTCAACAGCCTACTAATGATCGTGATTCTCTCCACACTCCGGCCCCTCCTCTATCCTCCCACCAAACGCAGATCTGACCGTGTCATTTCTCTACTCGATAAACTTCCACGGCTCCCTACTACCCCCAAGGTCAAATATAAAGCGCACTGCTTAGCATTCAAACCCTTCATAACCTAGCCTGTCCTAGCCTCAGAGACCTCTTACACCTTATCGTCTAATTCATCCTCTTTGAATCAGTTCCACTGACCTCCTGGCTGTTCCATGTGCAGGACACTCTATCTCTTTGCTCCCTGCATTCTCTCTGGCTTCCCCCACCTCCTGGAATGCTCTCCTCCTACTGCCCTGACTACGGACCTCCCTGGTTTCCTGTAAGTCCCAACTCAAACCCCACCTCTTGCAGGGAGCCATTCACGCCTCTCTTAATCCTGGTACTTTCCCTCTGTCAGTCATTTGCTGTTTAATCTGTACATGACTTGTTTTGTACAGATGCGCTCGCAGGCTATTTTCCCCATTTGACTATCAGCTCCTTGAGGATAGGGACTGCCTTTTGTTTATTTTCTTATCCTCAATGCTAAGCATAGTACTTGGTACACAGTTGGTGCTTAGTAAATGTTGACTGATTGATATGAAGAGTGTCTTAGCGCACTGAGAGATTGTCACTTTCCCATTATTCCAGTTAGTAATATAATAGAGGGGTGGGTGGCACAGTGCATAGAGCACTGGGACTAGTCTTTACAAGTTCAAATCCAGCATCAGACACTCACTAGCTGTGTGGACAAGTCACTTAACTCTGTTTGCCTCAGTTTCCTCATCTGTAAAATGGGCTGAAAAATGAAATGGCAAACCGCTCCAATATCTTAGCCAAGAAAACCCCAAAATGTGGTCATGGAGAGCCAGACATGATTGAAATGATTAAACAAAAATATATGAGAAGGCACAACTCAAACCCCAGTCTTGATGGCCCCAAGAACAGCCTTCTATCTAGTAGGAACAATGGAAATAAAGATGGAAAATGGTCTTGGACACAGGAAAGATCCAACTCCAAATTCTCCCTCTGCTATTTACTAGCTGTGAGACCATAGTTGAACCATATCATTGTTTCAATTTCCTCAAATATAAAATATTGGTCATAATATAAAAATTATTATAGTAATAATAATTATTATAATTATAATATAATTATAATTTTTATAATTTTACAATATAATATAAGAATTCTATAATATATAATATAATAATTATATAATATGTAATATAATAATTATCTAATATATAATATAATATAGTAATTATAATAACCTTAAGCAACTGCTTCCTTCGCTATTGGGAGGGAGGCTCCAATGAGATACTTTAGGCAAAGTACTATTGGGTCATAATATCATTGCTGTCTTCTCGTTTTCAACTTTTCTGTGGGGTTTACATAGAAATGATAGTGGGACAGCTGGCTAGCCTACACTTCTTATTTATACTTAATATTCTCTAACCTATTGCACAGCAGGATAAAATCACTGTTTTGTTGTGGAGTGAGAGCATTAGGATGCAAGCTTGTGCTCTGTAGGTTTACTGAAAGCATCCTCCATACAAATCTAGTAACCCATGGAGCTACAGGGATGATGGACAGCTCCTCCTGTTCCCGTGCTGATCTCCTATTCGACTCAATCTATTTTTTTTATTTTTTTAATTCATTTATTTACTTTTAGTTTACAACATTCAGTTCCACAATCCCCTGAGTTCCAAATTTTCTCCCCCTCTCTTTCCTCCTCCCTCCCCCCAATGGCGGCATATAATCAAATATAGGATCTACAAATACCTTCATATTAAACATTAGTCGAGTTGTAAAGAAGGATTATAACTAACAGAGTGAGCAATGAGAAAGAAGAAACAAAACAAACAGAGAGAATGTTGACTGGCTAGTGTTAGGTTTTGTTTTTTGTTTTTTTGTTTTTTTCATTTCTGTTTACTTTAAAAAGAACAAGATTGACTTGCTTTCCTTGGGTCACTCACTAGTCAATCTTCAGAGACTGATGGTCCTTTTATAAAGCCATTTAAATGTCACTCTACAGAGGTGGGGCAGCTAAGTGGTACAGTGTGTAGAGAGTTCAGACCTAGGGTCAGGAAGATTCATCTTCCTGAGTCTAAATCTAGTCTCAGATTCTTACTAGGAGGGTGACCCTGGGTAAGACATGCAACTCTGCTTGCCTCAGTTTCCTCATCTGTAAAATTAGCTGAAGAAGAAAATGGCAAACCTCCCCAGTATCTTTGCCAAGAAAACCCCGAATGGAATCACAAAGAATTGGAATGGCTTAACAAAAAACTGAATATAGAGATAGAAATGAAACTTCTCCCCTTGCTGTCTCTCCATACTGGCAAGTTTCTTGTCTTCCCATACTTATTTTGAACTGAGGTAGGATGAGGGCGGTTTTCGGGTAGTTAATTGCCTTTGGTCTGATACTCTGGACATTCCTCTGAAGAAATCATTATCTCACCAGTTATCAGATGCTGAAGGAAACTTCCAATGATTCTGTTCCCTTAACAAGGAATCGCTCATCCAGTGCAGAACTGTTGAACTCTCAGACCTTTGTAGCTTCCCAGAAGCCTCCTCTATGGCTATGCACCTGTGGCAAGTGGGTTACTGCAATTCCCCAGGTATCAAGACTAAAGGGCGGGGGATCTTCCTCCAAAGAGCTCCCTTGGGAAGATCAGCTGAGCCCATTAAAGTGAAAATATGGCAAGGGATGCTCAGACTCCAATTCTACACCTTTAGGATGGGGGGAATCATACAACTCTAGTTGTTTTGTTTGGTTGGTTTTTAACGGAATCACAGAATATTAAGTGAAAGGGACCTTAGAAGCTACCAAGTACAAACCACTCGTTGCAGAGAGGAGAAAACAGTGTCATGGTGAGGTTATGTGACCTACCCAGGGTCACACAACTAGCAAGTATCTGAGGTGGGATTTGAACCTAGGTTTTCCTGGCTCCCATGGCCACTGTTCTATCCACTGTGACAAGCTGCCTCACTCTAACAACTGGGTCAGGTCAAAAATCTGGAATGAGTCACTTCCAGATGCTTCCTGTTGGTACTCTCTTTTCATGCTAGTTAAATGCCCAGATCCCTTGAATTTGAAAGGACTTGTGTCCTTTGATTGTTTTTTGTTCTTATCCTGGTCCCATGTCTATCCAATCTGAGCCTCTGGTCAAAGGTTTTCATCTAAAAAGCCTCAGTAATTACTATTTCATGTTCCCAAGACCACAAGCCCTTTTCTCTCTGAACAGTAACATCAACTCATATCTATACGTATGTTCAAGTCTGCAAAGCATCTCATTTGAACATCACAATAACCCTATGAACTGGGTACAGCAGACCCTATTATTCCTGTTTGACAGATAAGGATTAGAGAGCTGAAATGAATTGGCCAGAGAGTCACACAGCTAGTAGATACCAGGGCTTGAGTTTGATTTCAGGTCTTCCTCATGCAAACCTAGCACTCTCTCCTTAAGCAATAACCCTGGTTTCCTCCTTTCCTCCCAACTATCTCTTTGTCTCTTGTTTTTGCTTTTAAAAATCAAAGCATGCTGCATTCTTTTCTCTTTTGAAACCTCACAGGGTTTCCTCAAAATTCCTTTTTTATTTGCAATGTTTCCTCTTTTTCCCATTCCCCCATTATACTGGAATTTTTGTCTTCCTATTGGAAACCATCACATTCCTCTCTGAGTCAAAGAAAACCTTCTATCAGACATTTAAAAAAAAATTATATGAAAAGCATTTGCATAGACCAGTAGCTCATCTGCATTTAATTAGAATTCAGCTGCCCCAATTCCAGCTGGGCTGGTAACCTCCAAATCGATTATGATCTGGAGGGGGCAAGCGATGCATTTGAAGCCCTTCACGGTGTGCTTCCAGTGTCCTCTTCCAGGTGTATCACTATAAACTCTCCCCTCTACTCACTTTTCATCATGAGCAAACTCAGTTATTCCTTATATTTACTATTTCTCATTTAAAACATTCCATCTCCCATCCCTTTGCCTTTCCATAGGCTGCTTACCATGGTTGGAATTCACTTCCTTCTTCCCTCTGCCTCTTGGAGTTACCTCTTCTAACCCTTCAGACTCAACTCAAAATGTGCCTTCCTTAAGAGCCCTTTCCCTATTCCCCAAATCATTTAGTTCGAGTCCTCTCACCTGGACCAAATTATCTTGTAGTTACTTGTAGACCTGCTCACATGCACCCCTTGTTCATATACACTAGCTACCGTATTAACTTAGATTTAAGGAGCCTCTTGTAACAGTATTATGAAGACCTGGTACAAGTAGAATTTTCATGCCTAGTTTACAGATAAAGAAGCAGGGAATCCAGTTAGGAGGCTATAGTAGTAGTCCAAGCAAGAGGTGATGAGGAGAGTGTGTGAGAAGGGAAAGAGATTGATGTGGGAGATGGTAGCAAAGTAGAATTCACAGGATTTAACAACTGGGTTAATGTGGGGGGTGGAGGGAGTGGGAAGCCACAAAGATGTCTCTAAAGTTTGGGGACCAAGCGATGGAGCAGATTCCCAGAATCACACAGTTTGCAGCAACAGCAGGTTCCTGCTGCTTATCCTTTATCCTCCTCCTCTGGGGGAAAAAAAATGTCCAAAGTTCAGTTGTTTTGTTTTGTTTTGTTTTGTTTTTCATAGACTCCTGGTTAATTAGTCATTGCTTTTGGGGATAGCCTCATCCTTAAATGAAGGAACCAGCATCTCATGTTTGGCCATGGTATCAGACAGCCCTACCATTCTTTCCAGGGAAAAGCTACAAGGAAATACCACATGGAGAAAATAGTCTGCCTGAAGTTCAGACACCACAGCCAGGAAAGTCTTTATGAATTTGTCTGTGGATCAAAAGTCACAGAATGGTATTTAAAGTTGCCCTTGTCAGGACACCATTGGATAGAACTGAGGTGGTATTTTGGATACCTCGGACATTTAGTAGTGGTGGGACTAAGCCAGTTACTTAGTATCTTTCAGACTCAGTTTGCCCATCTGTAAAATGGGGATAATATAGCACCACATCCCAGGCTACCATAAGGACGAAATGAATGATATAGGGAAAGCAGCTTGAAACACTATACAATGTCTAGCTATTATGATTATTATGACGAATGGAAATAGTATATACTAAGTACTTACCATGAGATAAACAAGTAGGGAATGCATTGTTTAAGGTAGATTCTTCCATAATCATGACAGCATTTATATTTAAGTAGAACTTATTACTCTTTGTTGCCCCACTTAACTTCCATAGATTCATCCATGTCATTTTTGTTGATGGTAAATACCCATATCTCCACAAAAAACAGAAACTCCCCAGGGAAAAGAGTAATGCTGTTGGGTGATCAACATGAGATGAGCATGGCCCCTTGGGGACAGTCCAAAAACACAGTAGAAGCATCCTGAGAAAGCTCCCCGCAAATTCTCCTTCTGACAACCATAACAAAACATGCAACCCTGTCCCATGTGACATGGCATTCAAAATGTAAAAACATCACGTTTACTTTTACAACTCTGTTGTCTTGATTGAGTTGCTTCTCAATCATGGCCAATTCCTCATGACCCCATCTTTGGTTTTCTTGGCAAAGATACTGCAGTGGTTTGCCATTTCTTCCTCCAGCTTATTTTACAGATGAGGAAACTAAGGCAAACAGGGTCAAGTGACTCGCACGGGGTTATATGGCTACTAAGTTTCTGAGGATGGATTTGAACCCACAATGAGTCTTCCTGATTCCAAGACCAGTGATCTAGACAGTGTACCACCTATCTACCCCAAAACATTGAGTAGATAGCAATATTTTCTTAGCTTTATTCTCACTCATTTATCTGGGTTGTTTTTTTTTAAAAAAAATAACTGCTGTAATTGGAAGTAACAAGTGAATGTGAACGTAAAGCTATAGAGAATGGTGTCTGTTAAAAAAAAAAAAAAACAGGAATGTTGAACACACCACCTGCTGATCCAGTAAAGCGAAAGGAATTTTTTAACAAATGTTTCCCAGGGGAAATTCATATCTTTGGTTTCTTTAGTGCCTATGTTAACTTTCTGCACAGGCAGGTAAACCCTTTTAGGTCATGGGCTTTGAAATGGAAAAGGTTTAGAAATCTAGGTCACTTCTCTTCCTCTGCAAAGGAGGAAATTGAGATGTTCTCTGACCTATCCAAGACTCTCCAATGATTGATAACTGGGAAGACACTCAGAATCAAGGTCCTCTAATCCCAAATCCAGTGTTCTTTCCAGGGACTATGGATGGCATTGGAACAAGTTGTATGACCATGTTGATTGGGTACATTTTAAATTCATGTCATCCCACTTCACCTTCCTCTCTTTCATTCCTCAGCCCTTTGTGGTCTGGCTTCCATAGTCATCATTCCACTGTAACTACACTCTCCACTATTACCAATGAGCTTTTATTTGCCAGAACTAATAGTCTTATTTTAGTCCTTATTTTTTCCACCTCTCCTAGATACTCTAGTTTCTGCATATGTGTGTATGTGTTAATGTGTGTGTTGTGTGTGTTTCTGTGTGTAGTGTGTGTATGTGTGCGTGTGTATGTGTGTGTGCGTTGGGGGGAGTATTTACGTTACTTTGTTCAATTATCCTTCTACTCATCTGACTGCTCCTTCTCTGTCTCCTTTTTCTATTTTATCATCCACATCACCACCCCCAACAATGGGTGCTGGCCAGCCTTCTTTACTAAGCCCCTACTCATTTCTCTCTACACTCCTTCTCTTGGCAGCTTCCTCAGCTGCCATAGAGTCTTCTCTACAACTATAGTTCCCAGATCTATACATAAAGCCCTAGTCATTCCCTTGAATTTCAGTGTGCATCCAGAGCAGGAACTGATAAATATAAGGATGTATAGAATGTATGTGTCAAATGGTACCTATTTCTAAAATGGTAGGGGTAAGGAAGAAAAAGAAAGGGGAGAAAAGAAAGGTACATGATAAGTTTAATACATATTTAAAAAACATAGTAAGTTGTACATGAGATTTTCAGTTTCATGTGCAATCTTCTTTTTTTTCTGTTTTACTATGTTATGGAAATGTTTGTTTTATTTCATAAATAAATAAAAACAAAAAAAAATAGTCCTAAACCACCATTGATCAAAAATTTTATAATTTATTAATTACTGTCTTGGACATTTATATTGGAAACCTGTCAAACTCACTATGCCTGTAACAGAACTCATTATCTCCATCGTTCCCCTTCTCTAAAGACTTTACTTCTGACAAAGGCACCTCCATTCTCCAATCTCTTTATAATTTTGACAATATTCTTTACTCCTCACTCTTCCTCGCTCCACAAATACAACATCTCTGCCTCCAGAACATCTATAACATCAACCCTTCTCTACTTCCCCAACCCCCTTCTCAGTTAAAGCCCTCATCACTTCTAATTTAGATTATTGCCACAGCCTCCTAATGTTTCTTTGCTTCAAGTCTCTCCCCTCTTCTGGCAAACATCCATTTTTCTACCAAAACTACTGATTTAACCACTTCCTTCTCTTACTCAATAAACTTCAATGGCTCCCTCTTCCCTTGAGAATCAAATATAATTGTCATTCTTTAGAATAAAAATAAAAAACATTTTTTGAAACCTACCTATATTACCAGCCTCATTGGACATTCCTCCCCATCACACATTATGGGAAGTCTAATCAAACTGGCCTTCTCTCTTTGTTACTCACCACAATGTTTCATCTCTCATCTCATCTCCATGCCTTTGCATCGGCCATTCCCCACCTGAAGGGCATTCCTCCCCCTCTTCAACTCCACATGTCAGAACTCCTCACTTCCTTCGACGCACAGCTGAAGCACTACCTTCTTAAAAAGCCTTTCCTAACCTCTCCAATTATCAGTCCTCTATCCATCAAACTACCTTGTATTTAACCCACTTTGTATGCATTTCTAGTTATTCTCTTTACATTCATTCTGTGTATACTCAAATTTGTCCTTCTTGTGTTCCCCTTCACATACAGGCTTCTTGAGAGCAGGGATCATTTGGTTCATTGCATTTATATCCTAGCACCTAGCACAATGCCTGGCATACAGTAGGTGTTTCATCAACTCTTATTGATTGATTTTTACTTCAGAGCATCAGGAACTGTTAATGTATTGCAATACATTCAATATTTGAATACCTGTTTGTTTGTTTTATTTGTTTGTTTTGTTTCCAAACCCAGAGCAAGAATGATTCTCCAAACAGGTGTGAGGACAAGAACACTGGCTTGGGCTCAGGGGCTATATGGGTTTGATTCCTGGCTCTCATTGTTAGTCTCTCTGCAGTATCAAACATCATTATACTACCAAGAGCCTCAGTCTCCTTATCTGTAAATGGGGATTAGAACCAGTGAACCACCTATAGGGTTATTATAATGAAAGGACTCAGTAAAGGAACAAGAACTATAAAAGTGGGATATCCTATTTGCCACGGGAGCAAGACTGTTACAATTTGGCTGATGATTTTGAGAATTCAGTTCAGATTAAATGCTGGAATCAAAGCCAGGAAGGCTTAGCTCCCACTAAAACCTCATTTCCTTTTTGTTCCCCCTAAATACACCCTCATAATAGAAGCCTTGCCCACCAGTCTACTTTGAAAAAACACTTCTTTGGTATTTAATATATTTAAAGAATAAATGACTTCAAAAGAAACTAGTGTTGGGGAATGAAAGGAAATCATCTCATGGCTAGTCACGTGACTCAGGTCACTGTTGTTTTCATGAATGTTGGAGGGAAGAAGGACCCTAAGCTTGGCTGACTCTTTCACCGAGTTTATTTTACAAGCACTGTCTAGGGCCTCTCAGAGAGTCTTGCAGTGATGGAAACAATGTCCACAGTGAATGGCAGCTCCCCTTGGAGGAGCTCAGTGCCCTTTACCAAACTGAGCTGCAAACAGAACTGTTTGATAAAAACCAGTGCTCGACAGGTCAGCCTTTCTTTTTCTGACTCACACCCCAGCTACAAAGCAGAGGGAAAAAAGAGCTGGGCTCTCATTAGGGAAAACCTTCCAATCAGTGGAAGGAGGAATTCCCTAGGAGCATCCTCTAGGGAGGAGCCCTAAAGTTGTTGAGGATCTACACAGAAAGTGGCAACACAGATAGTTAAGAGACAGAGTCTAGATTTGAACCCAAGATCATTCCTCCTTCCTTTATAACTCAATGAAGCAGTTCCTTCACTGACAAAATCACAGGGATATAGCTGTGTGATTCTAGACAAGTCACTTAGCCTCTCTGGTCTTTAACTTACTTCTCTAGAAAATGATGGGTTGGCCTTGATGAGTTCTGAGGTCTCTTTCAATTCTCTATCTATGGTCCTGGGTACTGTAAACACAGTCATCTTTAATTTCACCCATTCATTCTTTCAGATCATACTAACACTGAGTCATAGGGAATACAATCTCCTCCAACTAACAGTTGAATTTGTCAAATCTCTCACATTGGTCAGCTAACAGGGAGTGCCTTGACCTTGTCACCAAGTTTCCAGACTGTCTGGATAATGCAAAATCTATATCTGCATGGAACCAAGGGTAGTCTGGGCCACAGGAAATAGTCTCTAACCCTTACTTCTCATTTCCGTATTGTCTATTTTTGGTCCCAAATTGAATACTACTAACATGTAAACACACACACAAACACACATTTCACAGGACCAAGAGGAGAAGGGATGCCAGAAATTACCCAGTCGAACTCTCCCTCATATAAGAGGTGAAAAAACTGAAGGTTATAAAGGAGAAATTTCCCATAGTCACTCTAGAAGAAGTATGGAATCTGTGTTATCTGGGTTCCATCCCAGACATAAATCCAGAACTCTTGCAACTAGGTCATGACATATTGCATAGTATGTCCATGCAATCAAGGTAAGATCCTGACTATTGCACCCTCCTCAGATGGATATAAAACAGTTCTGTGCCAAATGGGCTTGCTTTGGGTTTCAGCTGGATCATGTGTCACTGGTAAAAGAAAGAAGGCCAAACTCTCTGAAAACACAACAATGCATTATGGTACAAGGCCAAGTTTCATTCCCATAGCAAACCTCCTGAAGGGGATGATAGCATAGGGATCAGTGGCATTGTGAACTCACAAATGGGCAAAAACCTCTATGCCAATGTTGTTCAGGCAGGCAGCTAGGTGGCACCATAGTGCACAGAGTGCCAAGCCTAGAGTCTGGAAGATGCATCTTCCTGAGTTCAAATCCGTACTCAGACAGTTACTAGCTGTGTGAGCCTGGACGAGTCACTTAACCTGGTTTGTCTTAGTTTCCTCATCTGTCAAATGGGCTGGAGGGACACATGGCAAACCACTCCAGTACCTTTGGCAAGAAAACCCCAGATGAGGTCAGGAAGAGAGGAACATGACTGAAAAACAACTGAAGGAAAGTAAAAGTACACGTCATCCCCTTCTCTGCAATGTATAATCTCAGAGAGTTGCCATCAGCGCTGAAAAGTGAAGTGACTTGCCTCCAGTCATGTATCTAATCTGCAGCACAGGCAGCACTTGAGCCAAAGCCTCCCTGATTTGGATGCCAGCTCTCTCTCCACCACACCCCTGCCTTTCTTAAGATCATAGAAGAGACATTATTCATGGAATCAACCCACCTCTTACACAGGAGTTAAGTGACTTGCCCAGGGCCACACAGCTAGTGTCTGAGGAAGGAGCTGAACCCATGTTTTCCCAGCTACAAGTCTATTAATTAATCTATTTACTATGGCATGTTTCTTCTGGATAACTTGGCACTTTTCTATTCTCACTATCCTAGTGAAAAATTAGCCATAACTTGCCCAGAAGGATAAAGCTCTCATCACCCAGGCCACCATTCTCATGTGAAAGATTCTTCATTTCTGAAGACCTAGAAGTGAAGCAGCCCAGTTGGAAACAGCAAGAGCTAGTAGGAGCTTTGATACTGTTATTCATTTCCACAAAGGTAGGACCACCATGAGGGACCCCTGTGAACGTGGAACCTGCTGCTCTTCCGCCTTCTGAAATGATGCAAATCAAAAACTCAGCGAGAGGCCACTTGTCTCGCTCTGCACTGCGGGGTCTGACTTAGCCCACTAAAGAGAATGTTTGTGGTACGCTGAAGACAGAAGGCCAAATGCACTCCTGGCAGCAGGCTGGCTGCTCTCAGGACATTGGCATGTCAATCAAGGGATTCAGCTGCCAGGGAAAAAGCCTTGAACTAGACTGTGTCTTTGGGGAGAGACAGACAAGGTCAAGCTTGTGAACCAGGAGGCCAACCAACCTTAGACCTGTCTGTACAGTAGTAACGTACAGAAAGAAAACAAATTCTGTGACCCACTGGACCACTATTACTGTGACTAATAACAGAAATAGTCATTAGTATATAAATCAGAGCTATAATAATGATAGTCATGGATAGTCATTGTTATGTTATAATGTTATAAAATTATTATATAAGCATAATTCTATAAATAGCTATAATAATAAATGACCATTATTATATAAATAATATCTATAATCAAATTATTATATAATCATGATTATAGAAATATCTATAATAATGAATAATCACTATTATAGAATATCTATAATAATGACTGTTATTATATAATATATAATTATTATATAATCATAATTATTCAAAGTATAATTAATAATAATAAATGAATAGTCATTATTATATATTCAATAACTATCATTAATAAGCATTCTTTGGTATTTCAAAGTTTGCAAAGAATTTGCAGGGGACATTGGATAGAGTGCCACACATGGAGCCAAGAAGATGAGTTTGAATTCCATCTCTGATTCTTAAGAGTTTGATGACCTCACACAAGACATGTTGCCTCTTGTGCGTCTCAGTTTCTTCCTCTATAAAATGAGAATAATAACTTTAGTCTCTTAGATATTTGTTATGAGACTCATGATACAATGTGTGAAGTGCCTTGCAGACCTCAAAGCCCTCTTAATATCAATTCTTACTCTTCTCATTTGGTATATAATGGAGCTCAAATAGAAAAGGTTCTGGGACAAGCTGTAATCCTACTACTTTAAATATAGATATATTATATGCAGAAATAGATATATGATATATATTTTTAAAATGAAAGGTGAGAAGTTGTTTTGTTTTGGTTTTTGGTTGGTTTCTTTGTTTTGCAATTGAATAAAATTGTTGGGATTTAAAGCAGTCTAATCTTAAAAGCATCTTTGGGACAACTTCAGTAGCAGACAGGATGATGGGGATTACAGAAGCTTTTTCCTATTGAGGCTTGTGATCTTACACAGCCCTCCCTCACTCAAATCAAAGTTAACTGCAAGTCATGTCATCATTTCCCTGATGCCATGGTCCTCTTTGAAAACGAAGGACAAAAACGCAACGCAACTATCATATCAGAAATCATCTCTGATTTCTTCCACTAGATCTTAGTATTATGAGATCTTTTTGTCCCATGTGGTTTGGAGGTTGAGTATGTATGATTACACATGTCAAAAAGGGTTTTAAGATTTTCTAGCTCAATGCTGTATATAACATTTTCTTGGCTATAATGCTCCAGGTCTAATGCCATCTACTTGTCAAATTTAGAAGACATACTGGGATCTTAATTTGCAAGACAAGGATCTGTCATCTAGTCATTTTAAAAAAAGACAGTTTCTGGTGTATAATTCTGGCCACTAGGTCCTGTCTGACAAAGTATGGGGTAGGTGGTAGATTTGGGCAACCCAAAATGATATATTACAGCATCTAATGCTTGCTTGCAAAATCTGCATCAACCGATAAGCCGGGCTGCTTTAAGAATGACCTTTCTGTAATTTCTGGTAGTGAAGACCTATTTTTCACCACTGTTATAAACCCTTCCATTTCTGTAAATAATTCATCCAACTAAGCCATTTGTTTTATAAGGGCAGATGAGTGTTCCCTTGACACTTCATTATCAATGTTAGCCGCATGATTGTTCTCATCATTACTGTTACTTCTACTGTTATCTTGCTCTCCTCTTCTCCGACGGGGCTCAGGTCTGTTCAGGGGATGCCTTTTTATCTCTCCAAGTTTTTTTTTTGCAGCCCACTGTGATGTGTTTTACAGCTTCTCCTGCTTTCTTCCAGAATCCACACTGATCATCAAATCCAGGCTCCTTAAGGAGAAGCTTTACAAAATGTTGATGCGCTCCCCAATTGCCACCATAAAATTCATCATTTCCAACAACAAATCCAAATGCGCCAGCCATTTGTTTGATTCTCATTTGTCGACATGTTCTTGGCGGAGCTCGTGAGGATGTCACCCATGGAGGGCCTTTTCATTCCATTTTTGGAATTTAGCCACTTCAGAGGCTAATCATTTTCAGTTGTATTCAACAAATTCAATGCCATGTAGCTCCTATTGGCCTTTACTCCTCCCCAGTGAAGTGACAGCCAAAAGTATTTCTAGAGGTTTATCTGTTTATCATGTACTCTGAGAATGTCTATCGATCCCCTTCTGCCATTATGGAGAGGAAGTACTGATGAGCACATCATGGTAACCTACACCAGTTATCCCTACTACCTGAGGAAGGTGAGGATGCTGGATCTCTTGAGCTTAGAAGTTCTGAGCTACAGTGAACTAAGTTGATTAGTCTCTGCTAAGTTAGGTGTTAATTTGGTGAACCTAGGAACAGCTGACCATCACATTGCCTAAGGAGGAATGAACCAGTCTGGGTTAAAAACATAAGAGTCAAAACTTCCACACTGAGCAGACTAAAACTGGCCCTTAAATAGTCCCCACATGTCCAGGCTAGGGAAAATAATGGAAACCTAGTTTTTAAAATACAAATATTTCTGTAGCTGCCAAATGATGATGAAGCCTGTATGAAATTTTTATCAACACCATCATCATTATTTTGATTACTATTAGTGCTAGCAATATATTTGAGCCTGTACTTGTCAGTCATACCAAATGAAAATTCCTGATTTACTCCACTGAACCAAGTCAGATTTTTAAAGAAATATTATGCCTTTAAAGAGAGAAAACTTCCAAACTTTGGCATCATGGGCATGAAGGCTTCTTATGTTGACATAGACCACAAATCATTCCAGCTGTCCTCCCCATCTTGTCAATGCCTTTCCATAATATTCCCCTGAGGATCTGCTTAATCTGCTTATATGTCTCTGCTTTGAGGGATCACCCATGAAGCAGCCAAGCTATTGATCGATTGTGCCTCACTCTCTCTAGGAGCCTATCCCACATCCTTCTCGATAGATAGATGATAGATAGATAGATAGATAGATAGATAGATAGATAGATAGATAGATAGATAAACAGATAAATACATAAATACATACGTAGCTACAAATATATACACATAAATATGAGAGAGAGATGAGATGAGAGAGAAAGAGACAGAGAGAGAAAGAAGAGACAGAGAGAGAGAGGAGAGGAGATACACACACACACACACACACACACACACACACACACACACACACTTGATGGCTATGGCTACCATAACAGATAACTATTTTCACACAATACTTTGGGTGGCATCACATTGCAGGTGAATGAGATAATGCCATTATGGTGATGTATATGGCCCACTTTCCCTTTGAGTTTTTTAGTACAGTTGTCCTACTATAATAAAAGATCTACCTACATATCAACCTCTCCCACCCCAAACCTGTATTGTCTTCCATTGTCTGAAAAAGACTGGCAGACTCTGGGTTCAAGCTCAGGAATGCATTCTTTATTGTGATGAGTAGTGAAAGGGAAATCCACTAAAGTTACAGGCTCCATCTCAGACTGTTGCCAAATAACCCATCAGTTCTAAAGCACCATATTTCAATTCATCTTAATAAATGCATAAATACATATGCACATAAATACATTAATAAACTAAAGAGTGAATGAGCAAACAAAACGATAATATGAATAAATAAAATAATTATGTAATTAGCAAAGTCACACAGTGCTTTTAAAAGTATTTCTTCAAAAGCTTTCACTTCAGCATTTATTTTTCCCAGTTCATTAATTTTGCTTTAACAAATATTTATCAGGCAACATGTGGCACTTAGGGGTATCTGGGTGGCTCAATAGATATATCTCTGGGCTTAGAGTCAGAAAGACGTGAGTTCGAATCTGGCCTCAGATATTTACTAGCTATGTGACCTTGGGCAACTCATTTAACTCTGTTTGCCTCAGTTTACTTATCTGCAAAATGAAGTGGAGAAGGAAATGGCATATCAGTCCAGTATCTTTGCCAAGAGAACCATAAACGGGGTCACAAAAAGTCAGACACAAACAAAAAACTATTGAACAACAAATGAAGAGATTTCTAAGTCAAAATAACTCTGAAATTTCAATTCTCATACCTACAAATATACAATGTTGACAAAAGAAGGGAAGAATTAATTCTGAAAGGGCTATCAAGAGATGGCATATTGAGAGATAATATTGGTGGAGCTGTAATTGGCCAAACTGTTTTTAAAAAGTGATTTAGAATTATGATAAGAAAGTGACAAAAATGCCAATACCCTTTGATCTAGCAATCCTGTTTCTGGCTCTAGAACTCAGAGAAAGGAAGGATCCAAAACCATCAAAATATTGATAGAAGCACTTTTTAAAGGAGGAAAATTTTTTTTAAACTACAAATACAGTAAAATGTTCATTGAACATGAATGTAATGATTATTACTGCACCATAAGAAATGATGACTATAAAGACTACAGCGAAGTATGAAGAGGATTTGTGAAAAGATACAAAGTGAAGTAAGAAGAACCAGGAAAACGCTATACAGAATGAATTTAATTTAAATGGAGAGAACAACAAAACAAAAAAAAAAAGGAAATTAATTCAATGTAATAACAATCAAACTTGACCCTAGAAACATGGTTCCCTCCTTTCTTTGAAGAGGTGAATGTCTATGGGTATTAAAAATTAAATGTAATGTCAGAATGGGTTAATGTATGGCTTATTCTGTGGGAGTACTTTGTTCACTCTCTCTGTCTCTCTCTCTCTGTCTCTCTCTGTCTCTCTCTGTCTCTCTGTCTCTCTCTGTCTCTCTGTCTCTCTGTCTCTCTCTGTCTCTCTCTATCTCTCTCTGTCTCTCTCTCACTGTCTCTCTCTTTCTCTGTCTCTCTCTCTCTCTCTTTCTCCTTCCCTCCCTCCTCTGACTTTCTGGTTCTTTCTTGTTCTGACTCTTTCTGTCTCTCTGTGTGTATCTCTCTGTCTGTCTCCCTCTCTCTGTCTCTTTTATTCTTTCTTATAAAGGATAGCCCTCTGTAGAGAAGATATATATATATATATATATAGAAAAATATATATTTAGAAATGAAAGTGATGCAAAAATAAAATACATGTATATAAATATGTATATGTGTATGTATATGTATGTATGTGTATATGTATACACACACACACACACACACACACACATATATATATCACATTGAGAATGCTTACAATTTCATCAGAATTTCAGACAGTTAATTCCTATTTTAGTGGATATGATTTTTTTTTCCGTTGGGAAGGCTTCTACCTTTCTTGTCCAATCAAACTATTAAAGTCCAGTGAACCAGTGAAAGTTCAGCAAATAAACACCTGCGTGTAGGCTAAAAATCACTAATTATAAATAGTTTGCATCCAATTGCTTGGGGTTTAGGAAGTAAGAAAGAAGAGAGTGATGGTTTGTACTAGATTGTACCAATCATACGAAAACAGAATACACAGACAATTATTTCCGTCCCTCTAACATCTGTGATTTCCTTGGTGTAGTACCACCCTGCTGCCACAGCTCATGACCCCTACACAACTTAGCAGATGGTCTACAAGAGCTGTTGTAGCTGGAAATCTCATCACCCTACTGCCAATCTCAAGTAACTCTAATGACAAATAATCTATAAAATTCACATCCCTGAACTAACTTTCCCCTATAAGCAGATAATTCAAGCACAGCAGTGAGGAGGGACAAAACAGTCTGTCCTGATTATCTGCAAAATTATGGTGAGGCTGACATGACTTTACCCTAATGATTCCAATTTCATGGAACACTCAGAGGCTTACATCTAGACCATACAAGGAAAAAAATGGAAAGGTGGGCATTTACCTAGTGAATTCTGGCTGGGTCAAGAGTCCAACCAGAATATTTACACTAAAAGGAATTCCAAATCCCATGTGGCTATCCCATACTGAAGATCATCTCTCTGTAAAAGACTGGACAAAGGATAGACTTTCTTCTTTATGACTAAGCCTCCCCTAAACTTATGATACAATGATTCGCAGACTGTGGAGGAGACCCTGTGTTCATGAAGACCATGCCAGCAGAGGAAAAGCCCAGTGATAGATACTCGTAAGATGAATGGTTTTCAGGTAATGATCTATAGGCAAACTCAATGACTACTTTTTCTATACTCATGGATGCTCACAGCAAAAAGATTGATGACAGGGTGAAGAATGCTTCTGGAATTAGCAACTCATGAAGACTGTTTACTAAGGTCTAGAGGGGATAGTGCCCTGGGTTGGCAGCAGGAGTCTAAACACTGATGAAATCTCTAGACTTTGAAATATTGATCCATGGCTTATTGAGACATTCTTTGTCATTTTAAGTCCAAAATTGTAACTAATGAAGAAATACCATTAGTACTGCAAACATAAATGTTCAATTATTAATTTCTTCTGGTTGCTCCATATAAAAATGAGGACTAGAAGAAGAGAAATAATGCTAGATTTGTTTTTGTTTTGTTTTGTTTTTTATTTTGGCAAGACACATCCCTCCATTTCCTCAACTGTAGCACCTCCTTCAAGTTGAACTGTCCACTGGAATTCAACAATTGGACAGCTAGGTGATGCTGCAGATATAGCATTAGACCTAGAGTCAATAAAGCCTGAGTTCAAATCCTTGCTCAGACATTTGCTAATTGTATGGCACTGGTTCTGCTTTCCTTCCTTATTTGTAATATGGGCATAATCATAGCACCTACCTCTCAGGGCTGTGTATGAGGATCAAATGAGATGATATTTCTAAAGAATTTTGCAAACTTTGAAGCTCTGTGTTAAGGCTAGCTCTTATTATGACTCAATATTCCTACAGAGCTGGGGTAAACTGGGTCTTGGCAATGACCTCTGAGTAAATATAAGATCACTTGCCCAGAAATGGTCATGGGCTTTATACTGAGGAAAGGGAGAGAGTCATATATGCATGGTGCTCTCAGACAAACTAAGATTACTTATGAGATTAGACATGTAGGGAACTTAACTAAAATCCCAGACCAGTGCGGGACCAACCTTCCACATGCTTGGAGATTCCATCAGAATGCCAAATTATTTCATTGACAATTAAGGCCCATGTTTGGGGAAGTCAATATGAACTATCAGTGTGAATAATCATATTTACAACCACAGAAATGAAAGCAACAGAGTGGATTTTCATCAGTAATAAGGTCATTTTAAGAAACTGTTTTTGTAGGCCAACATCAAAATTAATTAGGACACACAACAAAGATCAAGACTATGTCAACATAAACCTAAGCCAGCTAGATATTTACTTTGGTGTATACATTGACAGACAGGCCTCAACAACTCTCCCTTTTCATTTAACTCAACATATAGAAATTTGAAATTGAACTTTTATGAAAAAAAATTTGTATGCTCTTGAATAACTTTGGATAATATCAGTGTTTTAAGACAGAATGTATTGGATTACTAATGTTGTTGTTTGATTTTTTTTTTTTGTATAAATCTCTAATTCCATTAGTGTAAGGAAAAGTATGGAAATTCATTCCATTGATGAAGAAAGATCAGAAACTGGATTGTAACTTACAGTCCTAAAATACCTGGCCCCTCTGAGATGGCCTGTTCACAGTAACACAGAATATGCAAGAGATTTGAATGCAGATCATGCTGATTTCAATGCTGGCTTTGTAGTCAATGTTCTAGTGAATTTTTATACTTTAATATAAATAAGTAAAAAAAAAAACCAAGATTATCATGAAAGTGCATCCCTGAAAAGGAAAATGATAAAGCAATTTAGTGCCAAATAAAGAGTCTGACCTCTCTCTGTGAAAAAATGTGCCTTAGGATAGAGAGAGGACGAAAACATGAACTTTGGAGTTCGAGAACCTAGGTTCAAATCCCATGCCCACCTTTTACTTGTGTAGCCACGAGGAAATCATTTACATTCTTTGATATTTTTTCTTCTTCCTCAAAATGAGATGAAATCAGCCTGGAGTCCCTGCCTCACAGAGTTGCTGTGAGAATTGAATGAAATCAATGAAATATGATAGCATTCAATAATTGAAGAAGCCCCAAACTGACATCTGTAGAACCTGGGTTCAAAATCTGCCCCTGCCACCTAATACCTATGTGATTTGGCCAATTAGTCAGCCTCTCTGGGCCTTAGTCTCCCCATATATAAAACAGGGGAAGAGTGAATTAGACACCCTCTGGAAATCCCATGGAGCTATAGATTCAAGAGCTGGACACGTTTTATAAAACTTAGAGTACTACCCAAATGTAAACCAGCATCGTTGACTCCCTGAATGTGATTTTAGTTGCCAAGAATATAAAGAAATCTCATGCTCTTATATCAAGGCTTATGTTTATTTCTTGATATATGATATTAAATGTCACAAAATAAATATTAACAAGATCACAGTAATAGAAATACCATGATGAGTTGTGGCTCTTACTTTCCATTCATAAACAGACAACAAGCATCTTGTAACAGTTTAGGACCATTTCCCAATGCCAGGCCACATGTCATGGCCCAAGGACCAATTTTGAGGGTAATTGAAGATGGAGTTGTTCTCCTATCACTCACTGATATAGCAGTATAAGAAGGATGGCTAAACAATCAAATCCTGTTTCAGATATTAGCTGGGCCACCTCAATCATATCACTTAACCTTTTTGGCCCTCAGTTTCCTTATCTGTAATAAGAGGAGGGTTGGATTTGATGGCTTGTAAGGTCCCTTCCTAGATCTGTGAGTCTATGACCTGATGTTGTTGGAGCTTCCCTCTTCTCTGACAATGTGTAGATGAACAAGACCAAAGCAAGTGGGTAGCAACTCAATTTCTGTTTCTGGACATTTACCTTGGTTGTCTGCCATGCCAGGAATTGTCTCCCTCTTCATTCCCACCTCCTGGCTTCCTTACATTCATTCCTTCAAAGTCCAGCTGAAATTCCACCTTCTGTGAAATTCCTTCCTAGATACCCCTTTATGCTGATGCCTTCCTTATAAGTACATAGCTGATCATTGTCTCCGCTGATTAGACCAACAGCTGCTGGAGAGGACGCAAAAGAGGCTTGTTTGTTTTGCTTATCTTTGTATCACCAGTACTCAACACAGTATCTGGCACCAAGTAGGAAGCAAGGAAGGAAATAAACAGTTATTAAATACTTAATATGCACCAACACAATTCATAGTAGGTGCTTAATAAATGTTTGTGGACTTGACCCAACCTCATGGAATGGGTCAAACTAGACCAAATAGTAGGGAGTGGTTCCCTGTTACCAGTAAACATGTGGTAGGTAATGATTTACAGGACCCTCAGACCTGGGAATATCCCCTGATCTTGACCCCGAAGGGTCGAGAAAACATTCTAGGGAGATCATGAAGTCAGAGCAGGAAAGGAGCTGCCAGCCCATCTAGGCTTTGATTTTACAGTTGGGGTGGTAACTGAGGCCCAGGATGGCTAAAAGACTGCCCAACATCACTCAGGAAGAATGTTACAGAAGCAAAATTTGAACCCAGGTTCTCTGACCTCAGAAATAATATTCTTTCATTTGCACCTTCTCATTGCAAGTGGCCAACCCACAGTCAAACTGAATTCCTTTAGCAAGTGACCCTTTGCCTAGAGACCTTATTTAAGCCACGTAATATCCTGCCTCCCCTCAGAGGGTGGGTCCCCTGGCTCTAACAAAAATCACTGTAAAGCAAGCCCTAAATGCCAGTTCCCACTTCCTATACTTGCTTTACCCACTCCCACTCATCTCTGACTTGGGAGACTTAGAGAAAGGTAGACAGGAGCAGACGCAGATTCTTAGAGTGGTCTAGAGACCTCTCACTTGTGTGTGTGTGTGTGTGTGTGTGTGTGTGTGTGTCCAGAGAGTGGCATGGAGGTAAAGCATCTCAACAAAATCAACCGTGAATATATTTTCTTCTCCCAGAATACAGGAAGCTTTTGAACCAGGATCAAGACAAAGGAGTTGACTAGCATCTTTTTTATAATAAAAGAACCTCCCACCATGAAGATAATGGCATACTTAGTTGTCATTTTTCTTTTACCTCTTTTTTTTGTTCTTTGTTATAAAGGATGTCACCAGCCATAGGATCATAGATTTAAAGCTAGAAGAAAACTAAGTGATCAGACTAGATTTACAGCTGAAAGAGACCCATAAGAATATTGAATCTGGTCTCCTCATTTCAGAGATGAAGATGTGAGGACTTAAGTGACTTTTTTGGAATCACACAGCTAGTAAGTATACGAGATAGGATTCAAATCCAAGGCTTCCTGATTCCAAGCTCATTGTTCTTTCACTACACCAACAATCCACCTTGAGTTCAGCTTCTCATATCTTATCGATGAAGAAACTATGCTCCAGAGAGGATAAATCAAATATGAATTCAGAAATCAATGGGAGGAGAGAAAGAGAGACAGGTTCAGAGAAAGACAGGCAGAAACTCTCAAATTCCAGTACTTAGCACAGTGCCTGGCACACTGTAGGCAGTTAAGAAAAGCTTGACATGCTGAATGACCAAGTGCTTCTTGGGATACAAATAGACAAAAAAAGTAAATTGAAAGGCAATATAAGTGTCTGTGTTAGTTCAGACATTCCAAATTTATATTCTAGCTCCTAATTAGTGTACAGAACTTGGTATTTAAATATAATTTAATCCTAAAATTTTTCCCAAGGTCACCTCAACATACATACAAACAAAAAAAAATTATAAAGTTTAATATAAGCCCTGGACCCCAAATGGAGGCTAATTAAATAAAATCACAGTATAATCTAGAAGCAAAAACCCAAGGATGATTTAGGTCCAACAAATCAGATATAGCTGAGGGTTCTCATACCAGCCCATTGGAAGCTGGCTGAGATGACCTGCCAAATGGTGTCAGCTTCAGCAATGAGGATTCTCCTCCCAAAACCTCATTCCCCATCCCACGCCCTCACATCCAATAACAGTCTGGATTCCAGCAGCCAATCATTCCAATGGTCAGAGTGGGGTGTATGATGAACCACCATGGATCAAAGGTCAGACATTCCTCTTCCAAAATCGTGGTCAACACAACCAAGGAAGATGAATAGACACCACAATTATCTTTGTGCTTGGTCTCTGTCCCCAGTAAGATTAAATGACCCACTGGGGAGTTTGAAGACAGAGAACTTTGAAGGAAATCAGCAGGAGCTCTGTAAGCTCACTGGATTTCCCAATGGATGACAGCCAGTACCCATTTCGGCAAACTTGTAAGTATCCAAGCCTTCCTGGAGGCCAGCACTGTGGACAAAGGTGCTCCTCTAAAGCCTGTTATAGATAGCAACATTCGGACTGAATGAGAAACACAGTAAACAAAAGCAAAAATTACCAGCTCGAAACATTGCCTATACAACACACACTTCCTTCCTTGCCTTTCATTCTGCACAAAGACCAAACTGGATTCATTCTGTTCATACAAGAAACTCAGTCATTGAGCTGGAGGGGGAAAGAGAAATATATATTCAACATAAGTAACAGGATTTTTGAAAGGTCATCTAAGTAAATGAGGCCACAGTTCTGCACTTAGAAAAGAGAGGTTCGAACAGAAAAGACCAAAATCAGTTTCTCCCCTGTTTTCTTGCCACCTTTCATTGGTGTTTGGTGTTTCATTGCAGGGGTTGGTGGGAGGGAGAGGGGGGAATGAGGGAGAAGCTTCAAACCTTGGGGACCAAGATGAAGAAAAGGAATGAAAATGTCATAACCACATATTCAAGGAATTAATTTGTTTCCAAATATTTTAAAATGTAAATTCCTGGAATTAAGATTTATTAATCTTTGTACTGCTGAGAGGAAGGGATAGCATGGAAAGAGAAAAAGGAATGACCAAACGGTAGAGGTAGGAATTATCTCATCATTTTATGAAACACATTATTTCAGAATTATCATATACTGTCTTCCAACTGAAAAGTTGGTGAAGAATGACATGCTTTGGATCAACAGATTCTTAGGTGAAACATGGACTGGCTGATCATGGCAATTCATCATCACAAATTCAGCATTTTGGAAGACCAATTAAATTTGTTAGGATCTGAGTTTCTAAAGCATCAAAATTTTCACATTATACGGTGTTTTTATAGTAACATCTTCACTCCTCTCCCAAGCTCCTTATCTACTAGAATTTTCTTAATCAGGAATATTGGAGTATTTTAACTGTGTTTAATATAGTACTTTTCAATAATTTTGAGTAATTTTCCTATGATAGAACATAGTAATCTTTAGTGTTTTTTACAATAAGAAATTCGTCATTAATGCATAGAAAACCTTATCTTTTAAGATAAAACAAAACTAATAAAACAAAACAAAACTTTTAAAACAAAATTAATAGCTGTCTACATGAAATCTTATATATAGCTTAGTACATTTAAATTCCTGACATCCATAAAAGTAGAGAAGTTGATATTTGCAGAATATGATGTTTGCCATATATTAAATATTATTTTATTGATTTTTCTAAAAATTACCACCAGTACTAGCATCCATAATGTCTGCATTAGGAGGGATTATCTGGAAAATTATGGATGCACTGTCCAGTGACACCATATTCTGTCTCTTTCCTTGGCTTCTAAGATATATATAGTTTAAGATAGGCCTGTAAAACCTGCAGCCCGCCAAAGGATTTTGGGAAGTGTTTGAAAAGTGTCAGTGGGCGACAGGTTGTTCAGGCATGACTTAAGACTTCGTTCATAAACATATTTAAGTACCTTGTGGCCTCATTCTTTTCTACATGTAGCACCTCTAGTTATAATGGGCTGTGAACATTAATTATACAAAATACAATGTAAAGACCACAATAGAAGAATGTAGATTTGTAAAATGATTTACGTATACTTTCTCAAGATATCCCAGTTTTGCAGGTAAGGAAATGAGGCTTGATGACTTTAAGTTACTATATAATAGGAATTTTAAAAATACCTATTGACCAAATGATTAACTCATAGCTACTAAGTGTGTGAGGTCTTCCTAATTCCAAATCCAGCTTTCTATATACTACACCACACTGTCAAGCCAAAATCAATGTCCTGTACTAATAACATAATGTCTTCTTTCTGTTAACACATCCTCTTTACAGTTGCAAAGGGAATCCTCTAACTATACTATGACGGGGTATGATTATCAAGTCTACAAGGTCATGAGGTTAGTTCAAAGGTTGAACATGGCTGTTAAATCTATTCTCAGTTGTCATTTTTCCTGCACTAAGGAGACTTCATGTAACCTCAATGTCACCTCCTCTAAATCTTCTGTCTTCTGTTATCTTGTGGTATGGTTGAAATCAGGCATCTAATACTATCTACAGTAGTCCAGCTTTATCAATATCTGCAATCCTTTCAATTTTGTTCAAGGAAGGAAATTACTAGCAGTTGGAGGACATCAGGAGTAACCTGATTTAGAAGCATGATTGTCTGTCTGTCTGTCTATTTATCTATGTGTTTATGTATCTATCTATGTATCTATATACCTATGTATCCATCCATCCATCCATCCATCCATCTATCTATCCATCCGTCTGTCTGTCTCTCTCTCCATCTATCTACCTTTCTGTCTGTCTATCTATCTATCTATCTATCTATCTATCTATCTATCTATCCATCCATCCATCCATCCATCCACCCACCTATCTATCTATCTATCTATCTATCTATCTATCCATCTATCTGTGTATCCATCCATCCATTTATCTTTCTATCTATCTATCTATCCATCCATCCATCCACCCACCCATCCATCCATCTATCTATCTATCTATCTATCTATCTATCTATCTATCTATCTCTCTATCTCTCTAAGTATCTATCCATCCATCCACCCATCAACCCATCCATCCTTC
>CM053583.1:197539867-197557351 GCA_028627135.1 Pseudochirops cupreus
GAGAGAATAGACTGGGGGAGGGGGGAAATACTGGGATGGCTGTTTTGGGGTGGTGGGCGGGGGAAAGACGGGGAGAAAAGATGTAACTCAAAAAATTTAATAAAGAATCTCATATCAAAAAAAAAAAAATTCCAAAAGGAGTCACAAAGAGGTGAGCTCAACTGATCGACCAGAACAACACATTGTGCCTAAGTATCAGAGGCAAAATTTCTGAGAGTGAGAAATTTAAAATGACCGAAAGATTGTAAACCTGGCTGACTAGAAGGATGGCGGTTTCTTCAAAAGAAATTTGGAAATTGAAAGAGGGAAGGGTCCGAGAGTCTGGGAGTGGTGATGGGCTGTGTTTGAGTTATGATCATGAGATGCCTGTGAGAGAGATCCTTTTGGAGAGAGATATCTATGACGTAGTTGGATTTGGGCCACTAGAAGCTAGGGGAGATAATATAAAGATCTGGGAAGGTACAAAAACAGGGGGGAGAGGGAAATAAACAGGACCTTCATTCAAGGAGCTTAAACTCTACAGAGGGGTTACAATCAGAGAAGTAAAAACAAGATGATTAAGGAAAAAAGAAAGCAAAAGCATACCTAGAACCATCAGGAAACATTTTCAATAGGAAGCAGTATATGAATTAAGTCTTAGAAGGCACCTGGGATTTCTAAAAGGAAGAGGTAGAGAAATAGGGCTTTGTAGGAATGAGAGTCAGACCATGGAGAGAGCTGAGCCTCTATTATGCTTTGAAAATCTACATCCTTAATAATATAGTATTATATGCCCCAAATGGCCGTAACCTGTAGTTTTTAGAGCTCAGGAAAGCTTCAGTGTTATTGTGGTATATGTATTAAGGGAAAGAGTAAATATGTGGAGAAATGAAGAATGAAATAACCTAAGTCATTGCTGACCAGATTCTGTTAACATGGGATAATGGAAAGTGCTTTTCAAACAACCTTACACCGAATGACTGAGAGTTTGTTTGTTTGTGCAGCAGGTGAAGAGAGACTTGGTGTTCATTCGTTTCTTCGTAATCTTTCAAAGACTTTGTATTAAAACTGGAAATACATACGTATGTAAGTATGTGAATGCTTGTGTGTGTATGTATAAATGTATGTATGTGAATGCTTGTGTATGTATGTATGTGAATGCTTATATATGTATGTATATATGTATGTATGTGAATGCTTGTGTATGTATGCATGTGAATGCTTATATATGTATGTATATATGTATGTATGTGAATGCTTACGTATGCATGTGAATGCTTGTGTATGTATGAATGTGAATGCTTATGTATGTATGTATGTGAATGCTTATATATGTATGTATGTATGTGAATGCTTATGTATGTGTATACATATTATATGTATATGTGTATGTACACATATAAGTATATGTAAATATTTGTGTGTTCAAACTCTCAGTGTAGTTTTAAGTTTTAACAGCTAAGACTTTGGGAACACCATATATATGATTTATGTTATTATATCTGACTCAGTGTAGGGGGTGCCTCAGCTGAGGAAACTCCCTCTTCCAATGAGGAAGGTCCAGAACACTGGGTCTACAGTCAGAAAGAACTGAGGTGAAATCCTGCTTTAAACACTTACCAACCGTGTAACCATCAGCAGGTGACTCTGACTCAGTTTCCTAAACTATAAAAAGGAGATCATAATAGCACCTTCCACCCTCCCAGGGTTGTTGTGAAGATCAAATGAGGTTAAATTTGTAAAGTGCCCGGCATATCATAGGCCCTTAATAAACGCTTGTTTCCTTTCTTCATTCCAATGTTGATCAGCACCTTTTCTGCAGCTAATAATTGATGAAAGGAATCTGGGGCATTAAAAGGTTAGGTGACTTGGAGCAGCTAGGTGGCTCAGTGGATAGAGCACTGGCCCTGGAGTCAGAAGGACCTGAGTTCAAATCTGGCCTCAGACGCTTAACACTTACTAGCCACGTGACCTTGGGCAAGTCACTTAACCCCAATTGCCCTGCCTTCCCTCCTCCAAAAAGTAAAAACAAACAAACAAAATAGGTTAAGTGACCTGCCAATGGTCACACAGATGGTAGGTGGCAGAGACTGGACTTGAGATCTCTCTGAGAAGCTGTCCTAATCCCAGCACACTATCTATTTTGCCCACTGCCTTATCATCATCATCACTATTATGATTAATTTACCCATTTAAAATATGTGAAAAATAACTCTGATTTCCTCAATATAGAGTGTTCTCCCAACAAAGTAGGTCACGGGAAGTCTATAGTCTCTGACTTATTTGTGGAATACTAGAGAGCTGCCCTAGGTGCAGACAGGTAATGTAACTGCCCCCTTCATACAGTCAGGTTCAAAAACAGGACTTTCTGACTTCAATGCTCAATTTTCTATCACCTCTCTGAGGCCTGCCTCTAAACATCTAAAGATGTTCTTAGCCAAGCTAATGACTGTACAGAGAGCTCCAAACGTTTTATTGTGACTTCAAATTATTTAAAATACTAAATCTTAAAACTTCTCCAAGAATTTTCGAGCACCCCATGCAATGGAACAAAAGGCTTCTTGTCCAGGAAGTCTACAAAGCTTGCTTTTCCAAAAACGATAAGGATCCCCAGGTAAGAAAACACTCTCTACCAAAACAGTTTAGCATCTTCTCTTTGTATTTTATAAATGTAGAGTGATGACAGTGTCAAACAACTAGTTTTTGTCAAAGCCAGTACTGGAAGTCAGGGTGTGCTGGACACAGTTCACACAGGCTCTACAGAACCCATCATTAAATTTTCAGTGGAAGTATTTACACCTCAGAAACTGGCAAAAACAGGGCTTGATTTATTTTTTTGTCTAGACTTAGGAAATTGATTTACAAAATGTTAATAATGCAAATTGAATTTTAAAGTATATCTGGCAGGATATAAAGTATATCCTTACTCCCCCCCCCAAAAAAAAAAACAAATAAATAATCTAATTGTTAAAAATTTACCAACACTTGGTTGGATTGACCCTTGATTGGAACCCAAGTCTTCCCAGTGTCAAAGGCATCTCTATCCTTACGGCACACTTCCTCTTCTCCCCAAAAGGAAATGGAAAAAAAAAAACACTTTTCTTCTATATTTCCTTTATCTACACAGCCAATTATATTTCCCACCATGTATTCCTCTTTTCTCTCTCTCTCTTTCTCTCTCTCTCTCAGTTAGATGCTACTGCTCTGATGCTGCAGCAGATTCATTAATAGAGACTTCCTCAGGTGAGGAAATTTTGGTTTAATAGATGAATGCTTTTCAAATAAAAAAAAGCCTTAAATTCTACTCTTTCACCATAGTGACAGGTTAAATAAATTGGAGCTTGGAGGGGAGGGCATTTTTTGGGGGAGAATATCCATGAAGTATCTGAAGAAAAGATTTATAATGCAGATTAAAATTTATTGCCTGAAGCAGGAAATTGAATCATGAAGAAAAGAGACAATTTGACCATCAGTCAGTAATTCTGAGGACATTTTTAAAATCAAATGGAGCCAGGCAAAACTTAGCAGCCTGTAACACAAATAGCACTCAGAAAACAAACAAAAAAACAAACAAACAAAGAAACAAACAAACAAACAAAAGAGGCAGAATGCAGAATCCTGAATTGGCCTTTGAAAGTCCCAAGGAAACTGACAAAATCAGATAAAAGAGAGAAGGGGAAAATGAGATTCCTTCTAAATACAAGCTCCATAGGGTGCACGCTTTTAAAAAATGATCTCCCAAGATTTTTCTGTTTTGTTTTTCCTGTACTTTTCCTTATCTTGATTTTTGCACATTCTGATTCCCTGCAAAAGAATTAAAACCGCAGAAAAAGCATAAAAATAGAATCCATAGCACACTTTTCCCAATTGCCTGAGAAACTTGTCAACGGGAAATCTAACTACCTTTCGAGTAACTAGTGATCTCTGGCTAGAAAGATTTCTGTAACTGCTCTGTCTACACACAAACTAGGGGTTTTGTTTCGTGGGTGTCTGAGTCAGGACAGATGGGGATGGGGAGGGGGGTAAAATGGTGCAGGACAATTAAATTCACCTGAACAGTTAGTTATTTGAAAGAATGAGAAAAAATGTTTTAATTGAATGAAGAGTGAGTGATTTTATTGAATCTGACCACATGAAGATTTAGGTGGTATTTTTCTTCTTTTTTTTTTCTGTTTGTTTTATTTTTTAAATAATCAATTTTCTCTACTCTTCCCCTTCCTCCTCCTCCTTCAGTGTGTAAGCAAAACCATCGAATTATCTGAGGATCAAAGTCACAAAATCTCAGCCCCAACAGAACTCAGTGTGACCATCCAGTCCAATGTAAAGAAGCACAAGTTCATATATATTTATGAAACCATATTTGTGAACTCATAGGTCTAGATTTAGAAGGGGCCTCAAAAGCCAGCTGGTCCTACCCCCATCATGTTACAGATAAGGCGACTGAGTCCCAGGGAGGTTAAGTGATGTACCTAAGGTCACGAGTAAGTGTCAGAGAAAGGATTTGAACCCAGAATTTCTGACTCCAAAGTCAATACTCTGTACCTAAAAAAAAAGCAAACTAATTTCTCTCATTTATTTGGTCAATAATAAATGTGTATGCAGGGCACAGTAGATAGCCTGGAATCAGGAAGACCTGAGTTCAAATCCAGCCTCAGATACTTATTAGTTATGTAACCCTGGACAGGTAATTTAACCTTTGTTTTCCTCAGTTTTCTCACCTATAAAAAGGGGATCATAATATCGGCCCTGTTGCGAGGATCATGTGAGGTAATATCTGTAAAGTGCTTAGAATAGTACCTTGCACATAACACTATTATTCTTATATTATTATTATTATTACCTATTATTATTATCACATAAATTTATAGACCAAGAGTCACCTGCCTTGGTGGAGGGGGTTCCTCTACCAATGAAATCATGGATCCATGAAATAATGACTTAAGTGATAAGTCACTAAGCCCAATGTTTTTCAAAAGTATTGCTGAAAAAACATTGCTATTGCGAAAGATCAGTCTTTGTGGCAGATGAATATGTGCCTATTTCTTTAATTTTCCCAATGGTGAATTAACAAAAATAAAGATTGACAGTTATGTACAATGATGATGATCATGATGTTCTGTTTTTGTCGTGTCCAAGTAATCATGCCTCCATTTGGGGCTGGCACTCCACCCACTGTGCCACCTGGCATCCTAAGCCTTAGAGAGTTACCTTGGACTCAGAGAGGCTCTTGAGGCTATGCGTGGGGTTCACGGACACCTTAGATAGTTGCGCTAGTGACACAATTTAATATCAAAGGCACAATTTAGCCCCAGGTCTTCCTGGTTGCAGAACATTGAGCACTATAAAACTCTACCCAACTTAGGAACACAGAAACCCCTCCTGCACACTTGAGACTAATTATCTTACTTTGTATCACATTAATAACACATTTAGATTTTTACATAGTTTTGATCACCTCAAGAAATTATTCTTAAGTCACTGTTGCCATTGTGTTTGCTTTGTTTCTGAAAATGAGTCTATCTTGCCATACTGGAAGTATGGCTGCTCTTCACAGGCCCACAGTGCGTTTAACTTGTGCTCTTTCTATCCTGGGCCAGTCTGCTCCTTCTCAGCCATCCTGCTGGTGCCCAGCTCTCAGTGGTTTACCATACTGGTACCAGACTTAACGCAGCTATCTGATTGGTTTTAGCCAACTTGGGGCTCAGAGCTCCTGGGCCAAGCAATGCACCAGCCTCAGGCTCAGTCTCAGGCTCCCCAGGAGCATGGGCTAGAGACCCATCATCATGCCCGGCCCAAGGTGAAGCTCTAAAAGACCAAAGACAGAACCAAATGATTTCCATTTACACTTTCATCGTCTGAAAGTTACTTCCACATAATTTTAAAATGTTGATTTATGACACTTGTGATTTCAGGATAAATTTTCTTTTTTTTTCTCCCCCACCAAAATAAACCTACAATAAATTACATCATCATCAGAACTAGATTTGACTGCAAGGACAATAGGATTTGTTACTATTCAGCTGTGTCCAACCCTTCATGACCCTATCTGGGGGTTTCCTTGGTAACGATACTGGAGTGGTTTGCCATTGACTTCTCCAGCTTTTTTAACAGATGAAGAAACAGAGACAAATAAAGTTAAGTGATTTGCCCAGGTTCACATAATTAGTAAGCATCTGATGCCATATTTGAATTCAGGTCTTCCTGACTCTAGGCTTGTCGCTTTATGTACTGTGCCACATAGTTGCTCTCCTTAATTTACATTAAATTACACCACTACCAAGACTAGATTTGACTACAAAGATGAAAAGATTTAGGGCTACAAAAAAATCATCCATCTGATTTATCAACATCATTTTACAGATGGGGAAATTGGGTCACTGAGCAAGAAAATGGGCTTGTCTCACCTCATAAACTTGGATGTAGTAGAGGACAGGAGCAAATTCTATTACTTTCTGTAGAGTCTTCCATTTCCCTATGCCAGTTTCCACTCCTACTAGAGACTTAGTCACCTTTTTTGGGGGGGAATACTTATTTATTAAATTACTATTATGTGTGAGCCACTATGCTAAGCACATTAGAAATGTTAGCTCATTTGAGTATCACAACAAACTTGTGAGGTGGGTACTACTGTATCCATTTTATAATTGAGGAAACTGAGGCACAGTAGTTAAGTAATTTGCAAGGGTCACACAGCTACTAAGTGTCTGGGGTTGTATTTGAACTCATCTTCCTGACTCCAGGCCCAGAAAGCTATCTATTCACTGTACCATGTAGCTGCCCTTTTGGGGAACCCTTTTTAACACTCACTATCTACCCTCCACCACCACCCTATGGCCATTTTAACATTCTTTTAACAATTTAATATCTAAATTTGAAATGAAAACCCAGCATTTCCTTAAAGGGAAAATGAATAAATTTCTAGAAGACATCTGATATCCAGATGACACAGTGGATCAATGTCTCTGGGCATGTAAGCAGTTATTGAACCAAAATGTATTCTGAGATTTTTGTCTGACTCCTTTGTATGCTCCGCTCCAAAGATGTCTTTGCACCTTTGTACGTCTGCACAGTCTACAAAGGGGAAGGAGCACATGGAAATCTGGTCCATCCTTAACCTTTCCTATATGATGAGAAAGATGCAAAGCCTCTCCATAAATCAATGTCTTTGCAGAATACAAAAGAAATCTAATTCAGTGTGTCTTTAATTCAAAATCCTTAATTTAAAATGTCAGATACCTTAATATTATGCAGAAATGCTCCAGATGGTTAGGCATTTGGGACAATTATGGTAAATCTCACATGTAGAGTTTCTGCTTTGTTCTTGTCCAGGAACATCAAGAGAACAACAGAGGGGAAAAATTGGTGCTTACTGCAATTGATTTCCTCTGAGTGAAGGCACATTCAAATTTTGGATACTCACGTGTGTGTGTGTGTGTGTGTGTGTGTGTGTGTATTTAAAATATTCCATCATAGCTTCTATATAGTTTTTTAAATTTCAATCAAAAATTGTGCATATAGAGGTTTATGTGTGTTCATGCATATATTTACATAATCAATATATATATGTAAGTGCATGTATATGTATCTATGTATACACACAATATGGGTTACAATTACATAGATACAGGAATAGATTCCATATTAAAATAAATTTTGAATCAATTTGAAGAATTTTTAATTCTTCAAATGTTAACTAATAATAGACTAAACTTACTTCGTTTCCTCTCCTGCCATCACTCGACCTTCATCTCTGACCTTCCCTTCCTCCCCACTACCAGGTCTTATCCTAGGTCCAGCTTTCTGAATAGGTGAGAGTTCCCCATATCAATTGGTCCCCTCTCATTGAGAAAAAGAAAAACAAAACTCGTTATAAATACATATAATGAAGCAAAGCGAATTCCCACATTAGCCATGTTACATGGATTTACTCTTAAGGTGTACTCTTCACAAGATTTAAAATTTTTATGTCTACAATCCTTCTATATTGACTCTCAACTGAATTTAAGCATGAGCTCTACAGCCCCAGCCTAGAGGTATAGCTTCTTGTTTCCACACAGTAACTCCTCTTAAGTTCAGGTAGTTGAAAACTGGCCATCTTGAGAATTAACCAATATCATCTTTAAAACATTCACCTATGGATTGCTTGATTGCCTTATTTTTCTGTTTTACTGATAGGGAAACATTAGCATCATTGCTCATTTTCACCTATTTCATTAAGCATTCACTTCACTACAGTTTTTTGCCCCCCTCCCTCCCCAGAAGCTTTTTATCCTGGCCTACATTTGGAATTCTCTAAGCACTGACCCCAATACTTTTCTCCTCTCTTGTTGATTTTCTCTTCTTTGTTGGTCAGTAGCATTAGTTGGACAAAGGACAAAGTCATATCAATTCCTATGTGGCCCAATGGAAACTTCCTCCTAAAAACATAATCTGCGATGGGTTGTTCTCTTAAAACTTAGCTCCAAAGAAGTTTATCTGAGGTCTTCTGGAATTAATATGCAATGCACTACTATAAATTTCAGTTATTATAGAAATCAATAAGTACTTATGATAAGTCTATGTTTCTTCCTATGAGGGAAAGAGTTGGGTGATGGCTAAAAATGTGTTAAAGATTGACAATCATTACAATCTTCTTGAATTAGATTAGGAGTTCCTTGTGGAAAGGGAATATTTTTGCCTTTCTTTGCATTCCCAGAACTTATCTCAATGCCTGGTACATAATAGGTGCTTAATAAATGCTTATTATCTTTAAAAAATATGCTTAATAGAAAATCTTTAAGGAAACCGTTAACACACCGTGAACATTTACTACATGTTGGTCATTCATTGATTTATAGGCCACAATGGTGGCTATACCCAAATGGCAGTGAGAACATGCACATGCTTAGATGAACTGGAGGGTGAACTTTCTCTGTGCGCACATCACCAAACAACATTGCAGAAAAAGAGACTTTTTTTTTCAAGAAATCATAATCTAGTTGCCTCATGGAAAGTGGTTTCCACAACCACTCCCCAAAGGTATCTTCCCTAAGTGAATTATGCAGCTAAAAGAACTAAAGAACCCTGCCCCACTGATGAGAAATCTGGATCATGAGTTGTTCAGATGGTACAAATTCAAAATAAATTTTAGGTTATCTACTGAGTAGCCCTGTCAATGTGTATTTGCCTTCCAGGAGAAGGTGGCTGGAAGTGACAGGGGACTGCTTCATTTCTGTTTGTTCATTTTGTTTTATTTTTAAGGTATGCAACAGTGCAAGCTTGTAAGTCTTATTCTGTTTTATGTGTTTCTTTTCTAGTAGAGGAAATAAATAACAGTCCTATACCTGGTGTCTACTTTCTGCAATGAATAGTTTGTTTGTTTTTTCCCTAGAAGACAGCCAATTAATTGCTTAGAGCCGTGGTTCTCAACCTTCCTAATGCCGTGACCCTTTAATACAGTTCCTCATGTTGTGGTGACCCCCAACCATAAAATTATTTTTGTTGCTACTTCATAACTGTAGTTTTGTGACTGTTATGAATCGTAATGTAAATATCTGAGATGCAGGATGTATTTTCATTGTTACATATTGAACATAACCCACAGGTTGAGAACTGTTGGCTTAGAGGGATTTACTCTGATTCCCTTCATTATCTCAATATGAACTATACTCAGGTTTGGTTTTTAGAGAGTTTACCTGCAACACACTGAGACAGAGTTTAAGGGGAATTCCACTCAGAGAAGGAGGAGTAAAGTTCTCCCAATATTGAGACTAGTCTGTGAGTTCTGAGCAGGGACTCTGGGTAGAGGACACCTCTTCTAGGTTGCAGGCAACATGCATACTTTGTATATATTTATCTGCATATACACTGTACTCAACAATAAAATGTTGTTCAGTTGTATCTGACTTTTTTGGGATTCCAATTCGGAGTTTTCTTGGCAGAGATACTGGAATGGTTTGCCATTTCCTTCTCCAGATCATTTTACAGATGATGAAACAGAGGCAAACAGGGTGAAGTGACTTGCCCAGAGACACACAGCTGGTAAGAGTCTGAGACCAGATTTGAACTGCGGTCTTTTTGACTCTAATCCTGGTGCTCTATCTACTGCACTACCTAGCTGAACCAACAGTAAACTAGGAGCTCCTTAAGTCAAAGATTCTCATTTTCTTTGTACTACTAGTGGCTAACACAGTGTCTGTCCCATATCAGATGCTTAATATATGTTTGCTGAATCTGATTCACTGAGGGTAGTGGGGAGTATTTAAGGTTAGGGAGAGAAAGAGGACAGAGTGGATCATATTCTCATGTAAGCAAGAGAAAGACTTTTTATCAGAAATACACTATGATAGAAGGATGTATACATATCTATGCATGACTGTTACAATAGATTAGCTCCTAATTTGTATTAATTTGTATTCTATTTATCTCTGTGGTTTCCTTTCAATCATTGCTGGAGTATAAATTCCTAGAAATCAAGAACCCTGCTGTATCTATCCTTGCAACTCCCCAAATACCTAACAGCATATCACACGTAGTAGGTATATCATCATCAATCACCATAGCATTTCTATTGTGCTTGAAGGTTTGAAACAGAACTTTACAAACATTTTATTTGATCCTTACAACAACTTTTTGAGATGGGTGCTATTATTAACCCCATTTTAGAGGTGAAGAAATAGAGGCAGATATAGGTTAAATGAATCGTCTAGAGAGACACAGCTAGTAAGTATCTGAGGCTGAATTTGAATTCAGGTCTTCTTGACTGCAACCCAACACTCTATCCACTGTGCTCACTAGACACCTTTGCAGATTTAGAACCATGCACTGACAAATAGCTAAAAATAATGACAACAAACGATCATTCATATGATATTCTCTCGAGACAGAAACATTCTTTGATAGGACTGCTCATTAGAGAGCTCACATTCACCTTGAATCTGTACCTTCTGAACAACTCACAAGTCTTTACTAAAGGTTCGTTGAGGGTTAAATGAACCTTTCTATAGGAATGGGGGGAGGGAGTAGAGGAGTGGGAAAGATTCCAGATCTAATGTTTGCAGTAACTCCCTCTCCAACCCCAAGAACCTTTGTCTCCTTCTGACCCCTATAATTCCCTTCATGTGCTAGGGATGCGGGAACAGGGGCTTTTGTTCCATTTAGGGGCAAGAGGTTTCACATGCAAATGCTGGCTTGAAAGAAACACACTGAAACTTAATTCATGCAAAAATATAATCACTGAACTAATTAACAAGGCCAGAAACAAAATTAGAAGTTGGGTTGTTAGCACGTGAAGAAAGAATTACTGAATTTAGCACCTAGATGAACCTCTTCCCTTTATAGAAGAGAAAGCCCAGAGGAAAAGTGACTTGAACAAGGTAAGCCAGCTAGGGACTAGAACTTTAGTGTGTTCAGGAGAAGGGGTATTAATCAAAGGGACAAGAGCAGCATTGATTAAAAGCCTATTAATTTTATCTTCTTTTACTCAATTATTTACAACTCTAGCCCCAGGACGATAAAATTCCTCTCTGTCCTGCTGACATCTCTTTTTCTTTAATGTGCAGATTTGTTCCCTCATATTCGACACAGAATAGCAAGACAGGACAGCTCCCCCTTTCCGAGCAGTAATGCATTAATTAGATTTTCCAGTGGTTCAGAGAATACACTCATGTTCATCGTTCCCCAAACAAATAATTAAAATCTGGTCATACTGCAATCTGACATCTAAGCAAAGCTGTCCTTTTTTGGTGAAGCATTTCTGCTCTTCCTTTCATCTCTTCATTTCTTTCCTTGGTATGAGCAGA
Organism: Pseudochirops cupreus; assembly: GCA_028627135.1. NCBI lineage: Eukaryota > Metazoa > Chordata > Mammalia > Diprotodontia > Pseudocheiridae > Pseudochirops > Pseudochirops cupreus. The sequence goes on from CM053583.1 coordinate 197,551,627, forward strand.
TAGAAAACCTCTAAAGGCTGAATTGATCTAACTTCAGATGTTTAACACATTGGAGAGATTATCTAACAAGAGAAAACTGCCTGTCTGCTCCCACTCTACCACCACTAGCCCTCCTTCCCTGTGGAAGAAAACAAGGTCTTATTTAATTGTCCTTATAAAATACACAAGGGCACTGGAACAGGGAATCCTATATTATCAGGAGAGGCCAAGTTTATCCTGACTCAGACACCCACTAGCTGGTGGGCAACTCACTGAAGTGAGTGAATTTAGTTGAAGGTTACAGCACAAGGATCTGTTTAGTTGAAAACATAGATACTTCATGTAATAAGGAATAGAATTCCTCAGATGGATCTGTGATCTTTCCCACGTCTAGTTCATGTCTCCTCATAAATTTGCCACATGGGGTCCACCCAAAGTTTTTCTAATATTTCTTGGGTACCCCCAGAGCTTCTCTCTCTCTCCCTCCCTCTCTCTCTCTTTCTCTTTCTCTCTCTCTGTCCATATACACAGATACATACACAGATACAGACACATATACATATAGATAAATACATGTATTCACATGCATATGTACATATAAGTGCAAATATCAATTTACATGCACGAATATAGCTACAGCTATATCACTATTTACAATGGCATATGCATTGAAGGGGAAAAAAAGCGGTCAAATGGATGGTATTAAATATGACTTTTCCCAGCCTTCTGTCTTTAAAAATGATAATGTTTAATGGACACACAAGATATTTCTAGAGCTTAATGGCCTTCCTGAAGACCATTAAATGTAAAATGAAGTCTCTTGTATTGTAAAATTGCTAATAAATCTGTTAGCAATTGCCTATTAATGTTATAGTCCATGTAAGCTACTTAATTTCAGGCTACAGAATGCCTTCATAATTTGATACCCTTAGCTATTTGGAGTCTTCAAGCTGGATAATGTTTATCTAACTTGCATTTGAGTTGTATTTAAAAACAATCACCCTGTCAGTTGCTTTAATTAAATTATATTCTGGTATTTTACAAACCACATCAATTTCTCTGTCTTCCTACACAGCTTTTTCTTTTCTGGCTAATTTTGCCCTTCAACAACTGATTAGACATGCCTAAATGCTGAGCCTACATGATACCAAGTAGGGAAGGCCTGGATTACTCAATAGGGGGTAGGGGGCAATGTTTTCTGTCCATCCACAATAATGCCCTTCCACCCTAGAAAACAACCTTTCAAAGCTCACCACTGTTCCGAATCAATGGAAAAACTCCTGCAACCATTCCAAAAACAGTAGCTGTTGATGTGCCCAGGGGCTGTTGTTTATTTTTCTATGATCATAGCCTTCTGGACCACCCAAGAAGTGGGCAACCCAAAGAAAGCTGACTCATTCTTTAGCCAGGAGGTCTGGTGGACAGCATTGCTTAAAATCCAAACATTTTAATAGATGTTTGATGCTGCTGCTGCTGCTGATTAATAGGGTGAATAGGGATGGAATGCATGTGTGCAAAAAGAATGCTCTCCTTTCTGGGATCCTCACCTCCTTGATTCAAAACCCCACGGCTTTTAGAAATAAAGTGACTACCTTGTTTGCTCAAAGGAACAAAACAGTCAGGACAAGATATTTCTTTGTATAACTTAAAATTAAACTTCTAGCATTTCTTTCTAAGAGAAACCTGTTATGGCATCTCCACATTGCCACTCATCTTTTAACAGAAAAGAAAAATTTAAAAATCTGCTCACCACATGCATTGTATTCATATCATAGTTTCTACATTTTTTTAAAATCTAACTATTAAAAATATGTCAGCAGGCTAAGAATAAAATAGAATTCTGCTAAAAATTAATTTTTTCAAAATTATATAAAAGTTTTAAAGGTTAAGTGTAATTAAGAAATCAGGAAATTGGGTTTGGGGGAAAATTCCATTATTTAAGACCTGAAAAAAAGAGAATTTAAAATTGCACTTACAAAGTGATCAGTACCATTTGGGGGGCTAATGTACTTGGCCTCCTATGGCCTGATGCTGTGTTCCAAACAGCCCCATGAATTTGGACAAGCCTCTTAACTTCTGAGCCTCAGTATTTCTATTAAGGGGTATAATAATATTTCTATAATCTACCTTTGGAAAATTCATTTAACTTTCTCTGCCTTGGGGTATTCATTTTTAAAATTAGGGTAATGATAGCAATCACCCAAGTGCTATACTATGTTATTATTAAATATTAATAGTTATTATTATTATTTTTATTATTTCAACTACAGAGGTCAGCCAGTACAAAAGCATGGAAATAGAAGAAGGGACATTGTATGGGAAGAGCAGCAAGTAAACCAGAGTGTGATTCTGCTTTATGTCTCAAAGGGACAGTGAAAGCTGTCCTACATCACCCATCAGGGGTCTACTCATAGCTGTATGTAAATACAGTCATGACATTGTCCTCAGAGGAAACCTCCTTTTAAGGAGCCCTAAGAACACCTGTATTCCTTTAGTAGTGGACTTTAGCTTCTGGCTAGCAAGTTAAATTAATTAAAATTAACTAGTTAAATTCAGAAGCTACCAAAGGGAGGGCTTCTATAGATGAGTAAGCCTTAAAACAAGGACCTGCAGGATTACCTGATCCCAGCTGCTAAAACTGACTAGATGTAGCTCTGGTCTCAATTTCCTCATCTGAGAAATGGATACATTGGACTAACTGACCAAAAGTCTTTTCGCTCCCTAAATATACAATACAACATGAACTGGGTGTTTACTCTGTTTTTGTATTCTTAAAAATAAGTTAAATGTCTTTTATTTTACAAAAACAAAAAGAGATAACCTCAGAGGCCCAGTTCTCCTCTTTTCTGGGCAGCAGAGATTCTTCATACAAACACAAACACAATGAAGGAAAAAAAGTGCTGAGAATAATAAACAATGATAGACACCTTTATCAGACCCAGCCATCTGGGTTGAGTTTGACCCAAGTTTTTTGGCAAGCTAACCATGGTCCCTCCTCCCCAATACAAGCTTACCCAGCAAAGAAAATTTGCACTCCCACTTCCTTAGTTTTCCAGCAATTCGGAGGTCAAGGGGCATTCTAAATCTGTCACTGCTTAGACCTGAAATAATAAGGCATCATCACTTATGCTTAATTAATTATGACCTTGGTGGGATAAATTCATCTTTTTTCCCCTTCATGCTGTATTTCTAAACAATAAAATGTGATGGGATAGTAAAATCACAGACTGTTTCTTCTCATTTGGACATCTGAATGAATGGATATTTTAGCCTTTTAAACAGACAAATTAATGGTGTGTCTTTAAAATATAATCTTTGGGTAACTGGTTTGTGACAATTAAAAAACTATGAAACAGCTACCAGGGGGTAAGTTGGGGGTAAAATGGATAAATGGACCCGGGTAAGCACCTAAAAAATGGTCTTTTAGAGTGATAAATGAATTTGCTAGGAACTTGTCATTGCCTGAATCTGCCCTTAGCCAGAGAGAGCAGCCCTCCTGTTTTATTTTCCTTAAAGGAATTTGGTTTAAAATTCAAAGCTAAAAGTAAACAATTAACAATGAAGTATAAATATGTATAATAAAATATTAACAAATATATGTGTATATACACATGCCTCATGTGACATAACACATCTCGGCTTCATATAAACACAAAGAGATACAGATATAATTTGTATTATAACCATACATTCAAGTAATGTAGGGCTAGGAATAATTGGGTTTTCACCTCTTCCTTCTGACCTACACTGGCTGCGTAAGCTTCAAGAAGTAACTTAACCTCTCTGTGCTCTAGACACTTATCAAAGACTATAAATTGCATAAAAGACTTGTATTAGTAAAAGGAGTTTCCTCATTGAGGACTTCTTTGTGTCAATTAAATCATAGATTCAAATAATCTCCAGGAAACTATTCATAGGGATATTTCAACCTTTATAGTTGGCATGAATTATAAGTTAATATGAGCAATGAGAATTAAAAACCGTAAGCTTCAGATCTCTAAGAGGGTAAAATGATAACAAAACCTTAAATTCATCTGGGATCTGTTCTCATCCTAATGTGAGCTTTACCTTCCTCATTCTTCTCATGGTTCTAAGACTGTCCTTCCTACTTCTCTTTACCTATTAAAAATTCCTTCCAACCCATTAAACCAGGGCCTTTAAAACTTAAGCCCAAGAGTAAGAACCACATTCTCCACAAAATGTTCCCTGATTCACTTGGTCACTAATAACCTTCCTTCTCTAATTTCACATAGCACATTATTTTACAACCAACATGCTTACCGAATAGAGTGCTACAATTAATTGTGCTTCTGTTACTGCTTTCTACCAGACTGAAATGAGACTACCCTCCGTGAGGATAGAGACCACACCAAAGCTAAACTTTGTACCTTCCCCAGTGCCCAGGAGTATATTCTGAGCACAGGAGCTGCTTGCTTCATAAGTGCTGAATATGGGCCCCAGTTCTGCATGTAATGGTGGGCATCCAGATGACAATTTTCATTGTGGCTTTGAAACATCTGATTTTATTACTCACTGAACATTGATTCATCTTCCAGGGCCAAGTTAACTGGAGAGTGAGCTAATTGTAGTTTTTTAGTCATTTTCAGTCATGTCCAAGTCTTTGTGACCCCTTTTGGGGTTTTCTTGGCAGAGATACTGGAGAGGGTTAACTCCATTTCCTTCTCTGGCTTACTTTACAGATGAAGAAACAGGGTTAAGTGACTTGCCCAGGGTCACACAGCTAATATGTATCTGAGGTCAAATCTGAACTTAGATCTTCCTGAACTGAAGGGTAACCTAATACCTCTTCTCATATAGCTGTAAAGAAAAACATCCTAATAGTAAGTATACCAGCATGGGATGGATTACCTCATAAGGAGCTGATTTTCTTACCATTGAAAGTCTTCAAGCAAAATCGACTTAATCAACTGGCAGGGATTCCTTTCAGTAATGTTTTGGCAGTCTCTAAGACTAATGGAGTGCCCATCAATTGAGGAATAGCCAAATAAATTCTGTCACATGAATGTAATAGAATATTTTTAATCTTAAGAAATTATGAAAGGGGTTGATTCAGAGAAACTTGGAAAGACTTGTATGAACTGATGCAGAGTGAAATGAGCAGTACCAGGAGAATAATTCATACCATGACTATATCATTGTCAAGGAGAAAAAAAGCAATGACTAACCTGTACTCTAGAAAATCAATGATTAAACATTTAATCACTGCCTAACAGAGAGGCAGGCAACTCAGTATGATACTTATGCTGCCAGACATGACCAATGTGGATCTGTTTTGTTTTCTGTTTATTTATTCCGTTTTTTAAAAAGTGAGAAGATTTTAGGAGAGGACTAGTACTTGATGCTTTAAAAAAGGAAGGAAAAAAAAATAAAGATAAACCATCATTTAAAACAAACACATAGAAGAGAAAAGAATGAGGTTCTTCAAGTGATGTAAACAAGCACATTTTTGTTTTGAAAACAAAAGACCATTTGGAATTGAATTGAATTTATTATATACTTTTAAAAAATGAAAATTGTCTGAAATAGAGATTTGTGGTTTCAGATTTTTTTTTTAAGGTCTCTGAGATAACTTCCTAGTCTGAGGTTCTATGACTTTTCTTTGTCAGTCAGTTATTTCATTGGGCTAAGGAATTTCCAGTATGGAAACTCCCTAACTCTCTGCATTGATAAGTATCATCATCTCATCCAGAATTTCTAGTCCTAACAAGATACCTGGCATACTAAT
>CM053583.1:197557851-197575161 GCA_028627135.1 Pseudochirops cupreus
GATAGATGATGGAGAGATAAATTAATAAGTAGGTAGTTAGACAGATAGATAGATAGATGGACAGATGACAGACAGACAGATAGATAGATAGATAGATAGATAGATAGATAGATACACAGACAGATAGATAGAAAGATAGACAGACAGACAGATAGATAGAAGCTAGAGAGATGGAAGACAGTGTGAATTAATGTAAATAAGAGCAAGAACATTTGACTTATTAGTGTTTGTATTTGGATCATTGGTGATGTAAATAGATGTTATATAGAGAGATACAGATAGATATGGATATACATTATTAACAGGAAAAATAGATTTAAACTGGAGAAAATAATACATCTTGATAATAGCTGAAATTTAATTGGTTTACAAAATGCTTTATATACTTTATCATATTTGACGTACACAGCAATGCTACAAGGTCAGTATTGCAGGTCTTAGCCTTGTTTTTGGATGAAGAAATTGAAGCTCAGAGAGATTTTGACTTCTCCACAGTCCCCTAGCTTGTATCAGAAACAGGATTCAGACCCATCAGATGCCAAGCAAAGCTAGGGGTCTCCTATTTATGTTCACATTTTGTTCCATCAAAGTTGTCCCTTCTAGCTCCTTGAGAAGTCTATGAGCTCTTAAGCAGGTCAAACTAAATTCATAATTTGAATTTTTTAAAATGTATCTGGGTTTACAGTCTTTATTATATAAGAGTGAGCTGGAAGTCTTCTGATGCCTTCTCGTTGCCTTAAGAATCCCTTCCACCTTGAAAACTAAGACAGGTAAACAAAGTTCTCAAATGACAACCTGCTTGTCATTCTTATGAAGCCACCAATCTCTAAGAAAGCACAAAGTGCCTGATGCACTTTCCTTCTCATAGTTCTATCCTGTTATCCTGTCTTGGGGATTGTCCTTCAAGCATTGAGAAAAAGGCAACTTTCTGTAGTGCTTAGCATGATGGACTCAGAATCTGGGGGCTTTGGGTTCAAATCCTGCCTCAGACACTCACTAATTGCTTATCCCACAGGAATTTACTTAACTCTTCTAAGAGATAGGTTTCTCATCTGCAGAACGGGTATCATAATAACGCTTGACTGACAGAGTTGTTGTGAGGATCTAACAAGTAAATAAAATGCTGCATAAATATCTGTTATTATTACTATTGATGATGATGATGATGATAATGGTTATTGTCATTATTATTTAATACAACAGACAAGTTATGTGACCTTGGGCAAGTTCGTTTCCCCGCTCTGAGGCTCAGTTTCCTCATCTGTTCAAGGAGGAAGTGGGAACAAAGGTCTCTGAAATTTCTTTAGCTCTAACAGTCTATGACTGGCTCTCAGCTATCCTAAGTCTGCCCGTGTGGCTTATAAAACAGGTTTTAGAGTCAGCATTTTCATGAACTCATTATTGGGGCCACATTCAAGGTACCCTATGTGAGTTGCTCCATTAACAAAAACCCATAACTTCTGTTACATTCCCTTAACTATTCCCTCTTCCAGAGGCCACTGACACCCACAGAGTATTGTTTCCTAGTGGTATTTCTTAGAGGGTTCATATCACATCACATCACAGGGTTATTGTTCAAATGACTTAAGAAATAAAGCAATTCATTATCTGATAATTTTCCAATGCTTTGTTCATAGTATTGTCAATTTAAACATGCTCTATGCAAGAATTCACATTAAATGAACTTAACTGATTAGAATATTAAAAAGTCTTTCAAATAAAGATTGGGTCATACATTTGGTAAATAATAGTTACTTAATAAATGCATGTTAATTGGTTATTTTGTTTCTTTCTCTTCAATCTGGCTCTCTGAAGACACATAATTGCTAGTCTATAAATTATAATCTTAGAGAGTTGCACTAAGTTATGTGACTTATCCAAAGTCGCACAGCCAATACGTTTCAGAGGCAAGACTTAACCTCAGTGCTTCCTGGCTCCAGGGCCAGCCCTTTATCCACATACCACACTCACTCTGGTTTCACTATTGGGAGTAAATACTTATTAAACAAGAATGATGTTGGACTAGAAAGTCCAGAATTTTTTAAAATGTATCAATACTTAAAACAACCATGAGAAGTAGTAGTTATGCCCCTTAATGGAACACAGATCATAATCCATTGGTTAACTCCTCTGGAGTTGCTCTCCTCACCTTCTTCCCTCTCCCTCACTTCAAAAAAAAGCTAGGGAAAATAAGAAGAAAAGTGAAGAATTTTCAACAACTTATCACACACTGTGCTCCCTGAGATCAAATACCAGGGTGAGATAACCATTCCATAAGTTTCAGCAATGCATAAATATATATAAAATAAACATTGAGAAGCGTATAATGACCCTAGAGGGAAATCATCCCCGGCTATCACTAGCTCTAAGATTACAACAGATTCTGTTACAAGGGAAGGCTCCTGGCCAATCAAAACAGGCAGCTACTGTCATATTATTCCAGAAAAGTCCTCCCTTGACTAAATAGTTCATTTCACTAAATTCAGAGGAAACCAAGTGTGTTTGTCATGGGACCCAGAAGGAAGAAAACTGCTTGGTTTTGGCATGTGGAGCTGATCCAGGCTCTCAGTACCAAAATATGAAGGATCCTTGGGACTTAGGTACTTAACTGAAGTGGTGAAATTACTGAATCAAAGCACCAAGCCTAATCCAAACACAACTGATTGGGTCTAATGTCCAAACCACCACTGGCCAAGGTAACCCTGGAGGTGCTGAAGGTAGGTTGGATTTTCTATCAGAGAATAAAGGGTGTGATTTTAGCTTTGCTATGTCTTGCCTGTGTGCCCTTCAGTAAATCACTCCCTTTTTCTGTAGTTTAGTTTCTTTGCCTGTTATATGTGGGAGTTGAAGTGGAGGACCTCTAAGACTCCTTCGAGGTCTAAATTTATGATTCAACTAATGATCTAAATTTGTAGGTCACCCTAAAAGGTTAGCTTAATACACTGAAATAATTCTCTTCTGTACTCTTGTTGTTAAATTGTTTCAGTCATGTCCAGCTCTTTGTGACCCCATTTGGGGTTTTCTTGGCAGAGATACGAGAGTGGTTTACCATTTCATTCTCCAGTTCATTCTCCAGATGAGGAAACTGAGGTGAACAAGATTAAGGGACTTGCTTAGAGTCACACGGCTAGTAAGCATCTGAGGCCAGATTTGAACCCAGGAAGACAGTTTTCCTGACTAAATCTGGCTCCATAACCACTGCACCATCTAGCTGCCTCCATAGGCTTAAAATAGTAATTAAACTAGGAATTCTGCTTTGTATATCAATCAATAAATAAACATTTGTCAAATGCCTACTATGTGCCAGGCACTGTGTAAAGCACTAGGGACACAAAAAGGAGCAAAAGAGAGCACCTGCCCTCAAGGTGCTTGCAATCAAATGGAATGTCTGTCTAATGCAAAATGTGGCATCTTAAAGATGCAATGCTCTCTAATGGAAGGTCATGCCAATCCCAGAACTGGTGTCTGCTTCCCAAGTCACTTCTACAAATGAATTTCTTTGGGATACTCATCTCAAACACTGATTCCTGCTTAGAACATTTCTGGCTTCTACTCACTGTTCTATTTCCTAACGTGGAATGAGGACTCTCAAGTTAAAAATTGAGAGAAACATTTTAGCCTGCATTTAAGTTTTGCCAAGCGCCTTATATCTCTTATCTCATTTGACTCTTATGATAACCCTGTAAGAAAAATATTCTGATATTCTGAGGATTTGTGATTTCATTGGGATAGGTCTTCCCTAGGAGGTAAAACAAATATTAGGGACAGGGATAAAGGACTGAGGCTATGATTGTGGAATTATCTACCAATGCAGGAGTGTCCTTTTTTGGCAATTTATAGTCTTAGAGACTTTACTGAAGCAGCAAGAGATTAGGTAACATGCCCAAGGTCACACAGGGTCTTTCAGGATTCAAGGTTAACTGTCTATCCCCCATGTCACATTGTCTTTTTTGACCAAATATGATTGTTCCCATTTGATACACAGGAAGACTGAGACTCAGAAGTTTGGGTCTTTCCCAAAACTACACAGTTAGTAAGCAGCAGAACCAGGATTCATGCTAATGCTTAATATAGCAAATAATTTGTTATTGAAAGGGAAGTAAAACAAAAGAATAAGATACAGCAAGACTTCCCATTGTACCACACATTTGAAAATATTCTATTCATCTCAGAGAATTTCTCCTGCCTCATCTTGATTATGCACCAAGAAGTTCTCTTTTCTATATATTATCTTTAATTTCTCTTCTTCCTCTACTGTCCATTTAGTGTCAGGATTAGGATGCAACCAGAAACAGTTCAAGGTTGGGCATAGAAGGGGTGTGTCTGAGAGCATCAGAAAATAAACACAGTTATGTGTCTGCATGTATGTGACCACATGTGTCTCAGGAAACATTTTAAAGGTAGAAATAAAGGATCAGTGTGCTTCAGTGGAAAGAACCAGGCTCAGGATGTCAAAGGACCCGAATTCAAATCCCTCTTCAGACATCATGAACGTGAGGGATTCCCTAGCCTCTTCGGTCTCAGTATTCTCACCTGTTACATGGGGAGGTTAAATTAGATAGTCTATTCTCTGTAGAGTTTATGACACTAGGACTTGGCATGTGGTGGGCTTTGTGATAATCCTTGCATCTTTTCACTGTCATCAACATAACAGCTAAGAAATGACTGCCTCAATCTAGAACCAAAGTTGGACCACCTCTTTATGCTTAGGATTCTTTAAGAAAGCTCTTCCTTCAGCAGTCCATTCTAATTTCTTCTTTGTGGACCTCCATTTCCACTTTTAGAATGAAGGATTGGTCTATGACCCAATTATATAGATGCTTGGCTATACCTGTGTATCTGTCTTGGATTCCTAAACACTGAGAGGAAAGAGATTATGGCTATGGCATTCTCAACAACACAGACAATTAAGATTCTTGATTCCAATGATGTTTACAAATTGCTTCTACTACCTGACCTTGGGCAAGTCATTAGCTTCTATGGGCCTCAGTTTCCCCATCTGTAAAAATCAGGAGGTTAGAATAGTTAAGCTTTACTGGTATTTTCTAGATTTAAATTCATGATTCTATACTCCTCAGAGATGGTGAAGAATGAATTCTTTGCTTTTGCTTAATTAAACCCTAAAATGATAAACTGTTATATACAGTAGGGTTAAAAATACCCAGACCCAGTTCCCCTTCTTTGCCTCAACTGTCTCATTCGGGAAGCCCCTAGACACAGTGGTTCTGATTTTTATCCAGTGGATAGAACCTTACACCTGAAATCAGGAAGACATGAGTTCAAATTTGACCTCAGATATTTAGCAACTATGTGACCCTGGGCAAGTCACTTAATGTCTGCCTCACTTTTCTTATCTGTAAAATGGGCAGAATAATAACACCTACCTTGCAGGGTTTTTGTGAGGATCAAATGAGGTAATAGTTGAATATGCTTGGCATAGTAAACACTATTTCAATGGCAGTTCTTCTTATTTCTGTTATGTAGAAACACTATTGAGAGACCACTGACAGATGTGTAAGATGTTCATTCCTCATTAGATCCTATCTCCTTGTCTTCTCCCTAGCCACACATCCTCCAGCCATTCATTCATTCTGGCCGGAGGTTGGGAGCTTGTCCTGCATCTGCCAGATACTGCCAGAACCATTTCCTAATCCCTGACCGTCTTGATAAGAAAATTGCTCCCTACCACTAGGCTTCAGGCACCTGTCTTTAATGCTTCTAGAGATCTTTGTAGGTTTGGATCTTGCACATTCTACCCTTACGTCAACCTAATTCTAAGAGGACAGTTCATTTGGCTTAAAGCATATCTACTACCTATTTAGCCAGGTCCTTAAGGGAGGACTGACTTCTTCATGTCTTGTCCTGTGCTATTACAACTGGTTCTCTAGTGATTATGTGACCTGGATCCATAATGCCCATGGCCATTCCATGAACTTTGGCCAAAGCCAGATGCAGCCTCTGTGTCTACCTCTGATTGTAAAGCTTAATGTGAGGTTGGGCTGTTTGGGGCAAATTGGCCTAGATTATGGATGGCTGTGGTTTGCAGAGCAGCATTGTTGCTGCCTTCTCTGCTAAACCACCAGCCTGTGCCTAATAAAGAAAAGGAAGTAAATCTATTGGTTGGATTGGGATGGTGAAGTGTCTACCAGACTCTGAACCCAGAAGTCAGGCATGTAGTACACAAACAGGAGCAAACTTGCTAACAGTGGGGGTTCCTTAATCCTAAAAATATTGTTTTCTGCCCCTGATTTGAAAATAAAAAGAGAAGAGTTGGAAAGGGAAACGAAGGTTGGAAATTTCCACTTTGGAGAAGTAGCCTAAAATCACTCCCCTTGGGCATGAAAGGATCAGGCTTGAGATATGGTGGCTCTGAAAACATAAAGTGGGAAAAAAAAACATTTTTGGAAGGGTAACCAGGGAGGTAGGGAAGGCAGTTAAGGGAGGAGAGAGGGAGTGAGGTGAGGGGAGAGAAAGAGTGCAGGGAAGAAAAGAAAGGAAGAGGGGAACAGGAGTAGGGAGGGAAGGAGGAAAGGAAGAAGGAAGAAGGGAAAGAGAGTGGAGAAGAGGAATTGAAAGTAGTGTGAAAGGAGAAAAAGAGAGGGGAGGGAAGATGAACAGGAGAGAAGGGGGAAAGGAAACTGGAGGGGAGTGAAGTGGAGGGGAGAGGGAAGAGAAAGTGAGAAAGAGGAGGGGAAAGGGGGTAAAAGGAGGAAGGGGAAAAGGAGGAAGAGAAGGAATGGGAGGGAAGACAGAGACAGAGAAGAAGAGAAGGGCCAGGCAAGAGGATAGAATGGGTGGGCCCATGATTGTACAAAGACTTCTGCTTCCAGTGACAAAGCTGGAGAAAGAATGCCTCTGAAATGACCTCACTGAGTTGCCATGGAATGTGATGTGCCTGAGTCCTTGCTTAACACTTTGAGGCAGCAGCCAGAGCCCCTTGCAGGGTACATTATCAAAAGCATAGGAGCAAAGATTGAAAATGGAAAAGCATTTTTTTAAAAAGCCAACTCTTGACAACTGGTGATAATTTATAACTTATCCCTTAAGAATCACAGTAAATTAATTATGTTTGTGCTGACAAAAAAAGAGAGGATTTTCCTGTATATACTCAGAAGATGCGACCAATAACAATATGAAATTCTAGCTCCCAGCAACTGCTTTCAATATTCTGGGGGCAGAAACACATTTGCTTTTGATTTTAAGAGTGGTTTCTGCTCAGTAACTTAAACTTGGTTTACAATTTCAGCACTTTAGTTCACGAAAGTTATTTTAACCCTTACAATTATTGAGAGAACTGAATAAGATCACTTTCTGGAATCCAATCAGTTCTCAAAATGCAAGTGAAAAGCAGTGTCAGTGTCCCCAAAACTCTATGTGGTACCTTGAACCTGCAGCTGAAGAAGATTCTAACCTCAACCCTTAAGAAAACTTATTTGCCATTTTCTTAAAAAAAAAATTGACAATAGCATCCCATTAAAGTAGTACACTTTTTTTTTTCAAAATGAATACATAATGGACAAGATAAAGCTCATCTTTTAATGACAGGATCACCATTCCAGTCTCCCTACAATGTTTCAGGCTCTATTAAGCTTGGTTTACCCAGTGGCAAAAAACACCTTATAAATGGTTTCACACATTTTAGCAAATCCATTTTCAGCTTTGGATGGCTTAATTTCTTGCACCAAATAAATAATTCTGTTTACAAACAATAAAAATTTTCCATTCTTAGGAAGCAGCCAAGTGGGGCAAAAAGACTCAAAGTAAAAAAATCACCACTCCAGCCAACTGCACACTAAGCAGAGAAGTTCTCTATCTTAGACTTCTATCCTTAAGAAAGAAAAGGACAGAACTGGTGACTTAGAAACCAAACAAGAGAAGACATAGTCTGAGAAGGAAACTTGGCCTGGAGACTAACTTGCAGAGTTAAACCAGGAGGCTGGAAAAAAAAAAAAAAGTCCTTGCTCTCACAATCCCTGAGTATGCAGCATTGTCCACAAAGTACTAGAGATATATTTGGCTCACTCAAGCAAAGTGCAGGCAGGGCTAAGTCCTTGGGAGGAAAAAAAGTTTTTTTTTAAAAAAATGAAGACTTAAAAATGAAAAGGCTACCCACAAAACAATGCAAGCATGGGCCTCAGGATCATTAGCTCAGGGGTCTCTGGTCCTCTGCCAAGAATCACAAACCACACTGATAGTAGACGGTTTTGGCTGGGTGACAGAGCCTTCCACTGAAGGATTGGGGGAAAGAATATTTGCAAAATAGCAAACGAGAAAAAAAAAGTTTCAGCTTGAATCCATTTCAGGCTTCTCTTCATTTTGTTATTAGGGATAATTGCAAGTGTATAATTGTTGTTGTTGTTTTTTACAAAATACAATAACAAGTGACCTCTTGGCCAAAATGTTCACTCCTGACCCTCACAACACACACACACACACACACACACACACACACACACTCACACACTCACACACACACACACACACACACACACACACTCACACACACACACACACACACACCCCTCTCAGTTGTTAAGAGTATTTTCTAGATGGCCTATACCACCTTCAATTCGAAGTACACAAATTCTAATTATAAAAATATGAGGAGAGATGAGAAGAGACCCTGTGAGAGATAGTGGTCTAAGTTATTTCCAGTGGAATCCAAGCACCCTATACTTGTGGTCAATAATAATGAAGCAGCACTTCTTAGTTGCTAACACACGGAAAAATCGGGACACAATTCTGATGTTTCTCAAGAAACAAACGTGTATCTTTGTTCATTCATGACACATGACACACTGCAGTCCATGAGGTAAGGAAAAAAGATGACCATTAATCTCAGGACAAAGCAAAACATAATGAAGGCATCTCAGGAAATTAATCTCAGTCAACTATGGTTATGTTGGTAACACAATTGTTGAGACCATAGTCTTGCCTATCATGTTGCATGATGACAGTCCCCTCAATAAAACTACATCAAGTCTGATGGATGCCAACCTATAGAAATCTACCCTATTTCAAAAGGGAAGTCTTCTGACTAACAAAGAATATGTGTCACCTACTGGACCCACCTGCTAAAAATGGGAAATTATTCATTTGGACCAGGGATTTTTGACCTGGGGCCCATGAACTTGTGGGATGTGTATGTGTGTGTATGTGTACATATACACATGTATATGTATATGTATATACACATTTAAAAAGCTTTACATGCTTGTGTGTATATATGTACATGTATAATGTTTATATATAATGTTCTAAATGCATATACATGCATTTAAAAACATTAATCTCAGAACGGGTCCAGAGCTTTCACCATACCACTTTCAGGAAAAGGATCATGGTTTGATGTTCCAAATGGTGGAAATAAATTAGTTCCCTAACTGATAGCAATAATATTAACTCCTCAGGAATTTTTTTCAGTTTCTATCAGTACACCACTGTCATGTCCAAAAGCACCCTGGCTTACATCCTAGGATATTTAGGACACAGAAAAATTTAAAAATTTAGGCATTATGTGTTTTTCATTGACCCTTTGCTGCTATGTTTCCTCTCTTCTGAGATTGTCAAGGATTTGGATTTGGTATTTGACCAATAAATAAAATATATTATAATACTTGAGATATAAAAAAGAAGTAAAATAAACAAGAAAGTCTGCTTTGATTGGGATTTGTGTCATTACAGAATCTTAAAATCTCTTTTAAAAAGGAACTTTGAGGCTATCTAGCCCTTACCTGAACAGGTATGCTATGGCCCCTACAAATTCTCTAGCAAGTGGCCATCCAGTCCTATCCTAAGATCTCTATTTCATCATGATTAAAACCTCTTCTCAAACAACTGCTTAGAAAACAGCAATAACCAATGACAATCCTGTTGCAACAAAGCATGCCTGCTTTGTTACGTGTCTGCTGTGTTCTCTAAAAACTCCAAGGAAGCCTAATAAAGGCATGTGGTTAAAGGGGGAAAAAAAGATATAAAGCAAGTGATTTATGTACAAAACCAACATGTGAGCAATGAATAAATAACATGAACAAAATGGTTACCTCAGCTCTCTGGGTTCTAGGGAAGACAGTTGACTTTTCAATGGCATACACATCTACCAAGTAGAGGTGTGCTCCTTGCTCCCGGTCCAGGATAGCAGCAGTCTGGATGATGCCTGTGTGACGTCCAATTGTGAAGAGGCGGCCAGCAGCTTTTTCCTGACACCGCACTGCAACGATGTAGTACTCCACTGGGGCTTCAGATCCTCTAGGGCTGGCTGCTTCAATGGAGATGACATTGGTACCAATGGGCTCCCCTTCCTTCAAAATAGTTATATATTTGGGTTGAGTGAAAACAGGCCCATCAAGGCCCTGAAGAATGATTGTCATTTCAGTAGTTGACTTCCTTCTTTCAGGACCAAGATCTGTGGCTGAAATGATGAGGCTATAGATCAATTGAGAAGGCACCAGGGCTGAAGACACCCTTAGGTCTCCACTATACCGATCCACCATAAAAGTCTCTGTGTCACCATTGATTATCTCATACTCTACTTCTCCATTAGCCCCTTCATCTGGGTCAGCAGCCACAATGGTTGTAAGGATGGAGCCAATCACCACTGAAGGGTCTGCAGCCAGGGCATTTTGGGATATAAACATAGGGACGTTGTCATTAAGATCTGTGACCAAAATAGTCACATTTTTCAAAGCAAATCGCCGAGTTTCAATGGGCACAGCTTGATCACTGGCTTTTATGGTTAATTCAAAGAGGTTAGCAAATTCCCTGTCAATTTCAGCATTGGTGTATATGGTGCCTTTGACTTCATCTATGCCAAAATGGTTACCTCTTGGCATCTGCTGAATGATGGCATAAGTTAGTTGCCCATTAATATCAGCATCAGGGTCACGAGCAGTCACAGAAATAACAGAGCTGCCAATAGGAAGGTTCTCAGCAATAGATTTGAAAATGTCTCCAGGAGGGAAGGTAGGAGGATTGTCATTGAAATCCCGTACATGGATAACCACTGACATTGTGGATGATCGAGGGGGTCTCCCTTGATCTTTTGCTGTGATATTCAACTTGTACAAAGGCTGTGTTTCAAAGTCCAGTTTTTTGGCAAGAAAAATACCCCCAGTATTCGGACTGATGCTGAAGGTGCCATGGTTGTTAGTCCCAGTGATGCTATAATGGATATCAGCATTGTCCCCTGAATCTGAGTCTGTGGCTGTAACTGAGGTTACAAGCTCACCAATTCTCATGTTTTCCAGAACATCCACAAACAGGGTAGACTTGGGAAAAGAAGGTGTGTTGTCATTTTCATCCAAAATATCGATGCTTAAGGTGCATGTTGAATTAAGAGAAACTGTCCCAGAATCCACTGCTTGAATTAGAAGAGAATAAGAAGCTGTGGCTTCATGGTCCAACTGACCAGCTAGTGTCACCTGGCCAGTTGCACTGTCTATTGCAAACATCTTCTCTTCATTTCCCTTGACTACAGAATAGTGAATTAGTCCATTGCTGCCTTCATCTACATCAGAGGCAGATACACGTAAAACTTGAGTCAGGTTGGCAGCTAGTTCAGATATGGTGGCTTGGTAGAAGTCTTTTAAAAATTTTGGAGCATTATCATTGATATCCTTCATGTACACCTGTACTGTTGCCTGATCCTTGAGAGGTTTGGGGAGGCCTTGATCAGATGCCCTCACTGTGAAGCTAAACACAGCAGCTCCTCTCTGCCTCATGAGAGACTCCCTGTCAAACTGGTGAGTGCTGGTGATTTCCCCACTGATAGCATTCAGTTCAAAATCAGGCTGCATGGTCTCAAATGAATACCTCACTTCACCATTTGGCCCAAAGTCCTTATCGATAGCATTTATCATTCCCACAAAAGACCCACCCCTCTGCTCCTCTTCAAAGTAAAATACATAATTAGTACTATTAAACAGCGGTCTGTTATCATTCACATCTTCCAAAATTACAGTCACATTCACAGTAGCACTTAGAGGTTCCACTGCTCGGTCAGAAGCAACCACCAATAAGACATACCGATCTTGAAGCTCTCGGTCCAGTTCACTTTTTACATACAGCTGCCCATCAGGGAAAATGCCAAATGCATTCCCTGTGTTTCCTTCTGCTATGCTGTAGGCAATTTCACCATTGGCTCCCGAGTCCTGGTCAGAAGCTTGCACCTTGAAGAATAGGGAGTTTACAGGCTGTGCCTCAGAAAGAGTCACCTCATAGGAGAGTTGGTCAAACACAGGAGGATTGTCGTTGACATCATGGACAGAGACAGTTAAAATGAAGCTGGAGGAGAGCTGTGGGACCCCCCTATCCGATGCCAGGATCTCTACCTGATAGGAACCAGCATGCACATCCAAAGGCCGGAGCAAACTGATATTGCCATTTCTTTCATCTATGGTGAACAAGTTCTTGGGGTTTTGTTTCAGGCTGTAGAGTACCATGCCATTGACCCCTTCATCGGGGTCCAAGGCTTTGGCCTGAAATATACTATGTCCTGCCTGCCAATTCTCAACCACATTCACCCATTCCACTGCTTGGAGAAAATGGGGGGCATTGTCATTCAAGTCCTTGACTGTGATGTTCACTATGGTTTCTCCTGTCACCATGCCCCCACTGGCTACCACTTTCAGCTGATAAAAGGATTGTTCTTCCCGGTCAATGATGCTGGCTGTAGTCAGGTGCCCTGTGATCTGGTTGATTGCAAAGACCCCTTTCTGGTCTCCAGTGGTAATCACATAAGTGATGTTGGTGTTAAGATCCATGGTCGATGCAGAAACACTTCCCACATGGTATCCCAAGGCCACATTCTCAAAGACCACAAAGCTATAGCCTGCCTGACTGAAGACAGGGGGATTATCTTGAGTGTCCAGCACAGTGATGGTCACAATGGCCTGGTTGGGGGACTGCAGGTGCCCCCCATCTGTGGCCACAACTTGCAGCTGATAAGCTGTCTTCTCCTCTCTGTCCAAGACCATCCTTGTGGAAATCACTCCAGTGTGGCTGTGGATCTGGAAACGAGATGTATCTCCAGCTGATATGCTATACTTGACAGTCCCGTTGGGGCCTGAGTCTGGGTCACTGGCAGACACAGTGGTGATGTAGCTGCCAGCTGGCTCGTTCTCCTGGATATGAGCAAAGTACTGGACTGGATAAAACACAGGGCTGTTATCATTCACATCCAAGAGACTCACATTGACCCGGGTCAGGGAAGACTGGGGAGGAGAGCCGAGATCTATAGCCAGGACCAACAGGGAGAAAAAAGCCTGCTCTTCTCTGTCCAAAGAGGAGATGGTGCTCAGTCTCCCAGACACAGGATCCAGGCGAAAGGACCTCTGTTCATTCTCAGACTCCTGTAAGGAGAATCGGACAGTCCCATTGTCACCTAGGTCCCCATCTGATGCCTCTATGACCAACAAATCTGTCCCGGCAGGGGCATTCTCAGCCACAGACACCTCATAGCCTGCTTCCTGGCTGAATTTTGGTTTTTCATCATTCACGTCCAGGACAGTAACTACCAGTTGAGCATAGGACACTTTGGGGTGGACACCCTGGTCCCTGGCACTAATGTTCAAGACCACCTGGGAGGCTCGCTCTCTGTCCAGGCCCCCAGCAGCAGCAGTGGTCACCAGACCACTGTGGTCACTGATATGGAACCAGTCCAGCTCGTTGCCAGAGATGATGCTATAGCGGAGGTTGGCATTGAGCCCTGAGTCACCATCCGTGGCAGAAACCCCACTCACATAGCTGCCAGGGGGCGCCTCTTCACTCAGGTTCACCCGATAGACCAGCTGGGAAAAGACAGGAGGGTGGTCATTGATATCGTTAACAAAGATCACCAAGCTGGCCACGGAGGAGCGGGCCACAGCCCCAGGGGGCGCCCCGTGGTTGTCCGACACCGACACGGTCAGGTTGTAGGAGGGGATGCGCTCTCGGTCCAGGGCGCTGGCCACCTTGATAAGACTCAGGTTCGGCACCTTGCTGCGCTGCACCTCGAAGTGGCGTTGCTCGTTGCCTCCCAGGATCTGCACGGAAATGTTGCCATTGGCCGCAGGGGAATCGGCGTCGGTGACAGTGAGCAGAGCCACCACGGTGCCCACCTGCGCGTTCTCGTCTACTGAGGCGAAGCGCGACGTGGCGGGGAAATAGCGGAACTTGACCACCGGGTCGTTGTCGTTCACGTCCAGGAGCTGGATGAGCGCCTCCGCCCTGCCGGTGAGCGAGGGCACGCCCCGGTCGTGTGCCTGCAAGGTGAGAGAGTACTGGCGCCTGGCCTCGTAGTCCAGGGGCTCCCGCACCGTGATGAGCCCCGTCTCGGGATCCATGTGGAAGGGACCCCCGTCCTCCTGCAGCTGGTAGCGGATATCGGCGTTGGTGCCCTCGTCGGCGTCGGCCGCGGAGACCTGCAGCACGCTCGAGCCCACCACCGCGTCCTCGGGCACTTCAGCCTGGTAGTGGGAGCTGCCGAACACCGGCGGGTTGTCATTGATATCTTGGACCGTCACGTTCACCTGAAGGTAGCCCCGCCGCTTGGGGTCGCCCTTGTCCTCCACCTCCACCAGCAGCTGGTAGTGGGCGGTGGCCTCGCGGTCCAGGCCGCCCCTGGACACTAGGTGCAGGAAGGCCCCCTCGCCGCTTGGGTTGAGGGTGATGTCGAGGCGGAAGCGCCCGGCTTCGTTGCCGCCCACTATTCGGTAGGAGCGGTGGTCGACACCGTTGGAGCCGATGTCCGCGTCCGTGGCTGTGTCCAAGATGACCTGGCGCCCGCTGCTGCTGTCCTCCTTAAAGGTGACCACGATGGAAGGCTCGGGGAAGACCGGAGCATTGTCGTTAAGGTCCCGCACCAGCACTCGCACCTCGGTGGGGTAGGTGGGAGCGCTGGACAGAACCACCAGGTTTATAACGTCGCTGGGCAGGCTCTCGCGGTCGATGGTGGCCGTGGTGTGCAGAGCCCCGGTGCTGGAGTTGATGGTGAACAAGGCGTGGCTTTCGCTCAGCCGGTAGGTAAAACCCGGCCGCGTCTGGATGGTGCCCACCAGAGTGCCAGGGGGCTGTTCCTCCAGCACCTGGAAAATCTGGCGCTGCTCCGTGCCGGCGCTCCCTGCAGCCTGGCCTGGCAGAGCCCACAGCAGCCCCAGGACGAGGGGGGCAAGCGGAGGTAAGGAGGGGAGCAAGAGCCCCCAGCGGCCCCGAGCCCCGGGGGCGCACAGGGGCATGTTGATAAGAACGGTGGAGCCTGCAGACCGCGAGCCAGCAGAAAGCACACCTACAGAAGTGAAATTACTTCCTCCTCCCAGAACAACAATGACAATAAACAATAATAAATCCAACCACTAGCTCTGAGGAGAGCTAGGCAATCGCTCTCAAGGCGCTGTAAATGCGGGAAAAGCAAACCCCATCTGCAAAAAGCTTAAGGGATCTGGAGAGACTGTCCTGTGCATGTTGCAACTGAAGAGAAGGGGACGTGAGAAGTGGGGCATCCCGCGGGGCAGGACTGCGTCCTGGGAAGCTCCAAGAAAGTTCCTCCAGCCCTCCAGTTGGCTGCTTGGTTTCCCCCTTTCCCTTTTGTTTTTCATCCAAAGAGTCTGCAGTCCCTGGACGAGAGGGGAATTGGGGGGAGATGTCTGTACTCACAGTATTGGAGGAGACGCTGAATGTAGTCCGCCCTCTCCAAAGCTTCAAGTTTCACGCTTCCAAAGGAGAGGAGAAGGAGGTAGAGGAAAAACGCATGAGCAGAAGACAGGAGGGGAAAAGAAAGGGATGATAATCGCCTCTCCGCTAGTCCAACTTCCCCAAAGCAGGGTCCCGGGATGCTGCCCCAGAAAGCTGGGAGGCAGCGGCGGGAGCCGAGCTTTCTGGCAGCGACAGCTCCAACGCGGCGTTCTAGGCTTCCTTGGCCCGGGTCCTAGCTCCGGGCGCCCGGCTCGGCTCAGTCCCCAACGGCGCCGCAGCCTCTCTTGGGGCTCCGTGGCCCGGAGCCAGTGGCATTTTTTTTTATTTTTTCACCTGGGTTGGGGCGTCTGTGCGCCCATCACTTGTCCCTCCACGGAGAGCGCACGTCCCTCTTTACTCACAAGCTGGGCGGAGTCGGGCCGAGACTGGGGCTGGCTCCCCCCGGGCCCTTCCCTCACCATGCCCAGGGAGGCCGTCTTGGCCTCAGACTTCCTTGGCTCGGAGTGCTGGACTGATCCTCCAGGGGTCAGTTAGTTGCACTTTGTAATCCGCCGACTCTGGGGACCGGCCGGCCTGTCTCTGCCCAGTTCTCGCTCCGGCAACGATGCCTGGGGGCACAGGGCGGCTGTCAGCTCGGCGGCTGTCGCTCCCACCTCTTTCTGCAGGGTTCTCTCTGGAACCCCGGGGCTGCCCCCCTCTCCTCCTCTGTTGCACTTACACACGCATACACGCACGGACGCACGCTCACGGTGCATGCACACCAACGTCGAGCAGGGAGAGAGAGTGACAGACACGGGCACCCGCACCAAGAAAGAGAGGAGAGAGAGAGCAGCACAAACTTTGCTCGCTCGCCCCTCATTGATCGGCGCTCTCCACTTCCCTCCGCTGCTCTAGCTTCGGGCCAGCTCCCCGGCCCGCCCCGGTCCAGCACCATTGGACGGACCCTAACCTCAGCCCCGCCTCACATTCCTTCCTGGGGCTGCCTATTGGATAGCCTGCACGCTCATCAAGGCAGCTTTCGGGAGGGGTGGGAGCCGCAGGAGGCGGGGGGAAGACGAAGGGGGTGATTTCTTTTCTTTCTGCCTGATTTTTTTTTTTTCCAACTCTTGGCAGGCGTCGGAGCAACAAAAAGGGTTTGCCGGCGAGAAGATGGGGGTGGGTCAGTTTTGCAGAGAAATAACTTTAGCGGTTGGGACAAGGGGGGATCGTTAGGATGCTCGAATGATCATAATTCCGGGGGAGAAAGAAAAGAAGACGAGGGGACTATGGTGGGGGAGGGAGGGGGAATTAGGCAAAGCTCATCTGGGAATGCTGCCTGCAAATATGCGTTAACTATTTCCTGTCCATTCCCTGACCACGGCAAGGAAGTTGCTGTCCATCATCCCGTCTATAGAGGGACTCTAAAAGTGTGTCACCTGCCCGGTCACCTGGGGCCTCCCAGCGCTGTCCAGAGTGCTGGTTACCTGTTACCTTCAGAAGCAGCCTTTCTCCACAGGAAGAGCAAGGAGTCCCAACTGCGTCTCCCGCTTTTTAGCTGTCAGAACGTATAAAAGAACTCCCACAACACGGACTCCGGAAGGTTGTGTGCTTTGCACGATGGAAGGAACCCTAGGGGTGGGGAGGCAAAGCTTGGTACTTCAA
>CM053583.1:197575261-197586937 GCA_028627135.1 Pseudochirops cupreus
AGAGAGAGAGAGAGAGAGAGAGAGAGAGAGAGAGAGAGAGAGAGAAGCAGAGAGAGAGAGAGAGAGATGCTGAGGCAGAGGAAAAGAGAGACTGCGAGGGAAAGAAAAAGACACATAAAGACAGGAGACAGACAAACAGAAAGAGACTGAGTTAGACACAGTCTTAGAAAGCTGAATACAGTTTGTTGCCCGTTGAAAACCAAATGGACGGTATTCATGCCTTGGAGGTAACGTACTCTATTGTCCCATTCAGAATAGCTAAAATATGTGTCAAAATCACGTGGTTTGGAATCGGATTAGTTTTTCTTCTCCTTTAAGAGAAAAAAAAAATACGGATTAGACCAACCATTTCTGCCACATTAAACGCCTCTGAATATCCTCGAATCAGTCATGGGTAAACATTGCCCTCTGGTGTCTTTTCTGAGCCTTGCATCTGTAGTCAAGTACACCTAATGCGCCTTCAAATTAGAAAGCTGGAAGGCTCCCGTAGCTGCTGTTTTGGGACAGGCGAAGAAAGGATATCACAAGGAGTTCACCTCCAGGGTTTCTCTTTGGTTCGGGATTTTTTTTTCTTTTTAACTCAGAGAAAAGAGTAAGTGCATTTACTTCAATACAGCCTAATGCGACGAGGATTTATTAAGCTCTTACTATTATTTTCGAGGTATAGTGTTAGACTTCGCAGATACAAAGACAAAAAGGACCCCGCCCCCAGCTATTTGCATTTTCCTGGAAAAAACAACACAGAAACAGATAGGAATAAGCAAGATAGTGTAAAGTAAAGGAGAGAGCCACCAACTAAAGAGTAGAGAGAGGACTCATTCATTCTTCATTCTACTCATTTTTTTTAATGGATTCATTCTATGTTCAGTACTCTGTGCTGGGGTAGACTGAGGACGAAAGAGAGGTATGATGACAAATACTTCTGCCTGGAAGGAGAGTAGAAAATGCCTCAGGTCGGAAGGCAGGGGAATTAGACTCATCCTCCCGGAAACTCAGCCCTCGACTTTCCCCAAACCATAATCCAATTCTGACAGCAACAATACAGTAGCAAGCTGTGTGCAGCTTTCTTAGACTTTCTGTGTCCCTCTCCTTCCCCATAGCTCTGATACAGTGGAAAGATTTATCGATTTAACGTCAAAGGACCTGAATTAGATCCTTGGATCTGCTGTTTAATTATAAGAACTATTATCACGTGACACTTTAGGTTTGCAAAGTACTTTACATATATTATTTAATCCTCACAACAACACTGTAAGTTAGGTGCTATGATCCCTAGGTTACAACGCAGGAAATTGAAGCTGAGAAAGGTTGCTGACTTACTTTAAGGGTAAAGAGTTACCAACGAATGAGATCAGGTCTTCTTGCCTCCAACTCCAGCTCTCTTATCCACTGCCCTGCTTAACTACCGATTTTCTATCTTTGTGACCTGTTGCAACCTAGAATCTCACTTTTATTTATAGAATATACGTGTTTTGGAATAAATAATCTCCTTCCCGATCTAAATTTATGTTATTTTGATCTCAGTAGCAGAAATGAGTACATTCAGAGACAAATATATTGAAGAGAGAGAGAGAAAACACTGGACTGAGAGTCAGGAGTCCTGGGTTTTTGTTTTTTGGGTTTTTTGTTTGTTTGTTTGTTTGTTTTTTTGGGGGAGGAGGCAATTGTGGTTAAGTGACTTGCCCAGGGTCACACAACCAGTGTGTGAAGACAGATTTGAATTCAGGTCCTCCTGACTCCAGGGCTGGTGCTCTATCTACTGGGGAGATAGCTAGCTGGCCCAAGCTTGCCATTTAATAGCTCTCTGACCCTGAGTATGTCATTTCATATCTGTCACTCAGTTTCCTTATCCATAAAATGGAGATTAAAAAAGACAGCCTACCTCAGAAGGTTATTTTGATAAAAATATGTTTTCTAGATGTATTGTTACTATTAAGCGCAAAGACTCTGCATTATTCCTCACAATCTGAACTAGTTTCAGCTTGGGTCCACAACAGGGTATTACTGTCAACTCAAAGGGGTACACCATTGATATCCCTTTTGAAAACTATAGCTCACATATTATCCAAGGTGTGATTCCCACTAAGAGACTACCAATAGGCATAATCAATTATTTAACAAAAGCTTTTAGTAAGAAAAACAGGTAGGAAACATTTCCCTGTAAATCAGGGTGCCACATACCTTCCCACAAGTATAGTGTTTGTGGGCAGCATAGGCACATTGAGTATACTAGAAGTGACGGGCAAAAGTCAGAGATGTATTTGGCCAAGCCAACTTAAAACTGGAAGGGTTCCTGTCTTCAGTTTCCTTTTGCCCTTCGTGTGGTCCTCACCAAGCTCTCCTTGGGGAGGTCACTCAGCTGACCTTCTCTGATTGCCAGCCTGTCTCTCTCTCCAGTCCATAATGGCATCCATTGCCAAGGATCCCCTCATGAAGCCCATTCCCCCCTCTAGTGACTGTCTGGGTACCTTTGCCTTCACTGAGAGTGTGCTTCTTCTCCCTTAACCATGCTTCAAACTCTCAATTTGACTCTCCAATTGCTAAATTGGGAGCTTCTTTCTGGGCAACTAGCTCTACTCCTAGGGGCCATGGCAAATGGCAGGAGAGGAAGGAGAGAAAAACCTGCCCCCCCCATCCTCCAGGTAGCCCTAATTTAAAAGTAGGAACTGATAATAACCCCCAGCTGAGAGGGAAAAAAGTATAGTTACTTTCCTTTTCCTTGGGGCAGCTACTTTGAAAGGTAAAATCAACACAACTAAAACCAAGTTAAGTTGCTCAGAAACTCCCATTCACAGGAAGGAAGCGGGGAGCTCATTTCCAGGTGGGTCCTCTGGTTCAGGGAATGATTGCCAGCTTATTCTGCCTTGCTTCCCCACGCCATGGGTTTGCTGAAGGTTTAATTGAAATCACCATGCAGATTATTTCCAAATCTATATACCCAGCCCCAGTCTCTTCCCTGAACTACAAATGTACATCTCCAATTGCCTCCTGAATATTCCAAAATATTCCCATATGCCCCATAGACATGTCAAACTTAAGTGTTCCACAACCAAGCCAATCTTCTTTTGAAAATCCACCTCCCTTCCAAACTTCCCTTTTTATGTCAAAGGCACTGCCATCCTCTTAGTCACTCAGGTTTGCTTTGAACCTCATGCTGGAATCCTCATTATTGATTAAGCTTATATATCAGATCAGCTGCCAGATCTTGTCTCCAAAATCCACTCTATCCCTCCCTTGGATCACCTTCTCTCTAATAACATGGTCACCAGTCTAATTAAGGCCCTCATCACTTCTCACCTGGACTACTAGAATAGGCTCCAAGTTATTCTCCCACCCTCAACACTCTCCAGTCCATCCTAAATGTACACAGATGTCCAAATGATTGTCATAAAGTGCAAGGCTGACCAGGTCATTCCCTTATCCAACAAACTCAAGTGGCTCCCAATGATCAACTATAAGTTCCTCTGCTTAGTTTTTAAGGCCCTTCACAACTAGGGCCCAGCCAAATTTTACTAGAAATGGGGCCATCAATTCATATATAATGATCCCTGGGGGTTACATACTGATTTAATTTTAAAATGTACTATTATCTGAATGTCACAGCATTTTTAAAATTTATTTTGTTAAATATTTCCCAATTATCTTTCTATTTTTAAAATAAATTAATTTATTTATTTTCTTGTTTACATCATCATTTCCATGAGATTTTGATTTACAAATTTTCTCCCCATCTTTACCCTACCAGCACCTCAAAACAGCTATTCCATTGTATAACACCTCCCTCAATCTGTTCTCTCCTATGTCTTCCCCCTACCACAGTTTTATTTTGTTCAGTCAGGTTGTTGACTCTCTTTTCATGATTTTCTTACATCATTCTTATTCTTCTTCACAATTTTTCCTCCACTTCTCTTATTTGGTTTTCAAAATCCTTCTTAAGCTGCTCTATGGCTTGTAGGCAGTCTTCATGTTTCTTAGAAGCTTTTGGTATCAGAGTTCTGACTGTGCTATCCTCTTCCCACTCCATGCCCTGATCCCTTCCGTACCCAAAGAAGGAATCTAAAGTTGGGATGCTATTCTTACTTTGCTTCCTTTGCCTGCTCATGTGGCCAGTCAATTACTTGACTTTTTAGCTCTGTGGAACTCTGCTTCCAGAGGAGAAAGCTCTGTCCCAAATCGCTGGGGTTTTCATAGCTGCCAGAGTTATTAGGAGGCTGCTTCAGACCCCACCAGCTTTGGCTCACTGAAAATGCCCCCCCAGGAACACCACCCAAGACCGAGACCCGCATCCAGGCAACTCAATGCAAGAGCACTTGGCCTCTGAATGATCTCTTGGCCCCCTGCAGTCTTCAGGATGGGAGCTCTGAAGCAGCCACATGGAGGCAGCTGCAGGGCCGCCACTTCTGCCACTTCTCTGCCCTGGGGGCAGTTTGGCTGGACTGGATCCTTCCATTTTTTTAATTGTGAACCAAATTATCAACAAATACAACCACTGTTCAGGACCCAATTATTATATCCTAATCTAGCTCAGACTGCATTTGAGGACATTGTGGGAGGTGTGTGACCCATGAGTCATGTGTTGGACACATCTGTGTCTATAACTATTACCCTTCGGGGGCTCTGGGGTCCATTGAGATGGACCTTCTGATTATACTTCACACATGCCATTCCATCTCCTGGCTCCTTGTTTTTTAGATTGTTTCTGTGTGCACTCACACCTGAATTTACCCCTTATAATTCTTTACTTTCTTCAAAATTATGCCTAAGCAAATCCATCTACATCGAGTATCTTTTGATGCCTCCAGCTTCTAGTGCCTCCTTCTTCTTCAAAAATTATCTGATTATAGGGTGGCTAGGTGGCACAGCGAATAAAGCACTGGCCCTGAAGTCAGGAGGACCTGAGTTCAAATCTGGCCTCAGACACTTAACACTTATTAGTTGTGTGGCTTTGGGCAAGTCACTTAACCCCAATAGCCCGGCCTTTCCCCCTGCAAAACTGAAACAAAACAAAAGAAAGAACCAATGTAATTGATGTGTTAGATTTACAGATCAACACCCCTCACAAATTGAATAAATGGAATTGCCAAAAAAATTATCTGATTATATGCTTCTCTCCATATATATCATCTCCCGTGGTAGAACATAAGTGCCTTGAGGGCAGATACTATTTCGTTTGGTCTACAAGTATCCAGTACCTAATCTATTAGCTGGTATATATTAGTCACTTAATAGATGCTTGCTACTTGACTGAACCGTAGAAGTTACGCCTACTTAAATTAATTCCATCCTGATAAGTTTGCTGGAGTCTTAGAGCAGGACTCAGGGGAAAATATTCCATTTATACAACTCAAGGAACTGAGATGGAGACTGCACCTGTGATTTCATTCAAATAGGGAACTCCCAAGAGAGAGAACACCCTCTAACAATGTAGGTCAGCAACTTATTGTCTTGGAAAGTTGCCTAGAGGAAACATTTTGGTCTCCGGACCCCTTTACATGCCTAAAATGTTTTGAGAGCTCCACAAAGAACTTCTGTTTCTGAGGGTTATATCCAAATATTTGCTGGAACCAGTTCATGAGAATTAATTGTTAAATTTTCTCTGTGAGCATTTACACCTCAGTAATTGGCAAACATTAAAAATCAGGGTTTGTTTTGTTAATTGTCTAGACTTAAGAAAGTGATTGAGAAAAATGTTAATAATTGTAGTTTAAAGTTTGTCATGTGTACACTTTCCCCCCCAGAGAGTCAGATGTTAAATATTTAAAGGCACACTTCTGATTATATCTTGTGGTATTTACTGTAATACAAATTGAAAAGTCATAGAATCATTAAGAAAATTGGTCTGAACTTACAGACCCTCTTCAAGGGTCTCAGGGACCATATGAGGACCCTCGAGGGCCCCACATGATCCTTTGAGACCACTTCCCTAGAGCATTGGGAAGTTAAGTATCTAGCCCTGAGTTACAAAGCAATATTTGCCAAAAACAAGACTTGAAATTATCTTCCTGCCTCCAAGGCACTGTGTCATACTGTCACTCAAGTTTAGGAAAAATTTCTATCTTCCTTCCTACTAACCATGTCTCAGTATCTTCTCTCAAGAATTGATTGCACAGACTCATTTAGACTTCAGTATGAATGAAAAAAAAATAAAACTAACCCTGTATTTTACTGCTTCCAGGAGCATTTACAGCATAATAAGCATTGATTTATAGCATTTATAGCGTGATCAATATTGATAAGCCAAAGACACAAGCCTCTATTGGAATTTCAGACAACAATGAGCAGATGGTACAGATATTAAGGGAGGGGATAGCGCTTTCTCAGTACCCTCTGAGGCCTACTGTAACCATTTATGCCCACTTTTATTAATCCTCACAGAGATAGATGAAGAGCAATTTCTTGCCAAAGAGGCAGGGGATGCTTAAGAAGGGAGAAAGGCTTGGCAAAGGGAAGTGAAAGCATGCCTCTTTTTCAATTTTTCAGCAAACTGGCCCAGCTTCCATATCTTATTAGAAAAAGCCTAGGTCAAGGACCCAGTGCTGGGCCTTAGACCTTACTGTTTTGAGCCACCTTGAGAGGGGCCTACATTGTTTACCTCAGTGCACAGACTCACCCCTTTCTCTAACCATGACCAACCTCCCAAAGTTCCTCTGCCATTTATCATTAGCCTAGTTTAACTCCTATCATCTGTCTTCTCTGAGTCTATTCCCAGGCTTCTAAGTCCCACTAGAAGCAGGATTGAAATTAAGGTCATGTCCTTAACAATCTATCTTTACTCCACCTGGGCCCTCGCTGTGCCTTTCAATGACTTTGTTCTATTGCTGCTGATTTCTTTTCTTCAGTCCCAATAGGGCACAGTGGAGAAAGAACTGAATATGGCACCAGAAAGACCTGGGTTAAAATTCTGCCTCTACCACATGCTGACTGGGTGACCCTAGGCAAGTCATATAACTTACTTGTATGCCCTTGGCAGACCTGAAATGTTGAATTGCAGAGGAGGTATTGACATGCACTGGTAAAGGAAGTTTCCTCATCTGGAAATTTCATGAAATTATAGGGTCAGTCCATATTCTCCATCTTTCCTATGGTGACTGTTTAACGAAGGAAGGAAAAATAAAGACAACCACAATAATAGCTCTCATTTATAAAGCATTTTATCATTTGCCAAGTGTTTTATGTACATTATCTAAAGTGATATGCACAATAATACTGGGGGATGTGTGCTAGTATTATCCTCATTTTACAGATGAGAACACTGAGGCACAAAGGGCATGAGTGACTTCTCCATGGTCACCTAGCTAATAAATATCTGAGACTGGATTCAGAAAGAAGATGAGAGGTGACTCTGGGAAACGTATTCTAATATAATCACACTGTAGCCTCATTTGAATTGTTCTGCCCTTTTCAGCATTTCCGTAAATCAGCACAGTGCATGAGGGCTCTTAGTTCTATTGAAAAATCAGTTGAATTAGAAGGACAAGGGCAAAATGAGACCCTTAAGGAATTCTGGGAGTATGCAATAGATCTCTAAAACCAATGACTTGGTTACTTTGGGACAGCCAAAGACGAATATATGCACAAGAGTTTTCTGGTACTCATGACTGTGTTATATTATGTTCTTCTTCCATTTTGCTCCTGCAACCATTCAGTTTCCAAGAAAACCACCCAGTGTGTGTAAATAAACGTAAAACTACATGATGGAAACCAGCATCTTCTTTTTTAACATTGCACTTAACGCTAGGAATAAAATGAGTAGTTTACTCAAAAATGCTTCATTATCCAGTCCTTGGGGAATGGGAGCAAACCCACTGGAATGGAAATTGCTATTGCCAAATGGAAGACTAGGCTCTGGCATAATGGGGCATGTGCCACAAATGAGCAAGAGTAGAGTGTGATTTAGAGGAACTGGCTGAGACAGAAAGCGTTCGTGACAGCCAGCCATTTTGTTGACATATGTGGTCTTCCTCAACACTCACTTGTATAACCATGGCCTGCCAAACTAGAGCCTGTCATAATTACTGAGGTGTATTAATCATTCAAAATTTAGAGGTACCCAATTACCCAAAATCTAAAGAACCCAAAAGCCAATAGATTGGTGTAATAATAGCATTTATGTCTTCAGTCAAAAATATTAACATGTTTTCTACAACTTGAATATATTTTCTACACCTTGAAAGAAAAGTTACATTTAATAGACTGACCAGTTTAAAAAAAACAAACAAACCTATTCTATGTCATCTGAGGATAAAGGAATGGGTTAGCCAGGCATGTTGGTAGAGCCCTTGAGCTTGTTGAGTTCTTAGATGCATTGGGCTAAAATCTTTCAAGTGTCCATACTAAGGCCAACATCAATGTGGTGGAGCCCCTGAGAGCTGAGAGCCACCAGGAGAGGCAAACTGGGCCAGGTCAGAAAAACATAGTAGGTTAAATCTTCCATACCAGATAGCATTGAGAGCAGGGTCACAACTGGTCACTGTACTTCTAGGCAGCACAGTCACAGTAACCCAACCTCAAACAAACAAAGAAAGGAAGGGAGGGAGGTAGGAATGAACAAAGAAACAAACAAATTAATCAGTGGATTCTTGTTGCTATTCATCCTTTATTTTCTAAGAGGACCGATGATATCACCAGGTGGTATATTGACTTAAAAGTGAATTGGATTTAAGTGAGGCAGAGCTGTACAAAGTCATCAGCCTCACTCTCTCTTCCAGAGCCATCAAAGTCTAGTGGCAGAACAAAAGTCATGAACAAGTGAATGATAAACACATAAATAGAATGGTATGGAGTAGACTTCCTTAGAAGATTCAGGTTCTTTGTTAGAGATGTTCAGGTGAAGAATAATTACTTGTTGGGTATGTTGTACAAGGAATTCCTTTTCAAGTATTAATTGAACTGGATGGTTTTTACAATCCCTTCATAAACTGGCATTACTCATTGATCTTGTGAAGTGGGAAAAAATATAAAAAAGAAGACCTGGAGAGGTTATAATTGCTGTCTTCAAACATTTGAAGGATTAGCATGTTAAATAAAGTTCACCTTTATTTTGCTTTGCCAAAAATCAAAGTTGTAGGAAGGTTGGTTTTCATTTTTATTTTTTAGATTTTAAATTTTTTATTTTTCATTTAGATTTTTTAGATTTTTATTTTTTAGACTTTTGGAGGGGCCAATTCTGTTAAGATTTTCTTTATGAATTGTGATTCTATGCCATTTGCTACACATATGTTTAGCATCCATGATGACTTGTTGTCTGTGGTTTATTAAAGCACACTGAATCTTTTTTCTCTTGATATTGTGAATATTTATTTTTGCTTTGTCTAATAGCAATATTCCAAGCCCTGATGTATGAAGCTACTGATCCCTAATAAATCTTGTTTTGGTCTCTCACTGTCATTATGTCATTATATATGTTCACTTTTTTAATGTTTCGTGAATACAGTAGAATGTTTGATTTTGTCTTTGTACCCATCCTTCCCATCTCTTTTATTTTATTATATTGTTTAATCCATTAACATTTAAATTTATAGTTAAGATAATTTTCTTCTATTTTATTTTTTTTGTCTTCTTCTTTTACATTAATATGTTGTTTCTACCATTAGTTTTTCTTACTTTTCTTAAAAGTTTTTCTCCTTGACTCTCCTTGACTTGCACCCATGGCAAGTTCTTTAAATTTACCTAGATTATTAATTTTCTTTCTTCACATTTACTTACCTAGCTACCTGTGTCCTCTCTCTGCCCCACTATCTTTCTGTTTCTCTCTTCTTTCCTGACAAAGTTAATCAAGTAATTTAAAACCTTTCTCACTCATCTCTCTTACTACTTCTTATTTTAAGTTTCTTTCTCTATGCCCTTTTATAAGTAGGCTTCCTTTGAGTCAAAAATTAAATTTTTTTTCTGACTTGACCAATACATTTTTTAATTGGTGAAAACAAGAGGAAAATTAGATCATAGAGACACAAATGGCTCCAACAGCCAAATGAAAAGATGCATGGAGAGCCAATTTATAATCCTACAACTGTATTGAAAAGGCAAGGATAAATTGGGAGGGGTACCAAATTGAAAGAGAATTGCTGATTGGTTGGAGGAAATGATGAAGGTACATTGATTGAGTCATAGTGAAAAAGTTGTAATGGAATATTCTAGATATAAGTGCTGAAGTTTCAGTAACTTTTCTATTATTCTGCCTAAAAACAACATTCTTTTCCACAACAGCATGTTTCTGAATAGTTTCTCCATGATAACAATACCTGGTCTATGCCTAGGTCTTTGCAGGTATGTCAGTCCTCCAGATGTTCTATTAAAATAGACCTTAGGTCCTGCTTCCACAACTTTTTCCTCTTCATTATTCCTCTTCCATTCTGGTCTATTCTAAATGTGTTTTCTCTTTCATGGACTATGCACTTAGTTGTCCTTTCTTTCTTTTCTCAATGTGATTTATGTGAATAAAATTTCTGAGTCAGGTTTGATTTCCCCTTTTATCTCATTTCTATGTCATTGCCTTTGTTGACCACACCACCTCCTCCCTGATATCTAACCAGATCCATTCTTAGAAATATCATGGGGCGGAGCCAAGATGGCGGTGTAGAAGCAGGAATACTATGCAGCTCCCACATAGCTACCTGAAATACTCATAAAATATGACTCTAAACAAATTTTAGGGCTTCAGAACTCACAAAATTACAGAAAAAAAACCACATCTCCCACTGAAGGCAGCTCAGAAGGAAGGGCTCATAGCAGCATTCTGGGAGCCAAGCCCAGCCCAGCATGAAACAATGGCTTGGCCCCAGGGTAGCCAGGTCCATTTGCAGCTGGAGCACTCAGGAGAGTGGATCACCAGTGGCTGTGGCAGTTTCCAGAACTATCAATGCATAAGAAAAAAGGATAAAGTGAAAGGTCAGTGGAACTCAGCTAAATTTAGGAGAGAAAAGCAGACCAGCCAAACTGCATCCAGGGCAAGGAGGCAGCAGAAGCAGTGGCCCTGCAGCCACTTACACGTGGCTGCTTCAGAAGCTACTGGCCTGCAGATTGCAGGGGCCCAAGGGATCATTCAGAAGCCAAGTGCTCTTGCACTGAGCTGCCTGGATCTGGATCATGATCTTGGGTGGTGGTCCTGGGGTTCGTTTTCAGTGAACCAAAGCTGGTGGGGGCTGAAATGGGCTCCTAATAGCTCCAATAGCTGCAAAATCCCCAGTGATTTGGGACAGAGCTTTCCTCTCTGGAAGCAGAGTTCAACAGAGCTAAGAAGTCAAGGAATTGACTGGCAACATGAGCAGGTAAAGGAAGCAAAGTAAGAGCAGCAATCAAACTTTAGATACCTATTTTGGAAGCAAAAAGGATCAAATTATAGAACAGGAGGAAGACAACACAATCAGAACTCCTACACCGAAAGCTTCCAAGAAACAGATAGACTTCCTACAAGCCATAGAGCAGCTTAAGAAGGATTTTGAAAACCAAATAAGAGAAGTGGAGGAAAAATTGGGAAGAGAAATGAGAATGATGCAAGAAAATAATGAAAAAAGAGTCAACAACCTGACTGAAGACCTTAAAAAATAGATTAACTCAAATGACAAAAGAGACTCAAAAAGCCAAAGAGGAGAAGAATGCCTTAAAAAGTCAAATTTCCAGATGGAAAAAGAATCTCAAAAGCTTTCTGAAGAGAATAATTCCTTCAGAAGTAGAGAG
>CM053583.1:197587437-197605446 GCA_028627135.1 Pseudochirops cupreus
CTCGTCTGGCCAAATCACACAACTCTTCTCAAAGTGAGCCCCAAACCAAAACCTCACATCAGGGCGTATATATAGCCTTCTCCTGGCTTGGAGAATGTCACAGCCCTCTAGACCCATTGCCCAATCACAAAGCTACAAGGCACGGGCATTCCTGGAAAACAAGCCTGGCGCCACAGGCTCCACGTGACCACATTCAGCCCATTAGGGAACAGAGTATACTTTCAAATATCCAAGGGTCCTCAGGGTCAAGTAGCCACTTTAACAAAGGGCCTAGGGGCAGGGAAGATCTTCAGATTCCCATAACAGGCAGAAAAAAAAATGTAATCTAAGGAGGCAAGTTCAGTGTTTTTCAACACACCTAGCCTCTGTTCCCATCTTTATCATGCCCATCTCTTAGCAACAACGCATGTGAACTTTGGTGAGGCATTTCAGACAGTAAAAACCTCAGTCTCATTAAATAGTAAAGGCAAAAAAATCATTTCCCTTGGACCAACAGGAAAAGCTCCCTCCGTCATTCCCTCAGAGATTCTTTGGTACTGACACCTTTCCTGTTGCTAGCTCATTGGGTCCCAATCCTTTTTGTGCTCCTCAATCCCTTGGCTTTTTCCTTTTACCAGTTATTCAATATTAAAGGAAACAAATTCTAGAGTTTACCATACATCTACACCTTAGACACAAAGTACAGAACTACTACATTTTGTTAAAAAAAATTATTTAGTACATGACAATTATTAGTATAAAGTAGTTAAATGGTTAACTTAATCTGTCCAACTCTGTTTCCTATCAACCAAGAGTTTTATTGTCAGTATAGCTTTTAAAAGAGATAACCTCATGTGCTGTTCAAACTCCAGCTTGTTTCTTGTTTCAGATTTGATTAAGAACAGACCTGATTCACCAAGCTGTTGTACATGAAATTAAATCCTTGTGAGCATATCTAATAAGAAAGAGATATGTTTCTCCAAAGGTGCACCAAAAATTTGGTACCTTCAATCATTGGAAATCAGTTCATGACTTCTGGTTTTGTTTTTTGTTTTTTAATGGAGATCCATCAGCTTGCCTTTCACAGGGCCATTGTCACTGATTTTTGCCACCTACCTCGATAGGAAAAGTCAGTCAGTCAATAAGAATTTATTAAGCCTCTACTAAGTGCTATGCTAAGTAAGTGCTTAGGATACAAAGGAAGTCAAAAAAATAATCCCTGCCCTCAAAAGCTCATAAGCTAAAAGGGAAGGCCATATGAAGACAAATGTGCACAAACAAGCTATGTACTGGATTGTTGGGGAATAATTTGTAGAGGGAAGTCATTAGATTTCAGTGAGTTTGGAAAAGGTTTCCTATAAAAGGTGACATTTTAGCTAGGACTTAAAGGAAATCACAGAAGTCAGTAGTTGTACATAGAGAAGGTGATCATTCCAGACATGAATTGAAGTCAGAAAAAATGCCTATAGTTAAGAGATGAAGTGTCTCTTTTATGGAAGAGAATGTCAGAATCACTGGATTAAAGGGAATGGTATGAGAAAAGTAGAAAGTGGAGGGAGCTTTGAATTTAAGTTCATGAAGAGCTTTGAATACTAAACAGAGTATTTTATATTTGATCCTGAAAATTATAGGGACTGAGACAAATAAATAGTCTAAGAGACAGAATAACTAGGTAACTAGTAATCAATTTATTAATTAGATTAGCAAATAATGAATAAATTGAGGTCAATGGTTCTTTCAGCAACCAAAGACCACAAATGAAGTTCAGGTCACTAAGTGTTTAAATACCTTTGGAAAGGGCGGTATCCTTGAGGGTGAAAATCAGCTCTAATTTGTTAACAATAAATGGGAGAATGAATATCATGAGAGTTAGATTTTTTTCTAATGAGAGACTGGGGAACTTGACTTTGATCAAATCTGCAATTTCCCAGATCTTTCTGTCTCAGGCAATCTTAACAAAGGGATTCATCTCCTCCGCAGCCACTTAAGTTGTTAAACAATGGACTGGAATTTGCCTAGATTTATGTCAGTTGGAAATAAGATCTCTTGGATGGGTAGGGTCCTGTCCAAGATTGAAGAGAGTGTTAACCCAGTCTTATCTTCATCCCTGTCCTTCAGAGGCTGCCTTGACCCAGGAAGACTAGTCTTTAAATGATGAAGGAAAAAGAGGGGAAAAAAACCCCTTGACTTCATTATTAATCATTGATTATTAATAGAAAAATAATCATTTCTCTCAAGAGCCAGGGTAGTTTTTTGAGTATGTGGATGACATGAATAGACTGGTTCTGTATGAAAACCACTTTGGTTGCTGAGTGGAGGATGGTCTTAAATGGGGAGATGCTTGGGGAGCAGGCACACCAAGCAGCAGAGTATTGCAGTCTGCTGCAAATCTAGGTATGAAATGGTGAGGGTCTACATCAGCATGTTGCCAGTGTCAGAGAAGAGAAGGGGCAGCACTTATTCAAGAAATGCTGCAAAGGTGAAATTGAGAGGCAATAGATTGGATATGAGGGGGGAGAGGGAGTGGGGAGTAGAGAATGACAGTTAAATTGTGAGCCTGGGGTCTGGAAATATGATTGTTCACTCAGAATTAATAGTAAAGTTTGGAATGGGGAGCTTCAGTGGGGGTAAGATATGAGTTCAGTCTTGGACATACTGAGTTTAAGAAGCTGTCTGAAAGGCAGTTGGAAATAAAGTACTGGAGGTCAGCAGAGAAGCCAGAGCTAAATAAGTAGATTTGAGAATAATCATATAGAGATGCTAATTAAATCTGTGGGAGCTGACCAGCTAAATAAATGAAATAGTATAGATCAAGAGGACAGATAAGTGGCGTCATACCGCATAAAGTGCTAGTCCTGGAGTCAGGAAGACTAATCTGAGTTCAAACTGGGTCTTAGACACTTAGTAGCTATGTGACCCTGCGCAGATCACTTAACCGTGTTTTCTTCTGTTTCCTC
Source organism: Pseudochirops cupreus (assembly GCA_028627135.1). Classification (NCBI taxonomy): domain Eukaryota; kingdom Metazoa; phylum Chordata; class Mammalia; order Diprotodontia; family Pseudocheiridae; genus Pseudochirops; species Pseudochirops cupreus. Next base: position 197,590,374 of record CM053583.1, read on the forward strand.
ATCTGTAGAATGAGCTGGAGAAGGAAATGGCAAACCATTCCAGTATTTTTACCAAGAAAACCCCAAATGTGATCATGAACAATCAGGCATGACTGAAACAACTGAATAACAATAAAAGAGGAAGAAGAGAAGAGGGCCCAGGACAAAGTCCTGTGTAATACCATGACTAGTGGGTGGCATTTGGATGAAGGTCTAGCAAGGAGGCTGGAATGAATGGTCATATAGGTAGGAGGAGAACTAGGAAAGAAGAGTGTCTCAAAATTCTAGAGAGAAGAGAGTAATAAGGTAGGTGATCAACAATGGCAAAGGGTAAAAAGCATTCAAGAATGAGAATTTGAATTTAACAAAAGCTACTTAAATTGGTAATTCCAAGAGTATTTTGGAAAGAGTAGTTCCTAGTGCATGATAAAATGAGAAACCAGATGGTAGGAAATGAAGAAGAGAGTAAGAGGGGAGATAGACTTCCCCAGAAATTTAACCACAAAAGGCAGAAAAGATATGAGATCATAAAAAATAGAAGAATCAAGTCAGGATTGTTTTTCATTTTTTTTTGTTTATTTTGAGGTTGAGGGACACATGGGAATGTTTAGAAGCAGAAGGGAAGGAAGGGAAAGGAATGAACATTTATTATAGACCTACTATGCATTAGGCACTATGCTAAGACCTTTAAAAATATTATTTCCTTTGGTCCTGGAAAGAGTCATTAGACATATAGATATGGAAGTTTAATGAGAGAGTGAGGTTAATAGAAGGGCAATCTGATGGAGGAAACAGGATGTAATGAGATAATTTGTATGGGTAGGGGGGTTCACTTCATAAGGAGAAGGGTTATCTTTTCTTGTGAGACAGGTATAAAGGAGGAGATGGTGGTGGAAGGAATGTGGATGATATGAGATGAAGAGGAGGGGAGAATAAAGAGCTCTCAGTGAATGACCTAATTTTTTTCTGTAAAACGTGAGGCAAGGTTCTCAGTAGAGACTATGAAGGGAGAGGAAGTTCCCTCTTCCATACAGAGTATATAGAAGGAGGGTATGAAAGGTTCAAAGAGGAGGCTAGTTCCTGAAACTCTCAAACCCAGTTTTGTATTTCTTAGCCACCACTCACTGGCATAGATGCTAATTCTTGGACAAGATGAAGTTGGGTCCTTAGAGTACCTGTTCTAGCTTGGAATGTGGTCAACCTTATGTAGTATCTGTCTGACCCACAAGCAAATACTTTGATACACCAACTATTGTAGAGAGGTAAGTCCAGAGTTACATTCAATTTGAATGTTTTTTTAAAAGTATATAATTGAAGATCAATAGTTAAGGAAAAATGATCTAATCAAGCCACCAGAGAGTGTTCATTCACCTATTACGTGGAAGGTATTGTGCAGGGTGTTGTGGATACAAATAATAATAATAAAAAAATCACATCAATAAATAATTTCTTTATTTACAATGTTGGAGTCATTGTATAAATTGCTCCCCTGGTTCTATATATCTCAGTCTGCATCAAATCAGGTCTTTCTAAATACGTGCATTTTACAATCTCTTATGCACAATAATATTCCATTATACCAATCTGAGCGCCCACCTACTTTCCAGTTCTTTGCTATAAGATAAAATACTCCTATGAATATTTCAGTAAGTAGTTTTTCTTTCGTTTATCTCTGCTTTACTAGTGTATCCCTGGCTCAAAGGGTATGCATATTTTAGTGATTTTTTGGTTATATTTCCAAATTCCTTTCTAGAATGCGTGGATTAATTCAAAGCTCTGCCAACAATGTATTTCTGTGCCTTTCCTCTCACAGCCCCACCAACAATTCTCACTTTCTCTTTTTATCATTGTTTTCCAATCTGATAACTGTCAGGGAGAACCACAGAGGTGTTTTACTTTTTAATTTCTTTTAGTACTAAGACCAAAGCAGGAGAGCAAAGTCCCTGGTTTAAGTTGCAGGGCAGAGAGGGCAGCTGTAGTTTACAGCCACTGGAGAGAGCACAGGGAGCAAGAACAGCATGGTTGAGGCCCTAGATATGACTTATGGAATGGAGAGGAAATCCCAAGGTTGGGCCTGGAGACAGACCTCAGAAAAGAACAGTATGTAAGAAGGACCGGAGGCTTGGGGAATCATTCCCAACACCTTGGAACTAGTGCTTGATTATACAGATATCTGCTAAAAAACAAAATGAAAATTCCAACAGTAAATAAAAATGAGCAAGCAAAGGAGAAAGAGCTCAACCATAGGTAACTTCTATGGGGATAGAGGAAGATAAGAGAGCTAAAATGAGAAATGAGAAATGTCAGATGTTCCCAAGCATAAAAAGAGTTCTTAGAAGAACTTTAAAAGGACTTTAAAACTCAAAAAAGAGAGATCAAGGAAAAATTAGAAAATATATAAGAGAAATCCAGGAAAAGCAAGAAAATTATGAAAAGAATCTTGATATAATATTCCAAGAAATTATCAATAAAAATGGGCTTGAAGTTCTAGAATAAGAAGGCAAAGCAAAAATGGGGGAAAAATCCACAATTACCACCTAAAAGACATTTCAAGAGGAAAATATACAGGAATGTCATAGCCAAGTTTTAAAGCTCCCAGTTGAAGGACAAGATATTGTAAGCAACAAGAAGAAAACAGTTTAAATTTCATGGAGCTACAAGAAAGATTACATAAAATCTAGCAGCTACTACATTCAAGGAACATAGGTCTTGAAATGCTATATTGTATAGACTAAAAGAGTTGGGATTATGACCAAGGTTAACTTAATCAGCAAAGTTACACATAATCCTCAGTGGGGGAAAAAATGAACATTTAATGAACTGAAAGATTTTCAGTTATTTTGTGACCAGAAAACAAAACAAAACAAAACAGTAGAACTTAAAGGAAGGTTTGACATATAAGATTCAGGGGAAATATCAGGTACACATTAAAGACCAATCATAAGGGACTTAATAAGGTTAAATTGTTTAATTCTTATATGTGAAAATATTATCAGTACTCATGACTGTTATCATTATTCGTATATTTTGACAGAAAGGCTTGGACTGAACTGTATATGATGGAATGATTCTAAAAATAAATTGAGTAGGGAGAGGTAAAAAGGAGTAGTTGCCTCATATAAATGAAACATAAAAGGAAAAAGTGATACAAAAGAATCTAGTAGCAGGGAGGGAAGGTAATACTGAAATTTTATTCTCACTGGGAATGAATTAAAGAGGGAACAATATGTGTATCTAGAAGGGTATAGAAGTCTTTTACATTAAGAAATAAGAGGCAAGGGGATGATGCCTGTGGAGAGTATAATGGAAGGACTATTAAAGTGGTGGGTAAGTTAAGGAACAGGAGGGCAAGGTAGCTGGTAGAAATAAAGTAGACTAATGAGGAGGGATAGGGTAAACAGGGCAAGAAGGCTAGTGAAGAAAAATAAGAAGAAGGAAAATATACAACAAGTAATTGTAATTTAGGATGTGAATGGGAACAATTTACCCATAAAATGGAAATGGATAGAAGACTAAAAAGCTGAAATCAACAACAAGTGGCTTTCAGGAAGCATAATAAAAATGAGACATATACACAAAGATACAATAAAGGGAAGTCACAGGATTTATTATGTTAAAGAAAAGAGCAGAGGTAGTAATCATGATATCAAAGTTAAAGCTAAAATATGAAAAGAGAAAAATAGGGAAACTACACTGTGTGTCAGCAACATTATCCAATTATGTTTTAGACCATTTGAAATAACTAGACAGTATAAAATATTTGAGAGTATGAATGCCAAAATAGACATAGAAACTACATGAACATAAATATAAAACACTTTTTTTACAAACAAGATCAGATCTAGATAGTTGGAATAATATTTATTGTTCATGGGTAGGTAAAGCCAATATAATTTTTAAAATGACAATTTTACTTAACTAATCTACTTATTCAATGCCATCCCAATTAAATAACTAAAAAAAAAATCTTTTTGAGTCAGAAAAAATAAAATCAAAGATCATTTGAAAGAACAAAATATCAGGAATTTCAAGGAAACCAGGGGGAAAAGGATGTAAAGAAAGGCAATTCAGCAGTCAGACTTTAAACTACATAAGGTGAGAGCATAGTTGAAGTGTAAAATGGATAATTTTGCTTATTTTAAATTAAACTTCTCTTGTATAAATAAAACCAAGATGAAATACAAAAATAAATAAATATAAGGATAAACTCAATATATAAAAAATAAAGATAAAATAAAGCCAAAGAATACAGAAAATTGTGGGGGGAGGCATTCATAAACAATGTCTCAGACAAGATATGATTGTGTTGGAATATTTCTGTGGCATAGGAAATGAAGTTGGTCAATTTTGAAAATCATAGAAACATTAGATCTATGAAGGAAGATATTATCCATCTTCAGAGAAAGAGATCACAAGTGGAAATATGTAAAATACAGTCTTACATATATGTGTATGAGGGTATATGTGATTTATATGTTCATATCTATAGATATTTCTATATATGTATACAAGTATATCAGTGTTTAATTGTAGGGTAGGGTGTTTAGGGGAGTAGGAGGAGGGGTGGTGGGAATCAAGTGAAAAGTACACAGAAAAGAGTAGAAAACCCACAAGGAAGCAAAGAAAAGTTGGATAGCTTTGAAAATAATGTGTAGTATTTATTATATAGGTTTTATGGAAATGCAAAGGTATTGATTTATATTGAATCTCTCTTGTGTTCTGCTGTGTATATTGAAATGTTCTTTGTTTTCTTTTTCTTTTCTCTCATTTTGTATTTAGGTTTAAAATGAATAAAAAATTTACAAAAATAAAAATTAAAACAAGGACATAGTGGAGCACTGTTGTCTACTTTCTTTTCATATTATAACCCTTTTGTATGTCCATTACTTTCTGCGATTACATCAACTACTCATGTAAGAGGGAACTAAATCCTCCCTCCCCTAGCCCACATTTAAACATCTTAGTCATCTTCATGAAGAAAATTAAATAGTAGAGAACTGATGAGATCACCAAGAGAGAAAAGGGCCCAAGACGAACTGGAGGGAAAACAAACCTAGAAGACTTGATATGGATGAAGAATAAAGAATGGAGAATGAGAGGGAATGATCAGTCACTCAGGTAACATGAGATCCAGGAGAGAATTACGTCATGGAAACCCAGAGAGGAAGAAGAAAGAGTGAAACAGTTTCAAACGTAGCACTTAAATTGAAATTCATTTCAATACTCTAATTTCATCCCTTAAAATGTTAGAAATATTTTAGTCTCTTTTTTAAAGTAATCATCAAGATCTTCTGTCTATTGCTATTTACTTTTCCACTTACATGGCTTGAATTAGTGTATTTTCCATTCTGGTTTCTTTTATTTAATTTAATTTTTTTATTTTAGCATTTTTTTCTTAAACGTCTTACAGCTGTCTTTGTATGCTCATTATAACATTCCATTACATGAATATACCACAATTTCATTAAAACATACCAGCAAGGGGGGCAGAGACAAGATAGTGGAGTAAAAGTAGGAACTTGCTTGGGCTTCTGCTCCAACCATCTCTAATACCTATAAAATATGACTCTAAACAAATTTTACAGCTACAGAACCCACAAAGTGACAGAGAGAAACAAATCTTCCACTGAAGGCAGCCCAGTAGGCCAACAAGAAGGGTCCATCACACCAAGCTGAGCCCAGTCCTGTGTGAGATGCCCAGGCCCAGAGCCAGGGCAACCCTGACCAGAGACACAGACCAGCCAGAGCAGACTTCAAGCTGTGGCAGTTTCCAGAATTCTCAACCCACAAGCATCAAAGAGAAAGTAAAAGGTCAGTTGGGAACTCTGTTGATCCAGGGTGGGAGAAAAGCATGGTCAGGCCACTGCTGCTGGGGTGGCAAAGGTGATGTCAACAGCACCTGCTGCTATTGCTGCTTCTGGCTCCTGGCTTGCAGATCATAGGGGGACCAAGCAACTGCCCAGAGGGCATTTGAAGGAATCTCTGTGCTGGCACTAGGGCAGAATTCTCCTGCTTTTCCCTGCTTAGATCTGGGTCACAATCTTGGGTGATGGTCCTGGGGTGAAAAGTGGTGGTGTGACAGAATTTGTTGAGGCTGTGGAGAGAAAGTCCTCCTCATAGTTCTGAGGCAGGTGCCTGGAAAAAACTCAGACAACAGGTGCACAAAATCCCAGCAATTTGGGACACAACACATTGGCACTCTCCACTGTGGAAGTGGAGTTCTGCCATGGCAAAGAGTTCAAAAGTCAAGTAAATGACTGGCAAGTTGAACAAACAAAGGAAGCACCATCATACCATAGAATCCTTTTTTGGGGGACAACGAGGATCAAAACATAGATGAAGAAGACGACAAACTCAAAACTCCTGCATCAAAAGTCTTCAAGAAAAATATGAATTCGTCACAGGCCATGGAGGAGTTCAAGAAGGATTTTGAAAATCTAGTAAAAGAAGTAGAGGAAAAATTGGGAAGAAAAATGAGAATGATGCTAGAAAATCATGAAAAATGAGTAAACAGCCTGACTGAAGAATATAACACCTGAAAAAATAGACTAACTCAAATGGCAGAAGAGGTCCAAAAAGCCAATGAGGAGAAGAATGCCTTAAAAAGCCAAATTTGCCAGATGGAAAAGGAATTTCAAAAATTCACTGAAGAGAATAATACCTTCAAAATTAGATTGGAGCGAATGGAAGCTAATGACTTTATGAGAAATCAAGATACTATATAAAACAGATCCAAACAAATGAAAAAATAGAAGGCAATGTGAAATTTTTCATTGAAAAAACCACTGGCCTGAAAATTGATCCAGGAGAGATCATTTAAAATTTATTGGACTACCTGAAAGCCATGATCAAAGAAAGAGCCTAGCCATCATCTTTGAAGAAATTCTCAAGAACAAGAGGGCAAAATAGAAATTGAAAGAATTCAGCAATCACCTCTTTAAAAAGATCCCAAACAGAAAAATCCTAGGAATATCATAGCCAAATCCCAGACTTCTCAGGTAAAGGAGAAAATATTACAAGCAGTCAAAGAAGAAACAATTTGAGTACTATAGAAACACAATCAGGATAATGCAAGCTCTAGCAGCTTCAACATTAAGGGATTAAAGGACTTGGAATATGATATTCCAGAGGTCAAAGGAGCTAGGACCAAAACCAAGAATCACCTACCCAGCAAAACTGAGTATTTTGCTTCAGGGGAAAATATGGCTATTCAACGAAATAGAGGATTTTCAAGCATTCTTGATGAAAAAGACCAGAGCTGAACAGAAATCTTGACTTTCAAATAGAAGAAGCAAGAGAACATGAGAAGGTAGATGGGAAAAAAGAATCATAAGGAACTTATTAAAGATGAACTATTAGAATTCCTACATGGAAAATCAATAACTGTATTCATGAGACTTTTCTCAGCATAAGGATAATTGAAGGGAATATACATGTATATATAGGAGGGTATATGTGTGTATATGTATGTGTGTATGTGTATATGTGTGTACATGTATACATAGACAGAGGGCACAGGATGAGTTGAATATGAAGGAATGATATCTAAAAAATAAAATTAAGAGGTGAGAGAGGAATATATTGGGAGAAGGAGAAAGGGAGAGAGAGAATATGGTAAATTATCTCACACAAAAGAGTCAAGAGAAAACTGTTACAATGGAGGGGAAGAGCAGAAAGGTGAAAGTGAAGGAGTCAACCTTACTCTCATTTGATTTGGCTTAAGGAGGGAATAACATACACACTCAATTGGGTATTTTACCCTAAAGGAAAGTAGGAGGATAGAGGATAGCAGGGGGATGATAGAAGGGAGAGCAGATTGAGGGAGAGGGTAGTTAGAAGCAAAGACTTTTGAAAATGGTCAGAGTAAAAATAGAAAATAGAATAAGTGGGAGGGCAGGATAGGATGGCAGGAAATATAGTTAGTCTTTGGCAATATAAGTATTATGGATTTTTTGTTTTGCATAACTATACATGTACAACCTATATTGAAGTGCTTGTCTACCCAGTGAGGGTGGGTGAGGAGGGAAGAAGGGAAAGAATCTGGAAATTAAAGTTTTAAAATTAAATGTTAAAAATTATTTTTTTGCATGCAACTGGGAAATAAGATAATAGGGTATAGAAATCTATCTTGCTGTACAAGAAAGTAAGGGGACATGGGGGAGCATATAAGAGAGAACAGATTGGGAGAAGGGGTGTTCAGTATGCTTGCTATATTGGGGTGGGGGAGAGAAGGGGAGAAAATCTGTAACTTAAAATCTTGTGGAAGTGAATGCTGAAAAGTAAAAATAAATAAATACATTTATGAAACAACAACAACAAACACACCAGCAAAATGTAAGCTCTTCTACAATCAAGGACATGCCCATCAATTAGGGATGCACAAAACAAGGTGTTTTTTTTTTTTGTTTTGTTTTGTTTTGTTTTTAATGGAAACTATGGAATGTTATTATGGTATGAGAATTGTCGAATAAAGTAAGCAGACCCAGGAAAATTATAAATGGTTTGGTTATTGTACTTCATTCTGGAATAAGACTGAAATTATATCACTATCTTAGAGTCAAGTTCCAGTGTGTCCATTACAACTAATGAGACCAATAGGAGTTTGGAATGCTCTACCACACATCAAGTACATATAGTCCATGTGAACATTTGGGGTGGATTCTCTAAATTTTCACACCTCACATTTCTTTTCAGCTACTTCAATTCTTCTTTACTCATACAGTACAGCACCTTCTTCGATGAGAGCATGCCATGCTGGGTGGTTCTGTATCAGTGTTTCCCATGTCATCCAATCAATTCCAAAGACTAACAAAATGTGAATGGAAATAAGCAGAATAGCAAAATAATCACAATGGAATTCTGTGAAATAGAGTGACCAATCCTGAGTCCAAGCATATGAAAAGTCACTTCCCTATCTTTTAGGCAGAGATCAAAGTCTATATGGATGGACCATTGTAGATAATGCCAGACTTTCTCCAAATGATGATGAAAATGTCTATATTTGGCATTTTTCTATTTAAAAAAGACAAAAAACTTTTTCATAAGGCATGATTCCTTGGAAGAAGCGGAAGAGGGAATATATTGGGAAATATAAGTGAGATTGAAAATGATGAATGTTATTAAATTTCATTTTGTTACTTGTGTATTTCTATCCCCAGTGTCCAGCATCATGCCTGACATCTAAATAATTGTTGATCACTTGACTTATTGAATATCATCGTACACTTCCCTCAAGTCCCTTTCTTATATCACCGATCTCCTGCTAAGCCTCATTTTTGGACTGCTCCCACACTCTGTTGTCTTTGTTCCTAAACTTGTGATGATGAATGAAAGGGATGAAAAAAAATCATAAAACTGTGCTGACCAGGTCTGCTACAAATTTATGTCACAAACGTCAGGTAGGGCCTTATTACTACTAGGTAATTTATTTTTAGCTAGGTGGCACAGTTCATAGAGCATAAGCTCTGGAGTCAGGAAGACTTGAGTTCAAATCTGGACTCAGATACTAGCTACGTGGCTATAAACAAGTCACTTACATCTGTTTGCCTCAGTTTCCTTTTTTATAAAATGAGTTGAAGGGTTAAGTGACTTGCCCAGGGTCACACAGCTAGTAAGTGTCTCAGGCTGTATTTGAACTCAAGTCTTCCTGACTCCGAGCCTGGTGCCTCTATCCATTTCATGCCTTAGCTCAGTGGTTCTCAACCTTCCTAATGCCGCGACACTTTAATACAGTTCCTCATGTTGTGGTGACCCCCAACCATAAAATTATTTTTGTTGCTACTTCATAACTGTAATTTTGCTACTGTTATGAACTGTAATGTTAATATCTGATATGCAGGATGTATTTCCATTGTAACAAACTGAACATCACCAACAGATTGAGAATCGCTGCCTTAGCTGAATTTTCACTCTCTCTCTTTGATGAGTGGAGTGTTCTCCTTCCTCATCTCTACCTACTGACTTCAGTGGCTTCCTTCAAATCCCAGAAAACATCCCATCTTCTACATAAAGCCTTTCCCAATCCCTCTTCATTCTAGTGCCTTCCCTCTGTTTACTTAAAATAGCAACAACAATTTATCCTGTATTTAAGTTATTTGTTCATAATTATCTGTCTCCCAGTAGCAAATTATGAGTTTCTTGAGGTCAAGACAATCTTTGCTTTTCCTTGTTTCCAGAATTCAGTGCAGTGATTGAGGCATTGTAGATACTTAATAAATATGTACTGACTGAATGAATTGGACAATTCACCTATTGTTGGATAATTGACTTGTTCCCACTTTATTACATTATGCAGAATGTCTTTATATTATTTTTTAAACAGATAGCTGTTTTGTTGTTTTTGAAAGCACTTTCAAGGAATATTTTAATAGTCTTTTTAGAAAAAAATCTGAATCAATAGCTTGTTTTTACATACTCTATACAGTGTGTTCCCAAAAGTCTTAGAGCATTTTTAAACTATAAGAGCTGAAGATTTAAGTTTAAAGCTGCACTAAGAATTTAGCATGCCCTCTATTTTTCAGCGTATTACTCTCCCTCCCCTTCGCCACAGAGAAATACATTAAAATCAAGAATATACCCATACACATATGCATACACGGACACATACACATATACACATATACACATACACACATACACACATACACATACACATATACATACATACAAACATATACACATACATAAAGACATACACATATATATGGGGGTGGGGGGAGGAAAGCCTGACAGTATAAATATATAATATCTCACACTAATGAAGTATTAGCATGGCTGAGTAGATATACCTGGTCTTAAAGCCATGAAGATTTATGTATAGATTTATGTCTCAACTCAGATTGATACTGGCTGTGTTACCCTGGGCAACAACATTTTACTATTTAGTGCTCTGAACAAATTTCTAAGATCCTAAGTTTCAGAGAATTTTCTGTCCTACACTGATAGAGGGGGTTTCTTCTTCAGGGAGTTTCCTAAACCAATAAAACTACATATCTCAAGTTCTATTATTTTGTATACTCATAGATTTTTACCACTATACAGAAGGAAATAGAAAAGGTAACTTATGTCTCTTCTATAAAGCCAAATGTAGTCTCATTGCTGGTAAACAGCATTCCAGTTTGATTTATTTTGTTATTGTGAATGTTCTTATCACATTTTAAAATTCACCATAAATTTTCTTTTCCTGTTCTTATTTATTTCAGTTTGCATCAGTTCATCTAATTCTTCTCATACTTCCCTGAATTAATCATATTTGTCCATTCTTATAAAACAGAAATAGTCTAATATATTTATGTCCCAACACTTGTTGAGCCGTTCTCCCATTGATAGTATATAAACATCTACTTGTTCCTTGCTAATACAAAATGTGATGCTATGAATAGTTTTGTTTATTAAGTCTTTCTTTATGTGTTATACTTTTGAGTACATATGCATCTCTAGGTGAAAGGATATGCACTTAATAACTTTCTTTGCATAATTCCAAAATCCCTAATTTCCAGCATGGAAATGTTTCACAAACAATGAATTTCTATGTTGAGCTTTCCATAAGACCTCTAATATTGAATCTTCTCTTCTTTTGTCATCTTTGCCAATTTGTTGGGTGTACTGTGAGGTGTAATGTTTTTGAGATGTGTTTTTCTTATTTTTAATGATTGGAACATTGATTAATATGGTAGATAATAACATGCAATTCTTTTGTAGAACTGTTTGTATCTTTGGCTGTCTACTAGGGAATATAATTTTTTAGAGTTATAATAGATCTTTCTTTTAGTTATCTATGTATTTTGGATTGAAGACACTTGCCAGAAATGTATGATACATAGAATTTTTTTCCCCTAGTTGACAACTTATCTTCTTGATGGCATTCTTTTTGTTCATTAAAAGAAAAAAAAAGCTTTTTCCATTTACTGTAACCAACATTATCTCTTCAGATCAAGTATCCATTTTGAGTTTATTGTCATTTAGGTTATGTTCTCGGCTAGATCTGACTCACCAAAATACCTAATAACTTAGGCCCTGACATTGGAATGAAATGATACATTTGTAGTTCGTTCAACATTTTAACAAAAGGAGATTTACTTAGCTATAGCAGGGCAAAGCAATACAACAAGGATACTTATTGAATACATCTTAAATTAATTTACCTGAGTGAAGCTCCCCTGACTCTCAGTTGCCCATAATAGACTAACAGCCAAGCCTCAGAGCAAGGCTGCAGCTCTGCAGGAGTATTTTATATTCAGTTGGACAGGAAGTAATGCCAAAAGCTTAAGTATTTACGTCTATCATCCATTTAAATCTCAAAGATCAGTACAATAACTTTTAAAGAAAAAAGTTATAATTTGAATGATATGCATGTATGTGTGGAGGGTATGGGTTGGGGTGTAGGGGTTAGGGTATTGAGCTCATCACAGGGTATAAAACATTTGTCAAAATCTAATTTCTGCTAAACTACTTTCCAGTTTTCCCCAGAAATTCCTGTCAGATAAGAAAATTCTTCATTAGCAATTTTTGCCTCCAGGGTTGTTGAGCTCAATTATTATAATTTTTTCTTTCTTATCTATTTTGGTGCAATGAGTTTCCTTTCCATTTTTTAATCAGTATTAAATAATTGTGCTGAATAATTTTATGACATGATTTGACTCGTGGAAGGCCTATTTTCCTTTACGACTTTAAAATAAATGCTCCTCTTCATATTCTAGATCATCTGCTCTTCTAAATGAACTTTGTTATTATTATGTCTAGATGACTAAAACACCCTCTGGGTATTTTGGGTGGTTAAATAAATGTGTAAATAAATTTCAGAAACATAGTCATTGTTATTATATTGACACAGTCTCACTTTCTCCAGATACATTGAATAACCTCTTACTGTTTGTTATTAACTATTTCTTTTAGCAGGATTCTGTGATTCCATAGTATTGCTTTGTTTTATTAACTGAAATATTTTATATTTTTTTCATTATTCTGAATGATTCTGCCCTATTATTGCTTCCAGGATTTTGTTATTGCTATACAGAAATGGTGTTGATTTATGTTTTCATTTTGTAATTCATTACTTTAAGAAAGTTAATATTGGTTTCATTGAGTTTCTTTGCTGATATCTCAGGATTTTCTACATAAACATCGTGGCATTACCAAATGTTATGAGTTTTATTTCCTCTTTGGATAACTCTTTTCTATTATTAGCATTTCTAGAACCATATCAAATAGTGGTGGGCTTAGGGAATATACTTGCTTTACTCCTGTATTAGTTGGAAAACTACTATTGTTTCTCCATTGTATATAATGCTTGCTTTTGGATTGAGAGATATATTTTTATCATATTAAAAAGGTGCTTCTGTGATTATATATATATGTATATATATATATATATATATATATTTTTTTTTTTTTGAGAAGGAAGGTAGGGAAATTGGGGTTAAGTGATTTTCCCAAGGTCATGCAGTTAGGTGGGGTTTTTTTTGCGTCTGAGGACATATTTGAACTCAGGTCCTCCTGACTCTGGAGCCGATATTCTGTTCACTGTGCCACCTAGCCACTCCAATTATGATTTTTTAAAGCATAAGTAGAAACTGTACTTGGCAAAAGTTTATTTTTCCCCTCTTTCATTGATATAGTCACAAAGTTGTGTATGCTTTACTTTTTAATATAAATAATGCTGAACCAACTTTACATACTCAACATATAGAATTTTTAGTAAAGTACTGTTTTATTTTTATGGGGAGGCAGGATTTTACTTCATTTTTGAAAACTTAATGTTAATAAATATCTATCTATAACTCATTTTGTTTGCATTATCCTTTCCTGATTTAGGTAATAGAATTGTATTTTTGTTGTAGATTTTGGTGGATTGTTTCCATTCTCAATTTTTACAAATAATTTGTGAAGTTAAAAATTGTTTTTATAGAAATGATATAATTTCCATAAGTCTATCTATATCAAAGTTCTCATTCCCACCTCCAATTCCCATTCTAGAAACTCCTTAACAGCTTGTTCAATTTCCTTTTCTAGATTTAGATTAAGATCCCTATTTTGTATTGTGCAAATTTGAATGACTGATGTATATGCATATATTCTTATGTGTTCATATGTATACAGATATATTAAACAATCTCTAAAAGAATTCTCAAGTTATTTTGTTGTTTTTTGTACACAGTCATGTATAATAGCTTCTTTTTAGATCTGCTTTTTTTTATCTGCTTATCATGTCTTTACCTTCACATCTGATCTCTAGTGCCATGTCTCAATGCCCACTTTCTTCACTATCTACCCGAGGACTTGGTAGGGGTTCACCATTAATTGTCATCTTTCCTCATCTCTCCTCTCCACATTATACATCCTTCAACTCTGCAATTCTGATCCAAAAAAATATATTCATTCACTTGTATGTTTGTTAATGGCTTTGTGTGTATGGTGGTGGTGGTGCTGGTGGTTGTAGTTGTAGTAGTGGTGATGGTGATGGGTTGTGGTGGTTCATTGAATTCACTTTGGCTCCTTTACCTTTAGTCTCATATTTATTTAATTTCAACTGACATATGTACCCCTTTGTGAGGCTATTTTAACATTTGATGATTTATTTTTGTTATATTTATTTTTATTTTTTCATGTTGAAGGTCAGTCTTCTATACCAATGTCCCCATCATCCTGGTAGCCCTCAGGTCATCATCCTCATCTCTCTCTCCCTCTTTCTCATCATGTGAAACTTGACCTCTGCCCCTTGGATGCCAAATTCTATAGGTGAAATGAGTCTTAGCTTTCCTGGAATCAGGATTCCATGACACTTACAAGTGACGCCATTGTATTTGTTCCTTCCCTTTTCTTGGATCATGAATTTCAATTTTAATTGTTGTCTTCCCCATTAGACCATAAAGTCCTTAAGGTCCAGGACTATATTGCTGAGTTATATTTGAATACTAAGTTGTTAACCCATTTCTTGACACATAGTAAACTCTTAAATTCTTTGTATCTGCTTCTCTCTCTCTCTCTCCCTCTCTCTCTCCCTCTCCCTCCCTCTCTCTTTCTCTCTGTCTCCTCTTCCCTCTGTTTCTGTCTCTCTATTTCCATCTCTCTTATCTCATCTTATCTTCTATCTATC
>CM053583.1:197613624-197634937 GCA_028627135.1 Pseudochirops cupreus
AAGTCCCCCTGCTGTCTGCAGGCTGCGGGTGGGAAGCTACAAAGCAGAGGTGGGTGCAAAACCTCTGCCTTTTGCTTTTCTGCTCCGGAGGCCTTTCAGCCAGACTGCTTATCTCCCCCTTTCGCAATTCCCACTCGCAGCTGCTGCTAATCCGCTCACCTGAGAGGCTCCTCCACTCCTCCTGTCCAGCCGCCCCCAGGGCACAGCCCTGGCTTCAGGGCAGGCTGGTTTCGGTTCGCAGTGCTGATATGGTTCCTCGTAGCCGAGCTGACTTTAGTGGAAAGTATCTTTGTGTGTGTTTTGGAGTTCTAGGATTGGTTTAGAGTCCTGTTTTATGGGTATTTTGGGGTGGCTATGTGAGAGCTGCGATATGTTGCTGCTGCTACGCCACCATCTTGGCTCCGCCCCCTGTGTGTTTGCGTTCTTGAACAGGTCTTACCTGGAGAAGAGGTTGGACTTGTTATATTTACAAAGAAGGCAAAAATAGAGGACAAAACTAGAAACGATGTTGAAAGTTGCAAAGAAGTAAACTTATGTACTGTCTCTTTAGTGGTTACCTTCGATTCTATTAGCATCTTTCATGAGTTTGTCTTAGACTTGAATCATACAGAGCACAGTATAAGCTGTGATTTATATATCAGGGTGCTGCCACAGGGGATACAGGCATCTTTCCTCAAGATTCCATTGAAATCTCACATCCTTGTTTTTTTTTCCTATATTCATGTTGATATACCCCCATTGTGGAGTTTGTAAGCTCTTGTCTGCTTCCCTCTTTACCTCAAATTAATACAGAAATGGCCCTTTCTTTGTGAGATGGTACTCACAGTTTTACTACCTTCCTAAGCACTGACATACGTTAAATTTGCAATGGGTTCCAGAATTCTTGGTTGTATTTCTATATTTACTGTAATAGTCTGTAAGATCCTTAAAGATAGAGATTCTATTTTGTATATCCTGATATTTCCCACAGTACCTTGTATGACTCTAAGCATATCATGTCATGGAAGTTAGGGGGAAGCCATCTAGTCTGACTAATCCCTGAAAAAGAGTATTCTTTAAAATATTCCTCCAAAATGGCAATCAACCTCCCATAAAGAACTTGTGATAGTGAAACAAATGTCTCCATCCATTAATGTATTATGGTAATTGATAAGGTTTACTTTCCTGGGTGCCCTTTCATAATAAAGTCCTCTTGTAACTGAAACAATCTGTAAACATACACTCAGATGTATACACACATATGCACATACGAAAAACCACACCTGACAGTTCTCTCTACCAATCTACCAAATTTTTAAACAAGTAGCAATTGTTTAAAAAAATCAACATTTTGTAAGTAATAATAGTAAAAATAGAATTTAAAAGCTTGATATTTGGAGAAAGTAAAAGAGATAAATAAGGTCCAGATAAGGCACACAAAAATTTGAGGAAACTGGCCAAGGCAGATAATTGTTTCTTTATATCACTCTTATTAAATGGTCTGGAGTGTGTTTTGCTCAGATACTATGGGTACTAGCATCTCATAAAGGAGAGAGAATCAGTGGAGGGTAAAACAAGTTTAAAGAAAGCTTGGCAAGAGATTCAACCAAACATCCTACCATCATCCCAAGGACATCCAGGGATGGAATGGAAGGGCTACACATAGAAGAAAACTGGAAAAGATTTGAAAAAAAGCATTTTTGCCAACTCTTTTACCCAATGAAGGGTAGAACCATGACATGTGAACTGCAACATAGAGAGAAGATAGAAACAGAACCTGAAAAAGAACAAAGAGGAGGAAAGGGAGAGAAGGAGTAAGTCAATTACATCTAATGGAGGTTCATAGTAAAAGTGATTAAAAGTTATGAGGGCATTAAAGAAACAATATAGAAGGTATCTGAAGATGCTGAAGGCGTGGACAAGATGTCAGATGTTACTGTTACCTTTTAAAAACAACTAAAAGATAACAATAACTACAAAGTCAGATACTTACCTTCCCAACTACACAAAATATTCATGAGATTAAATTGTAGCTTTGCTGACTGTGTTAGTAGGAAACTAGGATGCTTCCACGAGTAATAATCAACAAAAGGAAATATTTTTACCATATTAAAATTAATTGAAAGATATGGAAAATATAAGAGTCTCTTGATTCATTTTTCTCCCCTTTGGAACAAAATGCCATCTTATAGGCAACAATATGTTTCCTGTCCATATATCATAATTATTCAGGATTCAAAGAAAGATAAGACAACAGAAATAGTCGTCTTTGGGGACTCTTTGGTAATAAATGTCATATGATGAGTAAAAGCAGAGATGTATGCTTTCCAAAGGAATTTATTATAGTGGAGATGTAGTGCACAGACCGGGATTCTCTGTGGAAGCTGAGGCCTCCTAGATACACCTGCTTACAGATCACATTGTGCTGCTTGGATAAAAAGTCCCTGGAATACTGTGAACCCTCCTATAGGAGAGAGGTCAATACTCAAAAGAATTTTCCTTTTAGGTCCGCATTGGAAAGAGCAAATGGATTATGAAATCTACCGCCAAAATTTCAGCATGCACTTTGGATAGACAGCCTTTAGAGTTTGGCCAACAGCATGCATTTCCAGTAGAGACAGTACAAATGAACAATGAACTGTGCCCACATTTGAGCAGAGGTAAGAGAAGGGGTTGGTTTGCTTTAGGAAATTTTCAGAGTTCTTTCACTTTCCCCAAGTTCCCCATAAAACCAAAGCCCATCTTTTTAATACTGGCATCTTACCAGCATTGCTGAATGGCAATAAAATGTGGGACATCATTGTTTCCAAAGAACTAAAGATGACTAGAACTAAGAGAAAAATAGAGAGGCACAGGGTGGTGGGAGCAGATTGCAACATACAACAACAAGAAAAAAAACAAAACTTTAAGTGGACCAGAAGTAAAGGAAACCATGAAAGAATTGTATGATAGAAAGAAATGTGCTGGTAACATTGTAAGAGTGAGAAATGACAGGTGGAAAGCCAGAATGTTCCACTTATGAACTTAGAGTCTTGGTAAAAAATGAGCAATACCTTTACCCTGTTGGTGAACTTTCTGCAGGACATAGACAAGAGTCCCATTGGATGGGTAGTCTTGAAAGAGTTGAGATGCACATCCCTGGAGGGAACTATGAACTCAAATTAGGGCAGCTAGGCAGAAATGTGGACAGAGTATGAAAATCAGGGTCTGAAGATTTTGGTTTAAATCATTGCTCATGGTTTACTAGCTCTGTGACTCTGTGCAGGCCAATTAATCTCTTTTACCATCCATTTCTTTATTGTGAAATAGGAATAATTATAGCACCTACCTTATAGGGTAGTTGTGAAGATCAGATGAGTTAACATACGAATAGTGTTTTACAAATTTAAAGTGCCATATAAATCCTAGCTATTGTAATTATATTTGGGCAGAATTCTTAAATTCTGAAGGGAACATAGAAGAAAAGGAAAAAAAATTATATATACACATATATGTACACAAATACCTATATGCACATATAAGCACACATACATATCTACATACAAAAGCACATACATGTGTGTCTATGTGTGCATGTGTGTATGCATGTGTGTGCACGTGTGTGTCTCGCTGTGTGTGTATGCACGTGTGTATGTGTCTGCATGTGTGCTTGTGTGTCTATGTGTGTGCGTGTGTGTGTCTGGGTGGATGTGTGTGTGCATGTGTCTATGTGTGCATGTGTGTCCACGTGTGTGCATGTGTGTCTGTGTGTGTTTGTGTGTCTCTGTGTGTGTCTCTGTGTGTGTGCGTGTGTGTCTCTGTGTATGTGCATGTGTGTCTGTGTGTGTGTGCATGTGTCTGCATGTGTCTGTGTGTGTATCTGTGTGTGTGTGTGCGCCTGTGTATATGCCTAGAACAAGTTAAAGAAGTGAGAATATATAAATCACGTTTTCAGGTTGAGGTAAGTGGTCAGTTTGCTTCAGCTATTTGCGCAGTCCTTTTTAGATTTACAAAGGTATAGAGGAACAGTAATTTAACTCCTCCCTCCCTGCAGGTTAGGCTAGACTCATGTGTTTTGTTTTGTTTTGTTTTTCCTTAAAAGTATTGAGACATTCAAAGCTTGGTTGAGATTAAGGGTTTAGACTGTTACTTTCTCATTGTGTTAGTACAAAATATTCCCAAGGAACTGGGGATGAGGACTTGGGGTTCTCAGATGCTTGACTGCTGGCTCAAAAGGGGCCCTTCACTTGGCTGACTGAACTCATCTGGTTCTCACTGCCTAATCTGGTTGAATGTTCTTCTGCTATCACCAGGTAAATAGTCTTGTTCTAAATACTGAATGATGAGGATCACGTTGTGTTCTAATACCAAGCCAAAACTACCAGGTGGCTGGCCTAGGAGAAAGACACTCAGAATGAAAGGGATGTGATTGGTACTCCTCAATTAACATCATTTAGACAAAATGGCTTCTAGAGCACCCAGAAAATCACACAATCCCACAACTGGAAGGGACCTCAGAGATTATTTATTTCAACCTACATGGCAAGCATAGTCACTTCACCTCCAGTGGAGGGGTGGGGGGTGTTTTTCAGTCTCTCTTTGAACACCTTCAGTGGATGGAAAATTGGGCATCTCCCAAGGCAAACCACTCCACTCTTGGATAGCTCTAACCATTGGCAAGTTTTTTTTTTGTTTTTTTTTTGCGTTATGCCATTACTAAAACAATCTCCCTTGTCTCTCAGAGTATTGAGTTGAGAACTGAACAACCATTAGTTGATTGCCTTGTTTTGTTTTTTGTTTATTTTTAATGAATGAATGAATGGATGATAGTCCATGATGATGGGGATGGTAGTGAAATATGAAACATAGGCTGTGATTTAAATCTTGAGTTTCTTTACATCACACACCATAGTTCGATACATACAGAAAGCACCCAATCAATCTTCATGGACTTGGTCTTGCCAGTTTTCATCTCAATAATGTGATACATGGTTCCAGGACCATAGAATGAAAAAATTATTGTAGCAGAAAGGACTTGAGAGGGCAGCTAGGCCAACCTCTTCATTTTATAGGTGACAAAATGGAATGTCAGAGAGATTTTGTAAAAGTTTTAATTGATATTTTCTATTTCTTACATTCTCACAGTATCCATGTACCCCTCATTCCCCTGCCAGTTTCATCTCATATGAAAAAATCATATATTTTTGAAAAGACAAAAATAATCAGCCCAGCTGATAGATATATTGAAAAATTCAGAAAATGTGTGCAATGTGTAATAACTGGGAACCTCCCACCTCCATGAAGGGCTAAGTAGGGTGTTTCCTCATATCTCTTCATTCAAGTCCCACTTGATCTTTATAACTTTATATTTACTTTTTATGGATAAAATAAATTTATTCACGGATAAATTATTATTGTTCAATCCTTTTTCAGTTATGTCCAACTCTCTGTGACCCCAATTGGGATTTTCTTGGCAGAGATACTGAAGATACAGTTTGCCATAGCTTTCTCCAACTCTTTTTTATAGATGAGGAAATTGAGGTAAACAAAATAATTTGCCCAGTGTCACACAACTACTAAGTGTCTAAGGCCAAATTTGAACTCAGATCTTCTTGACTCTAAGCCCCTAGTGCTCTATGCACTTTACCATTTTGCTCATGAATAAATTGAAGTCCAGAGATATTGAGTGGCTTCTTGGAGGTCACACAGATAGTTAAGGGTAAAGCCTAAGTTGAGACTGACTGTTAACAACATCAACATTACGGCTTTTCTGAAAATCACAGTTCTTAAATCAGATCTAGACTGGAAGGGACTTCAAATGCCATGTAGTCTGAACTCTTCATTTAAGACGATGAAGTGGGTACCTCAAGGTCAAAATATAAGCACTTTCTCAAACCTGGCAAAGACAAGTTATAGATGTGAAGTTTTTAAAATTACTAAAACATGAATTTTCAAAATCATTAATGAGCTTTATGATTCAGCTTTGTCCCTCAGGATTCTCCTTCTCCCCATCCCCCCTGCTACTTGTCATTATAGCCTTCTGTTCTTTGAACTCATCAGCTGGGCCACTGGTATGAGTATATCATTTCAAAGGGCTGGTTTTTTAATTTGAAATACAGTGACATTTATTACTTGAAAATTAGAGGATGATCTATCTATGGGTGTTTTCATATTATTTATCTACTGACATCTATATATATAGCCTCAACCATATCCATCCATCTATCAACAAGTCAATCAGCAAGCATTAATAGGTAGGAGTGCGGGCTAGAAGACAATGGACCAGAGTACCAAAGGGATTTTTAAGCAGAAGTAGGAAGAACATCCTCATTAAATGAATTCTGCCCACATGACACAGCTGAAGTAATCACCAAAGGGTGAAGCCTAAGTATTAGGAAGAATTCTGATTAATTGTCAGGGGAAGGAGAGAGGAAAGGAATAGCTGCTGAAGAATGATGTGGGTGGCTAAAAAATGGACTGAGGGAAAATAATCTGCATAATTACATGCAATCAGTTCATGAAATTAGCATATCAATCATTCATCAGGTTGCCACTAATTCTTTTCTCCCCCATTAGCCAATCAGGGGTTATTGGTCTAACAGCTTTTTTGCTGTAGATAATGTTTTCCACAGCAAGCCCTCTTCTGGATGGTTTTTCTAATTTCCCACATTGTGATTTTATCTTCCCTTCATCAACCTGCTTCAAACAAAACAAATGAAGCCTTAATCCACATGAATATTCTAGGGCCATTTGTAGGAAATGAACATTGTACTGATTTTTTATCAAAGGAGGAAGGGGGCACCTCATTGGAAAAAAAATACAATTTCATCACAATGAACAACTGATGGTTTGGGGTCTGAGGAAGTGTGTAGGATGGAAATGGTGTCACAGAACCTGGCTTCATATTCCATCTCTGTCGCTCGCTGACTATGTGACTTTGGTCTTTTTTTTTTCTATTTCATAATTTTGTTTCCATAATTTCATCATTTTCACCTTTTGTTTTTCCAATATTTTGTAATTTTATGAAGAATGAATGTGTGTGGTAGGGTCAGAGTTTCAGCAATGTTAAAGTTTAGAATGTGAAGAAATTGGGGAGGGAGCCTAAGGATAACACATACATATATCCACATATGTGTATATACATACACATATAGATATACAACCATACACACATACACACATATATGTATGTGTGTGTATACATGTATACACACATATGTGTGTGTGTGGATGTGTGTAGGAGAGAGAGAGAGAGAGAGAGACAGAGAGAGAGAGAGAAAGAGAGAGAGAAATGAAAGAAGGGAAAGATTCTACATAGGAAGGGATGACTAGAGACAATATATGGAAGATAAACCTTTTCAATTCTTAAGCTTCCTCATGTTCTTGGCTAATTCATGGGAACTGGCAGAAGAAAAATAACTTATATGAAATTTGACACCCAAGACAAATGAAACAGTAAGCAATCAGCAGTTGCCTTTGAACAAGTTAAGTCAATCAATTGACCAACAACTATTAAGTGCATACTATGTGCCAGGAACTTTGAGCACCAATCAAATTAATTGCTACACAAATTAATGCTTTGACCACAATCAGAATTTCGGCATAACTAGCCAATGCCTATATCTAGAAATATAAGCAACTCACCCAAGGCTCCCAGCTTCTGACTGGACTTTGGGTCATCACTGAGGCATTCGCCACGTTGGAGACTCAAGTATCAGCCATACTTGCTTGAGTGTAGTGTTGATTGACTGAGATTTGCTGATTTGCTAGACAACTGTTCAGAATGACACCCTTGGCCTCATCCTGGCACAGAGAGAACTCTGCCGTTGAAGAGCAGTATGAGATATGCCTCCTGGGAAGACTTAGGAAAGCAGATTGGTGGTTTGTACCTAAATGTGTTGAGATTTGTATTGCTTAACAGAGAACATGAATTGATGCTTGCAATGTAATTGATTAACAAAGCTTGCTTGCTAAAATTGAGAAGTTTAAGTCTAGTTAGTGACTCTATTGCGCTAGTGAACAGACCATGGTTGATGGGTTTTGTGTACTCATTGTACATTACACATGACTTTGTCACGAACAAGTTACGCTAGATCGAGCCCATTTCCTTTTTTTGACAGAATTACTGAACTGGAAAGGGAAGAGAATGTTGCATATATAACTTAGCTGGATTTTATCAAAGCTTTTGATAAAGTACCTTATATTATTATTTTGCTAATGATGGAGAGATGTGGGCTGATTCCAAGTCCATTCAGAAGGATTTGGAAATATTTAGATGGCCTAAAAAACAGTTTGTTTTGTTATGTTACCACGATAGGCAATCTCTGTTGAGTATACAAGTGTTCTGTGCTTGACTTTGTAATGTTTAACATTTTCATCAGTTATTTAAATAAAAGAACAGATAGTATACTCATCAACTTCACAGATGACCCAAAGCTGGAAATGTTAACACAATGGATGACAATTAGGGTACAAAAAGTCCTTGAAAGTTTAGACTATTGGGTCGAATTGAATTAGATGACATTTATTAGATAGAAATGAAAGTAAAATATTAGACTTGGACACACACACGCACACACACACACACACACACACACACACACACACACACACACATCAACATCCCAAGTTCTATCTGGGAAAGATATGGCTACATAGTCATTTTTCTGAAAAAAAGATCTGGGCTATATATTAACCAGCAGGATGATACATATTAATCAGGAGAGTGATACTAGTAAAAATGCTAGTGCAACCATGGGCTACATTAAGATGGCTTTAGAAATGAGGAATATTTTTAGAAATAAGGAGTGATGCTCCCATTGTACTCTATTCTAGTCATATCTGATCAATACTATCGTGTTCAGGTTGGGGCTCATGAGTTTCATAAGGATATTGAAAAACTGGAGGGTGTTTCTAAAGAGGGCAACTGGGGTGCTGAAAGGCTCTGAATTCATATCACGTGAGTAACAGTTGAAGAAACTAGGTGAGTTTATTCTGGAGAAGAGAAGACTAATGGAGGACATGCTTGCTATTATCAAATATTTAAATAATGCTTACTGAATTATATGTAGAGGAAATAAGTTGAGGAGTTATACGTGTTCTTTTTAATCGCAGAGTGAAGAACCAGGAAGCAAAGATAAAAACTGCAAAGAGGCCACTTAGACTTGGTGTCAGGAAAAACTTCACAATTGAAATCATTCAAAAATAGAATGGGCTTCCCCAAGAGGGGTGGATTTCCCCAACTTGGAGGTCTTTAATAATAAGCAATATTAGCTAATAATTGTATAATACTTAATGTACCAGGCACTCTGCTAAGCCCTTTACAATTATTATTTCATTTGATCCTCACAACTACTCTGGAAAATGGGTTATTATTATCCCCATTTTACAGATGAGGAAACTGATGCAAATAGAGCATAAGTGACTTGCCTTAGGTCACATAGCTTAAAAATATCTGATGTTGGATTTGAATTCAAATCTTCCTGATTCCAGGCCTAGTGCTTTATCCAGTAAGCAGCCTAGCTGGCTAGTGACTGGATAAACCCAATGAGGTATGCTATACAGAGGGTTCCTTTTGTATTTAGGTTAGGCTAGGTGGAAGCTGAGGTCCCTTCCAACCCAGATTTTGCCATTCATAATTATTCAAATAGTTCTTAAAAAGTGGCAAACATTTCTTAATAGAGTATCTTCCCTTACTTTTATAAGGAGAAGTACATATTTGACCATGTTTTACTTTCTGATTGTAAAATATGACAATTACCAACTGGCAAATCTAAGGCTTCAAAGTCCTCAAAGATGGTAGTGAAATTCTCATGGGAGCACATCAAATGAATGATGTCAGTCTGCAACACTTGTTGTACTTGCACATTCTGCATAGAAATGTCTCCATTTGCTCAGTATTCATTTCTCTAGGTCCCTGTTTTCTTTATAGGGAATATTAACCACCATTGTTTATGGGGGATTTCTAGTGTCTGTTCCTTCTTGCTAAGCAAATTTTAGAAAAATACGATGGGTTTTTGTCCAATTTTTTTTCCCCCAAAGTATAAAGGAAGTCTTTGAAAATACAGATACTCTTAGCTACCTGACAGGTCAAAGGGTCATAGATTTAGAGGTTGAAGGTGCTTAGGAGGCTCTTTTGTCCAAGACCCTCATTTTCTAGATGAAAGGTTAGGTGAGTTAGCCAGAAGCAGACAGCTAGCAAATATCCTAAGCAGAATTTGAATAAGGGTCTTTATGATTCAAAGTCTGGAAGGAATCCTACCTATTATATGCCATTCAGACTCTGAAATTGTTCCTTATTATTATTATTTTGTAATATCTTAGAATATCTAATAGTAAAGAGACAATTTCTTCGGGTTCTCTGGGGCTGATGAAACTTCTAACAGGGTTTAATTATCACACAGATGTAAGATTCAGCAGGGTACAAAACAGCTCCTTTTTTTTTTTAAGAAAGTGACAGATTTTTCCTCCAATTTATTTTATATTTTTTCTTTGCGTCAATTTTTTTTAAATTAATTATGCTAAAATGGAACAAATCCTATCAATAATTTTTACTACATAGTCAAATGGTGTCGTAAACAAAATGCTTTCTCCATCTCCCAGCATGCTTAGGCAAGATTGAACATTGGCCTTGAAATGGCTCTTTAACCATTTCTTGGCTGGGTCTGATTTTTGCATCTTGTAATAGAGGTGGCTGACAGTAGAGGGGAGCATTGTCCTTTAGTTTTCAAGTCATATTGTGAAATGAATGGAAAGGTCTGTCTGATAGTCCTGAATGTGCCTCTCTTTAAAGATCAGAGTGAAACAATATGTCTTTATCTTTTGTATTTGATGACTGGTGAAAGCCCTTTATTCCTGAACTGCCCTTGGAAAAGAAAAATAGCATATTTTCTTACAACATAAGAGTATGTACTGTGCAGTGTATTTCTGAAAAATATAGGCGTACTTCCTTGTATTTGACACGACATTAAAGATGGCAGGATTCCAAACCTAACTTTGAGATAAACCGTTCAACAAAAATAGGAAGTTTGAAATCAATTAATAAGTGTATCTTCATTCATTCATTCATTCTTGGAAAATGACGTTGCTTCCTAGTGAAAACAAAAAAAACCAGAAAGTATATTCAGAAACAGATTTGGTGTAGATATGTTCACAAAGGAGTAATGGGACTGTGTCAGGGAAATTATATGAGCGCAGTCTAAATTCCCCATTTTGTCGTATTCAGAATGATAAAGCTCTTAGACCACAAAGACCCCAAAGAAATTAACACAGAAAAAAAAATAAAAATGGAAAGACACCTCAGAGGCCATCTCATAGACCCTTTTGACTTTACAGTTGAGGAAACTGAGGTAAAGTAACTTACCCAAGGTTGTAGAGGGTAACTGACTGGACTTGGATTAGAATTCAGCCTCTTTGACTCTCAATCTAAGGATCTCTTAAGAAAAAAAAACATTAAAATAATTCTGAACTTAACAAAACCAAATAAAATGAGCAAGTTCATGCACATAGAAGAACAGAATATATACATACACACACACGTATATACATATACACACACACACACATACATACATACATTCATGAATTTACTAATCTCTGTTATGTACAGCTTGCTTCTCTTTAGAAATGTGTAGGATATTAAACACTGGGCTTGGAGTCAGGAAGACTCATCTACATGAGTTCAAATCTGGCCATAGCCACACTCGGTTTATCATTGCATTGATCAGAGTTCTAAATTCTTTCAAGGTTGCTAAATGTGTAACTTGCAAAGCTATGTTGTTTGTGATTCTTTCTGCCCTTCCCTTCTCTTCTATGCTTTAAAACAAAACAACAAAATGTACTTCCTTGTTTTTTTTTAATTGTTAGCCCGCTTGCCACCCACATAACGATCATTCCGATATATGACATATTTTCCAATTTTGTTGCTAGTCAGGCAAATTTTTGAGCTATTCATATCAGTTAGCTATTTTTAGACTATGATAAAAATCTGGAATATAAAACTGAAGAGATTATGTTTTATCACATTATTATACATTGAAGCAAATACTTTAGTGGTGCCTGTCCAGAGCCGGTATTTAATAAATTCTTACTGATTGTATTATGCTACCTTAGGCGATCACATATTCAGAACTAGAAGGCATCTTACTGGTCTTCTCTCATTCAAGACTCTCATTTTGCAGATGAGGAGGCTGACATTCAGAGTTTAAGTGACTTAGAGGTCACATAAGTAGAGAGAGAAGCAATATTCAAACCCAGATATTCCAGCTCAGAATTTATCCTACTACTTCTTGTCTTGTCACCATGGCTGGCCACAAGTGGAACACTTTGGACCATTTCAGGACAATCTGTGCAGTATCAAGAGGATGTGAGGAAGTAGAGATAATTCTTGAACTGCTGGAGATAGGCTCCTTCAAAATTTTCTCTCAAGTGGAAGAATAAAACTAGGAGGTGCTTTCCTTCTGAGGTTCTAGCTACTGGGCATCCATAGGCTAATATTAATTTGTTACTAAGTGTTATAAAAGCAGAGCAAGGATCAACTCTTTTCCCCCACAACATAACTGACATTTTAATTTAATGGAAAAAATAAAAGAGAGTATTTAAAAGTGTATAATGAGTCAAAACTTCTGCTTGGTAGAAAAAACATGATGGTCCTTGAATCAAAAGATACTAGAGGTTTGCATGACTTTTTTGCATCAAGTTGACCAGTACAAATGAGTAGTATTATATCCAAATGATCCCTTTTGTTATACAATGAAAGACCTTTGTTTTCAATTTCCACCCTACCTCCCCTTTCATTTGTCTTTTAATTAACCTTAATTGTCCTTTCCTTATAGAAAATATACATTTAGTTTATGGTTTGAACTACCTATCATTTATAAAAAGTTCTAATTTGCCAAAGAGCCTTATACCACACCCCTAACAACTCCTGATTCAAACACAGTATGCATTGATTTTGGTAACCTTCATCAAGAGATTCAGGAAGTATTGGACTCGTACCTGGGTTTGATCTCTTGTTCTGCAGCAGCAACAACAAGGAAACAAAAAAACTCACTGAGAAGCAATAAGAGTAAACTCTTAAAT
Organism: Pseudochirops cupreus; assembly: GCA_028627135.1. Classification (NCBI taxonomy): domain Eukaryota; kingdom Metazoa; phylum Chordata; class Mammalia; order Diprotodontia; family Pseudocheiridae; genus Pseudochirops; species Pseudochirops cupreus. Next base: position 197,626,663 of record CM053583.1, read on the forward strand.
AGCCCTTTCAGGTTTGCAAAACACTATAGCCATATTATTTCATTGGACCCTAAAATTACTAATACTTAGGTATTAATTAGGTATTCTCTCCATTTTACAGATTAACTTAAATTCAGAGAACTTAAATGCGTTGACTTGGGACCACAGAGCTAGTTTCTGGGGGCAGATCTAAATTCAGGTCTTTCTGATTCCAAGGGCAACTCTTTACACACTATTATGTTCTGCCTGTCAATTCTCAATGGAGTCATTTTAACCATGACAGCCCTCAGTTTACACATCTATAAAATGAGGAAGGGTGGCAGAATGATTTCAAAGTCCTTTTTGGTTTCCCCTTTCTATGACTCAGAATCTTAGAATTTCAGATCTGAAAGGGACTTGAGAAATCACCTAGTCCAAGCCCAATAGGATACCACAACCATAGTCAGTTTGGTCTCATATCAAGAATCTCCAATAAAAGGTAACTCTTTATGATATGAATTTCACCTACCATTTCACAAAGGGTATTCCTCTATTTCAAAAACTTTTGACATTTCTAAATCAACCACTGATTTTCTTTCTTTCAGTCTTTACTTTTGTCCAGACCAACAAAGTCACAGCTATATCACTAAGGGACTAAGTGAGTGAATTTTAAAAGAATGATCTCTAGTACTTGGGAGGGTGGAAAAATAGAAGAGTAGAGATGGCAGGAATGAAATTGACAAATTAAAATGCATCCAAAGGAAAATGACCATCATGCAGTTCAAGGAAGGAGATTTTTAGCATAAGAAAGAGAAGAGAAATGCCAAGCATTAAGGAATTTCATATCTGACCCTATAGAAAATAGGAAAGTACCAACACAATTTCAGCATAGGAGTGATATGGCTAGGCTTGTGCATTAGAACAATTGTTTTACTATTTCTGTCAAAGATATATTGGGAAAAGGAGAAAATGGAGACAGTACCACTAGTTAGGAGAACATTGTAATGGATCAAGTGGAAAATGTGAAGGTCTATACTGGGGTGGTTCGCAGTAGCTTTAAAGAATCAAGGTTGGGTGTAGGACATGTTGTAAAAGTAGAATTGACATGATTTGGCAAGTGATGGGATTGTGGAGTGTGAGAGAAAGAAAGGGAGCAAAAAAGATGTTAAGATTTTGATCTTGTATAACATGGAGCTGGGTGTTAACAAAAGTTGAGAAGTTGAAAGAATGGAAAAGTGGGGGAGAGAGGAAATAAGTTGTGTTTTGGGTATATTGATTTTGTGTTGCATATGAGACAAGTTGGTGGAGATTTCAAATTGAAAATTAGAGACATATGGGACTGAAGTTCAGGGCAGAGGTTGTGGAGGTAGATAGATAGACAGACAGACATGTATAGATAAATACATAGATGGATGGATGAATGATACCAGATATAGAGATATACATAAATGAGATCATAGATCTGCCATACATAGAAAGCTAGCTATAGAGATAACAGATGATAGACAGATCAATAGGCAGATTTCTGTGTCACCTGAGAAGTGATAGACACAAATGTCCCAATGAGAGCATCAAAAGGGAGATCTCAGAGAGATTGGTATAGAGAAGAGGGCCCAAGACAGAAACTTAGGGATAGCAAGAGGTTAATAAATCAGTAGAAGAGTTATGGTCAGACATGTAAGAGAAACCAGAAGAATTCATGGAAGCCCGGGAAGAGATGGAGCATCTGAAAGGAAAGAGTGTTCCACAGTGCCATAGGCCACAGGAAAGGCCAAAGAGTAAGAGGACAGAGAAAAGGCAATAGATGTGGTGAATTATGTGATTGGGAATGAGCAGGGACAGAACAGCACTAAGAGTCTGGAGAGACTGGAGACCAAATTTAAGGAGTGAGGAGCCAAAGTGATGGAGCTAAAGATACTACTCTTTCTAGTAGCACATAGATTGCTTTTTTCAAAGTTCAGCAATGACGTAATAGCTAGAATTTATATAACACTTCACAGTTTGAAAAGCTCTTTGCATTGATAATCTCACTCACTCCTCACAACAGCCTATGTTGAGTTTTTCTTAGCCCCATCTTAGAAATGAAGACATTGAGGTTTTTCTTAACCCATGTAGGTTTTCTCATTACCCCCCCATATACAGATGAGGAAACTGAGGTAGGGTCAGTCAGATAACATGCCTAAGGTCACATATCCAGTGCTTGAGGGAAGATTTGAACTCTGGTTTTCCTCACTCTATCTCACTCTGACATACTTTATCCATTGTATCTCCCAGCTACATGAGGAGGAGATTCATAGTTTGAAGAGATGTCAAAAAAAAGGAAAGGATTTTTTTTTTGTCCAGATTGGGGAGACTGGAGTGTTTCTGTAGGCAGTGGAGAAGGAGCCAATAGAAAGTGACTAAGTGATGGAGCACTTTAACAGAAGGAACAGGAGGGGATAAGATTATTGGCAGAAATGAGGGCTTTAACCTAGGAAAAGGAAGAATCACTCTGTCTTCTGAGACCATAATAAAAGAGGAGAAGATGGAGGGAAGCCCAGAAGAGGAGATGGAGTTGTTCATAAAGGATTGCTTACATCTTTCAGTAATGTAGAGGAAACATCTGCTCAGGGAGGAGGAGGTGAGGTGGAGTTGAACACTTTAGGAAAAAAGAAAATGTTCAGCACAGTTGCTTTTGAAAACATTTCAGAGACTCAAGGCCTTTTTCACAGAGGAGACATAGTATAATGGATATGGTGCTGAACTTGGGGTCAGGAAGACCAGAGTTCAAAGCCCCTCACCAACATTTACTAGCAGTGAAGCCACAGGGGTCTGTATCTCAGACCCTCAATTCCCTATCTAGCTAACAAGATTATAAGGAGGGGTGGATGAGAATGTTTTGTAGTTTTAAAGGGCCAAATCTATCTGACTTGGAATTTTACCTGAAACTAGAAAGACTAAATCAGATATCTCTTCTGTAAGATTGGATGATGTTTGTCATAGTCACTTCTGTCCAGACAAGACATCCAACTTCCTTTGGCTCCTCCTTATATGACATGATTTTTAAGTTTCTTGGTATCTGGACCTCCTTTTTCTGGGTTTCTGCTAGTTTGTTTCTGCCCCTAACATTGTGTTGTAGTTCAGTTTTTTGTTTGTTTTCAGTTGTGTCAAACTCTTCATGATCCTATTTGGGGTTTGCTTGGCAAAGAAATGGAGTGATTTGCCATTTCCTTTTTCGGCACATTGTACAGATGAGGAAACTGAGGCAAACAGCATGCACTGACTTTCCCAGGCTCACACAGAAAATATGCCTGAAGCCAGATTTGAATTCAGGAAGAGGAGTCTTCCTGACTCCAGGTCTGCCTGTCATGGATAGTGCCACGGAGCTGACCCTTCCCCCTACAAAAGGCAAGGCCAATATCTGCACTCAGTACTCCAGACCTGGCATGACTAGTTCGAAGAACAACAGGCCTATTAATTTCTTTAATCTTAAGCTTGCTCATTAATGCAAGCGAAGACTAGAAATTGAGAGCTAGGAGGAACTAATTCAAATCATTCATTTTGGAGACAAACAGAGGACTAGAAAGGAGAAATGACTTCTGTGAGCTTACTTGGGTATTAAATGGAAGAGACAGCATTGAAACCCACATCCCCAGACTCCAATCTGGGTGTTCTTTTCCATTCCACCATGCTCTTTGAAATATCCAATTTCAACCTCATTCATCAAAACTTTTTGAAGACTTAGCTATGGAGCCACCTTACTAATTGCATGGAGCCAATATTTCTCCATTTCATATTTAAAGATCACATAGCAAGCTCCCCTACTCCCCCTCATCTTTCTCTTTCATTTCTGAAAAGAGTGTTATGAAAAGTTTTCTCCTTGTTTTCTGATTTTTGGTTTTTTTTTAATAAAAGAATGATAAGGAAGAATGGGGAGCCAGCTCTTTGAAGTCATTGAAATACAGAGTAAATTAGTTTAAAGGCTTAGAAACTGGACTTATATTACTGATTAATTCACTTTAAAACATACTTTTTCTCTCCTCTTACCTCCTGAGGCAATATAAGAGAATGTATTTTCTTTTCCTTTATTTCATTTCATTTTGAGAGAGAGTGTCACCATCTTACCGATGTTAGAAGTCTAGTGACTGTTCACAGGCACGATCCCATTACTGATCATTGCAGCAGCTTTGAGCTGCTCTATTTTCAACATTGGTTCATTCTCCTTAGATACCCTGGTGGCCCTTGGCTTATGGAGGCTCACCATATTGATACCAAAATAACAGCAAATACTGGCTCAGCTTTAGCCCTCCTGCACCTTAAAACACCCAAGCTCAAGTGACCCACCAGCATCAGTTTCCCTAGTAGCAAGGGTTGAAGGCATGCACCACCATGGCTGGCAGCCTTACATAGCTTAAAGGACCAAGGCTACCTCCAGAGGAGAAGAAGTCCTCACTAATATTCAGTATCACTAAGCACCAAAGTGTGGAAATACAAGAAGCTGGGATAGAATTAACTCGATTTTAAGCACTCATTCCACATATTGTTTGTTTGTTCATTTATTCATTAATTTACCTAATTCATGTATTCATTCATGTATCTATCAGGGAGATTTGGGTCCAAGTCATGCCCCAGACACAAACTGTCTCTAAAACCCCCCGGGCACTTAATTCTCAGTGCCCCAGGCAACTCTCTTAAGGCTATACCTTACAGATGAGTTGTTAGTCTGCATTGGAGGAGAAAGTTTCTTTGGGGAATCATGGGTCTTGACACCTCCCCCCTCCAATCCAATGCTTTAGCCTTCTTTCTTGGAGCCAGATTCATCACCACTCTGGATTCGAATAAACCCTGAAGGTGCAGGGAGTTCTTTCTTCTCTATTATCATTGGTTTGAGGTCCCCTTCCCCAGTTTTGTTCTCTCAAACATTAGCCTGACTAGTGCCTCAGTTCCATTTAACCACTTACTTTTGAACATTTCTTAATCAAAAGGAGTATTTACTTTTAAAATACAGCAGAAACAAACTTGCAAACATTTCTTTCCCCCTTCCCCAACACCTTGAGTTCATATTCTCCCTTATATCACCTCAGGTTATGGGACAAGTAGGATCTAAAGTTAATGCAGTTCCCAAACAGCATTGATTCTACCAAGTTTATGGACAAACGCAGCTTGACTGCTTAAGGAGCCCTAATCTCAGGTTCTAGTGGCCAGGTGTAGGTCATTCCTTGCTCCTTGAGACATTAATGTTGGACTGGCTTTGAAACGCAGCCTAGAATTGTGAGACACCAAAGCACTTTCTAGACTCTGATAACCAGGATGCTCTGGATTTTATGAAACTCATGTCGTCATGGGGACTTTAGACTCTTCACTTAGAAAAGACAAAAAAAAAAAAAAAAGGAAAGACCAAGGAACCAAGCCCTGGGTGCTCCTCCCTAACTCCACCTTTGTATGACTTTGTTACTATATAATCAGTACCCCCAATCCCCACACTTTGCAGGATTCCCCTCAATTTTCTCCAAGGATTTCAATAGAAATCCATCCTAAAACCTATCCCTCATCAACTGGATGCCATAAGGAGAAGTCCCCAAAGGAGACAAAGTCACTGAAGCTAACAATGCTCTCTGACTGCTTCTGTGTACAAGGAGTCTCCTCTTCAAAGCATGGTTAGATGACCAGACACAGTTCTAGAACATCCATTATTGCTCCATTATCTGTCAGAACTATTTCCATTCTAGGGCATTGTGACTCCATAGGAAGCAAGCTCTCTAACTTTTTCTTCTATAGGAAGGTGGCATCTGAGGCAATCTGGTGTGTGCCAGTCCTTCCCTTAAAAACAAAATATGCAAGATCCTGTATTTGGTATTGACTGAGGCCCACAAAATAAAAGAGAAACAAGATGCTAGCAAATAGCATCTTATAACCTAATGAAGTACCTAAAATATGCATGAAATATATTATAAAACCGAATCTGCAAAGGTCAGAGCTGGCATTCAAGTAAAGTGTTCTGAGTGATCCAAGAAAAAGCCTTTTACTCTCTATTGGAGGAAACCAGGGAAAGCCTCACAGAGGAAAAGGCAGCATTTGAGCTGGGCCTTGAACAATGAGGAGGATTTCATCAGACAGACATAGAACACATGAGTATTTAGTGGTATTATCTCTTGACCTGAAAAGGCTAATTTTTGGGGGGGGAGGGAGGGAAAGAAATAGACTTTTAGTATTTGGGGCAATTTTAGTAATCTTTTCTACATGATTTAATTGTTTAAATAACATCATTGTGATATGGGAAGTGCTTTGTATTGTTAAAGAAACTAATTTAGGTAAAAAATATCTGTTCTTACCAGTTTAAGTGGAAATGCTCACTATTAGATGAAATGTTAAAAAAGAAAAAAAGGCTCAGGGGGCACTGTGAGCAAACTTAGCAAGACAGAAAAGGTCAGGGTGAATGAGGAAAAGTATGAACTTTCTGCTGCAGCCCAAATATAGATATTGATCTAACTTGGCACTCTAAATTTGAGTACTTTGTCATATGAAATATGAGAAGGAATAATTCATGCTTTTCTTTTTATTTTCTCTCTTTCCCTTCCCGCCATGATGCTTCCATATTGCTTGGGTACTTCTGCTATTACACCATCACTGCATAAGTGGAAGGAAGTTATCTGGGATTGACTGAGGGCCATGATGTCTTTTATCTCTTTCATGGATAGATAGCTATTGCCAAAAAAATTCATCAAGGAGTGGTTAAGTTGGTGATAGACTTTTCTGTGAGGCTTCCTCCTCAGATTTCAGGCCAGCTCTCACATCCTGATCATACTTGGGTGCTCTGCTAGAATTCTATAGTTTGTTCCTCAGTGAAGAAGTAGCAATAATCAGGACTGGCAAAATGCAAATGATCTTCTATCAATGACCAAGAAACTTGGGTACTTCCCAAGTGACTTTTATGTGGGTATGCCCACCACCATCATCACCACCACCACTTAGAGCCAACAGGGAATTTGTGGCAGACTATATAAAAAGAAAGGATGAAAAATAAAAAAGATTTTATTCTTAGTTTTAGCTGTAGTAGTGACTATGAATCTGGTCAATCAAATTTTATGCTAATTAAAGGACCTCCTTAATTTGTTAAAAAAAAAATCTCTATGGTGCCTACATGATTCTCCATTACATATCTAAGAGGTGTCTGAATAAAGTTGTTCAGTGGTTCAGTCATGTCCAACTCTTCATTTCTCCCATTTGGGGTTTTCTTGAAAAGATAATGGAGGGTTTGCTATTTCTTTCTCCAATTCATCATACAGACGAGGACTGAAGCAAACAGGATTAAGTGATTTATTTACCCAGGTTAATAAATGGCTGGGGCTGGATTTGAACTTTGGAAAATGAGCCTTCCTGAATTCAGGACCAGCACTCTGTCCACTGCAGCATCACCTAGCTGTCTGAATGAAAGGGTTGTCAATTAGCATTGGCTCATTAAATTAGTAAAAAACTTGGATTGAGAGAAGTGAAATTGAAAACTTCTGGGACTGGTTATTATTTCACAGGGACATTGCTAGGGTTTCACTCTCATGAAAACATAAATTGCCCTATTTAATCATTGTCAGCTTTAACAAAAGCTATTTTTGTTATCATGCCATGGATATTGTTATGGAGAAGCTGCCACAATGTAGACCCAGGCCCTTCCCAAGAGAAAATGTTACACCTGATGGCCAGTCCCCTAATGATGTCTCTCTGTACTTATTTAAGCTGTCATTAGGACAATGATACATGCTTAGGTGACCTAACAGTGATGATGCCCCTGAGCTTTCAGGTCCTATGCCCTGCTAGCATTTTCTTTGAGGTCTAGGTTAACCTCCATTCCATCTTGAAACCTTTAAGGAGAGTTCATAGTCATAATATAAGGGATTTTTTTCCCCTATAAAAATGGAACCAATTTCCTGTTGACTAGTGGGGATCAGCATTAGACAATTGGGTTGTTGAAGCTGACTCTATGGAAGATTCTGCATGTGATTTCAGTCTGTTGTTATTCTCAAACTCTGATTGGGTTTGTCAATCATCCTACATGCACAAGTTACACTATTCTGATTGACTAAATTGGTCAAACCCATGAGATTACTTGCCATCCTCAACAAATAAACCAAGCTAATTTTATTTTATTTATTTGACCAAAGGTGTGGAGACCAGTAAGCAGAGAAGAGATTGACTCAGTCCGATAACCCAATCCAAAGAGTCAAACTGGTTTGTTCTTGTAGATTTAACCTAGGATAATCTTAATCTTGATAACTCTTTTTTTAACACTTGTCCATTTCTTCCTTCCTCCTAATATGAGGTTCTAATCCAAGAAATGCAGAAA
>CM053583.1:197635437-197660729 GCA_028627135.1 Pseudochirops cupreus
TGGAGCTTGTATTTTTCAAAGGTGTCCTGGGAATGCTGAGAGATTTAAAAGCTTTCACCTTGACCACATAGGAAGAGGCAGGCCAGACACCCTAGCTTTCCTAACTCCAAGGCTCTATCCACTGTTCCCTCAAAAGGTAGAGGTGCTAGGGGATAGGAGCTAAGATGATTTCAGTAGGAAAGGAGACTACTGGATGAAGAAACTCTGCTACTAGGGCTCAGAATTATCTCTGAAAGTTAGTCTTAAAGAGTAGCACTGATATTCACATCCAGAAAAAAACTATGGAGTCTGAATGCAGATCAAAGCATTCTATTTGTTCTCTCTTCCTCCTCCTCCTCCTCGTTTTCCTCCTCCTCCTCCTTCTCCTCCTTTTTCTCCTCCTTTTCCTCCTCCTTCTCTTCCTCCTCCTCCATCCTCTTCCTCCTCATGGTTCCTCCCATTGATTCCAGTTCTTCTTTACAGCATGACTAATGTGAAAATGTGTTTAAAGAAAAAAAGGCTAGCACCAAAAAGTTCAGTGACTTTCCCAAGGTCACACAGCTAGTATGTGTCAGAGTCAGGACTTGATCTTAGATCTTCCTGGATATGAGTCTTGCTCTCTATTCATTATATTACACTGCCTTTCACTAGAAGAGATAAAATGATGACCAAGATGATGATATCTCTGACCTTAAGAAGTTTAAAGAACAGTACACAGAGTCCCAAAAGTCTTAAAATCCTTAAGCTTAAAACTTCATTAAGACATTTTGAATGCCATATGTGTGTGTGTGTGTGTGTACACATTAATTCATGATACATATGTGCACATATGCATACATTTTTATGTGAGAAGCAATAATATAGATAATATTCTTCTCGCTGTTATCAGATTCGGATTCAAATCCTGCCTCTGACACATGCTGACAATGTCACCCTGGACGATTCACTTAAATTCTCAAAAGTCTAAGAAACTCTCAAAGACTCAAAATTGCAGAACAGTTGCTGATCTTCATGAGTAAAAAAGGTTTTCCTCATTCTGTGTTCCCTACATCAATGAAATCATGGGTCTGATAAAAACAGAAATACAACACTTGAGAAAGATGTATTTCCCCAGATTGGTTTTATTGAAATCCATGCTTTTTTCTCAGATCACAAAATGTTTAGATCACAAAAGAAAATCCCTCTGTTTGCATAAACATTCCTCACAATTCCCTTTATTCAAACCCATGGGTGTTTTAGTGTGATTAACAAAAAGATCTCATACATTTTAAAGCTCTAGTTATTATTATATTTTGAAACAAATTCATTTTTCCCCAAAGGAAACTGGGTTTGTTGTGAAACACTTTAATGCCCAGCAGGTTCAGCCAGGAAACAAATGTATAAAGCTCAAAAGACAGTGGCATTATTTGATTGAAGTCACTGAAAAGGACTCACATTGAAAGGCCAGTGGTAGACAGTTGTTCATTTTTTATTTTTAAACTCAAGTGATTTGCCCTTCCTTTAGAGATCCAGAGTCTGTTCCTTTAAGAATTCTTTTCCTCTGTTTGCTATATTTATTAACGTTCCAAGAATGACATTTGAAAAGGTCAGAACACATATGCTTTCTAATCAATGCCCTCTCTGTGCCTCCAAATTGTGCTCAAGGTTTCCTGCTGTTGGCTGTTCCAATCTATAGACAACATGTTTCCATGTCTCCTTCACTGTTAGGCAGAAACATTTCACTTTCCATGAAGCTTTCAGGCAAGGCTTGGAATGAAAGTCATATGAGCATGGCAGAGAAACCATGGATTGATTTCAAACTCATAGGCCCTTTATCAGTTGTGGGTTTTGGCATAGGCTGTATAGAATAAACATCTTTGTGGCAAATTCACTTCCCAGAGTCCCTGTAGTGCATAGAAGTCCCAGATACTATCAAGTACTATCAACCAACAAGAGTCTAGCCAAGCTCCCTGTAACCTGAGGACTCCCGTGGGCTTTGGGTCCTTCTGTGACACGCCAGCTGGACCTGTCCCCCTCAGCACAACAATGCATGACCTAGAAATCAGCTGGGGCTGATCTCTTTTGTGTTTCTCTATCAACTCAAGACTTACCAACTGAGAATATCCACTTTCTTCAGAACTTAATAAAATAGAAACATAATTGCCTCATGTGTTCTGAGAAGCCAAGAGCCCTTTGTCAGGTTTTCCTCTTGTCCTGTTAAGGAATAAATGAAAATTTGGTTCAGCATATCCTAAGCATCACTTCAAGTCTGGGAACAGCCATCACACAGCTGTCCATCAGGAGAGCAGGGGACCAAAATCACATTCAGGACAGAAAAAAAACCAAGGGATTGAAATTATAGAGTTGGAATTTGATGGAGATTTCACTAATGTATTAAATAAAATTTATCAAGCAAAGACATCAACCATCTGTATCTTCACAACTCTGCTGGCAAGGAAAGACCTTCATCAGTGCCAAGAGGACTCATTTTCAATGAGTATAAGCAGCCTTTTGCCTTGAATTCCTTGAAGCTGGGAAAGGAGGCATCTAGCATGAGACTGTGTGAGTGCCCCTGTGCCCACCCTCACTCTGATATTTCACAGAATCAGAGCCCAATTTTGTAAGTGAAAACAAAGACTTCGTTATTTGTTCAGGACCCTGACATCTGACACTTGGAGCCAGAGCCAGTGGAGGAGAGGGAACAGCTGCTGCTCAGCTAATGCATCTGAAATGGCTTCACCCTCGGCCTTGTACAGGATCAAGTGAGTCCTTTGAGTAGAATAGAATGCATCCTGGGAGTTCTTAGCAATAGTGGTTGGGAAAGGAAGTAGACCTCCTGAGTAGCCTGGAAACATGCAGGTCCCAGCCAAGATTACAGACCTTTCATATCTTTTAAGCGTCCAAATCTGAGCTTCAGGGATTTTCCATCAGCTGTGCATCATCAATCAGGAAAGCGTAGCCATATTTTATGTTTATGAATGCTTTGTCCATCAATTTGCTGGATGCCAATTGCAAAAATAACATACGTTTTACATAAAATGCATCAAAAGCCATAACACAAACAGGATATTGTTCCAATGGTGATGTTCATGCAGATCATGATTTAATTACCATAGGCAATTTATTCCCAGGTGAGGAAATATCCTTACAAAATGGAGGTCAGCACCTTCTCTGCAAGTTAGACTTCAAAAATTGCCTAAGGAATTAGGTGGCAGACCAGATAGAACATTGTTTGGAGTCAAGAAGACCTGAGTTCAACTCTTGCCTTAGACAGTTACTGGCTGGGAGATTCTGACCAAGTCTCCTAATCTTCCCCAGACTCAGTGTGCTCATCTGTAAAATGGTTGCATCTCCTTCATAGGGTTGTTGTGCAGATGAAATGAGATAATAGTCATAAAATTCCTTAACAAACTTTAAAGCATTATGCATAGGATATGTATAGATGCTAATTATTATTTTTACTATCATTATAATCATTGTGCCACTTAGACATTAAGTTATTGACTAGAGTCATACAGCCTGTGTTTGTAAAAGACAGAACTTGAACTCAGGTATTCCTGGCTTCAAAAGTATCTGTCTCAGGGTGGCTAGGTGGCTCAGTGAATATAGCACCAGCCCTGGAGTCAGGAAAACCAGAGTTCAAATCTGGCCTCAGACACTTAACACTTACTAGCTGTGTGACCTTGGGCATGTCACTTAACCCCAATTGCCCTGCCCTCCCCCCTCCCAAAAATCACATACACACAAAAGCATCCGTTTCAACTGTGTGACTTTGTGCTACTACTGCTACTACTACTACTACTACTGCTGCTGCTGCTGCTGCTGCTACTACTACTATTATTATTACTGTTATCTCATTCTACTCATCTTTTTTGATGGGGTTTAGATAGAAACATCCCAAGAGCAAGTCTCTCTCCTGCTATTAGTCTTAAGTGTTCAATGTTCACTTTTGTGCAGTGTGACAAAATGCCTGCTTTTTGGAATTGAATGTGAATATTGGGGTATAGTTTCATCTTCTATGGAATCATTGCAGGCATCTTTGGAACTCCTCCAGCTGAAGACAGGACGATAGAAACAGCATGTATCTTATCTTGTTCTGAAATAGTTGTAATTACTTCTATTAAGTCTCTTCATTTTGGAAGTCTTTTATGTCACATAACTCGGAGGTCATGAGTATTTGATGTGATACCATCTTTTAAAAACTCTTGCTTTTAAATAGGAATCCATGATTTATTCAGGCAATCATAGGTAACAGGTAATTCATGACTCCACTATTGCACAGAGTCAATGTCCTATCTCTTCTTATGGCATCATCTTCTGACTGAGTTGCTAAGCTGTGATCTCTGCGTCAATCTTCTTCCTTGCAATTCAACTTTAGACTGCCTGTGACAAACCTCTCTTGAATCCAGTCATCTTTCTTCTCTGTTGCGAGGGGTCATGATCCTTGAAACTAAGGTTGACTCTTTGACTTTGTGTCACTCTCCCTATTCCCCCATGGATGTGGTATCACCTACTGGGCTGTCAATTCCAGAGAATCACACTGTGGCCAATGGGTGGAGGAAGGAAAGAAAAATCTGTTACCCTACTGTGCTCTGATAGAGACCTAGATTTTATACTCTACAAAATGGCTTCCTTCCTCAAATGTCTCAGGACAAGCAAACTTAGCTTTTTAAACAATTCAATGGATGTGGGCCATCTTCAGCAAATAAATGTAAAGCTAGCCATCTAATTTAATGGGAACAACTTTTTCACACTTCATAAATGGATAACATCAAAATTCTCTTCATAGATTGGAAAAGGAAAAAAACAAACATTGAAACAAACATGCCCAGTTAAGCACCTTTGATGAAGATGATGATGTTGGCTATATATAAAAATGCATGTCTCCTTCTGTCTGTCAGGAGAGGGGTTGGATGTTTTATCATCAGTCCTTTGAAATCATGACTGTTCACTGCACTGAACAGATTTTAATGTTTTTCAAAGGCGTTTCTCTCTACTGTGTTAATGTTATTATTAAACTTATCTAGGTTCTATTGGCATCACCTGTAATAGTTCATACAAGTCTTCCCAGGTTTCTCTGAAACTGTTCTTTTCAACATTCCATTACACTCAACTACCATCATTTGTTTAGCCATCTCTCAATTTGTGGGTACTCTTTTAGCTTCCTGTTCTTTCCTATAACAAAAAGAGCTGGTACAAATATTTTTATACAAATGTACCTGTTTCCTCTTTCTTTATTCTTTTTTGGCTTATAAACTTAGTAGTGATGATGCTGGGTCAAAAAGTATGCATAGATGAATGATATTTGGAGCTGAGTTCCAAATTTCTTTCTACACTAGACCAATTCATGGCTCTAACAATAGGGTACCAATGTGTGTCTGTCTTCTCACATTCCTTTCAGTAATTGTGTGTGAGAGACACAGTTTTTGGTCTCAGTTTTCTCTTATGCTTCCTGCACATTCTAAAACCCAGAGTTGCCTTTACTTCTTAGCATAACTCTGACAATGCTCAACTGCAGGTTATTGATTACAGATCATAGGCTTACTCTACTACAAGGTACTTTGCTTCCTAGATGTTGTCTGACCTTTTCTCTCTCTATGGCTCAGGAATGGCCTCATTGGGTACTGGTTTGGCTCTTTTTTCTGACGTGTTTCAGCCAAAGACTGTCCGAGATCTGGTTTGAGCATGAAATGCCTCAATGCTGGGTCAGTCATGGACTACCCAGGTGCTTTTCTGCCCCTGTCAACTCCCGAGTCTTAGGTGACAGAGGCTTATATATAGTACTCCCCAGGCATTGTTAGTCAGTTGATGAACATTTTTTGAGTCCCTACTATGTGCCAAGAACTATGCTAAATGCTGAGAATAGGCAAAAGATAGTGTCTGCTTTCAAGTAGTTTACAATCCAATGGAGGAGACAAGTGAAATACAGGCTATATCTGAACAAATTAGCAGAGAGAAGGGACTAGAATAAAGAGGAGTTGTAAAGGCTTCTTACAGAATGTGAAATTTTAACTGGAACTTAAAGAAAGGCAGAAAAGTCAGTAGGCAGAGATACAGAGGGTATAGTTTATATTTAGAGAGGGTACAGGGATTCTTAATCATTGGTGATAAATATATCAGGAAGAAGGATAAAATCAAACTTACATCAGAGAAGAATGTGATCAAATGTTTTTCTAGGAATTCAGGCACTAATATATAAAGTGTGGGAACCAATAATTATTAACTTTTCAGGAAATGCTGCTTTCTACTTCTTCAAAGAAGTTAGAATTCCACAAACCTCTTTGGATAAAGTCATTCTATTTAATGGTATAGAAGTTTTCTGTTTTCTGTTTGGTGGGCCAGTTTATACTCTCATTGGGTTGGACTTCTTTAATCATGGGAATGTGACATTTTCCTCTCCATCAGCTTGCCCTTTCTCATCTAATTTCTTTGATTCTCATTCCCTGATAGTATACTTTTTGATTGGTGCTAAATTATTTATTTTGTTCTTTATGTTCCATTGGCTTCTGGTAACATCATAAACTTGAAATTTCTCTTTCAGTTATGTACTAAGAGTGACAGAAGTTTCTAAAATGGTTTCGTTTTCCAAGTTACCCTCCATATGTTTTTTGTTTTTTTTACTCCCTTTATGTTGGCAATTAGGTATTTGAATTTTCTACTGAGCATACTGGTTAGATGTTAATACAATCTTCCGAAGTATCATATTTCTTCAATAATTTTCTCAAGCAACTTCTGCTTAGTAATATTTGATTCTTAGGGATTTTTTTGTTTTAACTTTTCTCATATTTTTTGACCATTTGTCAACTGGAGAATGGCTCTTATTTTTTTGTGAATTTTGCTTAATGTCTATATATTGGGGAAATGAGGCCTTTATCAGATAAATTTGCTGTATTTTCCCCTCAGCTTCCTGCTGTCCTTCTAATTTTGCCTATATTAGTTTTGTTTGTGCAAAAACTTTTGAATCTCATCTAACAAAAATTGTCCATTTTACTACCCAATTTATTTCCATTTTATTTTCCTTCCCAAGAAGGGTTCCTTCTTGACCATTTTACTTCCATGAACCTTTCTTTCTCTTGTTTGGTCATAAACCTTTCCCTATCCATAACTCTGACAGGTAGTTTTCCCCATGCCCCCCTAATTTGCTCATATCACCCTTTATGGTTAAAGCATACATCCCTTTGACCTTATCTTAGTATATATTGCGAGGTGTCTGTCTGTGCCTAGTTTCTGTCATTCGACTTTCCAGTTTTCCTAGCAGTTTTTGCAAAGAGTGAGGACTTATCCCCAAAGGTTTGAGTTTTGGAGTTTATCAGAACTGGATTACTATGATAATTTACTTCTCTACATTGTGTACCTAATCAAGCTGATCCACCACTCTATTTCTTAGTCCAGATTTTTTTTTTATAATCATGTAAAACATTTATGTATTAGTCGTTTTGTACAAGAAAACTTGAGTAAAGAAAAAAGAAGGAAAGGAAGAAAATGAAAAAAAAAAACCTGTATCGGTCTATAGTCAGACAATATCAGTTCTTTCTCTGGAGGTGGATAGTATGTTTCATCATTAGTCCTTTGGGATTTTCATGGATCACTGTATTGCTGAGAATAGCTAAATCATTCACAATTCTTTATCATATGATATTGTTTTTACTGTGTACAATATGATCTCAGTTTAGTTTTCTTCATTTTGCATCAGTTCATGTAAATCTTTCCAGGTTTTTCTGAGATCATCCTGCTTGTCATTTCTTATAGCACACTAACATTCCATCACAGTCATAAACCACAGTTTGTTTATCTGTTACCTAACTGATGGGCATCTTTCAATTTCCAATTCTTAGCCACCACAGAAAGAGCTGCTATAAATATAGTTTTTACACAAATAGGTCCCACCCTTTTCTATGTCTTTAGCATATAGACCTATCCATCATTACCAGATTATTTTGATCATTACCTTGTAATATAGTTTGAAATCTGGTGCTGCTAGGCTGCCTCCCTTTCCTTTTATCTCATTGGTTCCCTTGATATTTTTAACATTTTGTTTTTCTGATTAATTGTATTATTTTTCTAACTCTACAAAAATTGCTCTGGCAGTTTGATTGGCACTCCACTGAATAATTAAATTAATTTTATCATATTTGGTTGGCCTACCCATGAGCAATTGATATTTCAACAATTACTTGAACCTGTCTTAATTTACATGTAAAGTGCTTTATAATTGTGCTCATATAATTCCTGACTTTGTCTTGGCAGATAAAAATATTATATAATGTTTGCAGTTACATTAAATGGAATTTCTCTTTTGATCTCTTCCTTCTGGGTTTTATTGGTTTAATGTAGAAATGCTCATGATTTATTTGCTAAAGTTATTCATTGTTTCAACTAGTTATTTAGTTGATTTTCTAGGGTTTTCTAAGTAAACTATCATGTCATCTGCAGAGAGTAACAGTTCTGTTCCTTCACTGATTTTTCTTATTCCTTCAAATTCTTGTTCTTGTAGTACTGCTAGAGCTATCATTTCTAATACAACATTGAATAAAGTAGTGATAATGGATATTCTCATTTCACCCTTTATCTTATTAGAAAGACTTCTACTTTATCCCCAGCACAAATACTCCTTGTTCTTGCTTTTAGATAGATACTACTTATTATTTTAAGACAATTCCATTGATTCCTCTGTTTTCCTTTTTTTTTTTTTATTTCTAAGCATAGGTGTTGTATTTTGTCTAGGTTGTTTTTTTTTTTTTTGCATCTATTCATATAGTCATATATTTTTTGTTATTGATATGATCAAATTTCCCTAAGATTAAACCACTTTCATGTTTCTGGTGTAAACCTCACATGATGAGTGTGTATGATCTTTGTGATATTTGCCAGTATTTTGTCTAAAAATTTTGCACTGATAACCATTAGGGAAATATGTTTATTGTTTTCTTTCTCTATTTTTACTCTCCCCCTTTTAGGTATCAAAATATACTTGTGTCATAAAAGGAATTTGGGAGGACTCCTTCTTGACCTATTTTTCCCCCCAAATTGTGTCTATAACATTGGCATTAGTTGCTCCCTAAATGTTCGGTAGAATTTATATGTAAATCCATTTGTTCTTGGGAGCTTGCCAATAACTTCTTTGATTCCTTTTTCTAATGTAGAGTTATTTGAGCATTCTAAACTCTTCTGTTAATGTGGGCACTTAAAAAATATTCTTCTACTTTATTCAGATTGTCAGATTTATTGGAATATAATTTGGCAAAAAAAGCTAATAATTGCTTTAATTTCATATTTATTGGCAGTGTATTTACCCTTTTCATTTTTGACATTAGTAATTTGGTTTTCTTCTTCTTTAATCAATTTAACAAATGGTTTCTCCATTTTCTTGTTTTTGTTGCCCCAAAGAAACCTCACAATTTTATTAGTTCATCTATTTTTTTAAAACCTTTATATTTATCTGAAAATCTCTCCTTTGGTTTTCAGGATTCTTATTGTGATGTTTAATGGGGAATTTTAATTTTGTTCTTTTTTCTAATTCTTTTTTAGTTAAATGCTCAATTTATTGATCTGTTTTGCCTCTCTTTTACTGATATGAGCATTTAGAGATAAAAATTTCCTTTTTCTTTAAGAGTATTTAAATGCAGCTCAGTCTTTGCTCTTGTGGTTTTCACCTTGGCGATGGAAGCATATACTGCGGCAAGCCAGTCCTGAAATGTTTTTTATACTCTGAAATATTTTGAAAGAATGTACTTATTTGTGATAATTATAACAGATACTATCTTTTTAAAATTATTTTTTGTATAGTTGGATTGTTAGTGGGATTCATGCAATCACATTTAATATTTTTTCAACAAAAAAAATCCACTCTAAGCATGCAACTTTTCAAAATCATTCCTGACACTGGTATTATTTTCACCATCTGTTTTATTATTAAGTAGCACTTGTGGAATTTTCAGCATATGTATATTTTCAAAGCTATCAGATATTTTTGGTTTTCTCTTTCCCCCTTATAGAGATGTTAGCAACTATTTAATTATACTCATTTCATCTGATCTGTATTTAGGAATGGATGTGTATGTAATATGCACACAAATACATACACATATACACATATATAATATATACATATACAATATATAATATATATATAACATGAGATATAACATATATAAATATAAAATATACATGCACATATATATGCATACATACATATACAAGGTGTGATTATATCTAGATATAAATTCATACATAAATACAGAGCTAGTTAAACAACAAAAGTTCATTTGGAGAAATACAGAACATAGCATAATAAGAGACATACAAGGTGGGAACAAGTGAGGGAACAACACATCCAGATCTCAAACTATTGTCTTTTTTTTCTCTATTTTGTTAATGTATGCTTTTAGGGAACCTTTTTTATTTTCCCTTTGCAAGGTCTGGAGTCAGGAAGACCTGAGATAAATCCAGCCTTAGATGGTTGCTGGCTATGTGACCCTGGATGATTCATTTAACCTCTATTTGCCATGATTTGCTCAGTTCTCAAATGGAAATAGTAACAATTGTCATTAGGGCTGTCAAATTTATAAAATATTTGCAAAGCGCTTAGTACAGTGTCTAACAAAAATTTGGTATTAAATAATTCTTATGGCAGGTTGCAGTATTTCAGTATTTCTGATTCATTCTGACGTAGTTTTTTCTCTTTGTAATAGACCACAAAAATGCCTTTCTCTCTGATGTTCTATGCTTCAAGCCTACCATCATGACAAGTCCAAAGAGAGCCAGTCTGCCGACCCATACTGTCTTGTCAGTTTCTTAAATTGCTAGGAACAATTTCATCGCAGAGTTTGGGTTGTTAACCCAACCTATGGCATTTGCAGAATTAAGTCCCCTGATGTTTTAGGACTCCTGTCACCCTTCCACAACTACCATAGCCATTTCAGAGTATGAAGAGTCCTTATTTACATCACGCTGCCTTTAATTCTCTGTGTTGATATGACTTTCCTGATACCATGACATATTTAATTTGAGGCTGTTATTATTATTATTTTTACTATCATCATCATTATTTTATTCCCATATTCATATTTGATGGCGTTAAGACAGAGGTTGTCATAGGATGAGTCATTATCTGACCAACATTACTATTGCCATAATTTTCATCATTGTTTTAATTGTCATCATGGCAACAGCAAGCCCAATTTAAAAATATTAATAGAAGGAAAGTATTTGCTACTAAAAAAAAGATGTAGTAGGTATTTAATATTTTTTTATTAATTTCATCATTTTGGATCAGCGATTTCACTAGTTCAGGGAACACTTCCATCCTCAAAGTCCATCAGTGTCTGAAGTGCTTTCCAGCTATAAATTTGTGATCCTATAGTATTGAACTCAGCATTGAAGTTGCCTTGGGGCAACTTGCCAAAGGTCACATAGTCAGAATGCTTCAGAAACCCAGTCTCACTGACTCCAAGGCCAGCATTTGGAAACTCCTTTCACCACAGTGTACTGGTGACCCATGTATGCTCCATAGTCTTAGAGAGCTGATTGGGAACTCTGAGAGGTTAAGTGACTTACTCTGGGGAAGTTGTGTCACACTCAGGTCTTCCCAGTTTCAATTCTACCTTCTGCATATGACCCGCTGCCATGCTGTACATGTGCAACGAGGGCCTTGGAACATACTCACATTACCTAATATGAAAGTCCCCTGCTTCTCTGAGTTCCCTACCACTTGGGTGGGAGTAGCCTTCCATTATTTGCCTAGCCGGAAAGACTGTATCTTTAAAAATTCCCAACCTGGGAGAGCTGCTCTCTTTCATGTACATTCTTTCATATTGTGTCCAGAAGGTAAGAATCACAATTTGCTCATAGTGCAGGTGACATGAAATAGTGAGATGGCAACGACTTCCTTTTACCTGATATCCCTCTTACCCGGTGACTACAAATCTGATTAAAAAGTATAGCTGGGAGAAGAGTGAAGACTGGCCAGCCTGAACCCTTCCCCAAAATAGAGGCCCCAGAAGGAAGTCACCAATGAGAAAAGAGCTGAACCAGTAGAAGGATGTATAAGGATCAGGAGGCCTTAGCTGCTGTGAGAACTTCCCAGATCAAAGTGGCAGATTAGGAATGGAATCAAAGTCAGGGAAAACAATTGAACAACAAAAACAACAACAAAAAAATTAAGGAAACATAGTAAAGCTGAAGTATAAGACTTGAGATCAAATTTGGGTCTTTTTACTACCTGTATGACCTTGGGCTAGTCACTTAACCTGTCTTGCCCTTCATTTCTTCATCTATACATTAAGGAGGTGGAAGTAGTTGAATGATTGAAAAAGTATTTCTGATAACTATGTGCCAAGAATTGGTCTCTAATTAGTGTTCCTACTCTGGATCTATGAAGTTTTGATCCTTTGACTCAGCAGCACTCAGAGTTTAGCTCCTTGAAATACAAAGGACATGAACAAAAGAGCCAACATTGGTGATCACAGCAAACATTCAGATGCCACTTTAAGGTTTGTAAAGTATTTTGCATACATTATTTCATTTCATCTCCACATATGTGCTATTATAATTATCCTTATTTTCCAGATGTGAAAACTGAGTCCGAGAGAGGCAAGGGACCTACTCAGTGTTACACAACTAATAAGTATCATGATTCAAACACAAGTCTGTCTAGGCTTGCAAGTCCAGCACACTAACCATTATACCACTACTGCCCTTGGGCAGGGAGAATGCCTCAGAAGAAGTTCTCTTAGCCAAGGAAATCACAGATCGTGGTGTCCCAACCCTCAACAACAAACAACAAGAATACATGAAGCTTTCATTTTAAAATGTGAAGGGGAGGAATGAAAGACTTAACTAGATAGTGCAGTAGATAGAATGTTGGACTTGGAGTCAGGAAGACTTATTTGTGTGGCCCTGGACAAGTCACTTGCCTCTCTGAGTCTGTTTCCTCATCTGTCAAATGGGTATAATGATAGCACCTTTCTCCCAGGGTGGTTGTGAAGATCAAATAATGTCTTTACAAAATTTGAAGTGCTACATAAATGTTAACTATTTATTGTTCTTATTATTGTTATTATTATCGAAAAAAATTTAAACACAGATACTTAATAAATACTGTTTTCTGTGCTGGTTTTTTCTCTACTACTTTTCTTTGCTATGACGGAGGCTGCTAAAGGATTATATTATTGGCAATGACTATGATATTAAAGGAAATTAAATGATCAATGAACATTCATTAAGTGCCTACTATGTACCAGGCACCATGCTAAGTACTGGGGGCATAAAAAGAGGGAAAAGACAGTCCCTGTCCTCAAAGGTCTTCCAGTCTATTGGGGGAGATAACATGCAGACAAATATATGGGAAACAAGCTATATACATGACAACTAAAATTTTATTAAAAGAAGGAAGGCACTGAAATGAAGAGTTTAGAAAAGGTTTCCTATAGAAGGTAGGATTTTATTTGAAAGTTAAAGGAAGCCAGAGAGGTCAGTAGTTGGAGTGAAAGAGGGAGAGTATTCCAGGCATGGGGGATGGCCAGAGAGAATGCTGTAGTAGAGAGATGCTGTGGAACAGCTAAGGGTATGGGTTTGGGAGAGAATCAAAGGAAATGTATTCCTATGGAGCAGCTAGGTGGCACCATGAATACAGCAACAGCCCTGGAGTCAGGAGGACCTGAGTTCAAATCCAGCCTCAGACACTTAACACAAAAACTAGACGTGTGACCTTGGGCAAGTCACTTAACCCCAATTGCCATACCTTCCCCCCTCCCAAAACAAAATGTATTCATATGGAAGGTGAAAGTTAATGAAGAGTCTAGGATGATTCCTAGGTTGAGTGCCTGAGTGACTGGTAGGATGGTGGTGCTTTCTATAGCACCAGGGAAGGTAAGAGGATGAAAGTGTGTGGGGAAAAAGATACGAGTTCTGTTTTGGAAATATTGAATTTAAGATGTCTACTGGACATCCAGTTTGAAATTTCTGAGAGGCAGTTGAAGATGTGAGATTGGAGGTTAACAGAGAGAATGGAGCAGAAAAGTTAGAATTGAGAATCTTAGCAATGGAGATGCTAATTAAATTGATGGGAATCAAAGAGATCACCAAGTAAAGTAGTATAGAGGGAGAAGAGAAAAGGAACCAGGACAAAATTCTGAGGGACACCTACAATTAGAGGGAATGATCTGAGGGAGATTCTGGCAAGGCAGACAGAGAAGGAGAGGTCAGGTAAGTAGGAGAAAAACCAGGAGAGAGTGGTATCCAGAAAGCATTAAAAAGTATTTTGGGAAATAAAGTAAAAACAGGGATTTATACAAGATGACTACCATGGTTCTTTACTGTGGTCCTTTCCATATCAAAGCCTTATGATGATACACATGTACCAGACAAGGAAGTTGCTGTTCATCCTTCATTTTTGAGGACCAATAATATCAGCAGCATGCTGTTTTGATTTGAAAGTATATTAGATTTAAGTGAGGCAGAGCTATACAGTCATCAGTCTCACTTTCTCCTCCAGATTCATCAGATTTCAGTGGCAAGACATAGGTCAAGATGACTGATGATGGCCCAAATGCATTGGGAGACCTTGATATTTTTAAGCTAAGGTCTTTCCCAGTTCTCATTTTGTCTGAGGCAACACCTATTCAGTGATTAAGGGTAGGTAGGAACTGAGGAAAGAGATGGCCTAGTTTGCCTTAACAAAAGAGTCAAATCTGGGAGGGAGAGACCCTCAGAGTTTCTGGCCAGAACAGAACAATTGCTATTTATACTCATCCTGAGCCATCAAAACCCAAAGAACGAACAGCTGAGGCTTGGACTGGGACCTATTTTTAGCCAATCAGTGAAAGCCAGAGAGATTTGGGTTTAAAGGCATAGTTAAGTATGTCTATTTGAATCATAATGAACTTTATCCAAGCCTGGTTTTCCAGAGCAATATTTCAAGAAATCATAAATGAGAACTACATGAGACAAAGGAATTAATTGTCCCGGTTTTTTTTTTAATAAAAATCAATAATAGAATAAATAAATAGGGAAAAGAAAAAAAAAATCTAGCTCCTAAATGAGATGAGGAAGAGAAGGAGGAGAGGAGAAATAGGAGAAGAAAGAGTCAGATTTCTAAAATCTAGTCCCAGGGGTGTGACCTTTAGAAAATAACTTTACTTATTTTGGGTCTCATCGTCCTCAAATTTTAAATGAGTGTTGGACTACACCATCTTGGCATGATTCTTTCCAAACTTTGAAATTCCTTATTAGTTTAAACTTTAAGAAAATGGAAACACAACAATGTGGAAATAAATTGTAGATTTGCTAATCAGTACTTTGGTGATAAAATGAAAAATGAAATGTATTTTTCACTATAAAATGCCAGACAGTGAGGGTGCAAATCCCACATCCACATGCCATCCAAAGCTCGCAATTCTAATATCCTTTAAGGTTATCTCTTACTCAGTCATTGGGGATTTATTTAAAGAAATGTGACTAAGTCACAGAAAAGAACTTCTGATCACCTTTTATCAACAAGACTGGTGACCCATGAAATAATGGGGAGAGTTTGGTAGCCCTCAGGGGCTCATACCTCCAGGAGACTACCAGTTAAGCAATCCCTGAAAGGAGGAGGCAGCCTCTACAATGGAGATCACTTATCTGGCAATTAACAAACTTAAAAGGAGGCCCATTCTTCCACTTTTGCAGGAGAACTCATTGCTTAAACTTCACTTTTTATACTGAATGCATCACTAATTTAAATGATAAGTAAGAAGAGAAAGCCTAGAATGTCTGAAATTGAAACTTTTTTTAATTACTAGTTTTCAGCATTGTTTTCCAGAAATTAAAAAATATATATATTTTATATTAAAAAGATCCATGTTTCAGTTTTATGTGAACATTTTTTTAAATATAAGATTGTTACTTTATGTGTTTTAATTGTTATTTTAAACAGAAAAGTTGTACTGTTACTTTTGTAGTAACTAGAGATATGCCCAGGTTGAAAGTGATCATTCTTGATTTTTTTAAAACAAATAACTGGCACCATTTTCTTCAAGTACTTCAATATGTGGGGAAAATTTTTGTCTTAGTTTCTGGTCCACAAAATAAGGTATTTTGAAACTGTTCTTCATCTGCAGAGTTCCAGAGGACTCACCTCTCAAAGAAATACTTTTACTTAGTTTCCTTTATTTAGGTTTTTTTGTTTTGTTTTTAACTCAAATGCAGATGACACAGACAAAGAAGAATTTTTCCAAGATGAAAATGTATAATAACTTTTTTTAAGCTAGAAGAATTTAGTTTCCATTTCTGGAACTTTTAACCTCAGAATGCTGGCCAAGTAAAACAAAACAAAAAAACCTTCACAGTGAAGCAGAGCAGAATAGAATGATAGGAAACACAAATGATGTATGGTTTTGCCAATATGGGGAATTTCCTCCATAAATGCAGACAGCAGTCCTATAGGGCTGTAATTAAATCTTTAGGAGTAATTTGAGGAACATAGAGGTTAAGTGAATTGGTAGTTCTAGTGGGAATAAGTATATATGTTAATTGAGCAACTTCATCTTGTTTTAAGCCTTTATTTTGTAACTAAGCTGTTGTAACAGAAAAACAACTAAATTGTAACAAGATAAATATCTGTGTATAGTTTGGCAATGGCAAGCATATGCCACCCAAATTTAATTTTTAAAAAAGCTGCTAATGATATATGTATATGCCCCAAAGTTGGTAAACAACTGTTTTGATGGCCCCTGATTCTTCCAAATAACTACAAAGATGTGTGTATTATCCCCTAATCTCGTAAGCAACATGTAAACATCTGCTAATGGTGAGTATGTATCCTGAATCTGTTAAAATAAATAAATAAATAAACATTTGCTAATGATGTTAACTTTGGTAATTTTCTTTTATCATATGCTTAGGTATCCAATCACCAATCAGAACTTAGTTGTAATTTGTAAATGCCCTTAGCCTGAACCAGCCATCAGTCTGCCCTTGAATCCTAGCTCCTGAGTCATGAAAACTAGATTCCATGTTGGCTTGAGAGAGAGAAGACTTACTAGAATGCCACCTTGGAAAAGCCTACGGCTGGAACCTTATCATAAGTACCAGTAGGAGACATGTTCATCAGAACTTGAAAAAATCAAGTTACGGTTTGGTTTTAGAGCAGTTGAGATTTATACTGTTGAAAAATCAATAAAATTTGATTGCATACATTGATAAATGTGTCTTACATTATATTATATTAGCCCTAATAAACATAAGCTTATATAAATTGGTTTCACACATGCATAGTTTTTTTTATACCAGAGTCATGAAGTTAGTAAATGTCAAAAGAAAGACTTGAACCCAAATTTTCCTGAATCTAAGCATTTACTTCACTGTGCTATGTGCCTCTAAGATGGAAGCACATGGTAAAACAAAAGGCAAATACTTCAAAACAATTTTTAAAAGGATGAACTAATGAAAAAATAAATCTCTTGAACACTCCTTATGTCCCAATGGTATACTAAGCATGGGGGATACAAACACAAAAGCCAAAAGAATCTGTCACCAAGCTTAAATTCTAATGGGAGGAAACAAGGTAAAAAGCTTTGTGGTCAGAGAGGAACATTTTTGTCCAGGGATGATAACAATCCATTGTTTAGCTGCTTTAAGATAGGTGAAACCAATAGAAAATCACTGAGCCTGTCCATTCTTCTTCATGCCATAATTTGGAAAACACTTTGTATTTGATTTTGTCAACATGAAAGTTAGATAATACATTTCGTTGAATAGCCTCTGTGGAGTTAGGTGACTTGATGAGATTGTAATAGCATGTGTAAACAGGAAAACTAAGAGACCCTCACCAGATGCAGAGAATTCATCTTCCACTTGGAAAATACAAAGGATATGCCACATGAGACAGATGAATGCACTTCTTCCTATTTTATGCCTTGTTTGATATAAGCAGAGAAACCTTAATTGGTGTAGAAGAGTAGGCTGTGTCTCATTTGTGAAAATGAGCAGGATTGCAAATGGCTCCAAGATGCTACAGCCCCAAAACTAGCCTTCTTTTGATGTTGTACAGCTGGCTGTCATGGAAATACCATGATCTCCAAAGAACTAAAACCAGGGAGGGTCCAGGGAGAAATGTCAAGAGCTGAGAAGACCAAAGCATATCAGCAAGAATAACTTACATGAAAAAAAAAAGTACAAGATGCCATTAAAGATGTTTATGACTGGACAAGGACAGAGAACAGATAGATATTGAGAGCAACAATGACAAATAGCCAGTTTAAAAAAAAAACAGTCTTCCAGCATATTGGAGAAATCTTCTATAAAGGATTTTTAGGAAGGAATAGATATGAATTGCTTGAAATAGGAAGGCATGATCTGAACTGACATTTAAGTAATTCATGTATAAGTATATGTAAGATATAAGTAACAAAAAAAATTTGATCTCAAGTCCTTTGGCACCAAGTCAGCATGGATAGAACACTAGACCTGGAGTCAGGATGACAGTTCAAATCTGGTCTCAGACACTTACGAGATGTGTAACCCTGAATGAGTCATTTAACCCTGTCTTTCTCAGTTTCTTCATTTGTAAAATGGGCCCAATAGTAGCACCTGCATCACAGAGTTGTTGTGAAGTTAAAATGAGAAAATATTTGTACAACTTGCAAAACTACTATTACAACTACAACTCAGACCACCCTTTCTTATTCCTCCTTGAAACAATACTACAATTGTTTTCACTTGTGTCCAACTCTTTCAGTGTTTTCTTGGCAAAGATACTGGAGTAGTTTGGCATTTTCTTTCCATTTTACAGATGAAAAAATGGAGGCAAACAGGATTAAATGACTTGCCCAGGGTCACATAGCTAGTAAGTGTCTGAAGCTGGATTTGTACTCAGGATGATGCATCTTCCTAACATCCGTAGTTCTATTTGCTGCTGCTGTTGCTGCTGCTGCTGCTGCTGCTGCTGCTGCTGCTGCTACTACTACTACTACTGCTACTACTACTACTACTACTACTACTACTACTACTACTACTACTGCTACTACTGCTACTACTACTACTACTACTACTACTACTTCTACTACTACTACTACTACTACTACTATGACTACTACTACTACGACTACTACTACTACTACTACTACTACTACACCTTTGCTACCTCTCAAATCAAATTGAGATTGAAGCCAAAAATCTAGATTGAGACAATGTGAAAATAGGAAGAATAATTGTCTCAACAGGATAAAAAAGGGAACATCATTTCTGATAATAAACCAGCTACTCATTAAATTGAGAAGTTGTAAGACTGACTTGGAAATCTGGAAAAAAAATTATTATTCCTTGGACTTATCTATAGAGACTTTTGAGACAGATATAGGTCAGAAGATCAACTCCTAGAATCAATGATTCATCTTCTGGTAAAGTATTCTGTGATAGCTGAATTGGAAAAGGGAAAGAGAATAAGAGAGATATCATATAAGACAGATCACAGATCAGTATCTAAGAAATATGTATGACTGCATATATGTATATCTATATATTTATACATAGTCACATTTATGTATAAGTGTGTACACACTCACAGACACAAATACATACACACTTCTATCACTGACTCTATCGCTCTCTCCATGCTTTTAGGGAGTCTAAAATACAAGTTTAGACTAGTCTTTCATTGACACATTCTTGGTATAGCAGAGGACTACAATATTTTTTAGTTGCTGTTCTATTGGCTTTCAGTAAAACATCTACCCTGTATTCATAGAGCTAGAAGGGACATCAGAGATGGTATAGTTCAATCTGTTCATTTTTCAGATATGGAAACTGAGGACCCAGGAAATAAAGGCCCCCCAAGACATACAAATAAGGGGAAGAATCTGAACCTATGTCCTCTGACTATAATCTAGCCCTCTTTCTACTGCAGGGGGAAAATGCATGCAAGAAAAAAAAAGATCAATAAATTTCCATAGTTTCATGTAATTATCATATTATGATTATATTATAACATTATATCCTTATTATTATAACTGTAATATATCTAATGTATCTCCTCAGCAAGCTTTTGTGTATCTTTACATATGCCCCAGGTTAAGAATGCCTGGTCTTTGTACTGTTTTCATGTGACATATATATATATAATTTTAGACTTGAATACTAAAACTTAAATACATAATAAGAAAAGAAATATTATAAACTTAAATATCAAAAGCAAATATAAAATAAGAGAAGAAAAAATAATGTGTCATATGCACAACAGAACGTGAGAGGATTCAAAATATGCAGCAATAAATGCTCATTTCAAGAAAGCCTAAGTACTAAATACCGTAAGTTGCACTGAAAGCTCTCCAGCTTTTCTTTGCCTCCTTGTGGGTGTTGTTTTGTTCTCCCATCTACACTTTTTACTTTGTTCTTTTTTTTCCCTTATGATGTTTATTTTCTTTGTTTGAACTGCATAGATATTTTACATGGTTTGTGAATTAAAACAACAGTCAAATGTCAGTTAAAATCAATCTCTAAGAAATCAATGGGATATATTATTTATTGAAAGTTATTCTTGTTGTGATTCAGTCATTTCAGTAATGTCCAACTCTTCATGACCCCATTTGGGGTTTTCTTGACAAAGATACTGCAGTGGTTTGTCACTTCCTTCTCCAACTCATTTTAAAGATTAGGAAAGGAAGGCAAACATGGTTAAGTGACTTGCCCAGGGTCACACAACTAGTCATCATCTGAGGCCAGATTTGAACTCATGTCTTCCTGATTCCAGGCCTGGCATTCTATCTACTATACCACCTAGCTGCCCACTCGAATATACTCTTGCCTTACTTGGCATTTTGCTGGGTACAGTAGCTAGCCAGTCACACTTTAGCTGAGACCACAAGAGTAAGTGACCTTCAACAACACTTGTCCATTCTCTGTTCTTGCGCATTGCCCAGAGATTTCTTGAGGCTAGATGGCACAGTGGATAGAGTTCTGGATCTATAGTTAGGAAATTCAGTCTCAGACTCTTACTAGCTATGTGATTCTGGATAAGTAACAGTGTCTGTTTCAGTATCTGTCTCAGTTTCCTCATCTGTAAAATGGACCTATTAGTAGTATCTATCTCTCAGGGTTTTTGTGAGGATAACATCTGTATTTAGCACAGTGCCTAGCACGTGGCAGGTACTTAATAAATACTATTTCCTTCCTCACAGTGAGGGTGCTCCTTTGCTACTTCCCATTTCATCTACATTGAACGCAGCTCAATCCAAGCCAACTATCTTCTGGTTCCTTTCTCTGTAAGTGCCTCTTACCTCTTAACTAGTCTACCTTTGGTGCTATTGTTGCCTCCAATGGGATGAGCAGTATGGTGGAGTTAAGATGCCAAATGCCTCTAAAGATCCTATACAAAACAAAACAAAACAAAAAGATAGAAAGTGCTGTCTCAGTAAGTGTCTGAGGCTGGATTTGAACTCAGGAAGATGAGTCTTCCTGACTCCAGGCCTGGCACTCAATGTACCATATGGCGCCACCTAGCTGCCCTAAATATATCCAGTATTTTTTTTTTTAATAAATCTTTGTTTCTTCTCCCTTGTGATTGTACCTTGTCCATTTCATATTTTGGGAGTTTAATTTTCCTCTCTGTTTTTATCCAGCTTATATTTTTACTAGTCTTTTCAAAGAATTCACTTTTAGTTTGACATTTCTGTTGTCTTTGCTTCCCCCTCTAATTTTCAAGATATTTTCTTTTCTATTTATTTTGTGTGCACTGTTTTAAATTTTCTTTTCTACTACATTAATTCTCTCTTTTTCTTTTCTTTATTTTATAATGTATTTTTTTTCCCCAGAGGGCCTTAGTGAGTATTTTGAAAGTGATATTCTAAGATGGACCACATCTTCCTATTTTACAATTGAATGAAAGACCATAGAGAATGCACAATCTCATGGGGCTTGTTTGTTCATTAGGGGAGGGTGGGATAAAGTGTTTTATCCAATAGATGGAAGTATGGCCCTAAAAGCTTTCTTACAACAGGGATCTCCCATTCATGTTTATTCTGTAGCCTGGGAAGGGTGTACCCTCCTCTTTTCCCCTCCAGGGGCCTTAGGTCTTAAGTCACCCCAACAAGGTTCCTGTCTTGGCGTATTCTCTATCTTCTTATGCCCTCACCCACATTGTAGAATTTGAGGTGGCAGGGAGGGGGAGAGACACAATCTCTAAATCAAAGCTTTGAACTGACTCATGTCTAGGGTTTCCTAAAAATGGATTGATAGGGTCCTTTCTAGAAAATTGGTCAATGTACAATGTAGAAAAAAGAGTAGGACAGCCATTTCAATCTAGCCTTCTCAACAAATAGAATTTTTAAACACAGAAGATCCATTAGCACATATTAACATAATACTTAAAATATGAACCAGTAACCCCTCACTTCTACTATATTCTCGTGGAAGGTAAAAAATAAAGACTCCTCAAAGATTTGTTCAACTCTTGAAAAGCCATTTTCCTTTTTCTTAAGTTCCTTGTTCACCAAACAAGTCACAAGCCCAGAAATCCTGGCAAGGCAGGGCATGGCTTATAGCCTTTTGCAAGGAACCAGAGGACACAGGTTGTTCTTTCCATCCCCCAAATCTTCAGTTCAAATCAATGAGATCCCCCTGATTAATTCCATTTTACATACATCAAAATCATTTCAGTTTCCCTGGAAAAATATGACAACAGTAATAATCTTGTTCAGTGTTCTTCTGATCACAAACATTAAGTGAGGCATAAATAAGGAGATGTGTCCTCATTGGAGACATTTATCACTGGGATAATATACATCCATCTCAGAGTCCAACCTGAAAAATGATTCTTTGTTCGTGGTGATGTCGTCCAGAAGTTCTTGTTTAGAAATAACATTTTCTGGGTATATTAACCTCTCAAAAGAGACCCACAATCACTCAAGAGAATTTGGCTTGGTAATTAACAAAGCAAAGACCAAGTTGATAAAAAATATCTATTTTGGAAAGTATAATGTGTAATTGTAAAGTCATTTTACATGTATATTTTGGACTGATAGTACAAATGGACAACAAGTTAACCACAGAATTAAACAGGAAGAGAGGAAAATGGGCTGGATTACCTGTAGGAAATAGTAAAAACTCCTGTAAGACCCTGAAAAGAAAAGAAAAATAAAGCTATCCTTTTAATAGCAATCTTCAGCCAGAGTTACTACACAGTTATATAACATGTAGCACCCCAGAGTCTAAAAAATTAAAAATTAATATCTCTTAGTGGGTCATGGAGAAGTGCATGCTGGGTATAGGCAGGATGTAAGACATAACAAATTAGGAGTCATGAGGAACAACTGAAGCAAAGGATGTCATTAAGGAAATGTATGATTGAAAAAGAATATGAGCTGGTTATATGCCAAGAGTGAGAGATAACAGGTAGAGGCAAATAAATGTTCCCTTGCTATCCTCCCCTCCTGTCTGGAGAGTAAATGGAAAATATCCAGCATGTTGGACTGATCTCCTGTGGCAAATTTAGAAGAAGGCATGGTCAGGAGTCACACCTAATGGTTTGGGCATGCTTGGCTTGCCATCTGTGTCATTGGAGGGAACATCTGGACAAATGAGATTGCACACACATTAGAGACTTCAAGTCTTTGCTAATGAAGTTGTGCTATACTCATTTCAAAGGGTACCTTAAGAATAAGTGTTCAATAGGTTGCTAATGGCAACAAGGATCAATGCTGTCCATCCAATTCCTCGTAGACTTATCTTGTTATTGAGAGTGTGGCTAATTCTCTCCTTCAAAAAGCACGTAAAGAAGGATGATGTGGAATTGATTGAAATCATTGACCTTTCTTTAGTTGCTTTACTCAACTTAGGAAAATGAAGACAGGCAGTTATAAGACAGTACCTGAATCATTCAAGAAGCCTGAATAAGGATGAGGATAAAGACCAGAATGCTACTTTGGATTTCATTGATACAAAGAACTCCAGTGTGGGCAAACTCACCCCTTAGAGGTTGGCAGCTTCTCTGCCACTGAGAAGCTTAAAAAGTTGCCTAGAGATATAACCTTTTTCAGATGCATTTTTTTTTTTGGCTTGCTGCTTCACCCATTGGATTGTGGGCTTCTTGAGGATAGGGACTGCCTTTTGTCTGTTTTATATCTCTAGCACTCAGCTCAGTTCCTGACACCCAGAGGTGCTGAATAAATGTTTATTGGCTATTGATTTACTGACTAGAGAGGTTAAGGGACTGACTGGCCCAGGGTCACATTACTGCTATGTGTCAGAGTTGAGCCTTGAACTTCAGTCTTCCTGGTTTTCAGCCAACTCTAATCACAAAAATACCTCATGCATGTATCTTGTTTGAAGTTTTGCAAGGTGTCTTACTTACATACATGATTATCTCAGATAATCTCATCAACAATCCTGTGTGATAAATGTTATAATTGCTGTTACCTTCATTTTGCAGGTCAGGAAATTGAGCCTCAGAAAGTTTATGTGACTTGCCTTTTGTTGCATAGCTAGTAAGGGTCAGAGGTGTTATATGAATTCAGCTTTCACCAAGCACCAGGCAGGTGTTGCTTCCACTAATCCATCACTTCTACACTTAAGCATGTAGCCCCACACTTCTCACTTGCCAAGGGCAAGTCTCTTCCCCCCACTCCCAATTTTGTTCTGAGGAAGAATTTATAGCCTCTTCATGTTTTCATGTAATAACCAATGCATAAAACACTGCTAATAATTAACCTGTTTGGTTAATTTTTATGGAAAAACAGCTCTTAGATTTGTTTGTCAATTTTATCATCTCTATTTGTAAATTTCATGTACTCTAATTTTCCAGATTCCTTTTCTTTCATTTTGGAGCTGTTCAAGGTAGTGTCTATAGGAATTGAGAGCTCAGTTCATTTTATTGATGGACTCTCTTATCATTTTCTTTTTTTTAAATTTCAATTTATTTATTTACTTTTAGTTTACAACATTCACTTCTTCAATCCCTTGATTTTCAAATATTCTCCTGCTCCTGCCCCTCCCCCCCATGGTGGCATGCAATCAAATAAAGAATTTATAAATACCTTCACATTAAACATTAGTCAAGTTGTAAAGAAGGATTATAACCAATGAAGTGAACCAATGAGAAAGAAGAAATGAAACAAAAGAAATGAGGGAGAGTAAGTAGTTTGCTTCAATTTGCATTCAGACTCTGTATTTCTTTCTCTGGATGTAAATATCCCTTTCCATCATGAGTCTTTTTGAGTTGTCTTATAACTTTGCATTGCTGAGAGTAGCCAGTCTATCAAAGTTAGTCATGACACATATGATGTGTCTGTAATTGAGTACAAATTTCTCCTGGTTCTGCTCCCCTCTCTCAGCATCACTTTATATATGTCTCTCCAGATTAT
>CM053583.1:197661229-197698035 GCA_028627135.1 Pseudochirops cupreus
AGCTGCAATAAATATTTTTGTACATATGGGTCCTTTTCCCACTTCTATGATGTCTTTGCAATACAACCCCAAAAGTGGTATTACTGGGTCAAAGGGTATGCAATTATCTATAGTCCTTTGGGCATAGTTCCAGATTGCTCTCCAGAATGGTTGTATCAGTTCACAGCTCCACCAACAATGCATTAGTGTTCCACATCCTCTCCAGCACTTGTCATTTTCCAGTTTTGTGATCTTAGCCAATCTGACTGGTAAAATGTGGTACCTCAAATTTGTTTTGATTTGCATT
The DNA here is from genome assembly GCA_028627135.1 of Pseudochirops cupreus. Classification (NCBI taxonomy): domain Eukaryota; kingdom Metazoa; phylum Chordata; class Mammalia; order Diprotodontia; family Pseudocheiridae; genus Pseudochirops; species Pseudochirops cupreus. The sequence continues at coordinate 197,661,516 of CM053583.1, forward strand.
TCTCGAATTAATAGTGATTTAGAGCATTTTTCCATATGCTTAAAGATATCTTTAATTTCTACCTCTAAAAATTGCCTGTTCATATCCTTTGACCATTTATCAATTGGGGAATGACTTGTATTCTTATAAATTTTACTTAATTCCCTGTATAGTTTAGAAATGAAGCCTTTATCAGAGACACTGGTTGTAAATATTCTTTCCCAATTTCCCACTTCCCTTCTTAAATTTATGACCAAGGAAGAGTTGGAGAGCATTATAAAATGCAAAATGCATTACCCTGATTACATTAAATTGAAATGTTTCTGTACAAACAAAGCCAATGTAACCAAGATACTATATCTCTTAACTGAGTATTTTCACTGACTGTTGCCCATGACTGCAACATTCCTCTTTTCTGTCCTTCAAGTCTCAGCTAAAATCTCACTGTCTATAGCAGTGGTTCTCATCCTTCCTAATGCCGTGACCCTTTAATACAGTTCCTCATGTTGTGATTACCCCCAACCATAAAATTATTTTCATTGCTACTTCATAGCTGTAATTTTGCTACTGTTATGAATCATAATGTAAATATCTGATATGCAGGATGTATTTTCACTGTTACAAATTGAACATAACCCACAGGTTGAGAACTGCTGGTCTGTAGGAACCCTTTCCCACACTCCCTTAATCTTAGTGTCTTCCTTCTTAGATTAAGCTAATTTATTGTGTCTATATGTAGATAGTTTTATATATATGTATATATATATATATATGTATACACACATATATATGCACACACATATTTGTATATGTGTATATAAATATATGTGTATATAGATAGATGTAAAATATACATACATGCACACAAAGAGATTAAAATGTATCTTGGTTATATATAATTGTTTCCGTATTGTCTTCCCTACTAGACTGTGAGGTCCTTAGAACAGGGACCTTCTTTTTCTTTGTGCCGCTCTGTGCTTGGAATAGAAGCAAGCATGTGTATTCACAGTAAGTTGCAAAGAAGATATTGACCTGAATTGATAGGGGAGTTTCCTCCTCCAAAAGTTCCCTATATCAATGAAACCACAGGCTCAGACTTTATCCTTGTTCCATAAAACCCTCATAGAAAATATCTCTAAGACTCTGGAGGTCTTCCTATGAGTCTTTTTTTCTCTTCTACAAATTTGGTGGACACCAAATGCTCCATCTGTTATCTCTCACTCACAAAATGACAGGTTCATGTCCCCTAATCATTCACATCACTAAATACATCTTTTGCACCACTTCCAACACATTTTATTGGCAACATGCCACAATCCTGGTTTCACTTGAAGTTAAAGAAGATGAGTAAGTCTGGGGTAAAGATAATGTGACCTAGTTTGGATATGCTGAATTTGTGATCTCTCTATGACATCTAGTTTGAAATATCTTGTAGCACTTTGAAATGTGTGAATGGAGCCAAAGAGTTAAAAGGCCTTAAAATGGGGGTGTTAGAGTCACTGGCATAGAGAAGGACATTAATAAAATAAAGAATACACAAAGGAAGGTATTTAGGATAATTAAGAGCTTTGAACTCATAGGAGTTGATGAAATCACCAAAGGATACAATATAGAAGACAGAGTCCAGGACAGAACATTGAAGTATTCCCCAGGATATAGAAGACAAGCCAGCAAAAGAGACTAAGAAAGAGAAAACATTTCCAGATTTTGACTTTTGATCATAGATTTGGAGAACTGTGGGAGCTTAAGGGTCATTGCGTCCAGTGACCTCATCACTTAACACACTTTTGGGAACATAGTAGGTCTTTAATAAATATTTATTAATTTTGTAGTTATGGGAGATAAGACCCAGATATTTTAAATGGCCTACCCAGGGTCGCACAGCTGTTAAGCTTTTAAAGTGGGATTCCAGGTTAGTGCTTTCTGACTCCAAGTCCAGCGCTCTTTGAATTGGATCACATATAACCTCTGTCAGTAAGTATAGACAAAGATGGACCATTACCTAATTGGAAATGGGAAGATCAGACTGGATCATATTTAGGAGAATGTCTTTGCTTTCAAAGTTCTCCAGTCACCCATCATCATTTTTCAGTCATTTCAATTGTGCACTACTTTTTGTGACCCCATTTCAAGGTTTTCTTGGCAAGCATAAAGGAGTGATTTGCCATTTCCTTTTCTAGTTCATTTTACAGATGAGGAACTGAGACAAATAGGGTTAAATGACTTGACCAGGATCTCACAGTTAGCAAGTGTCTGAGATGGGATTTGAACTCATGAAGATGAGTCCTCCTGACTTTAGCCCCTGGCACTCTATCCACTGAGCCACCTGGCTGCCTTATCTCAAGTCACTATCTGTTGAAATGTCCATCTTCTTAACAACATTCTCCTAGAAATGACTGTGAATTTTGAATTCTATGATCCCAGAAAAAAAAAATAGCTGACCCACAAGAGAATGGTTGTTCTTGTTTATCTTCCTTTCTCAAAGAGCACCATGACAACAGGGAGGTGATGCCATAACATCTATGTAAATTGGATTTAAGTGAGGGAAGGCTGTGCATAGTCACCAACTGTACTTTCTTCTCTGGAACCATTTGGGTCCAGTGACAAGATATAGATCAGAACTACTAGAGATGGACCTGGAGAGAGGGGACAACCTTGGTCTTTTTAAGTGAAGATGTTTCTCAGACCTCAGTTTGCCTGAGGCAGTGCCCACTTAGTGGTTAAGACTAAGTAAGAAATGAGGCAGAGAATGAACTCTTTGACTTACTTTAAAAAACTCTATCTGGGAAGGGAAGACCCTCAGGGTTTCTGGCTAAAACAAAAGAAACAATTGCTATTTGCATTCACTCTGAATCTTGGGTAATACAGATCTTTCCTTTTTTTTCTTATTAGCTGATCCAAAAAGCAATGGAAAGATACATGGGAAACAGGTGGTTCTGGGGTGAGGGATGGAGTAAGGAATATACAAGTAGACTACAACATGTTGTCACAGATTCATTGGCAGAAGAATGGATTTGATTACTGAGCATTAGGGTTAGTCAAAGGATATCAACCAGTCATTTTGATAACAATGAGAAATCATAGATGAAGACTCCAAAGGCTATACAGATATCCATGAAATATTAAAAGAATCAATGATATGTAAATCCTTGGAGGATTAACATAAAGTTAAGGGGAAGGAGCATGGTCTAGTAGAGCCAAGAAGATTTGGTTTCAATGTTGGCATCTACAAATATAGAGTATGTGACCCTAAGGAAGTCACTTCAATTCTCAGTATTCTAGGAAATTCTCTAAGACTGTAAGTTGTCAATATGGCATCAACCTGCATTTCTAGAGGAAGTACTTCACTTCAAAATCCCTTAGATCAAGGAAATCACACATTTCATTCCTATTCCATTCATATCTCTAAGTAGAAGCATGGCATATTATCAGAAGTTGTAGGCAGGTTAGGTCAGGAGTAGGAAACTTTCAGCCTCTAGGTGCCAAGTGGCCCTCTAGGTTCTCAAATGCAGCTCTTTGACTGAATCCATCAAAGGGCAGCACTCGAGGACCTAGAGGGCCACATGCGGCATCAAGGCTGCAGATTTCCCAGTCCTGGTAAGGTCTGCATAGATATGAAGTACTCACATTTATGAACTCATGGGTTTATTCCCATATTACATGACAGAACCCTGGAATACAGAAGGATTCTATAGAATAGGGGCTTCTCAGCCCAAGATTCATAGTCATTACTTTTTTATTTTATAACTGTACAAATATAATTGGTTTTCTCTATAATACTAAGTATTTTATTTTATGCATTTGAAAACATTCTGAGAAAGAGTCCTTGAGCTTCTCCAGACTGCCAAAGAGACTCGTGACACCTTAGAGGTGAAGAAACTCTAGGCTAGATGGAAGGAGGGTAGGAACATCTGAGGATGACTCAGCAAACAAAGAAGCCTTTAGATCAAGCATGGTGGCCTAAAGCAAAAGAAACCTTATCTCCTTGGCCCTGGATATGTTGGGTTGTTTCAGCTCTATCAGTAGCCTGGGATCCAAGGATTCCTATGAACAAGAGTTTGATTGGCTATCCTCTGCAGTTTCTGGTTTGGAAGGGAAGAAAAATAAAGTGGGTTGAGGATGCCCCAGCTGGCTGATCCATGGAATCTTAGTGCTCAGAAAGAGGGATTTAGGAAGATTAAATTGTATGGGGCTATTGCCACATTAGAAATAACAAAAAATGAAGAAATCTGATTCACCAATGACAACTAGCCCTTGGCAAGATGCAATCTACAGTAAAACACTGAAGGCTGAGGAACAAATATTATGATTTTCTCCATTTCCTCCATTTGGAGTTTTAGTAAGAGTCTATTAAAAATACAAGGCAATGCTAGATTTGGAAGGAAAATAATGATGGACAGGTGTAAAGGAAGCCTGGCAAGGACTAAAGAAATAAAGGCAGAAAAAGGAAATGAGCTCAACTCTAGAAAGGCTAGCCACAGCAGGCAGGGACATTGGGCTGGGACAGAAAACAAAGTCTGCTTGCAATATGGAACACAAACTCCACTGGGGACACTGGGGAGGCCAAATGAATATGAATGAGCTTATTAGTACCAGACACAAGACAAAGGAGGCAACCAGGAAAAGATGAGGACCTGAGCATAATGGTGGGAAAAATTTAATATAAAAACTTCCAATTTCCTACAACATGCAACACATACATGAGTACAGACACAGACAGTGAAGGGACCTAAATATTCTTTAAAAAAAAAAGTTGGAAAGGTTAGGGAAAAAAAATGTTTCTAGAACATTTACCTCAAAGAAAGAAAGGTTTTATGAAGGTTTTCTTGGGTTTCTTCATTTTATTGTTTTAGCTTCCCCAGATTTCAAAAGAATGGGATGGGACAGGAAAGGGAGCTAAAAGTGTCACTGCTGCCTATACTTGGAATAAATCAACAGATAGAGTACTCCCAGTTGGTAATTTTTATAATATAACTTGCTCCAAAAATTATTCCAAGGAGGTAATGGTTAGGACTTTTCTTAAAAATAGAAATTGTTTATTTTCACCGGTTAGTATTGCCTTTGTTATCTTCAAAAATTCAAACTATGAAAATATGTGATTCTTGGATTTTTTTAAGTAACATCATACTTCAAGTGGTAACTTTTTTGTCCTCTTCTTTGTAAATTAAAATAGTTGATTAAAAATTCCATTTGAATTTCAAATGTATGATCCTCTATAAAATCAGTGTATGCTACCAGTATTCCAAGAGCACCCATCAATTCTCTGTTGCACAAGATTTGAAGCTGCAAAGGACTTAGAGTTTATCTAGTCCAAATTCCTCATTTAATGGAAGAAGGAGGAGGAGGAGGAGCAGGAGGGGATGAAGATTTTTATTTGTAATGTACATTGTCCTTTAAGATACTGCCACATTCATATGAAGCAGTTTAATGGTGAAAAGGATAGGAAAATTACTTATACATGAAGGAAAAGAGTTTTCAGCTATAAAAGGATTCAATATATTGTTCCTGTTATGGCTGAAAATTTTGATGCCTAAAAAGAATCTAACTCCCTCTCTCCCACTTTGTTTTAATAATTTAAAAAATGAATCCTATTAACATATGTATATGTTATCTTTGGAAACATATCTCTTCCACTGACATGTTCCCAGTGATATTTTATAGCAAGCTTCTGTATACACTCAGGACTTTAAGATTCGGCACTTTACATGTGACATAGTAAAATTTCAAGTTTTCTCTTGTCAGAAGATCTTCAACAATCTCTCCTTACCTTGCCACCTCTACCCAAATCTGAGGCTGGCCTCCTGGCCCTTACCAGACCCAACATTACTACGTGATGAACTTTGAGGGAGGACTGAATTAGATCACATTGAAATAGTCTAATCACCCAACTTCCTCAACATACTTCTTTCCAGCCACTGCTATTTTGCCTAGATTTACTCTTCATTGTTTAGCATAATTGCACTAGTTCACATTCTCTCTGCCACAGTGAGTCTTAACTCCTAACTACGGAAGTATAGACTCTATTCCCAACTTGCCATCCCCTCACTCTTATCCCTCTTACCTCTAACTACCCCCGTCTCCCAAATGTCCTACTCTATATCTACCCACCCCTTCTACTATGCTTTCTGAAATGCCTGTTCAATAATTAGCAAACTTTATTTCACCTCAAACCTTTTCCTTTCTTTTCCATCTTTTGGTAGTCACTGAGATTTGAGCCCCTCCTGTTGATGCAACTTCCTTGAACACCTTTTCCAGTCCTGGAAGTGCCTTCACTAATACCTCTTGCATCACTAGTCAGGGTGAGGGTGTCATAATACTTTTGTTTTTCACTATTATTTAAGACTTTCCCTTTCCCATCATCATTTTATTCAAATTTATAATCCAATATAAATTCTGGATATTCTTATACCTCTATTGTCCACTTCTTCTCTATTCTGGCCATAATTTTTTGCTGTAAAGGCCATAAATTCTATTTTCATAATTCTCATTCCTCATTTGAACCACTCAGGAAGAGCAGCTTGTGATTCCATGTTCTCCTCATATTCCACAGGGTCTTGTATCTTGTTAAGTGTTGGATCACTTTCCTTCATTTGGTCCAGTCATCCTGATGAATATCAGGTCATTGGATCCAGATGACCCTGCAGGAGAAAGTGAGGCTGGTGACCTTGCACAGCCCTCCCTCAATCAAAACAAAATCAACTGCAAGTCATGGAATCATTTCCCTGATGCCAAGGTCTTCTTCAAAAATGAAGGACATACACAATTGGCTTTATCCAAAAATATCTGAAATCATTTACTACCTGGAGGTCACAATTCCTTCTTTGTTAAAGTTATCCTTATTGATTTATCTGCTTATGTTCAAGGTCTTAGACTTTTCTTTTTTCCTTAGATTCTTAGTAATTTTGGTGACTTGTCCCTGGAGTTTCTCCTATTTACTTTCTAACTTTGGCCCCTCTGATAGTGGTTTCCTTGGTGACTGGATGTCAAAGCTCCTTGACATCCTCTTACGCTGAATAATTGATAGTTCACCAGACTAAGCCTATGCCCCAGTTACTTTCAAGTGGTCAGAACTGGCCTCTGCTATATTCTATGCTATTTACTGCAGCTTAGTGGAGTGCTCAACAACCACCACTCCTACACATACACACACACATACCACACACACACACACACACACACACACACACACACACACACACACACACAGAGTATTCTGTCCTGGAGTTCTAACCTGCCCCTTTGGGCAGTTCAGAGAACTGTCATGTTGGTGCTAAGGGGTTGCCATCCGGAGAACTGGCAGTTCAGAGCTTTGGAATGCTGATGGGTCAAGAACTTCTCCCCCTCAGGGTTTGAACCATGAAGAGTTGCAGTCATTCTGGATGTCTATGGTGGCTGGGGCAAACTTTTGAAGCCTAGAGCCAGGGTCTCCTCAGCACTGGAAAGAGGGAGGTGGGACTGGGGTATTGGGGTGGGTTTTGTTATAAACCTGCATTAGATCCTTGGTTCAGCTAGTGTAGACTTGCTGCTGATAGTGGTGAGCTCAGAGTAAATTTATGTTGTTTTTTTAAAAACATAAATTCCAGGTGATTTAGGACATGGAGATAGCTGGAATTGTTTTATTTTTAATACAGAATTTCTGTTTTGGAGTGGTTTGAGAGGTCATGGAGATAAGGATCTATCACATCACTCACATGACCCTGAAGTCTATCAATTTCTTTTCAGTATCCTTCATTTTATCTTCATCCAGATCTCTCTTAAACTGGAATTTCCCAAGGATTTGTCCTGGATTATATTCTTTTCTCCCTTTTTAATCTCATTAGCTTCCTATGGATTCAACGTATATTCAGCCCCAATCTCTCTTCTGACTTCCAGTCTTGAATTATTAACTGCTTTTTGACTTCTTAAACTGGCTGTGCTGTTATCATGTCCAATTCAATATGACCAAAACAGAATTAATTGGTTTTCCCCAATAACCCCCTCCTTCTAAATTCCTTTATTAGCGCTAAGGATATGACCATTCTCTTGGTTACTCAGACTTACAAACTTAGTGTTATTTTCAATTCCTCTCTAGTACTCATTCCACATATACAATCTGTTACCAAGTCTTGTCATTTCTACCTACACAATACCTTTCCTGTATGTTATCTCCTTTTACTCATCAAGCCACCTTGCTAGGGTAAATTCTTATGAGCTCATGTCTGGACTATTGGAATATCCTTCTGGATGGTTCCCTGCCTTAAATCTCTCTCCACTCCAATCCACCTTCCCACTCAGCTTCACAAAACAGAAGTCTGACCACGCCACGCTGCTACTTAATATACATCAGTGGTTCCCTGTTATGTCCAACATCAAATATAACATACTCCATTTAACATTTAAAGATCTCCATTTAATATAGGCCCTTGTAATCTTATGAGTCAAATGTAAACTTTCAAGTGATTTTCCCTGGTGATCTAAGGTCATGGTATAAAGAGCCAGAGACAATGAGAACTGGAACCTAACTTCTCTATCTAAAGGTTAGACTACCTAAAAACTGAATATGGTCCAAGTCCACGGATCCAGATTGAGGGACCCCTCCAGGGGCCTCTCCAGGGAAAGGAAGAAAATGAGTAACCCAGCCCTCCCTCCTCAACTCAGCAGTCATTTACATTGTTATGAAATGTGAAGGATATTCTCTCACATTAGCCCTCCACCTCTCTGCCATTAGTACTGGGGCAAGTTTAATTATTTGTTTTCTAGAACCATCACAGATTTTTCAGTTACTCAAAGTTCAACTTCACTTCAGTGATCTTTTCAATTACATCGTTGTGGTCTTTCTCTTCATTGTTCTCTTGTTTCTGCTCATTATACTCTTCATTGATTCAGACACATTAGACTAATGTGAAATTCCTGAAATTCAGCATTTCTTATTGTACCAAATAATAGTACATTATATTAGTATACAATAGTTTTTTTTTAAACAATCACTGTCCTGTAGAAGGCCACCCATTAATTTCCAATGCTCTGTTTCTTTGAATAGCATTGTACAAATCATTAAGTTAGATGCAGTGCTGAAAGGTCTCTTAACTGACAACCGCGCATCCCTCCCTCAGCTTCTAGATATGCTCTCTGTCTCTCTCTGTCTCTCTGTCTCTGTCTCTCTCTTTCTGTGTGTGGTGTGTGTGTCTCTGTCTCCCTGTCTCTCTCTCCCTTTTTCTCTTTCTCATTTTCTTTGTCTCAGTCTCGATCTCTGTCTCCCTTCTATATAAGTAAGCAATCACCTAATCTGCCAAGCATTTAGCTCTCTCAGAGGGAGAGTTATATATTGCTTGACAGTTGGTTGTTGTTGATGTAGCAACCCCCAAATGCCCCACTCCCATCCCCCCATTTACTTCATGCTGGTGCGCTCTTTCTCCTGAGCCAAAGTGTGGCAGTAGCCAATATAATCTAGAGGATATTGTATGAAATATAGGAAAAAGTCACAAAAAAATTGTCACTCTCCTCACTTAACTTGAGTCCCATTTTCCCACAGGTCCCAATCATGACGTCTGTTTCATAGGATTCAACAATTAGGTTTTAATGGCCATTATTTTTTTTTAACATGATCAGATAGAATAAAGAAATACATACAGAAATTTTTAATGGTGATTCAAATAGCATGCTGCAATAACGTAACCAGATTTATCTTCTCATTGTCCTGTCTAGCAGTTTTCTCCCATCCAGTTGAGGGGGAAATAGATTGAGCACATTTGAAATACCACTGAGATTTTCCCAATCACAGTACTTCAAGACACTAGACAGGGAAATAAGCTATAGATCAGAATTCTGTTTGCTTTTGTCAGAGACAATGGCTAGTACTTTTGTTGTTGTTCAGCTGATTCAGTAACATCCAATTCTTTATGATCCTATGACCCATGAAGTTTTCTTGGCAAAGATAAAAGAGTGGTTTACCATTTCCTGCTCCAGTGGAGTAAGGCAAACAGAAGTTAAGTGATTTGCCCAAGGGACATAAAATTAATAAGTATCTCAGGCTAGATTCGAACTCAGGTCTTTCTGAGTCCAGGGTCAGTGCTCTATCCACTGAGCAAACTAGCAGCCTGCTACTGGTAGTACTGCACCATTGTATTCTAATCTGCATTCCTGGGTTCAGCACTATTTTCTAATCTGTTTTCATTGTGCATCTAATCTTTTCACCCTTATCCTTTCCCCGCCATGAAAACTCCATAAAGAGATTCTTGTTCACAGTTTTTGTTTCTCTGCTTGTATTCAAAGAAGGTTGTCTATCTGCCTTATTCTCTGTAAGATAGAAATCACAAACATGGAGACTAGGGGAACTTCCTCCTCCTTCTTTGTCTCACCCATACCAAAAATGCTTAGGAACAGTCTTTCAAGGCCAAAGGAAAATATACACTGAGGACTCTGGGAAATGTCTGCTTGCACATGTATCTCAGCTTTCTCAGTCTCTGTGATCCCTCTCCAGACTTCTTAGTCAACAAGTCAATAAATGGACATGTATTAAGTGCTTCCGATGTGCCCAATACTGTACTAATTGCTAGGAATAAAAAATGTAAACAGAAAGAGAGGCAGTCATTTTTCTCAGGGAGTTTACATTCTAAAGAGGAGGCCAAGAGAAAAGGAAAGTGTGGAGCGGGGCAGAAGATATTTAGCATTGAAACATAAGAGTGTGAACATAGAGAAATTCAGCCGGGTGAGAATTTCTGAACTGACTGCTCTGGGAAGCCTCCTTCATTGGAAATTTGGGGAGGAGACTTCTACCCCCATCAGAAGAAGGGACCCTAGGATAGACCATCACATTGAATGCTGTTATTCACATTTTGAGATATGTAGGGCAATGGTTTCTATCTTTGTTTTGGGGGGATATATGCCTAGGGTGGGATTCCTAAAGCAAAGAGTATAGAAAATTTTGTCAATCTTCCTATATAATTACAAATTAAAATCCTGAATGTTTACCATAGATCTGTTGTGTTCATTCATTCAGCTGTGTCTGATTCTTTGTGGCTCCACAGACCACAGCACACCGGGCCCTTTTGTTCTCCACTATCTCCTGAAGACTGTCAAAGCTCATCTTCATTGCTTCCACGACAATATCTATCCATCTCTTCCTCTGCCATCCCTTCTCCTTTTGCCTTTGATCTTGCCCAGAATCAGGGTATTTTCCATTAAGTCCCATCTTCTCATTATGTGGCCAAATTATTTAAGTTTCAGCTTCAGTATTTGACCTTTCAGTGAGTAGCCTGAATTATTTTTTTAATTATTGACGGATTCAATCTCCTTGCTGTACAAGGGACTCTTAAAAGTGTTCTCCAGGACCACAATTGAAAAGTCTCAATTTGATGCTCAGCTGTCTTCTTAGTGGAATTCTCACAGCCATACATGGTAACATCACAGCTTTGACTATATGGACTTTTGTCAGACAAGTGATATCTTTGTGTTTTCATTCGGTTGTTTGGTTTTAGTAAACGGTCCAGATTCACCATAGCTTTCCTTCAAAGGAACAAGTATCTTTTAATTTCATGGCAACAATCACCTTCTGCAATGATCTCTGAGCCCAAGGATATAAAATCTGACACTGCACCGATTTTTTCTTCCTCTATTTGCCAGGAAGTAATGGAGCCAGTTGCAGAGAGCTTAGGATCTGTTGGTGATTTTGCTGTTGCTTGTTTGCTGTTCAACTTTAAGGCAACTTTCATACTCTCCTCTTTTACCCTCACTAAGAGGTTTCTTAATTCTTCTCTTTCTGCCATCAAAGTGGTATCATCTGCATGTCCGCAATTATTAATAATTCTCCTGGCAAACTTAATTCCAGTTTTTGATTCATCTAAACTGATATTTTGCATAATGTGCTTTGCATATATGTTAATAAGGTGGCAATATACAGCCTTGTTGTATTCCTTTCCAAATCTCAAATCAATCAGTTATTCCATGCTCAGGTCTCTTGTTTCTTGGTCAGCATCCATGTTCCCCAGGAGACAAATAAGACAATCTGGTATGCCAATCTTTTTGAGGACTTGCCCTATTTTGTTGTAATCTACACAGTCAAAGGCTTTAGTGCAGTCAATAAAGCAGAAGTACAAGTTCTTCAGGAACTCTTTTGCTTTCTCTGTAATCCATAGATCTACCAATAGGGAATCAATAAGCCTGTCTTCCTACATCCCTTCTAACATTGATTATTTCCATGTTTCTGTCACATTTGCCAGTTTATATAGTGTGAGGTCACACCTCATAGTCATTCTAATTTCAATTTCTTTTCCCTTTAGTAATCTAAAGCAAGTTTTCATGTAGTCACTCATAATAATTTGCAATTATTTAAGAACTCTATATAATTGGTGTTACATATTAGTGACAATTTTATTTTGGGTATCAGACTTTTACTGGTAATATTTAATGCTAAATTCTGCATTTCCATTCTTCTATTTCACGATTAATTCAATCTTTAATGATTTTATTTGTGTAGAATTTTTTTTAATATGCAATACAATCTGCTTTATCCTTTGTTTAAGAATTCTCTTATAGCTTATTTGTGAAAAATGCCTGATCTAAGTGTCTTCTAATATTTTTATCCAGGATAAAACTTTATATAATCAAATTGTTCATGCAATTTGAAGCCTCTTATGTGTGGTGATTTTCCCTTAATGGTACTGCAAATGCCTCAGCATGGCATGGAAATTAGTCCAGGTTCTTGATGGCTATTCCAGAAAAGTGTAGTCTTTGACATGTTCTTCCATACTTGATGTGATTCTAGTATTCCACAATGGCTTTTTAACAGACCAATTCTGTTTCAGAGAATATGGAAAGACTCAGTAGCAGCTGTTTGGCTAAATGATTAGAAACTCTTTAATGTTGGCAATCTATGGGAAAAAAAATACAAAATCATTCTCAGTGGTATCTGCTCCCCTTCCACATTGGTACTAATGGTTGTGGATCAAGAGAAACAGAGGAAGAGAGTGCGAAGCATTCTACAGTTTTTTTTTTTATTATTATCTACAAGCTTTAATTTTAACTTACAACTTAACTGCTAAAACTCTAAGAGGAAAATCATTACCCATTGAGTCAAGTGAGTGGACTTACTGTTTAGAAAGCTGAATAATTATGATCTTGACATTTTTGCTATAAATAAAACAAGGGAAAAAACCAAGGAAACTAAGTAGAAGGATGCCTTGGATGCATCCTTTGAATGGGTAACAAAAAGATTTGGCTGAGTTTGGTAAAGATTTAGCTTGATCTTCTGCTCAAAGGCAACAAGAAAAATCATTTTCTGATCCTCTTGCAGTGAAACATTCATGGTATTTGTGTGAAGGTTGTCTTTAAAAATAATGCAAACCATGTACTATCTTCAATTACAGAGGTGGAAGAGGGAGAGAAATCCTTTTTCTAATTGCTTAATAAGACTCAGGAAATTAAATCAACTTATACTTTGATACACCATGACTTTGTTGCTCAGGTGGGGATAGGTGAAAGTACTAAGGAATATATTAGAAAGTATGGTTGAAGAAAAAATGAGAGAGGCCAAAGACTAGTAGAAGCTACATGCTTATTTTATTTTGAACACTTTCTTTGAGAGAAGATTGATAGTCTTTGTATATGGTAAGCAAGAACTAACACCACAAAAATCAAATAGATTACATTTTAACAATGAAGAAAACAGTTATTATCATGGGAGGCATTGCTGAAGAAGCTGGTTCTATAGTCAGATCACTGACTACAGAGCCCAGTTATTAAAATGCCATGTGAAGAATATTGGTGAAAAAAGATTTAGCATACAATTAAAACAACTCACTCCTGAACTATTTAAATAAGTAATTAATGATTTGGCTGGTTATTGTCCTTCATTCTCAAAGAGGATCAAAATGACATCACTATGCTAGAGTCAAGTTACAGTGTATCTGACTTTGACTGATCAGACCAATATGAGCTTGGAATTCTTTACCACAAGTCTAGCTGAAGTAGTTCATGTGAACATTTGGGGTGAGTTTTTTCTTTTTTTAATTTGCACATCCTGCATTTCCTTTAAGTTGTTTTAATTCTGCTTTGCTCATAGAGCACAGTACCTTCTCTGATGTGGGCACATCATGCTGAGTGGTACTGTGTCAGTGACTCTCATATAACACAATCAATTACAAATTTCTTAAGAGAGACCTTGAGAGTGTCCTTGATTGATTCTTCTATGAATGCTTGACCTGTATGAGTTCTCCATAAAATAGTCTTTTTGGCAACTCTATGCTTATGGTAATGAATAATAGAAATGCATAGAAATAAAATATAATTTTATACAGGCATTTCACATAAATCAATTGGCTAAAATAGAATGACAGAAAAGGACTGAGTGGATTAGAAAAAATTTGAATTATTTTGTCAAATAGGGACAGAGATCAAATTCAATAATGTTCTAGAATATAAGGTGATTTCAAAAATCTTATGAAGCAGGATGACAGATAATTATGATGAACAGAATTTCATAAAGAATGGAAAGGTGTAAAAAAAATCTCAGACCTTATTCATATTCAAACAATTTAACCAAAACATATCAAAAATTTACTCATATACGTGTTTACTTTCTAATCAATGCAAAATCTTGATGAGACTCACGTGCAAATGAATGGAAATCGTCCTTGTTTAATTCATTAATAGAAAAAAAACCAGATTTTTATAAGTGATTCTGTACAATGAACTACATCTTATTTCTCAGTTGCCTGAAAGTTGTTAATAATATAAAATCCTATGTTGTTATTTGTTGATAATGAAAAGGGATTCAATTTGGGAGCACACATGTTCAAGTTTTTTTTTTCATATAAGATGTCCTTCATTAAGATTTGTTGAAAGATATCAATACATAAATACCTTTATTTCATGACTCTTTAATTTTAAAATGGGAAAATGATTCTTGTGAAAGGTGTTCACTATTTGTTATGGAGGAGATCCAGTTCAGAATCCTAGTTTAAGAGGGATTCCCTATGGTTGCTGAAATCCTTCTTAGATGATTCTATTTGGGGATAACATTGAACTATTTTCATTAAGGTCTGGGCTATCATAAAGAGTCCTCAAAGTGATCCATAATCACTCAAAGCAGTTTGACCTGACCATCCACACAGCAAAAACCAAGTGGATAGAAATATGGGTTGTCTAGTCCGTATAGATAACCATACAGAAAACCTATAGCACTTGTCTATCAGTATAGAATATATTGGATCGTAAGTAAAAACTGAAGATGAGTTGGATTCAGAATTTTCCATGTGGAGATCTGACAAGATTGCCTTCAGAAAATGCAAAGCTTTCTTTACTGACCCTGAAATTCTCCCAGAAGCAAAGGCTTATCTTTAATAGCAGCATTCAATTAATTTGGCTATATGGCTCCAAGACACAAAACACAACCACCTCTAAAGAACTGAAAATAAATATTGCTCAGAGGGTAATGAGACATTTCATGGTACATGTGTGAACAAAATGCAGCATTTAACCAGTGAGGAACTTACAAAATCAAACAAGAATAAATGATTGCATCAGGGAAATACATAATAGAAAAAGCACATTTGTTGTTCATGTGGCAAGTTTTGACATGACTGCTGAGCAATTAGAGTCTGCTACCAATACCCTCACTATGAACCAAGAAAGAAAACAAGTCTTCTACCACATTGGGTAGAACTAATATGACAAATTTATGAAAGAACAAATGCAGGAGTCACACAGGATGGGTGGATATGAATGAATAGTAATTTGTTTAATTTAAGGGAACATCTGGATTGCTGAAATAACAGATTTATTAGAGTAAATAGTGAACAGTATAAGATAATGACTCAAACCTAATTTCTACCAAGCCAATTTTCTGATTTTTTTCAGTAATTCTTTTCATAGTGAGTATCCCTTCCCAATAACATGCACTTTATATTTATGGAGCAATATCAAACAATTTATGCTTTTTTTCTCTATATATTTTTTTCTTTTCTTTTTTTTTTCCAAGACTACTCTTTAAGTTCTCTCTTTCTTTTGTTGGTTTGAGTGTTTTAGAATATTGTAGAAACTCATTAATTTCCTCAGAATCTTTGCTTTCAGCACTGTATAATTTTCTCATAATGCTTCTTATTTCTTTTATGTTTTTAATTCCTTTTTAAAATTTTGGTGATTTGATTTTTCATACTTTTTATCATTAGACTACTTAATGGTTTATTTATTTTTTTTCTTTCTTTTCTGCTTTAATTTTTTGGTGACCTCATCCCTATGTCCTTTCCCTATTATCCCACCTCCCATTTGAATAACAAACAATACCCCTGCCACCCAAAAATGTAACCTTTTAGTGAATGTGCACAGTAACAGAAAACTGTGTTTTGAATTGATCATATTGACCTTGTCTGAAAATGTACGTTTTATTTTGCAATTTTAGTGCATCTTTTATTTGTCAGCAGTGGGGTAGTATAGTTTATCATCAGTCCTCTAGGATTAAAGTATGCTATTACATTGATCAGAATTCTAAGATCTACAAAATTGTTGTTAAAATGTTATTATTGTATACAATGTACTCTCGGTTCTGATCACCTCACTTTGTGTCAGTTCATACAAGTCTTTCAAGGCTTATTTGAAGCCATCCTTTTTATAATTTCTTACAGTCCAATACTAAGCTATTACATTTACATACCATAATTTGATCAGCCATCCCCTAATTGACTGAGTCCTCCTTAGTTTCCAATTCTTTTCCAGAACAAAAAAAGCCGATATAAATACTTTTGCACATATGGGTCCTTTTCCTTGTGGGGTCTAGGCCTAGTGATAACATAACAGGGTCAAAGGATAAGTTTAGTCATTTCCTGGGTGTATTTTTAGGTTACTTTCCAAAATGGCTGGAATAATTCACAGCTCCACCAAAACAATATTGATGTGCTTGTTTGTCAGTCCCTCCAACATTAATAAATTTCCTCTTTTGTCATCTTGGCCAATGATGTGTATGAAGTGGTGATTTGGATATATTTGGAGCTTTTTTTCATGTGATTGTGGATAACCCAGATTTCTTCCCTTGAGCACTTTTTCTTCACATCCTTAGGCCACTTATCAATTGAGGAATGGTGCTTTTTAAATAAATTTGAATAAACTTCTTATATATTTCACAAATCAGAACTTTATCAGAGAAACTGCAATTATTACCTGCCCCCACCAACATTTAATTAATTTTGTTCTCATTCTAGTGGCATTGACTTTTAGCTGTTTCATTATGCTTAAAAAAAAGAAGCTGTGGTTTTTCTTTGTTTCTTTGTTTTAAATTTCAAATTTGAACTTTAGTTCAAGTGATTCTTTGGTCCTCATTTTAAGATTGCAAATTTGTTTATGCTCTAAGTCTTTTAAATTCCATAATTAGTTCATTGTTCCTCTTTTTCTCTATTTTGTTAATGCAAATATACAGAGAAAAATTGCTCTGACTTCTTCCCTGTGAGGTTTGGCATATTATTCTATTTTCATTATTGTCCTTAAAATAATCCTTCTTCTTTCTTGTTTTTTTTTTTTATTTTAACCCCCTCAGTCTTTATGATAGAATTACTTTTATTCTTCATTTGAGGGTTATCTTTTACTCACATTCCTTTATTATTACTTTGTTTACATAGCTAATATAAATTATACTATATTAAATAATAGACATATGACATGCAATTATATAATAGAAATAATTTATGTCTATGTATTTATTTATACTATTTCATTGTTATAATATATAAATGATATATTTATAACACTGCTCTTTTACATTTATTGTGACATAAAGGCATTGTTAATGATGAGAAAAATGTGAATTTTTTAACATCATTCAGAAGTCACCATAAAGACAATGAAATTTATTTTTTTCACAGTACTTTATCTTAAAGTTGTATTTCCCTTGTCCTTTATCTTTCTGTTGGACAGATCCAGTTTTAAGAGGGCATTCTTAAAGAATGTTGTCAATATTTTGTTATAAACTATTTTTTTCTTTGCTCCTAGCTTTCCTTTGAATATTTTTGCCAATATTGCCTATGTGACACACAGACATACACACTCACAAACACACACAGAGATACAGATATATCATTGCTACTTTTGTATTTTCTATAGCTGCTTTAAATATAAGCTCCCCATTTGCTCCTCTAAACTTTATGAATTTTTTTAATGTTCACCTATCGGAGCTCATGATTGAAACCTTTGCATGAGGAAAGGCAATTGGGGTTAAGTGACTTACCCAAGGTCACACAATTAGTTAAGTGTCAAGTGTCTGAGATAGGACTTAAACTCAAGTCCTCCTGACTTCAGAGCCCGTGTTCTATTCACTTCACCACTTAGTTGCCCCTAATCTTTGCTTTTTTAAAATGGTTTTCTGAAACATAAAATATTTTGTTCCAACCTGTCATTTTCATGGCAAATGAGTCTTTACATTTTAAATGTGTTTCTTGTAAGCAGGAAAATATTGGGGGCTTTAGCTCTTTTTTAAATTACATATTTTAGTTGGTTACATTTCATTTAAAAGTTCAAATTTTCTCACTTTAAATACATAATATGTTCATGAACGTACAGCCATCTATAATATTCCTATTTTCGCCTCTTTTTTTTGAGTGCTCACTTAGTCTCTGCCATTTCTTGCTTGCTTGCAGTAATCTGAAATCACTCTCCCCCCTGCCCTACCCCTTTCCCTCCTGCTATGCTGTCCCATCTCAGTCTCTTTTGGTTTAATTGTATTGTTCTTTCTCTCCTTTTTTCTCCATTATTCTTCCCTTTCCAAGTTCATGTCCCCAATTCTTATACCTCCAACCCCTACCCATACTCAACAACTCTTTTATTCATTAATGTGAAGGTCCCTTTTGAAGATATATTGCTCTAATCTTCCCCTTCCCGCCCTACTTCTTAGTTCTTTCTCTTTTCTAGGATTGGGGTATGATGAGAAAGATTTTCCTTCATTCCTCCTTTCTTTTTTTTATCTTGGCATCTTTTCTTTCCCTATTGAACCCTGGTTCAATCTTCTCTGAATTGTGCCTTTCTGGATATCCAATAACTTCCTTCCTAAAGTGGGAGGGATTTGAAGACACATTACCATGACATCCATCGCATCTTAGCTATCTCCTAAATTCTACTCCCATTTCCCCCACTGTTCTCACACCAATCCTGGCTTTATGAATTTACTTTTGCTGCAGTCAGTGTTTGCTTTCTGCTATCTCTGTACACTCCCTCTGCTCTTGCTATAATCTGTCCCACAGTCTTCTAATCTTACTTTTCCTCTACTGCCCCAAAGACCTTAACTTTAAAAGGTCATGGTCTCCTACTGCATCCAGGGCTGCCTCCAGTAGTCCTGATCTATATCTTGACATTTGACCCTGATGGCTCTGGAGGAAAGAGTGAGGCTGGTGACTTTTCATATGCCTACCTCCCTTAAATCCAATTCACTTGCAAATCACAGCATCACCTCCCTGATGTCATGGTGTAATGGTAATTATTTTGAATTTGAAGATCCATTTGTGTTGGCAAAATTAGCAGGTACTTAGCACTTAGTAATTAATCAGGCCTCTATGAAAGAAACAGAAAAAAAAAAACTGTTCCTGACCTAACAGGAAGGAGTTGGCTGAAACAGGAAGTAGCTACTGCTGAGTGTATATAAGGAAAAGCCCAAGAGAGGAACAGTCAGAATTTCTTGGGACCAGCATCTGGAGGCAGAGAAGCTACAGAAGAGAAATGAGAATTGAGAACTGAGACAGGATTTCCTTAGAACTTGTAGTGACGGATCTTCTTCTGAAGAGGAACCCAGGAGGCTGAAAAGGAGCCCAGGAGGCAAAAAGGCCAGGAGGCCAGGAGGCCAGGAGGTCAGGAGGTCAGGATCCCTGGAGCTCCACCCACCGCAGGCTGGATAAGGTGATTCTGAGTTTTTAAACAATGCTGCAGAACACTGAGGAAGCATGACTAGGATGCTAAGACTTTGTCTGTTTGTGGCTTGCTTGTGCCTTGAATTCCCAGTAACAGAAATTGTGAAGGATTTGAGATGGACTGGACCCTGTGAACTTCAGTGAGGAGCAGGACTTACATGGAGAGCTGGACAAGGAAGTGGGAACTGTCTGCCTTTGAATCCAGGTGACTGTTTGGTGGATTCAGGTAGCAGTTGCCTGCCTTGAGTCAAGATGAAAAGACCTCTTCATGGGTACTGAGTAGTGATGAAATTGGAGTTTACTACTGACCTAGGGGTGGAGGGTCTGTGTATTTTCTAATGATCGTACTTAGTGATTAATGATATTTAGTAATTGATTGCTGAATAAGTGAATGAGTTAGCTAGTGTGCCCCATGAGTAGAAGACTTTTGTATTTGAGATGATTGTTCTTTGCTCAAAACTGTGTGGCTACTATGGTGGAAAGTGTGTGGCCATTTTAATTATAAGCTGTTGTGAATACTATATTGTGATTTTCTGTGATAAGCTATAATATTGTGAATGCTCTGCCTTGATTTTCTGTGAATGTTTTGCTTTGATTTGTTATAGAATAAATAAAGTGTTCACTATACTGTGAAATCAGAAACTTAAAAGCTGTTCACAGCAGCATTCTTCTGGAAACCTGCTCTTGCATCACATTACACACGGTCCTCTTAAGGAAGGAAAAACAAATAACAAAAAACCAAGGGGACTAATGGAAAGTCACCCATTTCTCTTCTCACATTCTAAGACATTACCTGTTTCCCTGGCTCATAAGTACTTCTTATTTAGTAAGTATTTATTATCAGTTTATAATGTGCCCATTTCTTCCTACATAAGATATTTTTCTCTGTATTTTCTCAACACTTGTACCATTGATTTACTAAATAAAATCTCCCACCCCTTGAAATATTAATTCACTTCTTACACTTATTTTGATTTTCCCCACTATATCTTTTACCTTATTTATTCTCTTTGCCATCTCACTATCCTTCAAACCTTGTAATTTTTTTTGTCTTTACAAAAAACACCCAACATATCAGACATACCCCCCACCCAGTCTTTATTCTATTCTATATTCATGCTTCTCTACACTCACAGATCCACAAGCATAGTTCAAGAACTCATCACCTGATGTCTATACCAGGGCAATCTAACTGGTCCTGCTGCTTCAAAGTCCCCCCTATCCCTACTCTAACCCATCATTCACTTAGTCACCAGGGTGATATTTCTAAAATGTAGCTCTCAACAGTCCCCCACCCACCCACTTGAATGAGGCCCAATTTTACACTCTATTGCTTCCAAAGTCAAGAAGTTAAAGTTCTTTATGACCTAGCACCTTTTTACATTTCCAATCTCTTTCCCCTCTCTTCACTTTATGATCCTGCTACATTGACCTATTTGCAATTCCTTAAATGGGACACTATCTTTCATCTTCCATTCAATCTTTCAAGTGGCTCATCCCCCTCCCCTGTAATTTTCTATCATCTCACATCCACCTTTTAGTCTCCCAGGATTCCTTCAAAGCCTCAGTCAAACCCACTTTAAATAGGACTTTTCTGGTCCTCTTATCTTCGAAGGCTTTCCCCTTTCAGATTAACTTGTATGAATTCTATTATATACCCCTACATTAGAAGGTGTGGGTTTTTGTTTGCTTGGCTTTGGCTTTGGCTTTGGCTGGGCACATTGTAAGTTCATAATAACTACTTACTAACTGATTCTCTAGCCTTAGCCATTGGAAGACAAGTACCTCAAGGAATCCTTCATCTTGCATTACTATTTTTAACATTCACTTACAAAAAAAATTGAATTCCAAATTCTCTGCTTCCTTCCCCTTCTTCCCCTATTGAGAAGGCAAGAATTAAAATACCCATAAAATGTATGAAGTCATGCAGAATGTATTTCTATATTGTCCATCTTATTAAAAGAAAAACAAGAAAAATAAAGAAAGTGAAAAAGAATATAGTTCAATCTGTACGACTCTCTCTGGAAGTGGTTAGCACATTTCATCAGGAATCTTTTGGAATCATCACAAGCCAGGAATCCAAAATGACATGCCACATTGCTGCATCTTAGAGGTATATCTAGAAGGAGGACTGCAGTGAGGACTGATTTTTCATAATTTTTAGTATTAAAAAAGTCAAAGATATAGGCCCAGATCAAAGTAGAAAACAAAAGAAATGTATATTTTGTGATATAACCTTTCACTACTGTTGGAGTGACATGCTCAGACAGGGTGAGAGATATTAAGTATATATTCATGAATCTTGATTTTATAATTTTCTCCAAAAGCTCTTTAAAATTTTCTCCAACATAATTTATAATTTTCTCCACTACTATAGGGTTTCAGGAAGAAAGAAGAGTGGCAAGTCTTGCCCTAGCCATGTGATTGCAAGACATCTAGCAAAAAGCAAGAAAAACTGGAAACAGAGGTGGTGCTCATCAACACACTGTGATATGTGAATGGGAGTATATAATATCACATCATGAGAAAAAAAATAAAAAGAATCAAATATGGAAAGATTTGGATAAAGAAGTGGGGTAAAGAAAGAATAACCAAGAAAAGAATATAAACAGGCCACAATAAATTAAAATAAAACATTAAAAGACAACAGGGGGCAGCTAAGTGGCACAGGGAATAGAGGACCTGCCCTGGAGTCAGGAAGACCTGAACTCAAATCTGGCCTCAGACACTTAACAAAAAAAAAAAACAAAAAACTAGCGATGTGATCTTCGGCAAGTCACTTAACCCCAATTGCCCTCCAAAAAGCAAAAAAAAAAAGGACATCAGTATTCAAATGATGCAAAGACCAAACCTGACTAGAAGATTAAAGATAATAAAAATCATATAGTCATTTTGTAGACAAGGAAATTGTAATCCATCAGGGGATAGTAAATTGTCCAAGATCACGCATCAGAGCAAGTCTCTGAAATCATGACAAAGAATACTTTAATGTTCTGTATACTTTTTTGAAATGTATTTTTGCATATTAATAACACCTGCATTTGCACAATTCTACCAACAATGGATAAGGTGAGACTGATCTTGGGAAAGAATAATAAAAGAAATTCTGAAAGCATTCTGTGCCACTAAAATATCATTTATAGAAAACTGAACTTAGTATCCAGTAATGTTCTTTAGTGATCACAGTCTAATCACTACTGAGGGGAATAAGAAATCTTTGCAGTTTTTTTTTTAGGGATGCAGGTATTTCAGAATCTTTGCCTGAAAATCAACTCCCTTAAACATGAGGGTGGCATTTCTCTGGTCACTACTTCTTTCTAATAAGGCAATCATTGTTCTCTGGTGGCTCCCACAGGAAGCATGAAGGTAGCTCTTTAAAAACACTGAAGTATTTTGATGTTTTATCAGATAAACATGATATGGTCACCTGATTCCTTTAATCTGTATCTTGAAGACTGAACATAAATATGGAAACCTAATAAGGTGGTAGAGACCAGTAAGTTGTAAATGACATCCACAGAGAAAATTCTTTATGTAGGGAGACTCTCTAGACCTTGCTGGATGGTCTGGGCTTTTTAAAAATCTCTTTTCATGGGTACACACTGAACATAATGGGTACAGCACCACCCCCTGCCTATACTATCTACATCTCCTCTCCCTAGGACACTCTAAACAGATTTATCCAGTCCATGTGGATTTAAAGAGTCTCCCCAAAAAGTCATTACACATAGACTCTCAGCATTGGAAGGAAATATTTGCCAATAGTCTAATAATTCATGGGATTTGGGGTAACAGCAACATGCTGTCCTCACAGTCTGTCAGGATGGATTCATTCTAGTTCTGCAGGCCAGAGATGGAGCCAACAATAAGGTGAAAACAGGGTCTTCCTTCTGCAGGCATTTCTGGTTCTTTTCTTGTCTGAGGAAGGCTCTGTCACTCTGTTGCTTCCTAGACTAGAAATAGGCCAATTCTGGAAGATTCTACTCAAACTCCCTGTAGGTTTATCTCATAAGAGAGAGGCAATGTGGATTAGTGACTGGAACCCAGAGTTTGCATTTAGGAAAACTCGGTTCTAGTACTAATGCAGTAACTATGTAGTCACAAGTAAAGCCCTTGAACCTCTGTGCATCAATTTCCCTTAATGTAGAATTGAACCATAATATTTATGTTATCTACCTCAAAGGAAGGATTGTTATGAGGAAAGCACTTCATAAACCTTAAAACACTCTAGAAATGGTGGTTGGTCTGAATTGTCTGAGGGTTGTCCTAGATTTAAAGTAGGTCTTGTGTACATTTTTTCCTCAAAGAAACAGTTGTGTTACATATTAACCAGACCCTAGGACCAGGCTAGGACTAAGGTGACATAAGCTTGCCTTTCTGGTTAGGGGTGCTTTTCCTCCATACCCATACATGCAGTGAATGGGTTCACTCATAAGTGGGGCCTAGAAATCTGAAAGAATATATAGACTGCTTAGGCTCCTTCTCTCATTGTACTCCCTCACACCAGCACCCCAAAGTCAATGACCTAGATCTTAGATTTGACTCATGAACAGGTAGATTTCAGAAAAACCTGAAAAGACTTGCATGAACTGATGCAAATGAAATGAGCAAAACCAGGAAAATATTGCAGAAAGTAGCAGTAACAATGTGTGATGATCAACTATGAATGACTTAGCTCTTCTTGCTAACACAACGATCCAAAAGAAGTACAAAGGGCTCATGAAGGGAAATGCTATCCATATCCAGATAAAGAACTGATGGAGTCTGAATGCAGATCTAAGCATTTCTTTTTGCTTCATTCTTTTTCATGTTTTTCTCCCTTTTGATCTGTTTCTTCTTTCACAACAGTGACTAATATGGAAACCTATTTTATATGACAGAGAATGTATGTCTTATATCAAGTTGCCTACCATTTTTGGATAAGGGGAAGGGAAGGAGAGAGAAAAGTTTGGAACTCAAAATCTTATAAAAATGAATGCTAAAAATTGTCTTGACATGTAATTGGGAAAAAATGAAATACTATTGAAAAATGAAAAAAAAAATAGACATTTTATATTTCACCCTGGTTCTCCACTGTCCTAACACAACTCTCTACAGGTCCTTGTCTTCTGACAAGCCTTGCCATGATATATGAGCTCATGCTGGACTTCCTTCCAAAGTGCAGAAAACACTTGCTAGAAGTCAGGTGCTCCAGAAATCTCAAACTCATAAAGTGACTTCAAAGGCTAGACAAATTCATCTCAAGATCAATCTTTGGTTAACAATGATCCAGGAAAGAAATACAAAGCAGAAAAGTCAGCTAGAGGCCCAGGTTCAAGGCCACATCATTGAGGCCCCTTTCTCTGTTTTTTCCCCCTCCTTTCTTCCTTTGTTTCTTTCTATCATCAGTTTCCATTATTTATGTATTTTGTTTCTAACATTACATATATTTACAGATTACTCACACTTCTTGAGAAGTTTCCTGTAACAAGGCAAAACAGTTAAATAAAACTAAAACTGTGATGACTTCATATGAAAGTGTATATGACATTTCACATCTGCAGTAAACCCCAACTTATTATTTTTAACTATCAAAAATCTATTTTTCTCTCCATCTTATTCTTATCCTATTGGAGGTACAATCAATAGACAGGCAGACAGATTTTCTAGCTAGCTAAATGAATAACTAGATAAATAAATTAATAAATGGATGAATGAACAAAAAAACTGTTGGATCAGTGACCATGTTTCCAGAGTGGAGTTAAGGCTTGAATTTTCATGAACCTTCACAAGGAAATTATTTGCTATATTTCTTTTAAATGACACAGCAATAGACCTCATTCCTGTTGTGATGGGGCAAGGAGAAAACAAAGAGAGCATCTGTAATTGCTGCATTATAACCAACACAAAAAGCTTTCAGCACTAACCCCACCACACACAGTGAGCTAGAAGCAGGTAGGACAGTTCTGCACAAGCTCCTCTTACACTTGTACCAGATGACTGTGATGTCATTAATAATGAGGTCATGTTCCAACACCAGTCTCATCTTCATTTCCTGGTGCTCATGTTTTTCAACTTCACTTCTCACAAAGGACTCTGCAAATTTCTTTCCAGTGCATTCATCACTCCCAGGTCTATCGAGGCCACAGTTGTAAGAGAAGATCATGATGCTTCTTTGCTTGTATAATAAAAGGTTTTGCTGTGAAGGATAAAGTGGTTGGTCTGCTCCTCTCTCCTTTCTAATCCCTCCTCCTTTCTGGAAAGGGGGCAGACTTAAATCCACCCAGTGCTCACCTAACTCTTTCCATGGGGCAGATTCAAGATGTGACTCTCTCTTCTACCAGTTCCCCCTCCTTCTTGTCTCTCTCTTCTTTCGTGTTGAAGACCCACTATTTAAGCAACTAAACTCTTTTAGAACAATTCATTTGATTTTAGCCTTGGGGCAGTACAATGGTCTTCAGGTCTTCATGTTCCCTTTCTCAGTGTGTAAGTATATGCACAATGTGTATAATATACAGGATTTTCTTATGTTGAACAAATGCACATGTAACCTAAATGGGGAAGGTTCTTTCCCTACTATTTTATGAAATTCATATCAGGCAAAAAATAATGTATTAATAAAATCATAATAGCTCAGAATCCTTAGCAAGGAAAATTCCCAGCATTCAAGTAAAGGAAAAATCCTCTGTTTTAATTTGTCTTCTGTATCCCCAAGTAACCACTGGCTTCCTTCATTCTTTTTTAATCTCAGCACAGATTAAATATACCAAAAAACAATGCAAGTCTTCCTTACAGACTGATAGGAAGCAAATCTAGGACAAGTAAACAACTGATTTTTTTAAAAAGAGTATATAAACATATTCAATATTATATATGTATATAATATATGTGCATACATATACAACACACAATATATCCATGTATACATAAGCAATAAACATGTGCACATATGTGTATACATATACACATATCGAGTGTACATACGCTCATAGATGTTTAATATAAACATATAAGATATGAATGTGTGTGTACACCTATGGACATGTGTATATGTACACACAAAACCCTATTTTTGCCATGGCTCAGCCTTTCTCTTTGATTTTCCCTTGCTACTACGGTTCCCCTCTCCATCTCAGCTCAGTCATGATCAGTGCCTAAGGAAGCTGTGTTCCTCTCCACTACTGCTGCTCAGTTCATACAGAACCAGTTCTTTTCTCCAATTCTGCCCTCTTGCTTTAGATGTGAGCCTTTTTCAAAAATTCCACACATGATTCAAGTCTTCCTTCTGCTTCAAAGATAATAACAATACAAGAGCTTTCAGAGGTGAGAAGTAATGTTTGCTTCTCTCAACTACAACTAGAAGAATGCCATCAGTACACAAACTATTCATTATTCTTCTATCGCTCTGGTAGTGATTTTGCATCAGACCTTCCACCTCTGCTCTAGGTTAGGACTTAACAAATGAGAAGTTGGAAAATACTTTTCTTTCTCACGAGCATTTTCTTTCTCATCTGTGTGATGTTAAACGCAAAGCGCCTGGCAGTAGTCTATGATTAATGATGTTCATGTGCCTGGTTTATGGTTGTATTTGACACATGTTCACTGCATATCATCACTACCTGTTATTGTATTTAGCTGTACACAGTGCACAGATTAATTTCACATAATTGGTTCACTAAATATAATTTTATGTTAAAGTCCCTGGATAATATAGAAGCAGGTGTAGCCAGTTTTATGACTGTTTTCATCGTATAGTCATAAAAGTTTCCTGATATAGGAAAATATAAATGGGAAAATCATGAATATATTGAAAGGAATGCTGAAAGAACTTGGAGACTACAAGGTAGTTCATAGTCAGGTCAGGGCGTGGGAGACCTCTCAGTAATTTGAAAGACCAGATCTACTGGACCATGAAAAAATACAAGACAGTGGAAGATGGAACCTTGGAACTGATTGACATATTCCCTTTGGAAGAGGATGAGTTGATCACAATAGTGTACATTGTAATGACAAAAGGAATACTTAAAGCAAGGAGACTGAATGAGATTTTTAAGTGACAAAGAAACAATTCACCTGTGAGAAGGGTCACAGATAGGTCCTTTACAGTAGGAGATAACTTATTTCTGTTTGAGTCAAAGGATAGTTTCCCAGAGTTGGAGAAAATGCAATTGAGAGACTAAATGTTGACATACTCTTATTTTTTTGGAGGGGAGAAAAGGCAAGGCAATTGGGATTAAGTGACTTGCCCAAGGACACACAGCTATTAAATGTGTCAAGGGTCTAAGGCTGGATTTGAACTCAGGTCCTCCTGACTCCAGAGCTGGTGCTCTATTCACTGTGCCACCTAGCTGCTCTTGTTGGCACATTCTTGCAGAAGAAATATTTTATAAATCCAAACCCATCATTTCCTTAGGAAGCAAACCACGTGTCCCTGTAGAAGTATCATGGAAAATGGATATGACTTCTTTGATGGATACATATTTGGTAGGTCTCTGATTTAGAGAAGAAGAATATGTTCATGGAAAGTTATAGACAAGGGTATGGTTGTAAATCTTTTAACAATCAGACTTTCTGGGGAAAAAAAGAAAGCATGAACAGATATATTTAAGTTTAATTTCCATTTTTAATACTTTCTTAAGTATAAATTTAAAAAAATGAATCAAGCCCTGATTTGTAACGAAGGCCATTTTCGAAAATATAAATGCTTACACTGAAAGTTGAACAATGGGCTCTCAGGACCAGGTTTGCACCACCTTCTACTTGGAATGCATCTGGTATTTTTCCCCCATAATTCAAAAGATTTGTTTAAGACGTGTCATATTTTGTACAAAATGAACACAATTCAAGGAAGAGACACAATCAGCTGTAGAATCAGGAAATGGTTCATGTAGAAAAGGGCTTTTTGTCCTCAGGTTCATGCCTAGATTTGAGGACCCCTGTATATTAGAATGGATTTTTAAACAATAATTTCAATATAATTGGTTTCTTTTGTATTTCTATGCCTTTTTATTGTATCTATTTGAAAATATTTTGAGGAGACATTCACATACTTCTTCAGACTCTCAAAATGGTTCATGACACAACAGACTAAGAATCTCTTCTGGAGAAGATCTCTTTGAAAAGAGGGGCAGATCAGGGACAAGTGAAAGGAAAGAAATAAGAATCTATTAAAGGCATTCTATGTGCCAGGAACTGTGCTAAGCAAGCATTTTATAATTACCATCTCACTGGATCCTCCTACTGGGAGGTAGGTGCTAACTCTAACAAGGAGTCAATGGCTATGTCGTGTCCCAGGTAATGAAAAGTCCAGGTATCTGGGGTGAGCCAAAAAGAAACCACCACCCATTAGCTGCCTCAAGGGATGAGGGTGGTCATGGTTCAGAGACTGCCTCAAAGAAAATCCTGTGAAGAGGAGACATTTCAGAGACTGTACTTCAGAGGAAGTCGAGTATTTGAGAAGATATTGTATATTTATCAAAGCGTCCAAATGTAAAGACAAAGATTGGGTGAACAGAACACTGTTATAATAATGTGTCATGTGATAGGGTATGATACAACATAATAGGATACAATATAGTATAATATAGAATAATATAATATAGCATGATATGATATGATACGATAAGATATGCCTGTCACTAAACTTCTTGAGACAGGAAGAAGAAAGACCCAGATGCCAGTTGGTAAGCACCACCACGATGCAGAAAAGGTTATGCTGGAATGGAGCAAAGCTCATAGGAGAAGTGATCAATAGAGCAGAAATTCTTGCCTCTGTTGATTATTTCTAGTTAATCCTGTGTGTAACTTGTGCTTGTACATAGTTGAATTCATGTGGTCTCACTGATAATCCTGTGAATTTCTTCAGAGCAGGGATTGTATTTTAGATTTCTTCTTTTCCTCATCACTAAACACAATGCTTAGAGAATATATATATACATATGTGTGTGTGTGTGTATATATTTATGTATATATGTATGTGTGTATACATATATATGTGTATATATGTATATATACACACACACATATATATGTATATATATATACACATACATATATATATACATATATATGCATATATATATATATATATATATATATATGTAATCAGATGATTACTAAATGCTGCTTAGTTGACTGATTTCCAGGGTAGGAATATCATATTAAGGATGAAAGAGTATGTCCCCACATCCTAAGCCAGTGTTTTGCAGGTTATGAGAAGTGATGGAGAAAAAGAGTAGGGATGTAGTGTCTTCTGGGGCAGGTATATACAGGGAAGAAAGTTTCTGGGAATGTCAGATTAGAAGGGCATGTGAGCAAGAAGTCTCAGACAAAAATAAGTCTGACCACTGGAATGATGTTCTGGATGACCCCAATGGAAGGGGAGAGCTGAATGGAATAGAGACAAAGAGCTGGGGTGGATGGAGATGAAGGATAAGGAAAGGAGATGAATTAGGGGAAAGGAAATTATACCCAAGAAATTGGTGACTTTGAAACTTCACAATTCAGAGAGAAGGAAAAGAGAATTTTCTAGCTGTGAAGTGATGGATTTTCTCATCTTTTCCCCTCAATTGAATCTGCTTCATGTCAGAACACTACATTACAGTTATACCTCTGGTGGGAGTAGAGAGATGATCTCTGAGGTCTCTTCCAGCTTGTGATTCTATAATGCCTAATTTCAGAAGATTGCTATGTATATCAATGCAAGGGGAGCAGTTAGACTTGGGGTGCCCCTCCCTTACACTGATGGGGCTACAGTGGCTCTCTTGTGTGAGCTGTATACAAAGCAGGCATTCTCTCATTTTCAAGTTGGATATTAAAACTCGAGGTGAAAGCTGAGCTTACATTGAAATGATAACAACCTACATGCATTATGTTAGCAATGATGGGAGTCAGAGGCAATTTAGATCAGAATCAGCTCTCAGAACTCCGGAGATTATACATAAGGAGAGAAGGATACAATGCAGCTCAGGCCCTCTCTGTCCAATCCAGTCTGCAGAGGAGAAACAGAAGTGATCCCATGTTTATGTCTGGGAAGAGCTTTCAAAACAACTCTCAGCCAATCAGTCCATCAATCAATCAGCAAGCATTTATTAAGTACTGTGCCAGGAACTGCCAGGGATACAAATACCCCGAATGAAACAATCTCTGCTTTTAAAATGCCCAAAATCTACATGGAGAAACAACATCTCTAAGTATATATGGAATAATGGTTACAGAAGGGACATCTGATTTTACTAGCGTAGAGAACTCCCAGATGAGAAAACTCCTTCTGCCAATGGAGGTAGCCACCTTTTTTGCAAATTATTTGGTTATACCACTGATAAGTGAAGTGATTTGCCCAGAGTTATACTTCCAGTGTGCATCAAAGTAGATTTGAACTCTTTCTCAATCTGAGAACAGATGCCCCACTATATCACTATAGCTCTACATAAGATAAATATGAAATAAACACAAGGCAGGGAGGGGAGACCTCAGCACCAACTCTCCATCAAGACACAAACAATCCTACAACTCTCATTCTGATGTTGAAAGGAAGACAAAGGTCCATAGGTCTCCGAAGAAAGCAGCCTGGCTATAACATGAGCATAAAGAATCTTCAGGGATTTTTAAAGATTTTAGTAGTAGTCGTAGTAGTTGTAGTAGTCGTAGTAGTAGTAGAATGGTCAAATAAAAATGATTTTTAACTTATTGATGATTCAAGTAACAAATACCTTCCAATTTATGTGTGAAGTCAATCTGCCCATGCTTATCCTTCTCATTTCAAAAATGTTTTAAGTGTCTGTACTCAAACTGCCCCAAAGGATTCGTTTGCCTTATACTAAAACCGTAATCTCTTCAGGATTTTTCTTAGATTTGAATTGTCACAAGAAAAGCACATTGAGAATAAGCAGATAATTGACAAATGCCTTTCTCACTGTCACAGTTGAGACAGGATTTGAGGCTAATCTTTAAGGCTCTGATTCCCCTCCCCCTTTTATGGTTTGTGTTGCAAAATGCCATTCTTTGGATCCCACCTGTGATTTCTCTCTGAACTGGTGAGAAGAGCAAGTGTAGTATTCCACTTTCATAAATTGAATCTCCTTTGTGCTGAATGAAATGGGGAGCTGGGGGAGTGGGGGTGGGAAAGGTATTAATAACCCAGTCCAATGGTATGGAAGGCACATTTCATGAATAACCTGATAGCATAAGATGGAACCTCAAGGAAAATAGTATCAAGCATCCTGAAAATAGGGAACATGCTGGTTGAGTTCCTACAGAGTGGATGGAGTGTGTTAGATTTGAAGTCAGAA
Organism: Pseudochirops cupreus; assembly: GCA_028627135.1. NCBI lineage: Eukaryota > Metazoa > Chordata > Mammalia > Diprotodontia > Pseudocheiridae > Pseudochirops > Pseudochirops cupreus. The sequence goes on from CM053583.1 coordinate 197,693,623, forward strand.
AAACCTACACTTAAATCATGTTTCTTATATAATTGATTATATGGTAAAGGAATTGGGATCATCTGAAAACTTTCAAAGACTTGTCTATTATAGATGAGTAGAGGTCAGCATCAGTGAAGAGACTACCCACACCTACAAAACTACACATGCTTGATTTATTTATATATTGACTGATAAAGTCTCCATGTAACTGATATAAGCTCCTTCACAGGAGATTATATTATTATATTTGGATAGCTAGGTAATGTATTGGGTAGAGCACGTATCTCCCAGGACTGTTTTAAAGATCCAATGCTATAATATTGGTAAAACACTTTGTAAACCTCAAAGCACAACATAAATGCTATCTGTTTATTGTTGGAGTTACTACTGTGGTGATTGTTGTGATTTTCCTGGTTTATTAGAAGCACATAATTTATGCTGGCTGATTAAGTGAATGATAATGAAATTGAATCACATAGAAAGTCATATAGGTTTGAATTTTTTTAATAAGAAAGTGATAGACCAAGAAATAGAATATAGATTACCTAAACAGACAAACAATTTATTGATATTTTGGCTTTCCAGCAGACATAATTTTTCCTTCCTGCCCAAAACACAGAAATTCGTTAAACTCTAGCTGTGTGCTAATTTTTTGGATTAGTGTCTGGGAACTATGGAAATCTTAGGTAAGGTCTTTGACCTGACTGAGTTAGGTGAAGAATAGTACATTATCGCAGAAAGCTGTCATATTGAATAAGGATTCCTAATGAGAAGCAGAATGGGGTGGAGGAGAGGCAGTTGGCCTTTGATTCTGGAAAACCTGGGTTTAAATCATGCTGATGACACATTCTGGCTGTGTGATCTTGGACAAATCACATAACATGTCAGGGATCCAGGCAATTTTCTGAATGCTGAAATTTGCATAGCAGAGCCCAATTATCCCAAGAAGTTGCCCATATCAACAGTTATAATTCCAGTCCAAAGAGATGAGAGTTCAAAACAAGGTATTGTGAGAGTTTCTAAATCAAAGAGAGTACATTAAGACTAACATGGCATGGGTATTCATTTCCTTACATTTGTTCTTCCCATTCATTTTATATTTCCAAATGTTAATTAGTTGCCTTGGGCTCTGCGTCCTCTCAATTGAAGCTCAAGCCTTCAGTCTATCTTTGCCTGTCCTAAGTTAAGAATTTTATACCTATTAGACCCAAATGAAATTTTTCATATCATTAGAATAAGATCCCCAAAGCTGAGGGAAATGTTTCATGTATTCTTCAGTGGTGAGCTTGACCTCATTTATACACAGCAAGTGATTAATAAGATGTCTTAGTCTGATTTCTTCATCTATCTGATAATCTATTGAACAGTAAATATAAAGAAACAACAGGACAGAGATACAAATCATACCAATTCTTATCTGAACCCCTTTGAAACAGTAGAAACAATCAGATAGAAATAATGACTAAGGTCTTTATAGCACTTTAAGTTTTACAAAGCATTAGAGCAGTGGTTCTCAACCTGTGGGTCATGACCCCTGTGGGGGGTCAAACAACCCTTTCACAGGGGTCACCTAAAACCATCAGAAAACACATATTTCTGATGGTCTTAGGGACCAAGACACTGCTCCTCTATCTGTCTCCAGGTGCGTCCGCCCACATGCAGATGCGCCCCCGTACGGGTATTGAAGGGTTGCGGCATTAGGAAGGTTGAGAACCACTGCACTAGAGTTATGTTATTCAGTTTTAATATTCACAACACCCTTATGAGCCAGGTACTATTATTATCATGGAATTAGTAAATGATAGGTTTGATTGTAACCTGTTCTTCCTAACTCTAAGACTCCTTTCAACAACATCACCTCCACTGCTGCTGCCATCTTCATTAATAACAACAATATTGTCATCGTCATCACCATTATTATTCTCTTGGTTACTTTTAGTATTTATAAGTTTTTCATTTTTTCTCACATATTTATATTACATCCTTCATAGACTTTGTATTTCAATCCCTCATTGTCCTCACAGGTGGGTCACCTTCGCACATCTACCTCTCTCTGTACACCTGGTCCATTCAGGCTGCTTTTTCCCATCTTTGTTCTCTCTAATACAGGTGTTCTTAATCATTTTTGTGTAATGGATCCTTTCAATAGTCTGGTGAAACCCAAGGACCCCTTCTCAGGATAATGATTTTAGATATATAAAATGAAATACGTAGGATAATAAAGGGAACTAATTCTATTGAAATACACATGTAATTTTTTCCCCATCCTAGTTCATGGGCTGAATGAAATTGATTCATGGATTGTGGTGATCTATGGAACCCATATCAAGGACCTTTGTTCTGGTACCATGAATATTTCCCACATGAAACTTGTTTATTCCAATTCAAGTATGGCAAATTAATTGTACTTGGTGGTGAAAAGTTTGTATATTAATCTTATATATTTTTCACTATTTTTATACTATTTGCTACTCTTGAATTTTCATACTTAAATTATTTTTGTTAAATATCTTCTCAAGCATCTTTAAACTGCTTTTACACTCCACTGCTTCTGTTCATTTAATGAGAATATACTCAAAATTCTCCAACATCCTTCTTGGTAAACTTTTCCAAATGACTTTATTCTAACCCAGTTTTGCCTTTGGCAGTCAAATCTCTCTATCAAATAACTCAAAAGTTTGCTGAACAAGGAATTCTTTTGGTTCTTTTCATCTCCTCTTAGTGAAAATTAATTGACATTGGTTATACTTCTATATAAAATTTCATTAATTAGAGGAGATCTGAGTTGAGGATTTTTCTCTCTCTCCAAGTTTTTATATCAGTGCCATGGAAATATACTTGCTTCTTTAGTCATTAAATATTCTGATATTAAAATAGAAGTAATAATTGATATTTAGAGTAAATACATCTCTGGTACATACTAGCATAAGCTTTTCAAATTAATTCTCACTTCTAAGTAGGATTTTTATATTGTTAGAAATATCTACCATTCTTAGGTTAACAGGTATTTTTTTCTCTTGTTTCAGTATGGGCTACGAGCCAGGCACAAAATTGAACAAGACTCAGGAAGAGACATTTAATAGTACTTTCCATGACCCCATGCTTCTACCCATAGCTTTAGCCCATCCTTTTAATATGCTATTATTCCAGAGATGTGAGATGCCTATGAATCATGGAATGCTATAATCTCTTCAGAACTATAACTGATTATCCCTGAAAGGGCAATGGAAAGTTATAAAGTGAGTATGAGCAGAGTGAAACACACTCCATGTCACCTGTAACCCAGGGATTGTCTTATTCCCACCAAAGAGTCCCAGGTCACTAAGACCAAGTTTGTACTTTGAGGGCAAATGAATCCCTTCTCTCTGACATATTATATCCCTATTCGAGAATAGCACTCTGGGAAAAAAATCTCTTCAATAATGTGTTGCTCTGACTTGATTCTAGGTTCTCTCTTAAAGGATTACTAGACAGTCATTCTGGAAAAGCTACTCAATATGCAAAGTGGTAGATATTGATGTCAATAGCTAGTTAATTCCTCCATCAAAAAGATATTTAAAATATAAAAAAAATCCCAAGCCAAAATTAACATATATATATATATATATATATATATATATATATTCAAAATATGAAACAGTAATTAAGCACTTCCATTATATTTTCTTGGGTGGTATGAAAGTATCCCAAGAGACTTGTGGACCTGATTTCACTTTCACTTCAGTCCATAATGTCTGAGCAGAAACTTCCTCAAGGTCCATGTCTTCTGGTCACCCAGAAATGCATGTAGAGTTGTCAGGAGCACTACCCATTAGGCAACCAGCATATGCACCTCCCTCCAGACTTAGACACCGGAAGCTGTGTCAGCTACATGTGCACTAAAGCATGTGTTTGTCTCTGAGAAACTGACAATGAATTTCAAGGCCATAGCTTCTTCTCTGTAAGGACCAGTAACAAAACAGTGATATGAACTGGGTATTTGAAGATTTGGAAAGGATTAATGAATTCATTTCAAAAAATAGAAAGTCAACAAAAAATATGAAATTAAACAAACTTAGGTATGTGAAAAATAATAAAATTAAATTTGAAAAATTTTGAAAGCCAAAATAATAATGAAAGGGGATGATGGCATGAATAAGAAAACAAAACTCCACAATTTTTGTATTAAAAATAAGCACATCTGGGAAGGAAAGACATATATAGAATCAAAACAAGACTCTGGGAAAAATTCATCTCATATTAAGTGAACCTTTTTTAAAAAACAAGAATTGCAACTATGTTAAAAAAGGGAAAAATTCATAATATCAATAGAACCAAACAAGAAAAGTATATTATTCTTAAAGGAATTATAGAAAGTGAATGAATAACAATACTAAACTTACCAAATAGCATAGTATCCACATTTATGAAAGAAAAATTAGCTGAATTGCA
>CM053583.1:197705593-197740217 GCA_028627135.1 Pseudochirops cupreus
TTTTTTTTTTTTAATCATCTCAGCCAATCTAATGAGTAAGGTGGTAGGCATATCAACATTATTTTGATTTGCATTTCTCTATTTTTTAGTTATTTTGAACCTTTTTCATGACTATTGATAGCTTTGATTTCTTCCTTTGAAAACCACCTGTCCACATCCCTTAAGCATTTATCAATTGGAGAAAGCTTCTATTTTTTTTTTAATAAATTTGGCTCAATTCTCTGTGTGTTAGAGAAAGGAGACCTTTATCAGAGAAACTTGCTATAATCCACAACCACTATACTCAATTTCCCATAGCAGACTTTTAAAATTTTTTCAAACTGGCTTCTTCCTCAGTAAAATGATAGGGCTGAATCCTATCAAGAGACTTTATACTTCTTTTAGTCATTATCATTAGCATCCTATAATGTGCCCCTTCCCAGAGTCAAGATGTATGATGTGTGTAGCCCAGGCTAAGTTTGAAAAGTGTGCCCTCCATGTGGGTACCAGAAGGACTGTTGAGCATTGTCTAAGGTACATATAATTTTTTGTTCATCACTTGGTGCTCTGGCATCTACATCCTCTGGCATTAAAAAATGGAGAAATTTATGTGAGGACTGAAATAAAATATTGTCCCTAAGGGCCTTCATGCAGGGCATTTAGTGGCCATTTACTCATGTCATACCCTAACAACTAGATCTGATTCTGTTTCTTCCTTCTACTTCATCTCCACCGTACCCCCGAAACCCTTAAATACATGCTCCCTCCCCCAACAAAAATTCTTAAAATGGTCACAAAATGAATTATATTAAAATATTTTCTTTTAGAAGCAGACAAGCATTTATACTACTACTCTAACAATATGGCACTACTGCTTCGTATACTCTGAAGGAAGGAGGGAAAGGAGACAGCAGAAGGTGAGAAGGAGAGTTAGTATCATGGAAGCCATGACCATAAACTTAGGCTTCAAGATGTAGTGGAGGTGAGCTGTGATCCATGGGGTCACAAAGAGTTGGACGTGACTGAATGACTGAGCAAGATGTGCCAGGAACCATGCTAAAGTGCATTACAAACATCATGTCATTGGAAATAGTTCAAAAAATAAAGTATATTTATAGCTTCTTACTATATTCTTAAGATTTTTGTTTCTACTTTCACTCTGTTGTCCTCAGAGACAGACTATAGGAAGTTATGGATTTGGAAATATTGTGAAATTTTAATAATAATGGTTGCTAAAAGCTAACATTTTCATGGTGTGTTAAGGTGTGCAGAGCATTGTAAATACATCTTGTGCTGTTATGCTGTTGTATAATGTTATGATGCATTGAATTGCATTACATTGCACTGTATTGAGTTACATGATAGCTTATTACATTTTGTAACTACTGTTCTCATGCTTTATTTTTTTTCAGAAGACAGTTTACTGAAAGGACTTTTGTACCATGTAATATTATTCTTCATGAGGCGGTGGCCCAGAAAGCCTATAATTCCATCGGAAGCTAGAGAAGAGTTCATCAATACAGAGTAAACAGAACTTATCTTTGTATGTTTGTCTGTTTAGTCACTGCACTCATGTCCAGCTTTTCATGACCCCATTTGGTGTTTTCTTGGCAGAGGCAATGGAGGGGTTTGGAATTTCCTTTCTGAGCTCATTTTGCAGATGAAGAAACTGAGGCAAACAGGGTGAAATGACTTGCACAGGGTCACACAGCTAGTGTCTGAAGATGAATTTAAACTCATGTCTTTCTGATTCCAAGTCCAGTCCTCTATCTGCATTGCACCAGCTAGCCGCCCATATTTGTATGAGGAAAGCTTCTGAGAGTGTGACTATAAAATGAAATTAGAACTCTTCTCATTTTGAATTTATAGACTCATTCTTCTATGATTTAGATAATTATATAAGTAATAGCTACTAGTTACAGAGGGCTTTAAAAATGGGAAATAGTTTTGCTTAACAATGAGACCACGTTTCTACAGCATATTGCAAATTAAAGTGCTTTGTAGATGTTACTTATTACTGGTGTTGTTGCTGTTGCTAAAATCCTGTGAAAGTGGTGCTATGATTTTTTTTTCCATTTTAGAGGTAAGAACATAGGTTGAGAGACATAAGGGGAATTGCCACAGATCAGCTGTGTCTAAGGAAGAATTTGAACTCAGGTCTTTCTGTGTACAAGTTCAACAAAATAAGTCACTTGTGTGCCATTCCTCTCTGCAAACTTTCTACATATTGGTTTATGGACAGCTACCCACTTCAAATGTCATTTTGTTCCAAAAGTTCATACATGAATTATTTATTGGCATTTTGAATACATTTTCTCATTTAAAAAATGAGCAGGGGAAAATGACTACTTCATCATAGAATTTGTAGTAGACATGGAAAAGGAAAATGAATATGACTATAATTTGCAATGCATCTTAGATTTTTGGATATTGGATTTAAAAAAATTTAGAGAAAGAATCAGTAGGATACAATGGAGTGAAATTCTTTAGGGGGAAATCAATCAAAGAGGAATGGAAAATTCTCAAGAATAACATTCTGAAGTCACAAAGAGGAATGATTTAGATGAGAAGAAACATAGGTTGTCACAGATACAAATTAGATTTCAAAGAGATGCATCCTGGAGGTAGAAACACTTCATTCCACATATAACCCATGGACAATTCTTTCCAGTGGAACCAGTTCAGCCTCTCTCACAGCCTCTGACAGAAAAGCAGTCTGCAGGCAGTAAACCAGAATGAGTTAGAATTGAGACGATGAGCCTAGAACCAATCAGCTACATGTAGAAAACTTTGAAAGAAGAGCCCACTGCTCAAAGTGGATGGAGAAATGACAGATGTTGGAGGAAACATTGAAGTACTTACTTAATAATTAACTTACTTTCATTTTCTCTTAGTCTAGTAACAACATAAGAAGAAAAAGAAAAAAAAATCAATACAAAATAAAATGGGTATTTTCATTCCGTTGTCCTCAGAGACAGAGTATAGGAAGGTATGGATTTGGAAACATTGTGAAAGACAAGTAAGTAGCTATTAAGAAAGAACTTACTTGTCCTTGGTGAGTACAAGTACCAGATGCAAAGGAATTTAATCTGGGTACTGTAAAAATTGGCAGATGGGTTTACTGAAGCAATTTCAGGTCTTTGACAGATCCTAGAGGACAGAAGATGATATAGGGCTGGAAGCTTCCAAATTTAGTTCTAATTTAAAAAAAAAAACAAGAGGATGGAGTCTGAAATTCATAGATCAGTGAGTTTGATTTGAATTTCTGGAAATATTCTGGAATATATTATTAAAGCAATGGTTAATGGACATCAGCAAAGGTGAGCAGATGATCATAGAGTACCAACATGGCTTTATCAATCATTAGCCAAGATAAATTAACTTGATTTCCTCTTTTGATAGTGTTAAAAGACTAATAGGAAAATATTGAAAAGAGTGAATTCCTGGAATGTTTCTGGAAAGTGTTTGACAGATTCTCACATGTTATCCTCATGAACATGATGGAGAAATATGGACTGAGCAATATTAAAGTTGGTAGATTCAGAAACTGATTGAATGAAGTCACCTAAAGAAGAGTCATATAATGTTCAACGTCAACTGGGAAGGAAATCGCTGATGGACCACACCCAGAGATCAGTGATTAAACTTAAGGCATTTAACAGTTCTCTTAATTACTTCGATAGTAACAAAAAATGACATACTTAGCCAACTTGAAAATGACTCAAAATTGATAGGGATACCTAGATGACAGATTCAGGATTCAACAAAATCTCAACAGGCTGGGCCAATGGACCAAATTAGAGACAACAAAATGTAGAAAAGAGAGAACTAAAGTCATATACTTGAACTAAAAAAAAGATATAAGAAAAGTACGATATGGTAGAGGTATGGCTGGACAATAACCTAAGAAGTAAGGATTTTAGTGAACTAAAAGCTCCGGCTTATACAATAGCATGCTGTATTATGTACTAGGACAACCTTGGAATCATGATGGAGTCAAACCCTCTCACACCCAATGCCTGAAAGAGTGGCAAACACTGCACAAGCCATTCAACCTATGAGTTGCAGAACAGTTATCCATCAACATTGAGGGAGATAGTTTTCTTTCTGGGAATTCCCTAGAGTGATGAAAGCAAAGGTCCAACTCTAAGCAAAAATTATCTGAAACTAGAGGCATGACATTGCATTCTCTCCTGGTCAGGTACCCTCTAGAATGTGGTGTTTAGTTCTAGGTACTGTCCTCTGGCTTGCTAGAAGAGGGAAGGACTTTGAAATGTGTCATGGTACCTCTAAAAGACTTACTGAGCCTATTTGCACAGGGGAATAACAGATACCCTTAGGGTTAGCTAGGCATTAGATAGTAGAATGCAGACGCAAAATAAAGGAGAGACAGGGACAGACAGAGACAGAGACACAGACAGAGACAGAGAGACAGAGAGACAGGGAGAGACAGAGAGAGAGAGAAGTAAATATCTACATACATATATGTGTATGTGCATGTCTATATGAAAAGTATTATGTAGTATATATGTAGGCATACATGTAAGAACCCTTTTTATATTGTCTAAGTTTACATGTACAATATTCCTTTTGCTATTTCTTGTATTTTACCTTTTGTGTTAAATTTTTATTGGTTTTCCTTTTCAACTAAAAAATGCTGGTCAGTACGAATTATAGCATTTGTGTCTCCTTTGTGATGTTTTCCTCTTTCAAAACTTCATTGTCAATAGATGCTGAAATGCCAATTATCCAGCTGTTTCCAAATAGAATGAATTTTTTAACACTCATCCAGATGCTTGATACTTTATTTGAACAGCATTAACCTGCTTCAGCTGCGTTGTCTTAAAAATGAAATGTACAACATCCGCAGGTATTTGAAACGTTTAAGTGTTAAAAGGTATGCAATATTGATGATAACTGCAGCAGCAGTAATAATAATGTTATTGTTGAATAATTTCTAATTCTTCATGACCCAGTGGACCATATGTTATGTGATATGCTATCCGTGAATTTTTCTTGGCAAAGATAGTGAAGTGAAACCATTTCCTGCTTCAGTGGATTAAGGCAAACAGGTTCAATGACTTGCCGAGGGTGACACAGCTAGTAAGTGTTTTAGACCAGATTTGAACTGAGGTCTTCCTGACCCTAGGACCAGTTCTCTATCCAAAGAGTCATCTATCTGCCTCCTAATGATCTATTAGATAGAGAAATGGAGAGAGAGGGGGGGAAAGAGAGGGAGAGGGAGAGGGAGAAGGAGAGGGTCAGAAAGAAAGAGGAGAGAGAGAGACAGAGAGAGACAGAGGGACAGAGAGAGAGAGAGAGAGACAGAGACAGAGACAGAGAGAGAGACAGAGAGAGAGAGACAGAGACAGAGAGAGAGACAGAGAGAGAGAGTGCTTATTATGTACCAGATACTATAATAAATGCCTTACAATTTTTATCTCATTGGATCCTCACAATAACCTTGAAAAGTAGGTACTGTTATTATTCCCATTTTGAAGATAAGGAATCTGAGCCAGAGTCTACAGTGCATAAAACTAGTATGTTTCCAAGGTTGGATTTGAAGAGGTCTTTCTGACTACAGGTCTTGCATCCAATCCCTTTGACTGAAGGACGGCACTTGAGGACCTAGAGGACAACATGTGGTCTCAAAGTCACAGGTTCCCCACCCCTGCCTAGGCAATAACATCCATTTCATTGTCAATCCTTCAGTTAAAATTTTAATTTATATGTGCTTATATGTGTTTATTTGTATAGATGCATGCATACAGAGGTATGCATATATATATATATATATGCACATATATACATATGCACATACATACATAAATCCACTAAATACAATATACTTACATTTATACACACATATACTTACATGTATCTATATAGAGGTGTGTATCTATGTGTATATGTGTGTGCATATGTAGAATTGGTATGTATCCACATGCATGCTATACATTTATATGTGAATGCACATATGTGCATGTATGTACATAATAGACATATACAAGAATACTAGAAATGTTTATGTGCATGTATGGTTGCATATATGTTTAATTTACTCCATTATTTTATAACAGTTATTTGTAACTATCTTAGAGGTCTAGTTCAACCTCTCTTTTTTGTGCCTGAGGAAAATTTTATATGGTAAAGAGATTCACCCAAGGTCACACAGTCACTTAGAAGAATAGTCCATTTGCTCCAGGAGTACTGCAATAGTGTTTAATTAATTAATTAACATCTCCCCCCCCCCCATTTATTTACTTTATATGTTGAAAGAATAAAAACTCATAGACATCAAGTTTTTCCCTTTGACTCGGAAGTCCTTGCACCTGTCTAGGTAACTGAGACTTGGTAAGCTATTAAGCAAATGATTCTTGGATTGAATAGTTGTACTGATGGCTTCTGGAAAGCTGGACATATCTCATGTTGGAAGATGTATGGAAAGAGATAAATGGAATTGTTAGGAATGGCAGTGGGTGAACATGAAGGATTCATGCATCTCTCCTACGGCCTGGCAACCCACTCTTATCTAGATGCTCCTTAATGAAGGCTTGCTGAGTTTGAAATTGAACAAATTAGCCCAAGGCCTCATTCCCAGCCAGCTCAATAAATACTGACTCGATGATGGAATAGAGTTCCATTTTTTACTCCTTCCCTACCACCTCTAAAGGCATAAGAGTGAATTAGGAGGATGAAAACCTGTGGTCAAAAATTATAGATTCTCTTTGTTGGATGGGACCTGGGGAGCCAATTTCTATAGCCCCTACAAGGACCCATTCTAGGATATCCTCAATAATTGGGCCTTTGTTGGCAGATAAAGTGAGGAGTGAAGTCATCACCTCCCTACCTAGCCTATTCTATTTTTAAGATATATTTTTGTTCTTTAGTCATGTCTAACCCTCTGTGACTCCATTTGGGGGTTTCTTGGCAATGATACTGCAGTAATTTGCCATTTTCTTCTCCAGTATATTTTAAAGATGAGGAAACTGAGGCAAAAAGGGTGAAATGACTCACGCAGGATCACACAGCTAGTAAGTATCTGATGTTGGACTTAAAGTCAAGTCTTCCTGACTCTAAACCCAGCACTACCCAACTGCCCCATATTTTTTCAATTAATAAACTTTTATTGTCTCATCCCCTCACCAGGTTTAAAAATAAACAAATAAAATAAAACACTCTAAACAAATCTACATAGTCCAGAAAAATAACTTGCCATATTTTCTATTTCCAAAATTCTTGTTTCATTCAGCATCTCGAATTTATTAACTTCTTTGGACTCCCTGCATCTTTGATGGTGGAATTGGTCATTAAATTAAGGGAAATGCCTTCCCATTCTGTGTATAGATCTTGCCTCTGATCTCTCCAGGAGTGTGCAGAAGGAAACCCTATTGTAGCAAAGATATAATAGCTAAGCCAGTATTCATTTGGCCTGAGCAGGACAGTAACATTTTTTTTGCACTGAAAATGGAGACATTTTGGTGTGATGTGACTGATTATAAAAAGATCATCTTAAATTATTCTTCCCCAGACATGAAAGGGAAAGGGGGACTTTCAAGTAAGGCATTTATTTTCTCTTGATTGTTTTACCATCAACTAACTTTATCTTTATAGAAGATTCCCAATTGCTTCTTTTTTTGAATAACAATTTCCCTAAAATTTCTTGGATTCTTATCTGACTTGTCAGTCAGTCAATGAGACTTTATTAGCACCTTTAGGACCAGGCACTGTGCTACGTGCTAGGGATATATTAATTTAATACTTGGATCATTATGGAGATACAAATGGATCTCTAAAATACATCAACTCTGCCCCTTAAGAAACTGGCATTATGATAGGTGGAAAATATCAGGTGTGAATGGAAGGGAATTTTAGAGGGAAGGTCCTAGGGGTGTGGGTAAGGAAAAATGCTAAGAAAGAAACCCTGTGGAAGGTGGGATTTGAGCTGATTTGTGAAAGAAGCCATGGGAGCCAGGAGGCAAAGAAGAGGAAGAAGAGCATTCTAGGACTGGGGGATGGAGAACAACCAGTGAAGAGACACAGTCAGTAGATGGGGCACTACATGCAAGGAAAAGGAGGGAGGCCAATGTCACTGGATCACTGAAGACATGAAGATACTTTGAGTACTGAGTACACAAATGCATTTCCTGAGAAAACCCCAAATGGTATCACAAAGAGTCAGACATGACTGAGAAAAAAACTGAAAAACAACTGATCCTCCATATCCCAAGTTTAATCGAAATTTTTTGCCTTTCCATAGTTTAAAAGCAATTTGGTTCTTTGTTTCTCTAATTTGTTCTTCATGTGACTTTGTATCTAATTATACTATCCATTTGGATAACCTCAATATACTCTGACTTGGCAGTAGTAACAACCTTTTCTTCTTGTTAAGTACCCCGGCTAAAGGTCTCCCCCAGAGGCTGGCAAGGTGATCCAATAAGAAAGGTATTTCAGGGGCAGAGCTAAGATGACAGCCTAAAAGCAGGGGCTTGCTTGAGATCTCCCCCAAGCCCCTCCAAATACCTGTAAAAAAGTGACTCCAAACAAATTCTAGAGTTATAGAACCTACAAAATGATAGAGTGAAAGAAATCTCCAGCCAAAGACTTCCTGGAAAATTGACCGGAAAGGTCTATCAAATCGGCTGGGAATAGAGCACAGTTTGGCATGGGCCATACTGGCATAGACAGGACTGGAGCAGGCCTCAAGAGGCAGAATCAGTGGTAGCTATGGCAGTTTCCAGACTTCTTAACCCACAAACAACAAAGAAGATCAGTGGAAAAACTCAGTGGAACCTGGGTGAAAGAAGAACTCGATCCAACTGGAGTCCAGACCCAGTCCCAGGGCATCAAAAGTGACAGTGGTGCAGCAGCAGCAGCTGTATCCAGAGTCCTATGCCCACAGATGGTGGTGGATCAAGTGGCTGATACAAAACCCCTGAAGCCTGGGGCAGTACACCCACAATCACCCCCACTGGAAGCAGAGTCCTACCTTGACAAAGAGTTAGAAAGTCAAGTATTTGGCTGGGAAGATGAGCAAACACCATAAAAACAAATAAATAAATAAATAAATGCAAACTGTAGAATCTTACTTTGGTTACAAAGAAGATCAAAACGTACAACCAGAAGAAGACATAAAAAGTCTTCAAGAAAAGTATGAATTTGTCTCAGACCATGGAAGAGCTCAAAAATGATTCTGAAAATCAAGTAAGAGAAGTAGAGGAAAAACTGGGAAGAGAAAGGAGAGTGGTGCAAAAAAATCATGAAACATAAGACATCTTGATAAAGGAAACCCAAAAAGGTACTGAAGAAGATAACACCTTAAAAAATAGACTAACCCAAATGGCAAAAGAGGTCCAAAATGTCAATGAGAAGAAGAATTCCTTAAAAAACAGAACTGACCAAATTGAAAAGGAGGTCCAAAAAGTTCACTTCAAAATTAGAATGGAACAAATAGAAGTTAGTGATTTTATAAGAAATCAAGAAATTGTCAAAACAGAACCAAAAGAATGAAAAAAAAAATAGAAGATGATGTGAAATATCTCACTGGAAAAAACACTGACCTGGAAAATAGATCCAGGAGAGAGAATTTAGAAATTATTGGACTACCTGAAAGCCATGATCTAAAAAAAAAGATTCTAGACATCATCTTTCAAGAAATTATCAAGGAAAACTGCCCTGATATTCTAGAACCAGAGGGTAAAATAGAAATGGAAAGAATCCAATGATTGCTTCTTGAAAGAGATCCCAAAAGGAAAACTTCTAGAAATATTGTGCAGGAAGTCCAGAGTTCCCAAGTCAAAGAGAAAATATTACAAGCAAACAGGAAAAAAAAAAATATATATATATATATAATGTATGAAAGTATTGTGGAAATACAATCAGGATAACAGAAGATCTAGCAGATTCTACATTAAGGGATCAAAGGATTTGAAATGTGATATTCCAGAGGTCAGAGGAATTCAGAGTAAAACCAAAACTCACCTACCCAACAAAACTGAGTATAATAATTCTGGTGAAAAAGATGGATATTCATTTAAATAGAGGAGTTTCAAGGATACTTGATGAAAAGACCAGAGCTGAATAGAAAATCTGACTTTCAAATACAAGAATCAAGAGAAGCATGAAAAGGTAAAAAGAAAAGAGAAATCATAAAGGACTTATTAAAGTTGAACTGTTTACATTCCTACATGGAAAGATAATATTTGTAACTCATGAGACCTTTCTCAGTATTAAGATAGTTGGAGGAAATAGGTAGGTATGTAGATAAATAGATATATAGATAGATAGATAGATAGACAGATAGATAGATAGATAGATGTATAGATGGTACAGGATGAGTTGAATATGAAGGGATGATATCTAAAAAATAAAATTAAGGGGTGAGAGAGAAATATATTGAGAGAAGGAGAAAGGGAGAGATAGAATGGGGCTAAATTATCCAACATAAAAGAGGCAAGAAAAAGGTTTCACAATGGAAGGGAAGAGGGCAGAGGTGAGAGGGAATGAGTGAAACTTACTCTCATTGGATTTCATTTAAGGAGGGAAGAACATATATACTCTATTGGGTATCTTACCCTGCAAGAAAGTAATAGGGAAGGGAATGAGGGAAGGGGGATGATAGAAGGGAGAGAAGATGGGGGGAGGGAGTCACCAGAAGCAAACACTTTTGAAAAGGGACTGAGTCAAAGGAGAAAATAGAATAATTGAGGGGAGACAGGAAGGAGGGAAATATAGTTTTTTAAAACATGACTATTATGTAAGTGTTTTGCATAACTATACACGTATTACCTATATTGAATTGCTTGCCTTCTCAATGAGGGTAGGTGAGGAGGAAAAAAGGGAGAGAATTTGGAACTCAAAGTTTTAAAAACAAATGCTAAAAATTGTTTTTATATGCAACTGGGAAATAAGATATACAGGAAATGGGGTATAGAAATCCATCTTGCCCTACAAGAAAGTAAGGGGAAAGGGGATTGGGGGAGGGAGAGAAGAGAGAGCAGACTGGGAAAAGAGATAATCAGAATGTATACCATCTTGGGGTCGGGGGAGGGGAGAGATGGGGAAAAAATTGGGAAGTCAAAATCTTGTGGAAATTAATGTTGAAAAATAAAAATAAATGCATTAATAAAAAGAAAAAAAAATAAGAAAGTTATTTCCTGCTCTTTGTCTCTCTAAGGTTACAATGGATATTGATCTAATAAGAACGGAGTAAAGGACAAATTTTTAAAAGGAAACAACAAAAAAAATATGCCTTGGTAGTGTTGTTTCCATCTATAAAAGACAACAAATAATCTATTTCAAAAGATTAAAAATGTTGAGCAAATCAACTCTGCCTCCAATGTAATCAGCTTCGCAGACCATTGATAATGCGAAATATCTGAGCAGAAAGAGAAAACATAGTCACATTGAAGAAAAAGAAACCTTTCTAGGTTTTTGGTTTTAAACAGATATTATGGAAAGTGTCTCAGTATTAACAGATTCAGACTCACAGAAGGTTTTGCCAATATCTTGGTTCCATTTCTTATTTTTAGCAGCTCTAAATCTTGATTCTTGGCAATCCATTATTAAATCTCCAGAGGTCTGTGGATTTGGTTGGGGTAAAAAAAAAAATCACATCTTTATTTTCCCCATAATGATTTTCTTTTGTAAATCTATTTATTTTTAATTCCATGTATTTAAAAATACTATTGAGAAAAGGGGACGTATGGGTCCCAAGAGCCTGCCAAAGGGAACCATAAACCAAACGAGGTTAAGATCTATGCTCTAGAATCAAGTAAGGGAAATGGAAATATGACTGTCCCTAAAGATTAGAAATGAAGGAAGAGGAATGGTAATGGGAAGATGTCTCCATCAAAGAGAACCCTTGATGAATTCTTTTCCTTCACACAGATAAGCACATATAGCCTATTATCAGGAATCTCATAAGCTCTAGAGTTGATGAGTGTCATGCTAAGGTTAACGAGTCTTAAAAATCAGTCAGTCAAGAAGTATTTACTGAGTCCCCCGGGGAACCTGGCATGAAGCTGTCTGTACTTGTCAGAATCTGGCCATTATGGTGGAGATTATGTAGCATGATTTGTGATAGCAAAGAAGCTACAAATTCTGTGCCTGGAGGATGGAGAAATGCAGAATATGGTGCTAATGCTTGGCTTCAGGGAACCACAGAGTTGAGGAAAGGGTGGGCTTGCAGCACCCCTCAAGGGAAGGGAGAGGTCTGCAGAATGATCCACTCATGCTAAGTGAGAACTGGCTTTATATGAATGCAATGGAATATTATTATGCTGTAAGGAAGAATGAATATAAAGAATTCAGAAAAATATGGGGAAATGTCCATGGAACTGATGTAGACCTAAGAAAGCTGAATTAAGAGAATAAACTATTGATGGCCCTGGTAATGGAAATGTGGAGGATATTAAAAGTAAAAGTGAGGCAAAACACACATAAAACCCAAGATGAGTCTTCCAAATCATTAAAGTTAAAGGAAATTTCCATTCTGAAATTTTTCTTCCCAAAGCGACCAATAATCTCATTCTCTTATTAAAAAAAAACAAAACAATATTTTATTGATATACTTATTGTGTCACATTGACTGGCAAATAAATCCCCCCTCATCCTCTTTCCAATGAATCATCTCTTGTAGAAAAGATTAAAGAAAGAAAAAAAGGAAGTTCAACAACTGTGTCAAAAGCATATGCAATATTCCATAATCTGTTGAATATTTCTGAAAAGGATGTATATTTTTCATCTCTCCTCTAGTACCAAGATTGGTCATTGTAATTACATAACATCATTTGGTTATCTCATTTTAAAATTACTTTTATTTCTTTATTCTGAATTTAAACATCAAAAATGAATTTTCATTTGCTTAGCAGAATACTCAAAGAAGTTTCTTTATGAACCATGAAGTTCCATTAAAAAGTATACAATAATTCTACATGATACTTTCAAATCTATTTTTGTTTGTCTTTAAGTCCTTTCAAACTTCCTCCTGTTCTCTTCTTAGCATTAAAAGTTTTCTTTTTTTCATCACTGTTGCTAACTCTTCCTCCCCCAATTTTCTAAGTTGTAAAAGGATTTTTTTTTAAAGAAAACACCCCTGTAACAAATAATCATTATCAAGCTAAACTAATCCCCAAAGTGTTCATTTTCAAAGATGTATACTTCTTCATCTTGCATCCATCACCTTTTGGTTAGGAGATGAGTGATATATTTCATCACAGACACATGGAGACACCAATGGACTTACCCTTGATGAGTTTTCTTAAGTCCTTTGTGTTTGTTTTACAATATCACTACTCTTCTACAAATTGTTCTCCACTTTCTGCTCACTATACTATGTGCCAGTTCATATACACAGGGTTCTCTTTTAGCATTTATTATGCAAAATAATATTCCGCTATATTTATATACAATATTTTAAAATCATTATCTAACAGGTAATCCAAGTTATCCCCTTAGAAACTTCCCTCCCCTTCCCTCTCTCCTCCCCTTTCCCTTTTTCCTTTTCCCCATTAAGGATCAGGAAGTTTTATATGTACACACACACACACACACACACACACATATATATATGTGTGTGTATATATGTATGTATGCATGCATGTATATATTTTAAAATTGGTCTTCATTGTTTTTACTTGCAGCTATTCCTTCCCCAGTATTACCCTCCCTCTGGTAATTCCCTTTACTTGTCCTATCTGTACTACCTTTTTTGTTTCCCATTTGTGTTTCATATATTTCTATACAAAACTCTTTGTATGTATAAGGTGTGCATGCATGCATGTGAGTGTGTATTCAACTCTTTTTTCAGATGAATGAGACTAATTTAAAGTCTTTTCCCACTTTCCCTTTTCTCTGTGTAAGTATATCCTCATGTTTCTCACCGCTTAGAAACAGTAAGAGGTTTTTTGGGTCTGTTTTGTTCCCTTCATTCCATGCTAATGTATTTCTTTATTTTCCATTTTCTTTGCCTTCTTTAACAACTGCAAAAAAGAACCATTCCTCTCTCCCCTACCCTAGTACCTATCTTTAAAAAATACCTTTCTTGATACTCTTTAATTGCATTAATCTTCTGAAAAGAAAATCATTTCTTGTTCCCTTTTTAGAATATAAGCACTATAATATATTATTAGTCTTGTTGTTCAAATTGCCCTTTTAAAGTTTCTCTGGATTCCTGTTTGCCTTACAAAGCTCCTATTTATCTCTGGTCTTTCCATCTGAAATTATTAAAAGTATTCTATTTCACTAAAAGTATATTTAACTGCCCTGTAGACTTATAAGAGGAAGCTGTTCTTGGCTGTGAGCCTTTCTCTTTTTTCTATATTTTAAGACATGCTCCTACTTACAAGCGAACCTTCTAGGTCCCATGTGATGCTGACTAGGCTACTTCTTTTTGTATATTTGAAGCAATTAGAGGGCACTATGAGTAGACCATTGTGTCTGGAGTCAGGACTACTGAAGTTCAAATATGGCTCCAGATACTTAGCTTTGTGATTCTGGACAGGTCACATAACTGTTACCTGCCTCAATTTCCTCAAATGTCAAATGGGGATGATGATGGCACTTACCTTGAAGAATCTGAAGATCAAGTGACATACTATTTGTAAGGTGCTTAGCATAGTGTCTGCTACATTGCAGGTGTTATATAAATATATATTCCTTTCCTTCTTCCACTAGAGTATTTTTTCCTCTGATGTGGGAGCTTTGGATTTTAGCTATGATATTGTGGGGACATTTCATAAGTGATTGATGAATTCTTTGTATCTTCAATTTGCCCTCTGATCCGAAGAAGTCTGGGCAGTTTTCACTCCTTGAAAAATAGTGTCCTCACCTTTTAAAAAGATTTTAAGAAATCATGATATCTAAAAGTCAACTGATTTTTTTAATCTCCCATTGCCTAACTTTCCAGGTAAGGTGATTTTTACATCCTGTAGCTTACTTTTTTTTTCAATTTAAAATTTTTGTTCCAATATGTCTTGCTGTCTCATGGAATCTCCTCCCCGCCTCCTCCTCCTCCTTCTTCTTTGTCTTTTGTAGTTCTCAAGGACCTGTTACCTGAGTCAGGTTAAATACTTCTTGTTTTGAGGTATTTATACTCCTTTAATATTTTTTCTTGAGAATTTTTGTTTTACTTTTTCTCTTGCATCATCTCTTCTAGTTATTTATCTAATATTGAACTCTATTTTTTTTCTCCTTTGAACAACTGTCTTGCAGGTCAGGAATGTGTTCTCTTGTTAATTTTTTTCATAGAATCATTAGCTTCCTTGAAGACTTGATGTAAGTATTATCTAATATGAAACACCTTGATTGATTTTCCTGTTTCTTAGTGCTATTTTTTCAAAATTATATTTTATTCCTTGAGAGTAGGGATTCTTAAAAACTTTCCTTTTAGCCCCCAAATTTTGCATAATGCCTGACACATAGTAGGTACTTCTTGACCTAATTTGTTTACTTTTATGTTTGTAAAGATGCATCTCTTTAGGAGAAAGAAGAGATGGAAAGTATGCTGTCTAGCATGTTGACAATTTAATCAGAGAGGTAAGTAGATTTTTTTCCAGGAAAAACTTAAGGCTGATCCAAACTCTGCATTTAGTTTTTCGTTAGAGTTCAAGTATAGAAGGCATAATAGCAGAAGAAGTGTGGAATGAATGAAAGAAGAGCTTTCTTTTTTTTTTCTTAAAAGGTATAAAAATGTCCTCAAATCCCAAACTTTCAGAGCAAGAACTTGTTATTAGGCAAAATCTTCTAAAAAAAATCTGAAAGCAGTCTGGCACAAACTAGCCATACATAAACCAACATCACACACAATCATTCAAAATGAGCTTAAAGTCGGTACATGACTTAGTTCAGTATCATAAACAAAAATTGGAGCATAGAAAAAAAAAAGTACCTATCAGATTTGTGGATAAGGGAAAAGTTTATGACCAAACAAGAGAATGACAGGATTATGTGAAGTAAAATGGTTAATTTTGATTGATGAAATTAAAAGGTTTTTGCACACACAAAACCAATTCAGCCAAAATTAGAAGGTAAACAAGGAACTGAGAAAAGTATTTACTGCAAGTTTTTTTTTCTGATAATGGCCTCATTTGTCAACTATATCAGGAACTGAGACAAATATATAAAACCTAAGGGCTACTCACCAATTGGTAAGAGATCAAAGGATATGAACAGCCAATTTTCAGAAGAAATCAAAGTTATTCAATATTTTTTAAAAAGAATACTCTAAATCAGTAATAACTAAATTCAAATTTTAAAAACTCTGAAATACCACCTATCAAATGGATAAATATTACAGAAATGTCAAAAGAAAGATGCTAGAGCAGATGTGAAGAAATAGGTATGCTAATACACTGTTAGTGGAGTTGTGAACTGGTCCAACCATTCTGGAAAATAGTTTGAAATTATACCCAAAGTGATATAAAACTATAAAAGGAATATCATTTGACCCAGGAATACCTCTACTAGGTCTATATCCCAAAGAGATCAAAGGAGAAAGGAAAGAACCTATATGTGCAAAAATATTTATAGCAGCTGGTGTGTGTGTGTGTGTGCGTGTGTGTGTGTGTGTGTGTGTGTGTGTGTGTGGTGGGAAAGAATTGAAAATTGAGGGGAAGCCTAGGAGTTGGGAAATGGCTGAACAATATGATTGTGGTGGTTATATTATTGTACTATAAGAAATGATGAGCAGGATGGTTTTTTGGAAAAAACACTGAGAAGATATATAAATTAATACAAAGTAAAGTGATCAGAACTAGGAGAACTTTGTACACATCAATAATGAAAGTATGGTCAACTGTGAAAGACAATTACTCTGATCAATAGTGCAATGATCTAAGACAGTTCCAAAGGACTCATGATGGGAAAAAGTGCTATCTACCTCTGGAGAGAGTACTGATGAACTTGGAGTATACTTTGAAGCATATATTTTTTTTCACTTTCTTCACTATCCTTCCTCCGCCCCCTACTGCCAACATGGCTAATATGGAAATCCATTTTATAGGACTTGACAGTTATAATGGATATCACATTGGTTTTCTTTTCAATGGGTGAAGGGTAGGAGTGAAGGAGAGAATTAGAACTCAAAATTTAAAAAGAGAAAGTTATAAATAATGAACTAAGTTTTAAAAAATGAAAATGATCATTTGTTCCAATACAATTGATATGTTAAGGAACAATTTGAGCACACTTCAAATTTCGTATTTGCTTATATAGTGTTTTCTGGGAGAAACACTAAGATCACAGAAAATTTCATCACTTTTCAATTTGGTTTCTACCCACACGTTTCATTCCCACTCTCTTTACCCTCAGTCATGGCCTCAGCCCCACATACCAATTCCATTCTCCTCTCTGAATCACTGCTTTTCCTAGGACTCTGAGTACAATGCTGAGGATCCTTCCCCTATGTAAAAATGTGCTTTATTAGATTCTTATCATTTTTTATATTATTATGTCTTTGAGTATTTTACTTCTAACCCATTTTTCTCATATGCCCTGTGATTTGTATGTGATATATAGATATATGTGTGTATATACACAAATGCATACATATATACATACATACATACATTTAGGAATGCATATGTTACATTATTACATTGAAGCAGAATTGATTATATTTGAAGGACTAACATATGAGAGATGAAATAGACAGGTTCTGGTTCATGCTAGACCCAGGAGCAGTGGATGGAAATTGCAAAAGACAAATTTAGGTTTGACAATAGGGAAAAAGGGAAAAAAAGAAAATGTTATAAAAATTAATCCTGCCCATAAAGTAGAATTTGCTGCCTCCAAGTCTGGCAGTTTCCTTCTGCATTGGAGATCTTCAAGCAGAGGTGTCTCGTCAAGAGATTCCTTTCAGATTTAGGTTGATGGAGATGGCTGCTAAAGTTCTTTCTGGCTCTCAAGATCCATGATTTTATGATTCTGTGACTATGGAAACATCAGACAGACATATTTTCTTCATTATTTTTCTTTGTTATAGAGAAAATTCTATAAGGAAATATATCTGGAAATGACTATAACATAAGAAATAATATATGTCAATAAAATGTTTTTTTTTCCTTTAAATGAGCAAAGATTCATTCAACTAATATCCTTTTCCTACAAGGCACTGAATTAATTGATAACATCAAAGCAAATTGTATTTTAATCACCTGCATGTAGCTGATTTATATCTATAGAGCACCAAAATTTTCCTAAATAAACTCTGGCTTCGTGATTTAATTCAGCTATTAAAATTCCATGGCATTTTAATGGGAACAAATTCTAGCTTTCTTGGGGGATGCATCCATATTAAACTTTTCTTCTCCATTTAGTTAGTGATGCATGACTAACTCTTCCTAATTTGAAATGTTCTTGCAGGCCATTTCCTTTGAAAGGAGAAAGCTCCCATGTTTTATTTCAGCCATGATCGTTAAGTACAAAGTCTGGCAAAGGGAAGATAATGACCACAATCAAAATTTAGGATGGATGATACTGGATGCCCTCCTTAGAAGTCAAGGGTCCCAGAAGTGAGGCAAAGTTGACATTGTTGGTGCAGAGATAACAAGCAAATTTGTGTTCACTACAGGTGAATTATTCCAAAGTCTCTGCAATGAGCGCCAGTGACTTTAACCATCTAATAATTCATTGTCCCATTTTGAAACACAATGTTCTTGCCAGTGAAAGCTAATTTTGCATCTCTCGAGTTTGAGAACTGTTTAATGTGTGTATATATACATAGGTGTGTGTATACACATACATATTTTCCTTCTAGTTCTAGTTAGAGTGCACACCTTGAGATCTGAATGCTTTGTGTGCTCTCTCTATAGATATAGATATAGATAGATACAGATACAGATACATACACACACACACACACACACACACACACATATATAATAACAATAGCTCCCATTTATGAGGTGCACTGCTCTGCAAAGTGGTAACTCACACAGTCTCACCTG
Organism: Pseudochirops cupreus; assembly: GCA_028627135.1. Taxonomy (NCBI): domain Eukaryota; kingdom Metazoa; phylum Chordata; class Mammalia; order Diprotodontia; family Pseudocheiridae; genus Pseudochirops; species Pseudochirops cupreus. The sequence continues at coordinate 197,724,520 of CM053583.1, forward strand.
AGCCTAACAATAATTCTGTCAACTAACCATAGAATACCCATCTCACACAAAATGAAACTGAAGCCCAAAGATATGAAATGTTTGACCATGATAACACAGCTAGTAAGTGTCAGAGGTGTGACTTGAACCCAGGACATCCTGACACCATATGCAGGACACTATATCCATTTCTCCATTTTCATTGTTGCAGCATGGAAGTTCTTCTACCCTGAAATAGTGTTTTTCTTCTTCCCTTTGCTTAAGTAAATCTTTCTAGCTATTAAAGTTCTAGCCCAAGACTGATTTTCTTCCCTTGTTGTTCTCCTTCACTCACAACTACAGAACCTATAGCCCACTCTACAAATTCCTTTTAAAGTACATGGTGCCATCCTGTTGACTATTTTTTCCTTGTTTATCATACCTGAGAATGGAACAGTGGCATGATAGACAGATATGGCTTTGAAAAGATGAAGGCATAGCTTCAAAATTTACCTCTGACACATAGTGGCTATGTGACACTGAGAAAGTCCCACAACCTCTCAATGCCTCAGGAATTGCTTTAAGAATCTAAATGGAAACCATTTCCATATAAGATGGTTTCTTGAGTTTTCCCTCAGGAACTCTTCCCTCCCATAAACAAACCAATAGAAATCAAGATGGAACAACAATGAAGAAAACTGGGAAGAAACATCACTAAACCTTCCATTCTTTCCAGGACTTCATAGGAAGATGATATTAAACTACCCTGAATTCAGAGGGATGCTTGTGTTGGGGGCAGTGATGGATGCAAAAGGGTGCAGATAGAAGCCAGAGCATGATTCAGCACATAAATCCTGAAACTTATGGGAGTTATGAGAAGGGAGTCACCAGGGGCATCATCAGCTAGCTCAACCTTCAATATATAGAATTTGATGCCTGAGGGCATAAGCCAGTGTGCATATGTCACTATACAAGGAAACTGGGACAGAGAGTGAATATCTCAGATCATTCAGAGAAACAGCAGGAGACAGGGCCAACTTCATAGGTGGATATAAGTGATCTCGCAAGATGTCTAAAATCATAACAATTTCCAATATCTGATTGGAGCCTGTCAATGCCTTAATGGGGGATAGAGTTAACTCTCAATCAGGGATTTTGAAGAGTGACATAGAGAAAAATGGAACTTAAGCCAACATTCTTATTCAGATACCAGGAAATGGTAGGAGAAAGTAAGAAATTATGGGATCTAGCTACAGATACCCTACCTACAGCCACAGAAAGGTAACAATATCCATAGTTAAGGACAAGACAACAAAGACCCATGTGACTCCATCCAAGGGCACATGAGGGAGCAGAACCTTTCTCTGACACAAAGTACAAATCTAGGAACTTAGATAAAAAATACAAGAAAATAGACAAACATCATAAATACAATGAAGACAGATTGTACATTAAGAGAAGTCCAAGAAACAAATCCAGAAGAAAACTCCATAACAGAATCAATAAAGCCTCAGGAAAAATAATAATAATAATAATAAAATAAAGGTCAGTTAACAAAGGCAACAAGAATGACTGAAAGAAATGAAATGAGAGTAAAAAAGAAAAATGGAACAGAACCTCTTGAAGAAAACATTGGAAAAAGCACAGTTGAGAATTGAAAATGGAAACATGAGCCAAATCATAGACACTCTGAAAACAACGTAAAACGAAGAGAGCTTAACGACTCCATGAGACAAGAAACACAAAAACAAAATCAAAATATTGAAAAATTAGAATAACATGCAATGATCTATCAACAACAATTGACATGAAAGACATTGAAGAGAGAAAATTAAAGAAGCATTCAAACCAAAATCATTTATTCCCCAAAAAACATGATTTCAAAACAAAACAAAACAAAATTTCTTGCCGCTTAAATTCCAGAAGTCATAAATCGATACTGTCTAGATTGATTCGAACCACAGGCCAAAATGAAGGTAGAAAGAATCCAACAATTATCTCCTGAAAGAAACTCTAAAAGGAAGAAAAATCCTAATGAAAACCCAAATCTCTCACATCAAAGAAAAAGTACCTTTCCGCGCTGCCCAGAAGAGGGTTCCATACGGCATTGTTCTAGGTTTCCATTGTAACTTCAAAGGGAAACTTTCACAATGTCCGGGGCCCTAGATATCTTGCAGATGAAGGAGGAGGATGTCCTCAAATTCCTTGCTGCAGGAATCCATCTGGGTGGCACCATTTTGGACTTCCAGATGGAACAGTATATCTGCAAAAGAAAGAGTAATGGCATCTACATTATTAACTTGAAGAGAACTTGAGAAAAACTTCTGCTGGCAGCTCTGCCATTGTTGCCATTGAAGACCCAGCAGACATTAGTGTCATCTCATCCAGGAACACTGGCCAGAGAGCCGTTCTGAAATTTGCTGCTGCCACTGGTGCCACACCTATTGCTGGATGTTTCACACTGGGCACTTCAACTAACCAGATTCAGGCAGCTTTCAGGGAGCCTCATCTCTTGGTGGTCACTGATTCTTGAGCAGATCACCAGCCTCTGACTGAAGCAGCCTATGTTAACCTCCCAACCATTGCACTGTGCAATGCAGACTCCCCACTTCACTATGTGGACATTGCCATTCCATGTAACATAAAGGGAGCCCACTCTGTGGGTCTGATGTGGTGGATGTTGGCCCCTGACGTCCTATGGATGCGTGGTACCATCTCCTGGGAATACTCATGGGAGGTTATGCCTAATCTTTACTTCTACAGGGATTAAAAAGAGATTGAAAAGGAAGAGCAGGCTGCAGCTGAGAAGGCAGTGACAAAGGAGGAATTTTAGGGTGAACGGACTGCACCTGCCTCAGAATTCACTGCTACTCAACCAGAGGTGGCTGTTTGGTCAGAGGGAGTAGGGGTCCCATCTGTGCCCATTCAACAGTTCCCCATCAAAGATTGGAGTGCTCAGCTGGTTGCTGAGGATTGGTCTGCTGCTCCTACTGCTCAGGCCACTGAGTGGGTCTTAAAACCCACATGCTGTAATAGTATTGGAAGAATGCTGATGGAAAATAAACATTGGTTTCTTTAAAAAAAATAGTACTTCAAAGATTCAGAGAGAAGAATTTTAAATACCAAGCAATGACATTCAGGATCGAATAAGCCCTGGCAACTTCTAACATAAACTAGAGGAGATCTTGGAATAGAAAAAAAATGTAACCAAACAAAATTTCTCAATAGTATATTTCATGAAATCATAGAAGAAAAATTTCCCAGAGCTACTGGAACCACACAGCAAAGTAAAAATTGAAAAATATAGTAGTTACTTCCTATAAAAATTCCAAATTGAAAACAATGAGGAATATCATAGTTAATATCCAGAGTTTCTGAATCAAAGAAGTTTCTTAGAGAGTGTAGAGCCAAGAAAAAAGGGAAAGTAGATGTTTGCCAATCTCACAAAATGTCTCATGATTTGATATCTTCAGGATCAACCTCCTAAGAGAGCATAATAGGAGTTACGGGTTATTACTTCAAATTCTAATTCTTTCTCAATGTATATTTATGAAGGCTATTAAGCATTTCTTTTATGAGGACAGATAAATATCTATCCTAAATCTGATGTACATAATACATTGAAGATATTTCTGATACCTCTTGGGGAGATCTTAAACAAGAACCCGATCTAAACGTTAATTGATTTTCCCCTGGGACTCTAGGTTAGATTTTTTTAAAAAGGGTCAGAAACACTAAAAATGAGCTTATGCTTTCTCTTTAAAGGATATAATCCCCCACAGCTGAAGTTGCCCCATGTGAACCCAGAGTTAATGGTTTCATTTGTGGTAAAGAAGGCCTATAACAGTGTGAGTATACGTTACAAAGACAGAATAGTATCAGATGAATGATGAGGTCAGAAATCAGACTGAAGTTAATTGAGAAGTGAATGGGGTGTGAGAAAGTGAAGGCAGTGAGTTTTAAGTATTTTTCCACTAAGAAATCTGTCTAGGAAAAGGAAGGTAATTAAAAGACAATTGTTTGAGGGGATGGTAGGGACAACTTTTTAATGCTTTGAGAGAAGAATCAGTAAGCTTTTATTAAGCATAAACTTACTATGTGATATGCAGTGTGTTAAGCATTGGGGATACAAACAAACAGTATCTGCCCTCAAGGAGCTCATAATCTAATGAGGTGAATAAATGCAAATGAATAAAATAATGAAAAAGGTATTTATTAAGTTTTGTCAGTTACTGTGCTAAACATTAGTGATATAAATACCAAACAGAGCCTCAAAGAACTTACATTCTGAAAAGAGACAGCACATATTGGAAGCCAGGGAAGAGAGTTTGTGTCTAGGAAGTCATAGATACCATGAATGGAGCAACAGGATAACAAATCTGTGCACAATTTCAAAAAACAATAACAGTATTGATTTGATTAGCATTCAGAGCAAGTGATGGAAAGGAAAGTATGTTCAACATGGCATGGTGAGAAATCTGATGCATGGTCAGGTGGGTAGATTTGGCCTAGACATGATGAGCTCCCACCAATTATGGCACAATGACAAGGGTGGGACCTGGAGGTCTGGTTGGGCAGCAATGACAGCCTAGTGGAGATTTAGTCTGTGAGGCATCATCCTATGACTGGGGCCAGGCTTGGTATGGTGGGCTGTCACTATCCAGAACAGCAAGGACCCTGAGTGGAAACTGACTATGAGAGGAAAAGCTCAAAAACACAAAAGTTTTGAAAACAGGCCAAGTGATAGATAGCACGCCTGCTGAGTGGTGAAGAGTCAAACTGAGCCTGAGAAGGTTCATCACTAAGCTGTTCAAGGTCGATGAATTTTTCAGCCATAGCAATTCTCTAGGACATAAGACTATATAATCAAGAAGTATCAATCTTTGTTAGCAAAAAAACATACCTTGATTCCAGACCCTTGAAATATTGAAGCACCCACTGAATAGAATTTTATGTTCTTGATTTAGAGAAGGACAAATGGGACATGTTTTTTCTCTCCAAAAGAAAACTGCTTTGTACTGTATGTGGCCGTGGATTGACATATTTCTTTCCTCTAAGGATTCTTGGCCCTGGATAGGAAAGCAAACCAAGACAAGTCTCTATTTCTAAATTATGCCATTGTACAAATGAACCAAGCTGGAATGCAAGTACCTTTTTGATTCTTGTATTTCCTTATTTGAAGAACTTCTCATTTCCCCCCACCACTCTATCTTTCATTTTTATTTTCAGAACCATTATTGCAAGATAAGTGAAACATTAGTTTCTCAGAGAAACTGGGAAGTGGTGAGGCCAGATAAGATCCATAATTATTGACTGAAAGGTCTGATAGTGGTATTTAAATTACTAGCAAAGCACTTTACTAGTTTTCTCTTGGACAAAAGCCTGATCCCATCTTTCTTTCCAGAAGACATAACATATCTCTTACCAAAGGATAAGAATGACAGTGATTATAGATCCAATTATAGGTCAATTACATGTTTATGCAATTTATGAAAAGAATTCACAGCTTGCCTCACTAAAAATAAATTATGAATACTTACAAGAAAATAGTGCATTGGCTGAGGAGCAAAATACATTTGCAACAATGTTCCTAAGGCATTAAAAAATGACTTATTATTGATTTCACAATTATTGAATAAGCTACCTGAAAGCACCATAACATTCATGTTACCGTTATAGAGTATTATAAAGTCTTTGACTCAAACCCTTCTTTATAGCTTGAAGTCCAAGTAGGTTAGATTTCGCTTCCCCACCCAGGTTCTTTGGTATATTTAAGGAGACTGGGTTTAAGGAGATTGGGGATGGGGGGTGCAGGAATGGGAGGTCTTAACTCTCTGCAAGCAACTCCAGTCACCACCAATGGTCTTCCCTTAATTATAGGAACCACATTTAGCCACTAACAGAAAAAAAAAAGCTTTTGTTATATAACATTTACTTTAAAAGGTATAATCACAAACTTATGAACTTATTATTCCTATGTGTGGGAGGCATCATTCCCCACTGCCACCAACATCTTTATGCCACCTCAGTCTCTGGAGAGGGGAAGCGGGTTAGATTCATAGCTGAGCTCAGTTCCCATAGAGCACAGTCACAGTTCCAAGGCCCAAATTCACTTCAGGCTCAAGTCCTGGTTACCTTGGCCTCTCAGAGTTTTCATGTTGGACTGGCTAGTTACACCCTCCTGTCTGCAATCCTAGCTTCAGGGTTGACATGATTCAAACCCTGGTTCCATAAGAATCATTTCCAGCACCTGAAATTAATGAAGACAATATAAAAGAGAAACAAGCATCCCTAGACCCATTTCTTGAAGCTGGGGTAAAAGAGGGAGCAGAGAAAGGATATTTCTTTCCCACTCATCAGTTCAGCTGCTTGCATCGTCATTGTGGTTGAGCTAGCATCTTTACCCTCTGGAAACAGCCAAAAAGAAAGCAGGAGGAAAAGAATGGCAGAAAAGAACCCTGATTGACTCAGTCTCACTGGTTTTAAAGATTCAGGCAGCTAAGCAACCAAGAGGCTGCCCTTACCCACTGCCTCCATGGCAGGCAGTCTGGTCATGTTCCAAAGGTCTCTCAAGATTGTCTCCATGTAACCCAAACTGGGCATGCCCAAACATGCCCAGGAATGCACATAAAACACAGCACTTTTTCAGGGAGACATTTTAGCTTTGCCTAGCCTTAAACCATTAAGTCTCTTCCAAATAGGACTAAGGATGGATTCCAAGTTAAAGAAGAAGTTGAAGTAAAATATTATATGGAAATAACTTCATGTATTTTGTTCAGTTGTTTTTCAGTCATAGCAACTCTTCCTGCCCCATTTGGGGTTTTCTTTGCAGAGATACTGGAGTAGTTTTCCATTTCCTTCTTCAGCTCATTTTACAGATGAGGAAACTGGGGCAGAGTTAAATGACTTACCCAGGGTCACCAAGGAATAAGTGTCTGAAGCTGGATTTGAACTCAAGAAGATGAGCCTTCCTGATTCCAAGCCCATGGCTCTCTACACTGTACCACCTAGCTTCCTAATAAGTGCTTAATAAATGCTTATTGACTGACTTCATGGGAAAAAATGAGAAAGAAATTATTATGAACAATAACAAAGAAAGGAATGACAATAGACCTTTATATAGTCCATCGAAGTTTACACACAACTTTGCAAAAATCCTCTCGTTTGATCTCCACAGCAACCCTGTGGGGTAGATGCTGTTGTCCCTAATTTACAAAAGTAGTAGTGCTCACAGAGGTTAAATTACTGATCCAGGATCACACAATAAGGAATTATCTGAGTTCAATTCACACTCAGATCTTCCTGACTGTAAGTCTAGCACCAAGGACGGCCATGTCCTATTACTCTGGAGATTGAAATATGAATAATTTAGAAGTTCAGGGTGTTTCAAAATCTGAGGAAGATGTGCTAACTTTGCAGGAAAACTCCCTTTACTTTGATTAAAATACAGTTCACTGGATTTGCTTATGAATGCCAAGATGCACATTTGTCCATTTCCAAGACTATGAATACATTGCTTTTCATGCTTGAAATTATACTAATAAAAGGGTGTTAGAAATTTATTTCTTAAGGAAGGAAGATAGCATTTAAATTAAATAATAAAGTAACTATTTTGTGTTAATTCCAGTTCATGGTCTATGAAAACCACAAGGATTTGATTATTTGACACAATCCATAATTCTATCTTCATCATAGCATGTATTATGTTAATAATGCTTGAATTTAAATCTCATTGTATAAAATATGAGTCAAGAACCACAGTGAGGCATAATGGAAAGAGTGTTGGCTTAGATACAGGAAAACAAGGATTCAAGTACTGTCTGTGATAACTACTAGATAATAGATGTGATCTTCAACTAGTCACTTACCCTCAAACTCAAGCTACTCTTTATGCCCTGTTATGGTTCAATTACATTTGCCTCAGTTGAGGAAATTTATACTTGAGATATTTCCCATAATGTCACCATTATAGATCCTGAAAGTATTTGTGAAAATTATATTGTGGGAATCATAATATCCAGTAGAGTATTTTCAAGAGGGTTGGGTATCTCACTTCATTTCCATCAAATATGAGCAGCAGCAAATATTTTTGTTTTCTAAAGCTAAGGTAATATGCAAAGATACCAATGAGCAAATGTGCAGGCACCTGTGAATGTCACACAAATGTGATCATGATGGTAGGTGGCCCTGTGATAGATTATCAGTGTGTATAATCATAACCATTAGTCTGTAACAGGTTGTCATAGAAACCCTCTGGTTTAAGGAATGGATAACAAAGTTTTAAATTCACAGAGTTTTAGAGTCTGGTAGACTTGAAATCATCCATTTCAATGCCCTCAATTTATAGATAAAGAAACTGAAGAAAAATTCTGAAGAAGCAAATTGACTTAACTGAGGTTATACATGATACATGAAAGCCAAGCAAGGACTAGAATTTACCATTCTAATTTGCCAGTTAAGTCCAGATCATGCACATTACAAAAATGACCACAATCAGCATTCAATATGTTTCTGTTTCCTAGAATAGACCCAAATGGTGAGTCTCAGAAATTTTGAAATCAGGGCAAAGGTGTAGAGAGCTGATGATGAGGTTGGGAACCTTTACTATAACTATGTTGGGAGTTAATTTTCATTTCTTTAAGTGAATCTATACAGAGGAATGCAAGAAGGCAAGTGTGGCTGGATTGTGCAACATACAAAGGGGAGTGATGTAGAAAGACACTGAAAAGGTAGGTTGGAGTCAGGTAACATAGGGTTTTAAATGACCATTTGAGAAGTTTATATTGTATCTGAGAGGCAAGAGTAGGGACCTCGTTAATTGAGCAGGAAGTGACATAGTTAGACCTGTACTTTAGGAATATACCTTTGGAAGCTCTGTGAAAAGAAAATGAAAGTGCTGAGATGTTTGAAACATGGAGACTGTATCAGAATCCATTGCACTATTTCAGGCAAGAGGCGATAAGGACATGAACTAGGATACAGGGCATGAGAATAGAGAGAGGGAAGGATGGGGGACATTGTGTGGATGTAGAATACACAATAACTGGCAACTAATTGACTATCATGGATGAGAAAAGGTAAAGAGTTGGGAACGAATAGGCTGGCAATCTGGTTGACTGGAAGAATGTTGTTATGTCTTGACAGAAACAGTAGGGTAGTTTGGAATGCAAGGGATGAACATGAAGGATATTTCTGAGGAAGACGTGATGAGACTAAGGAACTGATTAGATGTAAAGAGTAAAAGAGAGGGAAGAGTCAAGAATACCTCCATGATTTCATATCTGAATGACTAGTAGAGTGAGACCAACATTGTTAGGAAAGGGAAATTCTAGAGACCAGACTTTCCTTTAAGGTAAAGGAAAGATTGATTTCTGAAAAATTTAACTAAAAGTTTCACAGAGTCATAGACGCAGAGATAGAATGGGTAGGAAAGAACATATAGTCCTTCATTTTATAGATGAGGAAACTAATGCCAAGGGAGTCCCATTGACTTGTCTGTGGCCATACAGAGAAAAATCAATAGTTTGTATCAAAATCCATGCTTTTTTTTTCTAAAATATATCAGTGTTCATACTTGTACCACTGGGAACCTAAAGGATACATTTGGACTATAGAGATAGCTGCCAGCTAGCTAGAGATATGCATGTGTGTGTGTGTGTGTGTGTGTGTGTGTGTGTCTGTGTGTATGTATGTATACACACACATATATATAATATAATGTTAATATTAGAATTGTAATAAAATTTAATTTAATAATTCATAATTAATATAATATAATTATATCATTATATACATATATATGTATATAATACTTTAGGATTTGCAAAGTAATTAATAAAAGCTATTTTATTTTATCCTCCCAACAACACTGGAAAGTAGGCCACACTTGTCTTCTTGCATTCCTCCATATAGATCCACTTTAAAAAACTCTCTCTTTGAGGAAGTATCCAAAACAGTTGTGTTCATTTCTAACCAGCCTCACACTCTCACTCTTAGTACTACTTTTCAGCTTTGCCCCCACCTTTCCTTTGTCCTCTTTTAAGTTGCCTTTTATAGGTTGTCTTCCCCCAATTATCATGGAAGCTTCATGAGGACAGGGGCTAGATAGTTCATTTTTCTTTTATTTCTATTCCCAATGTTTAGCATATGGTAAGAACTTAAATGCTGTATCTAATCTATGTGTATATACTTATGCGCACACATATGTACATGTACATATACATACATGTGTAAATGCATATATGTGCATTTGTCTGATGGTATACACACACACATACACACACACACACACGCATACACACCCTGAGGTATTCTACTGTGGGGCAAGTATCACTACTGGTTTTTTTCTTTGGAAGGCACGTCTCTACTGTCAGTGTATACTATGATAATGATAAATATGACGAATTCAGAAAAATGTAGAAAGTCATTTGTGAATTGATATAGAGGGAAGAAAACAAAGTCAGGAGAAAACTATGAACAATAGTAAAATGATGTAAAGGCAAACAGCTCAGAAGAGCAACAGAGTTCTGGTGAATGCCTTCATCAATTTTGTTTCCAGAGAACTGATGAAGACATATACTTTGGTCCTTTGAATAGAAAGGTGATGCAAAATTGTGTGAGTGGAATGAGACATACATGCCAGACATGGAAAGTATGTCACTTCGTTTAATTTCTGTCTCAAGGGATGAATCTATTGATTTATTATAGGGAAATAGTAGGCAATGAGTTTTCTTCAAGTATAAATAAAACACATTTTTAAGGGAAATATTATTAGAGAGTCAAAAGACTTAGGGTGAAAATCCCAATTCTGCTACTTATAGTCATGTGATCATGAACAAGTCACCTTGTTTTTGGGGCCTCAGTTTCCCCATCTGAAATAGAGATGTCAAAGACCAGCAAAAATTGTGAAGTAGGAGGAAGCAGTTCATCCTAGCTCCCCTCACCACCTTCCCACAAAGGTCTAAGAAGAGCACCAAATGGACAGATGATTGGGAAATCTAAGAAGAAAATAAAGAGAACCATCTTTCCAGCCCAAGGTAACAAACTGATCTTCCAGGAAAGTGACAAACTGTAGAACAGACTGGTGTAGGATTGCAGGCTCAGCCCCTGGGCTCTGAATAGGGCTGCAGTGCAGATGCTCTGACCCAGAGTTGATCATGGGCTTAACTCCTGGGCTCAGAACAGTGGTAGACGGACAATGGTTGTGCTATTTTCCTGACCCCCGAAGAGGATGATGGATGCAGCCCAGACGCAGAACAGTGCTAAGCCAGCAGCACTGTTTCTCTGCCCTCAGAATGGATTGCAGACTCAGCCCACATGCTCATAAGAGGAACAATCATACAGTGCTATTGCAATGACCATAGAAGGGGCCTTCTAAATAACCAGTTGTAAAGGACTAGACCAGCAACTGTTTACTGGATCTCCAGGGACAAATCTTGAACTAAGTGCCCTGGACCTAAACCAAAGGGTGGAACCTAGAAAATCCAAGAAGGGACTGTTCACAAGAAGCTCCTGATTAGACCACAGAGGGCTCCTTGAAAGTCACCAGCAACCTGGACTGAGCCACATATTTGATCCTTGTTTAAGGAGATAAGACAGAGTAGGATAAGACAGAGTAGGACCACAAAAGACATAATAAAAATAAAAGCCTAACCATCAGATTCTAAGAACTCATAAATGAAAACTTCTTAGGTATATTAGAATAAGGGGGAAAAGAGAAAATAGAAAAATCTACTCAAGTCCTGAAAAAAATTCCAAAATGAAAACTCCCAAGAATATCAGAGCCAGAATCAAGAGCTTCCAGGTCAAATCAAACTAACATAATTACCTAAGAATAAGGGATCCAATCAAGTACTAAAGAATCAGAGCCAAGTTCACACAAGATTTAGCAACAACCATTAAAAAGGTTCAGAAAACATGGAATACAATCCAAAAGGCAAAAGATATATGCTTATAACCAAAATTGTTCGTATTTTGCTTACTAATTTTATTGGTTATAAGTGACTTACTCAGTAAAATCAAGTATAATTCTACAGGGAAAAACAATGAGCTCCTCCTGTGAAAATTGTAATGCAAGTTGGCAGACATTAGGTTTAGACAAATATGTCACACCATATACTTAGAAAAGCTCCAACTAGATACATGTTCAATATATAACAGGTCACCTCACAAATGAATTAGAGGAAAAAAGAAGAAATTTTTTTTAAGATTTATTGATACAGAAAAAAATTCATGATCAGTTGGAGATAGAGAATCACAACAGATAAAATGAACTATTTTGATCACTTTTTTTTTAATTGCACAAGCCAATTTAGTGCAGCTCAAGTTAAAAGGGAAGCAGATAACTAAGGAAGAAAGATTTGCAACAATTTCCTGCTGAAGTTGTTATTTCTAGGCTATATGAGGAACTGATTCAAATTTATAAGAATAAGAATTATTATTCAATTGACAAATGCTCAAAGGAGAGGAACTGATAATTACCCAGGAAAGAAATCTAATATATTAAAAATCATATAAAGAAGTACCTCAAATCACTAATAGAATTTCAAATGAAACAACTCTGAGGTTCTTACACTCATCAGAGTAGTTAAACTACTGAAAAAAAGAAATGACAAATATTGGAAGAGCTATAGGAAAACAGGCCCATTGGGAACTGTTGGTGGCATTGTAAACTGGCCCAACTATTCTCAAAAGTAATTTGGAACTATGCCCTACCTCACCTAGAATTACTAAACTGTACATATCCTTTTACCCAACAATATAAATGCTAGGTCTAAAACCAAAAGAGGAAAAAGACAAAAAGGATGTAACGTGCATGTATGTGTATGGGTATGCATGTATCTGTGTATATACACACATGCATTCATATATGAGTATATATACACATTCATATATGCAATGTGCATGCACATAGATGCATGTGTATGTATTATTAAATTAAATATAGATCTATTTTGTCTTCTCCATATTTCTATGTACATATACATATAAACATGTGTGCACATATACAACATGTGTGTATGTGTATTCCAAATGAGATAGTTTTGTGAGTATTGTACACTTGTGCATATCATATACACATATATGTCTGTATATATCTATTTATCTAGACAAAAATATAGACATACAGAAATCAATATAAGTATATCGCTTCCCAACGGAGAGGTGATGGACTCAATACGCGGTATGAGACACGTATTTTTGGACGTGGCCAACATGGAAACTTATTCAGCTTGACTATATATTTGTTACACAGATTTTGTTGTTTTTTTTCTGGGTTTGTTTGTTTGTTTGTTGAGTGTTATGTGGGACGGAAAAATAAATATGTACTCATAAAAATAAACTGAAATTCAATTGAAAATACAATGGAGACTGACACTTGTCTCCCCTACCTCACAGCAGCAGTATGGAGAAAAGTGTTTTTAGAGCATGCTAGGGCATCATAAAAATGTAAATAGTTGTTGTTATAGTTGTACTAGACTTCTTCTGCCTGGTTCACACACTTTTCATTTTCTTTCCTCTGTTTCTTCCTGAGATCAATGTTTTGTAATTTCCAGACAGTTCAATCTAGCCTACTGCTCTGTGGAGAGCACCACCCGTTATTCTAACATGGACTTTGGACAAGCAAGTTCTTCAGAATGTGTCCCTAAGGCTACTCATGCTGCAGGTGTTTACTCTGTCCTTGAGCCAAGAGAATCAAGAGTTCATCCATGAAAGACCAAAGCTGTGTCTTTCTTTGATTCTTTTTTAAAAAAACTCACAGCTCATGGAATAGGGAAACGTTTTTGTGATTAAATCCTTCAGCTTGGCAACTTTGGAGCTGTGCTCAACTCTCCCATCTGCCTCACCCCCAACATTTACTGAGTTGTTGAGTCTTGTTCATTTTAATATATACATGCACACATGCACACTCACACACACACACACATACACACACACACACACACACACACACATACACACACACCCCCCACAACATTTCTTGCCTTCTCTCTACTTGCATGACCTCTATCCCAATTTAGTCCCTTGTGACTTCTTAGCTGGAACATTACAGATTTTTTTAATTGTTTCCCCTACTTCCAATCTCATCCTCTCCAATCCACCTTGCTGAAAAGAATTTCCCTAACTCACCTGTCTGAACAGGACATTCCTTTGCTTAAAACCTTCAGAAGCTCTCAGCTGTCTCTAGGATAACATCCAGTATCTCAGTCTGGTTTGCTCCCCGCCACCCCCCCTTCTCCCAACTGGTCTACTAGCTGTCTTCCATAGAGGATATTCAATTACTTCTGTGCCTTTGTGAGGTGGTCACTTCTGTCTGGAATGTACTATCTTCTTTGCTTCATAGAATCTCTAGCTTTGTGAAGTCTTTCTGATCCCTCTGAGGGTTAGTGCTTTCTCCCTCTTAAATTACTTTGAATTTCTTTGTACATGCATTGAATTTACTCATCTGAGCTCTCTTACATCTACACCCCCCGCCCCCCCCCCCCACACATCCATTAAGTATGAGCTCCTTGAGAACATGGACTGTATCACTTTTTGTATTCCCCAGAGCTTAGTATAGTGTTTGCAATATAATAAGCACTTTAAAAATCTTTGGAAAAAAAATCATTTATCTGTCTCTTTAAATGCCGTAAGGCTCACCAATAGAATGTGGCTCCCTTCGGTAAACGGGGGCTTTCATATAGGAGAGATGAGTTCATTTTTGTTTTTGTACCCACATTGAGTAGCACAGTGCCTGGCACAGAGGTGGCCATTAATAATGTTTGTTGGATTTAAATGACTTGGATTAAATTTAACTAGTGGCCATTGGAATCACTGTTGGGAAAAGCTGTATAAGACCCAGCAATTTGCCTTTATTTGTTTAAAGATAAAAACAAAAAGGAAAGAGAAGGTTTATCAACCAGTTACCTTGCTTTATAAAAGCAGAGATAAAGAAAAAACCACAAGAGCAAGCAGCTCCCGGGACACCCGTCTCTTGCATAACAAGCTTGGGAGAGAAGGATTGGGCTCTTTACTCTTTCTCCAGGAGTCTGAGATTAAAGGGTACTTTAACTCTGGCAGTCTCTGACTAATAACCTTCTAAGCCGTCTCTAAATGGCTTAAGCTTTGGCATATCATGTGCAAGAATCTTCTTGGAAAACCTGATATGACTGCTACGTGCTTGCTGCTGAAATGCTCAGAGTCATTGGGCTAAGGTTTAAGCCCTCGTACATTTACTGTAACATAATATGGACTCTTGCGATAGAGAGAGTCATGTTCTTAATACTTCCGGCCGCTAATGCCATTGTACGGGGAAGGAGAGACCATGAACTCTCCTTGGTGCTGCAAGACCAATAAGGTAGCTCCCCTCTGTGAGTAGGACTTGCTTTTAAATCAACATATTGTTCAAACTGTATCAGAAAATGGGAGGACACTCATGGAGATAGTCAGGTTCACCTAAAGCAACTGCTTGCTAATTGGACTAAATGATTGGATAATAGATTTCCCAGATTCTCTTCTCTTGCCCTTATGGAAATAAAGTAAAAATATTTCAATGATGGTGATGAGAGTTGATATTTCTATATATATGCAGATATACATATATGTATATAAATATACATGTATAAACATGTGATATATAACTACATGTATATTTATGTACATGTAGAAGTGTATAAAATATAAATATGTGCACACATATAAATATACATCTAATATATAAATATAACTCATAGCCATGTGTATATAAATGTACATGCATA